>JAIEZT010000021.1:8703850-9303850 GCA_019594935.1 Periophthalmus modestus
CAATGACCGTAAGCCAAAAAAAAAAAAAAAAAAACACTGTCCCTCAGATTACAAGTCAGTTATGGTGTCACAGGAACCACCCAATTATTCCATAAACTTCAATACATCCACGACCAACATCTTGAGGCAAAGAGGTTAAACAAGTGAAGCCCTAACCATTCAACGACATACCTCCTACCAGCAATCCTTCTGCTCTTATTATTATTACCATCATTATTATCAGTATTGTGCATTGTTTTGAAGGCACAGTTGAAGGCGCAGTCTTCGCAGATCTTCCCCGAGGTGTGAAGCTGTTCAGCCGGTTCCTCTGGAGATATGTAGACCATTATGCTAATTGGCCGCTGCCTCCTCTGACAGTCCAGAGAAGAGAAGGAGACCAGGCTCATTACCAGTCATGACATAGTTTGAGATTTGGTAACATGGGATTATTTTAATTGCAATAATTCTTGACATCCGAGTGTTTCAAAGGGGCAGACGCAGATGTTTAAAGACTGACAAAGTTCAATATCTTATCAGTCAGCACAATCAACTAAGCTATGTTTCCACAGTGACTTCAAAAAGTGGTGGGGTTATTCTACACACATACAGCGTTATTTATCAGCTGAAACTAATGTATGTATAAGATTTAATAAGGCAAGTTTGCGGATTTTCAGTCTGGGGATTTCCAGATTTCAAGTCTAAACATGAACTCTTTCTAGGGCAAACACGAGATCACTATCAAATTTATTAAGATGTTTTATTTCCTCGTATTGATCAATCCCGATTTTTGATTAAATTTTATGTAAGTATAACACCCGACAGAATGCAGACACAAGCACTATATGCCTTCTTTAAAACACCCAATCTGATCATTGACCGTTAGAAATGACTGAATCTCAATTTCTGTTTCAATTTGATTTAATTGCAAGGCCGTAACAATTGAACTCATAGTTTCCAGACAAAAGCCAGGAGAGTTACATGACTCCAAATATGACCAATTTCACAAAACTTTACCTTCTGCATTTGACCCATCCCTCTTTAAAACTGTCAGGACCTATGGGCGACCAGCCGGACTACCGTGGTGACCTGTCCTCTGATCTTCTACTGAAGCACAAGTGGCTCATTTGGTAGAGCTGGTGCTTTGATTCCCTCTCCCAAAAGTGTCATCGTGTCATTGGGCAAGACACTGAAATCTGTCAGCATACGGACCCTGATCTGTTACTGATCAGGAGAGAAAAGTTACCTGAGTCTCTATTTATGCACTCATCTAAATTTAGATGACAACCGGGGGCAGATTATCAAAAATATTAGTAATATTGTGAGTAATGTTTGAAGATGATATCAAGTCTATTGTTTATAGAAAAATTGCCAAAAAGAGCTGATTAAAAATGAAACTGGAAATAAAACGTCCATATAGGGTATAAGATGATTTCTTCACTTTCAAGGCTACTTTTATAGTGATTGGTAGCAATTTAGAATAAGTACACTGAGCCTAAACAAAGCATGAGCAAAGAACTCAAAATGAACAATAGTTGATTAAGAATAACTCAGGCTTAGTAACTACTTCATTAACATCCTACTACTACTAAGCCTGAATCATTCTATACATTCACATTCAATCAATATCAATTAAGTCTTTGTTTATGGCTTATGTTTTTAAGGCTAATTAAGGTGTAGTTATTATAAATCAATACCCAGAAATTTAGCATTTGTCTAATACTTAAAGGGGGGATTATGCAAAGTCGACTTTTTGGAGCTTTCTACCATTGTTTCCTCATCAAAAACATGCCTTAAAAAGTTTTAAATGTCATCCATTCACGTTTCAGTAATTTAGTGATCTCTCCCGAGCGATCTATTCTCAACCCAGAAGCCTACGTTACCCATGGTCGCACAGGGCAATTCTCCATAAATATACAAAAGCATGGTCCAAACAATATACTACGGCTTTACAAACCAGATATAGCACTTTCAAAAATGAAAATTAAGTTGCTTGGGCGAATTTACCATTTCCAGAACAATACAAGGTAACATGGTGATCTAAATAGAAGTAAAACACCCCTCTTTACCTCAACTAATTATTTTCCCCACCCTTACTTCCTGCTAACACTTCTCTTCTCTATTAGTCTCTAAAAGCCTTTTCAAACTGCACTGTTCTACGTGACCTCCTCCGCTAAAACCCCAATATACTCTGCCAGGCGTCTTTATTTTGTACTATTGTCCCTCATTTATCTTGGTTATGTGTCGTATTTTCTGGCTGTGTTCGGAGCGCTTGGGGACTCCGCGGCGTGTTGGTGAGGACTGGCTCAGGTCTGTGGTGTCTGCGCGCCTGTGAAATTGCTTTGGAATGAGCTGTGCCGAGCCAGGTGGAGCCGTGCTCGATGGGGCCTGGCCAAATCACACCCGGCTGGAACTACGGATGGTCTGTGGAAGTCTCCTGTTGGACTGCCCAATGCTGACAAGATTAGGACTGTTAAAAGTATCAAAAATCAGACACTAATCAATGCTAAATCTATTATTGAAACTAGATACTCATTTGGACAGGTATCGATATAAAAAAGTCACATTTACAGGACAGAAATGAACCTTTCTTGAATATCTTTAGAGTGATTTTGAGCTGTATCAGAACAAGTATAAGACACATAGACTAGTATACACCCATAAACCACTACCTGGACGACTGAGGGATTACACAGATATAAGGCCACATGGGAATATAAAAGAAAGTACTACCATCTAATGCTGAAAAACACATTCTATTGTCTAAAGAAAGAGTGTGTTTTATTATCATTGTGGTATTGGAATCACTATTCCAGTATTAGTATCAAAATCGAGTTGGAAATTTTGGCATCCGGACAACACTAAAAAAGATGGATGGAGAACAAATATGGAACATTTTCTGAGCTTATTGTCCCCCTCCTCAAAAAGATATCTGAAGTTGTATTTTGTGTAGCCCTTTAGCGTCGGGTGCTGTCGTCGCTGATAGACTCGTGGTTGCAGACTTTTTATTACCGTAACTCCGCAACCAATTGTGCATCATGTAAATTCAAACAGCATCTCAAAACAGAGGCTTAAGGCTCTTTAGATATTTTACTGTCATTACGGTAATCTGCCTCTGTTGTCCCTCGAAGATGACAAATAAGAGCGCAGAGATTTTCCCAGTCGCTTATTCAGTGCATCAAATTAAAAATACGAATGGATATGTAAAATAGAGGTAGTTGTGTGAAAAAATGCAGTATATTCTGATACTTCCTTTAATATGATTTTTATGGATACAAAAAGAATAAAAGTCTAGGTGAGCTATAGCGGTCTATAGTATGCCCAGTCCTTGAAGGGTTAATTCACGCTCGTTTCATGACTTAGAAATGCTCTGTTTACACGTTGCCTGGATTGTTGCGTCACAGGTAAAAATCTGAACTTCTCCTGCACTGTTTTCAAGAACATAAACCTTCAGTGGACTCATTCTGCAGTCAAATTATGTTTAATTCACACTTGTTTTGTTAATCTATTAATCCAAAATAACCTTCACTGAGCACTCAGAAATGCTCTGTTCACATGTTGCCTGGATTGTTGCGTCACAGGTAAAAATCTGAACTTCTCCTGCACTGTTTTCAAGCCTGTAAACCTTCACTTGGCTCAATCTAAGGTCAAATTATGTTCACAACAAATACATGGCTCCATTAACATAGCATTCACAGGAGATAAGGACTTAATTTGTTTACTTTCTAATTGTTTTTCCCAGTTGTTGACAGCAGAGGGCGCTCCAGCACCTAAATGCCTCATTGGAAACAGTATATATTCCTCACTCGCCTTATTCACCTCAAGTTTATAACACTTTTCACAACTTTCAGGGGCCAGAGTGGAGTGGAGGTTTGCCATCTTGGTAAAGCTAACAACAACTAGCATGCTAACACACACTTCCTGATGCTTGGACAGTAAAACAGTAATTAGATGGAGTAGACTTATTTTGATCTCCTTATATGATATAATTGTACTGGTGTAAGACAAATTTGCTCAAATACATGGAAAACATTTTTGATCCTTGGATTCTGTAGCATAATTTATGACCATACATTCAATTAAAACAAGAAAACACAAAAGTTCTAATTGGCAATATACTGTAATAGTAAACTGATTTATAATGACTAGAAAAACTCCAATACACGATAAAGGCAGGATACTCTGGTAGGTAGGCCCTAAAGTTGATTTATGGGAACACAAGCTGCAAGACATTCATTCTTTAGCAGTGGAACGAAAATATATTTAGACATAACAGCCGGTGAAGTTTCAAGGTTCTTTTACATTTTTGTTTAGAGTGGTGATCCCAAGCAAATGCACATTGTAAACTCTATTTTTATGAACAAGATTGAAACCATGACTTTAAACAGTACACCAAAAAAGTACCTTTACCATCGAGAGTTCAAAAAGTCTCTGGAATCCATCCTGACTCTTGCCCAGTGTTTGAACTTGAAATCACCAGTGGATAAGATCACACCCATCGAACCAATCAGCCAGTAGCCAAAAGCAAAGCGCCCAAACAAACCAGTACAAACATGGCTTCAAACTGTTTTGTAGCTAGCTTCACCCATTTCACTTCAACTATTTTTGTCTTTTCCAAATCTCTTTAAAGAACGTATTCCATATCCCCTTTCGTCCCCGGGCCATCAGACTGTACAGTTCTCTGAAAAACAGCTGGATGTAAGGACATGAAATCGAGATGCGTATATATATTACATGTTTTTATATATACAAATGTATATATGTCAAGTTGCACATTTTAGACACTGAAAAGAACACACAAAGAGGTCAATGTAGAAGCAATGAATTAAAGAACAAATATGGAACATTTTTCAGCTTGTTATATTGTTGTTTCCTCATTAAAAACATACCTTGAGTTGTATTTTGCTTCATTTAGGCTTGTTTTGTTAGTCTGCTGATCCAAAATCACCTTTGTTGAGCACTCAAAAATGCATGTTACCTGGATTGTTGTGTCACAGGTAAAACTTAAATTCATTAAAAAATTATATACGCACACTAGAGAAACATAGGCAAGAGTTTTAGTAAAAATCTGGCATATGCTCTTAAACTTCACAATAACATTTTTTTTTTTTTTTTTTTTTTTTTAATACATAAATATTTGCTGCTCACCCAGACCAATAACCAAATGTGTTATTTTTTATTTTCAAAACACATATGATCTACTGCAGTTGACTACACCTCCTAGCTCCATCAGTGGCTATAAACACAACAAAATGAGCTGAACAACAGACTCTCTACTGCAGGAGGCTTCCATTAGCACATGCAGCTCCGAGGGGCAGATAAGGCAGTGACAGAGGCCCCTCCGGAGATGTACTGTTACCACGGCGATGTAAACATGGAGGTCCCCTGGCTCCGGCCCTCTTCCTGTGTGGTCTGTGTGCACTTAGACAAACACTCATGTCACTGTGTCCAAAAACTCAATAATACACATGCAGCTAATTAATTCAGCTGTGATAACGCCATCAAATGACTTTTACAAGCTGCCATAAGGCCCATCCAATTAGAGGCTGGGATAATTAGTGTGTGACAGCTGGTAATTCCTGACACAGTTTGTCTTTACAAAATTAAGCATAATAAAGTGAAAATATGAAAGTGCTAATTATGAAATAGTAATGGCGCTATTGAAAACGTGCATATCGTACAATTTGTCTGCTGCTATGGTAGGTACAACATTAGCAAATCTCTATTTTGCATTCAGTCTTGGTCAGATTATTTTGCAGAGCTAATGATGATTGACTACTGATTACTCCTTCAAAAGTAATTTGCTTGATTACTGTGTGTTACTTTGAAAAAAAGGAAACCTACAGCTCAGGAACCAACTTATGAAAAGCATCAAAATCTTAAAACTAATGACACTTTCTGTTATAGAACCTCATTTCAAGCAAAGGCACAGTCCTCCATTCTTTACATGCTACTATTAATTTAATGTGCACTATGTAGTTTTTCTGGTGGAGGGTCCTTGTACCTTCTTGTTTCTATGAAGATGATTTTGCAGTAAGGTATTAAACATATGTATCTCCAAGGAGACAAGCAGTTGGTGCCAGCCGGTCAAATTACCCTAACCCAGATCTATGGAGAGGCGAGTCAACTCATGGTAAGAATGCCTGACTTACTAAGGTTGAGCTGCAAGTTTCTACGTCTAAACCCTGTTGGATTACACCTAAAATGCCTCAATGGTTGCTAGGGCAGCCTCTTCCAACATTCTGCACAAAGAAACAACATACATTCATGGAGACAAGCAGGTAGTGTACCCTTCGCCAGAAAAGTTACATAGTGCACCATTAACACCTAGTTTAAGATTTACAGTATACACTTTCTGGAATTAATGAAAAGATCATCTCTACCGAAATTAGAAAGCTCATTTTAAACAGCAGGGAGTTAAACAGATGAGTGAGGTGAGAAGATAACCTTGAGGAAGATTGATAAACCTGCACTAGCTAGCTGAAGATGTTGGTAATGAGATAAGGTACAGTTTATTCATCCTCTACATTTGACCTGTCCTCCAGTACCAGACTTGATTTTGGTTCATAAATCTGTAATTACCGGGCCTATCCACATAAAACAAAAACTGACACAAAGTCCATTTCATTTTTGTTTATTTATGCTGATAGAAAAGACATTTATTTGTTCACAATAGCGTCAGAAAGTGGTGCCATTATTCCACTCCAAAGATAAGATTGTGGTCAGTTGAAAGGGCTTAAAGATGAATATGAAAAGTTTGTGAAATCAATCCCAAACACATAATCATAAGATTCAACATTTGTGAATCATATGTTTTGAGTATTACTTCCAAAAACTGTGAATCTCCCATAAAGTTATACAGACCCCTGTCCTCCATCTGAAGTTATGACATCGTCAGACTCTACAATGTGAATGCAGCCTATTAGACCTTGGCTGCAGGATTTATTTGCGCATGCTTTGGGTTGAAGGTTAGAATTTAGATTTGTTTGGGAAAATACCTCCATCTATGGGCCTATATATACTGGAAGAAGAGGAGATGAAGAGGAGATTGTAGCTGAAAAGGAAACTATGAACTCTGAATGTTAAAAGTTCACATTTTGACCAAACACATAAATATGAAATGACAAACTAATACGAGAACTGCATTTCAGAACAAAACTACACGGTTAGCAGTTCTTATGCAGAATAAGACTGGAGATTTGTGAAGAAAATCATGATACTCCACTACTTTGCGATTTACTAATTGCGCCCATTTAAATTTCTATTTGATCCATCTTGCAGCCCTATTGGTTGGTCTTCTTCGTGAAAACATACTTATGCTTTTTTAAATACTAAGAAGCATTCTAGACAAAATCCCGATTTCCTCCCAGCAGGACGTGTGGAAGGCTCTTTTGGTAATGAGCTCCACTACACAGAGGAAGATGAACATTAACAAGAGGAAGAGCCATCATTAGCCTGCGCGAGTGTCCAACCCACCAACCCACCAACGGGCCGGGGACTCTCTTTTAAATCACTTTGAATGTCAACACAAGGCACAACAATTTCCTGTGCCCACCGAGCGAGATTGCCAAAATAATAAATAAAAATAACCAAGCTGCAGGCGCACGGGGAGGCAGCGTGATAAGTGGTGTTGGCTCTATAAAGTCGCAATGGCTGTGTTCTGCGAATAGCCAGCCCAGTGAGTTACAGGCAAACATTACGGCTATGGGCGAGGGGGTGAGAGAGGGAGGGAGGGAGACAGAGGAGTTAGATAAAGGTGTTACAGAGAAGGAGAACGAGAAACCATTTTCACTTATAGGAAGGAAGAGAATCTTGTTCGGTGGAAAATTCAAGCAAGAAATTACCTCACTACTGTACTGTGCAGCCATCTATATTCATTTCAGTGGTAGCAATTTTAATGTTGATTTATTCAAAAACATTGGACATGATGGCCAAGTTTTTTCACTTCGTGTTTTGCTTCTCAAGCCAAATATCGAATAAGAAAGCAGCTGCAATGTTGAGCTGCAAACCCTAAACCCATTTGGATTAAACCTAAAATGCCTTTCTCTGATCTGAATGGTCACTACCCCGCACCTACAGTCAATCATTAATGGTTGCTAGTGCAGCCTCTGCAGCTCAGTGAGCGAATTCTGGAGGTTCTGAGCTTTCACATGAGGCCTGTCCATATACTGAGGATGAGAAACACTTGTATGTGTCCTCTGTCTGCCTTAAATCTTTAAATACTACTTAATTTCATACTGAATCATAGAGTATTCAAGTTAAAACCTGTACACTGGCAGAATTGTTAAGGTTTTATACTGTTACATAAAGAGCTGCAAAAATGTGCACACTTGATACTTGGAGATTAATTAATTAACATGATCAATCCAGGACTAAACCAGCACTAAACTAGATTTGAAGCAATCCCTTCAACAAACCAGATCTTAACCTGGAAAACAACTTCATTTTTTTAAAACCTCAATTCGTGCCTATCTATTTATCTTTTTTTGTCAAAGGCGGTGTTGCTAGCAGGAGGCAGTGTAAGGCAGCGGTTGTGATATAGACAGTAGACAGCAGGTTAGTGTGGCTGTAAAATCTCCTGAGAGTGATGGATGAGAGAGGAGACGGGGCTGGCACTGGGCTGATACAGATGAGAGCGGGAGGGCATGTGACAGAGGACTCACAAAATGCACTGCACCTAAACTCTAATGGCATCTTAAAACACAAACAGTGACCCAACATAACCCACAGTAAAAAAAATCACCCATTATACCAATAAAAACAAGTGACCCATAATATCTGCACCATAAGACCCATTATACCCACAGCGATAAGTGACCAATCATACCTGCATTAACAAGTGACCCATTATACCCATAAAAACAAGTGTACCATCAGGGCTTTTGCATGTTTGCACGTTCTCCCCGTGTCTGGATGGGGTGTCATCACACTAACACCAAGTTACACAGCATACGCACAGCAAATAGGTCGTCATACCTATAAAAACAAGTGACCCATTATACTCAGACCAACAAGTGACCCATCATACGCACAGCAAAAAGAGACCCATGATACCGGCACCACAAAATCCATCATACCCAGGCGAATAAGAGACCCAGCATAGCACCGAAAACACCCACCCTTAGACATATACCCAAAATCAACCCCAAAATCAACAACTATCCCATTATACTCCATCATACGCACATATCAAACCTAACCCAGGTGATCCAACATACCAACAGCAACATGTGATCCACCATAACTATGAAAAGCAAGTGACCCATATACCCACCCCAAGTGATCCATCATCTCCACACTCAGTGATCTATCATAGCTACACCAGCAAGTGACGAGTCATTCCCAAACTGCTCCAGCCATCAAACCCACACCTACAACTGACTTATTATACCCACAACAGCATGTAACCCATCATACCTGAACCATGAGACCCGTCATATAAACTCTACATTACACAGCGTACCCGCAACAGCATGGTTGTGAAGTTATACACAACCATACAGACATTAAGTCACCCATACACATAACATCAGTCATACAACATATACACAATGAGTGGAACATAATACCCAACCTACTTGGAAACCCACATGAATAAGACATCCAGTATGCCCACACCAACTTGAGCCATCATACCCAGGGCCAGCCCAGCCTATAAGCAGACGGAGCAGCTGCTTAGGGCCCCGAGGCCACCAGAAGGCCCCCAAGAGCCCATACATTTATACTGAAAATATATATATCAAGTTTTATTGGACACAGGGCTTGTGTGTTTATAGCAGCCTGAATATCCCTCAAAAACAATTACATTTGTTTTATATATATTGTTTTTGAGCTGAGCAGAGGTGAGGGCAACTATGTGTTTACACCGGTGTAAGGACGCTTTATAATGTAAATGTAAGACCACTGTAGCCAACTGGAACACATTAAAATCCACCAGAAATGAAGAAAAAATGTCTAGAATTTTTAAAATCTTGACCCGCTTATATGTTTGTCTCCTGTTCTTGTGACTATGGTAGTTGTGATATTCTGGATGTTTTCAGTCTGATGTTGGTCATATAAACACAAATACAACTGTTCAAGGTGATGAGAGCAGAGTCATAATGTGTCAAATGTGAAACACCAATAGCTGAGCCAGGAGGCATCTGCTGTCAAGGGCCCCAGAGACAAATTCAGCTTAGGGCCCCCTGAAAGCTAGGGCCGGCCCTGATCATACCCACACCGGCATACCCTCAACAAGTGACCCATTATACAAACATAACCCACAAACTCTTGAGCCCTGTATACTGGGAAATAAATCAGGCTGTTGTGCAAATGTGACATGCAAATATTTACTTAATTAAAGCAATGGATGTAATGGACAAACAGTCAAGTAATTAGGCTCATTTGTCATTGTCAAGAAAGACATCAGTTTGTGACGGGGCTGTAGGTCTACTTATTTTTTTCATGTAGCAAAAAAAATGTGTCTTTGTTATATACCCCTGATATATTGCAAAAACGGCAGATAAGGAGACAGCTGTGTACTGTCTGTATCTAATTATGAAGCATTTTTATTGCCCACCAACCAGGAACCAATACTGTTGTGCTATCAAGATGCTACTTGTTGTCAGCATTGCCACCACAGCCAAACTCCACTCTGGCCTCTGAAAGTTGAGAAACTCATGGCGGTGAATAATTGGGATGCTAGGAATGCACTAGGAAAATGAGGGTTAACTTTGGGCCACTGCAAATGGTTTAAAATGAACTCGTTTTTAAGATGGTAAAAATCAAGTACAGCCCTTTTTTAAGTAAGAGGGTACATGTTTATATGTTAGGGAGGGGTATCCGTAGATTGGACATGTCTGCCGGTCTGAAATTGCCTGTCATGCTCGATATTCCCGACGCCTCCGTGCTGCTTACTCCGACACATTCCACACACACACACGTCGACAGGGTTAGCAACCAAACACACATTTTAATCACAGAACACAGACGCGTTCTAGGGAGTTGCAAAGGCAGCAAAATCCAATTGGAACAAGCGAGACAATGTATTCACAAACAATGGACGCAGTGGAGAGTGAGGGCCTCAGCAGATTGAATAGAGAAGCCATTTTTCATCGTGCAGACTGCTCAATCCTTCAGCCCAGGGTTTGGTCTGTCAGAAAGTCCTTGGACCAGAGGTGAAAACTGTTTACGCTCAGATGAAGAGGTGTGCGCAGCAGCCTTCAAACAATACAAACTCAGGCGTTGTGAAGTCTGAGTCAGTCTGTCTGAGTCACCATACTAAAGCAGGAAATTGCACTTGGCCAATGGATAAAGTACCTCGATTTAAGGCTGAAAATTGAAAATGTTATGACTATTCCATAGACAGTGAGTTCTCAAACTTTTTCACACCAAATACCACCGACAACGCCACCAACAGATCTAAACCAAGTCTAAAACAGAACTATGCCAGGTGTATCTAGTAGTTCTAAACAAGGACTAACCCAATGGAGGACAAAAATAGAATAAAATAGTCTTAATGCATTTCCTATGGGACGGTTCGCTTTGGAAATCTGAGTGCACGTCCAAAGAGCCAATCAGGAGCGAGGTTGCTGAATGTAGACGTACTTTCCTGCCTGCACCGCCGGTTTGGCACTGTGGTTCTAAGGATGAGATAGCATTAGCTTCCAAACATTGTAAACTGTGACAAACCAAGTATGTTTAGGTCAGAGGTGCCCAAACTTTTTTTTTTAATCAAGGGCACATCTCAAAACATATTCGAAAAGGGGCACAGACCGGAGATCAATACAGTGCGGTGCTTTATACACAGCTTTGATAGAGCCGCTGTTTATTAATAAGGCTTGAAACACATTAATTTTAGGTCTGCACTGTGATGTTTGAGGATACAGTGGTAGAAATATTTTAATTTGCTGTTAAAAGTACTGCTTATGATCAATTGGGCCGTTTCAGCATGAGACCTGAGGGCCAATAAAAACTGGTCTGAGGGCTGCATTTGGACCCCGGGCCATAGTTTGGACATCCCAGGTTTAGGTGAAAGACAACATTGAAAACATTAGACTGAAAATGAAGGTACTCCTGACGGGTTTCTCAAAAAATGTCTCAATTACAAAGCTGAAACACCAACAGAAGGACACCAAGGATTGCTTATTATTGAAACATACTGGAAGCTGAGGGCCACAGACGGGTGTCAATACAATAGGTCATTTTGATGGGTACTCTGACAGAGCCACTGTACTTGAAACATTAATTTACTGTACTATGCTGCAGTGTATTGAGGTTGTAGTTGTAGAATTTGTTACTTTTGCAGTAAAAAGAACAGTTTAGAAATAATTGGGCCAGTTCAGCAGAAGGCCAACAAAGAATTATCTGAGGGCAGCATTTTTCCCCTGGGCCATAATTTGGATACCCCTGATTTAAACAATTTTCCGTGGTCCCAGTTTACTCGCAGCTCTCTCATTTGACAATTTTCAGATTGGAGTTTACCATGACTGCAACACCAACAAGTCCCAGAGCCTCCTTCAGGACAAATTCTTTTTTATTTTGTTTGTGATGAACACTATACTCCAAGGAAAACATTTGAAATTGATTTTTTTTAGCTTTAGACCATGTTATATTTTTTGTCCTCTCATCAAAAACACCCCTGGAATTGTATTTTTCTTCATACCCACTTGTTTCATTAATTCATTAATCCAAAATAGTCTTCTCTGAGCACTCAAAAATGCTTCGTTTGCATTTTGCCTGTTTAGTTGCGTCACAGGTAAAACTCCAGACAGCTTTTAGGCCCATAAACATCACCACACTCATTCTGTGCTCAAACTGTACCATTCATGAGAGATAAGGACTACTTACTTATTTTTTACATGTCCAGCACCTAAATGTCTCATTGGAAACTGGGATGGGGAAATTTTATGTTAGAAAATGTGAAATACTTGTACTTAAGGTGACCAAAAGTACATTTAAAAGATAAATAAAGCCACAATAATGCACATGTGTTCTTTAAGTTAGCTTGAGTTGGTAGAGTTAGTATTGTCTTGTAGTATTGTTGTGTATGGTTCACACTGATACTTTGTCATCAATAATTCCTGGGGGTGTGATGCTAACTAAAGGCACTACTCTGTCAGAAGGTCCATTAGACTTTAATCTGAGCTTCACTTTGATGCAATCCGACCAAAAAGGAAGAACTTCGGTGGAACTACAACAGACGAGCTGATTTGTGCTGTTAAACGAGTCTCTTTAGTTAGTCACTCTCACTTTTTTGTTGAAAATCAAACACCTAAACAGGACCACGGACGTTCATATTGATCAAAGGCTCTTGACATTCCACCATGAGATACATGCAGAACACCCCCCAGTGCGATGTCACTGCAAAGTATCAATATTCTCCAAAACAACACAAGTTAACCAAGCCATAATGCATTTTACCCTATTTACTATGTTCACAGAGAGACCTTTATCTCGGACCTTGAAGATAAAATACATAGTAAGATCATACGAATGTAGCCAGTGCATAATGATATCTAACCCAGTAACCTTCATCAGCTCTGTGAATACATTTCTGAGGCAAAGGTTAGGCCCATTTGTTAATCAGATGAACAGTAATCCCACAAGCACAACCACAGAAGAGATATGATTTTACAGTCATAAGCAAAAACAGAGGAATAAGTGCATTGCTTGAAGGAACAGCATACTCTGAAAAGTACTAAGATAGGGCTTAACAAGACCAAACAAGACTAAACTGTGAGAAAGGACTAAACAAGGATGAAATTAGGACTAAGTTAGGGTTAGCCCAAGTTTGATCTACGAAGCTTTCTCACTCAACAACATTTCTAAACACACCTTAATTGATAAGTACTTGGAAATTAGAAATAAGTTTTTAGATGTCATCCATGTATGTTTGAGTATTTTAGCGTTCTCTCCCAGGCCCTATTCAGACCCTCCTTATGGTCAGCTGTAAGCCCACAAGCCTATGTCACCCATGCTCCCACACGAGAATTCTTCATAAATATACAAAAACATGGTACATTAAAACTGTTCAAAAATATTCATGCAAATTGTGTTATCTGTACTGTTAAAATAAAGCTTTTAAAGGTGTATTATGTAACTTTTATGGCTTCTTGAAGGCATGTCATGTGGCGTCATTAGGCCAAGTTTCAAGTCAGATTTGTTGAGAGATGACCCTGCAAAATGAGAAATTTAATCCTGGAGAACCCACGGGGTCAAATTTGGCCGCAGTTAATTTCTGCTACCCAAAATTGACAAACAAAGAAAAATGTATGTCAAATTTCAATTCAAAAAATTCAAAAAGCCCAGAGTGCCACTTCTGTCCCCTGCATAGAGACACCTAGTGGATGAATATTGAACTAAAATGAGCCAGAGCGGTAGTGACAAGACGGCTGACCTGTTGAGCTGGAAAACTACTCAAACAAAATCATCTTCTCAGCGGTTGGTAAAATTGTGGGGGTTTTTTTGTTAATATTTTTAGTAATAGCTTGCAGAATGTCTAAAAATATGTTTTATATTCTCTGGGTCAAATTTAGCCCTGATCCTAAATTAGGGAATAAAGGGTTAAAATTGAAAAAGTGGATATTTCAGTGTTCAGTGAACTTATAGCAGTAATTTAATGCAATGTTCATAATTTTCCAAAAAAGAAAAGGGTTCTTGGGTTCTCTGGGGTTAATATCACCCTGTGGAATTGCATGATTTTAAATAACATAGGGAAAAAATAACAAAGTGCACATTTAACTCAGACATGTATTGGAAGGAGGGCTTTAAAAACATAGAGGAGCTTCATAGATAACATCTGCTGACTACAACATATTGTAGTTAATACTTTAATAAATGTATCCCGTTTTTTTAAATTTTGGTGAAGTTTATCATTTTACTTCCTGGTTGGACATATTTTCCGTGTTAATGGCATATGTAAGGGTATTTCAGTTCAGAACTCACCGTTACTTCCTGTATTTTTACACTTTTATCAACTTTTTCCCACAAACTGCCCCTAACTTTTGTAAAACTATGATAAATATTTACCACAGGTACTATCCCACCAAACCAAGTCAGGATTCAGGTTAGCCTCACTCAAACATACACTGCTCTACACCAGGACTATAGTAGGGCGCAGACTTTGAACAACAAAAGGGCATCATCTGGGCATCGTCAGAGCGACCGTTACCATGGCAGCACACTGATGCTCCCTGAAGTAAAGCTTAGGGGCCTGAATGTACGCAAGAGTGCAACTAACAGCATATGTGCCTGTAATCTGGAGGAATTAGAAAATGATGCTGGGAGACAGGAAATGTTTATTGAAATATCACACTCAGTCACACTTTTCTATGTTATGTACTGTTATAGATGACATTTGAAAGGTCCTATATTACACAAAATTGATTCTTGTGAGCTTTAGGCCATGTTATAATGCTGTTACCCGTTCAAAAATATACCTGGAGTTGTGTTTTGTTTCATTCACACATGTTTGAGTACTTCTCCAAAGCTCCAAATGCTCTGTTTCACCTTGTGATGTCATATAGTGGTAGTTTAGTTTAAGTTAACAGCTATTATTTTGTCTCAATGAACTGTTTTAATCTACAATACAACAGAATAAGCTTAAGTTGTTACTCTTTTTCTAAAAATAATGGCTGAATGATCTCGTCTGAACTCTGAAGATAATCTGAAGGTCGAAGGAACAATTTCCACTCAGATCATACTGTTCTGAGTGGAACATACTGTTTTTGTGTAATTAGGCAAGACACACTGCCCAGCTGGCCTACAATGAATAGGCCAGAAGTAATTTACTACCACCGTGTATGGAGTGAAAGAGAAATGCAAAGTAGTGCATTTTGATTTTCTTGTGTGTGAACGTTACAAAATTTGTATCACTCTGAAACCCTTAAGCCAAAGATCTCTGTCGACTGTCAGAAATGTAACAATGATAGACTGAGGTGGCTGGTCAGAAACTCAGTTGTAAGTTGGGTAGAAGGCCTCGCTTAAAGATACATTAACAAATAGACAAATAGAGAATCCTGTAGTGACTGCTTCACCACCTGACACACTGTTGCCTTGTAATTCAACTCCAGACTAAAAGATCTATAGAAAAGCCCTCGTGGTATTTTACTTAGACTGTACTGAAGAAAAAGTTTGCACTGTAAGGGCATGAGGTGTTACCCAACATACCCAATAGTGTAATTAATTTTGGCTACTATTCTGGTTTGATCATTGACAATATATGGGGAAAAAAAAGATCGATACATCGATTTTAACCGGACTTTGTACCTGATTTTTCCCAGATGTTTTAAAGCAAAATTTGTACAGTATAGATGTATTGTGTGAGCAGCTCATGAGGTGAAAATAACTTTGCTGTCCATGTAATGTATAATTAGAACGCATTTATTATTTGATCTCTCAAAGTTGTGAAAAGTGTTTATAGGGAACGCAGGGAACGATGAGGTTCTCAGAATGCATAAAAACAGTTTAAAATGAACTAGTCCTGTTTTTCCCCTGTTTTAAGACACAGCAGCTTTAATGTTCCACCTCTCCTATGAAATTCACTTAATCTGATTCTGAGCCCTCAAAAAACCATAAGTCCATAGATAGATTACATACACAGCTTTCAGCGCATTCATGGCTTTGCTGATAGAGAGACGTAATCTAGCTTCCTCGACATTACGGCTCGTGGAGACAGGAGACGCGATAAAAGCAGCACTATAAGCACTACTACGCAGATCTTCATCACTCTGGCTCCTCATGTTCCTCAAAGGTCAGCTGCACCAGGAGTGTAGAGCTTTGTCCACTCAACATTCTACAAACACGCACAGATCTGCTAAATACACAATAAGAGTGTGGGGTCAGCACAGCAGGGACGATACTGTCCACTTATGAATATGGTCCATGTAGTAGTTCTGCTTACTGCTACTTTTGTTGTTGCTATATATGTAAACTAAAACTGAAAACTAAACAAAAATAATCGAAGGAGGCACAAGATTTAAGCTCCTATCTGACGCACATTCATTCTGTTCAACCATCAAGCTCCTAACCATGTGAAAGATTATTGCAAACCTGTAATCCTGTTTGAATTCATTTGATTTTTTAAATGTATTGTGCATTTTAAATAACTAGTGCCAAAATCATAGACTGTATAAAGAAGTAAACTAAGAGTGTGACGTCACCCATAGTGTTCAGTTAGAGTCACATGAAGCTCATTGAGGCTAGAGCAGTTATAGGGATGAATTTGGAGCCAAGTTCCATATCTGGAATTCCAAGTATTATTGCAACCAAAGGGCCAATCTGGAGTGAGGCTGATGAAGGTAATGCCCCGTCCCACATGTACTGCTGGTTTAGCCCTAGTGGGAGTAACCTCAAGGAAAGAAAAAATGTGATATCCAAAATGGGCCTTCAATAGATCTACATTGGAGTGTAGTCTCTGACTGGCTGACGCTGTGCCTCAAACATGCGTTCAGCTTTTTCAACTTTTGGACGCATGAAGAAAGCATCCGATGCCTGAATGCTAGAGACGCGCCACGTCAACAGCAGGTTCCCGTCAGGTTCCCGCCAGGTTCCCGCCACTCTAATGCTTGAAAACACACTGCAAAAACGAGGGGCGGCCAAGACGCGCGTCCACCATAGACTTTGCATGTGAACTCGATGTCCTGGTGTGAACCATTAGACATCATCAGGATGCCAATAGGTGTGAAAAACATCCATTAAGGGGTTGATGAATATGCTAAGTACGCCTTGAGCACAGTGCACACTTAAGGTAGCTCAATAGACCTAGCCTACATACAGAAACTGTAAACAAAAGCTGGTTCCAATTTCAGTTAGTTAGATATAAGGCAGTGGCCACCAGCAATCTGAGCAGAACTGAAGAAGCAGCTTGGATGAGCAGCAAAACATCTTCACTCCTAAAACTTTTTGTCCAGTTGACAGATTTTACTTTTGGTTTTTACTATGGATCAGGCCTGGATGACTGAGAGATTACACAAACATCTCAGGAAAGAATGCACCTGATTCATCTGTTTTTAATGTTCTTGTCTTGGATCATGTAGAGGGGGTTAATAGGCAAAGCAAGTATATTTGTAGAGTACAATTCGTACATAACGTAATTCAAAGTGCTTTACACATTAAGAAAGACATTAAAATCACAATACAACAAATCAAAATATAAATAATCACAAATAATCATCATAAAATTAACATTAAAGGAGAAAAGTTTAGAATAAAAACCTTTCAATCATATGCACAGCTAAACAGAACAATTTTGAGCCTGGATTTAAATATTGTCAAAGTAGAGGCCTGTCTCACATCTTCAGGAAGACTGTTTCAGGTTTTAGCTGCATAAAACTAAAACACTGATTCCCCATGTTTAGTCCTGACTCTGGCACCAGCAGGAGGCCGGTCCCTGAAGTCCTCAGAGTAAGAGACGGTTCAAATGGCACTAACATGTCAGAGATGTACTTGCTGCTGGTCCATGCAAAGACTTGTTCACAAGCAGAGCTACTTTAAAGTCTATTCTCTGAGCCACAGGAGCCAGAGCAGAGACCTGAGGACAGGACTTATGTGCTTGTACTTTCTGGTTCTAGTCAGGACCCGAGCAGCAGTGTTCTGGCAGCTGTCTTAAGGCTCGTTTGGAGAGGCCAGTGAGCAGGCCGTTACAGTTGTCTAATCTACAGGAGACAAATGTTTGGCTAAATCTCTCCAAGTCTGGTTTTGACAGTCTACCTTTGAATTTTGCAATGTTTTTTAAAGTGTAAAAAGCTGCAGATGTTATTGATTTGATGTGTCTGTTAAAGTTCAAGTCTGAGTCTATTATTACCTCTAGATTTCTGGCCTGGGGGAGAGACTGGAGGTGACTGCTGACACTTTCTCTATGTCTCTGTGGGCTAAAGACTATGACTTCAGTCTTGTCTGAACAACCAGGTCTGTATTCTATTCACAAAAAATTGCCTCCAGCATCGATAACTCCAAACAGCTATTCTCTACAGTCAACTCTCTACTCAAACCCCCCACACATACTTGTAGTGACACTAACGATCAGGCTAACAAACTTATGGACTTTTTTACAGACAGAGTAGCTTCCATGCAGGTAGGGCTTCCTCCTGCAGCATGCCCCCCCATCTCTGAATGTTTCCCTGAAGTCTGTGGGCACCTTTTCAAAATTCAGAATAGTCACACACAAAGAGGTCGAGAACATTTTAAAATACATGAAATCCTCAACATGTATGTTGGATCCTCTCCCCCCATCACTCATTAAATCTAACATCTCAGTCATCAGTCCATTAATTACTGCAATTATAAACGTATCACTACAATCTGGTCAGGTGCCCCCAGCCCCCAAAACTGCTGTTATCCACCCTCATTAAAAAAAACCTTCACTAGACCCTGAAAATCTGACAAATTATCGGCCCATCTCCAACCTACCTTTTTTGTCTAAAGTTATAGAAAAAGTTGTCGCTGCCCAACCCACAGTCATCTCCTTGCTCACAATCTGTATGAGAAGTTTCAGTCTGGTTTCCGGTCAGCACACATGTACATGTGTGCTGACCGGAAACAGCCCTGGTCCGAGTCATGAATGATCTGCTAATGACTACAGACCAGGGCTCACCATCTCTCCTCATTCTGCTTGACTTGTCAGCCGCCTTTGATACTATGGACCACAATATTCTGCTCAATCGACTCCAGACTATAATCGGACTGTCAGATATCCCCCTTAGCTGGTTCCAGTCATATCTCTCTGGGAGAACAGAGTATGTGGCCTTAGGGCAGGCCAAATCACTCTCCCACACCGTCACCTGTGGAGTGCCACAAGGGTCGGTTCTTAGTCAACACTCTTCACAATGTACATGCTCCCACTCGGTCAGATCATCAATAAATATAAAGTTTCATTTCACTGTTACGCAGACGATACTCAGCTTTACATGAAAATGGACACCACATCCCCCTCAGCCCTGCCATCTCCTAAAGGCTGGATGGTAGACATGCTCTCCAGTTAAACAGATAAAGGCACTCACCTCCCCACCATTTCATTTCAAGTATCCTTGTCTTTGACCACAACATCCCCCTGTCCTCCTCTGTTACAAACTTAGGAGTCAAATTTGACTCACATTTATCATTTGAAAACCACATACGCCACCTTTCCAAAGTCTCCTTCCTTCACCTCAAAAACATCGCCAAACTCCGCCCCTCCCTCTCCCAGTCAAATACTGAAAAACTGATCCATGCCTTTGTCTCCCCTAGGTTTGACTATTGTAATGCCCTCCTCGTTGGGATCCCCGGCAGGAGCCTGCCGAAGCTCCAGCACATCCAGAATTGTGCTGCCAGGATCCTGACGAGGAGGCGCAAATATGACCACATAACCCCTGTTCTCCACTCACTTCATTGGCTGCCTATTCAGCCCAGGATACACTACAAAATCTGTCTCCTACCTACCAGTGCATCCATGGAACTGCCCCTGCCTATCTCACAGAGCTCCTCACCCTAAATTAAAGTTTTTGTGATTTGGGCTTCAGCTTTGACACGGGAATTGTCAAAACTCAATAAATGCTCAAACTACTGTCTATCAGACCAGACAGCAGGTTTATTTCGCCTTAGATTTACCCCAAAAATGTAGGCAGGATTTGAAATGGGATTGTCCTCTGTGTGTGCTTTGCCTATATAGAATGTTCCACAGTATGGCATTAAATGTATCTGTCCTCATGGAGATAGATAGATTACACAGTGAAACTTTTAGTATCAAGAACTCAACATTGAGTTGTAAAACTCAACATCTACACAGATCTATGACGCAGCAGAAAATCAAATGCTTTTATTCAGAGGTGGTGTTAACTAAATTTACCTCACATATATTGAGGATTAGAAAAAATTGTGTTGGTTGAAACAAAAACCTTTAGCTGAAAATAGTAAATAGTCACATTTGTATATGCGCTTTTCCACCCTCAAGACACTCAAAAGTGCTTTACGTCAAGGAACCACTCATCCATTCACACACATTCAGACACCAGTGCACGGAGACATGGGAGGTCAGGTGGGTTAAGTGTCTTGCCAAAGACACAATGACAGCATTCATCTGTGGGAGCTGGAATTGCACCATCAACTTGTAGGCAGTGGATCTGACCGCTCTACCAATGATGTTTATGTCGAGAGCAGGATTCGAACCCTAAACCTTCGGATCAGCGAACTGAACTACTGTCACCAACAAAAGTGTCAATTGTAATTAATTAACACTGCAGTTAGATAGAGGTACTTGTACTTCCAGGAGTATACAGCAGGACAATATTAGACCAAACTTTTTACTTGTACTTGTACTCCTTCATCAGTAACTCCACTATCATTGGAGGGACTGTCTTGTACCTCTCGCACTGGTGCATTGTGGGATCTGGAGTCCAAACCATAACATTGAAAATCTGCTTCTGTACCTGAGTCTATCTGAGGACACATCGAGCCCACAGCCGTGCGCACTGATCAAAGCTCTCCTGCCTCTCACACACACAGAGTCATTATGTTCAACTCCTGAGGCTGTGTCAGGAGAAGGGGAATTGTGCTTCTCCCCGTCTCATCATTACCATCACTACAAAGCATAACCTTGGATCGGTTTGTCATCTACGGGAAATATCTTATAACACATTTTGACTGCTTTATTTATTATTAAAGCAGACCTATTATGCAAAATTGACTTGTCAGAGCTTTTAACCCTGTTGTAGATGTTTCCCCTCAACATTTACTCACCCAAAGTTGTGTTTGGAGTAATTTGTGCATGTTTGAGCAATCTTTAATCTCTTTTTCATGATGCCATTTTCTGTCAAAACTGTTCCAAATCATTCGGTTTTGTGTTAAAGAGGGGGTATTGTGTGGATTTTTAGCTCTACAACATGCCTGGAGAGGTTTTAGATGTCATCCATGCATGTTTGAGTAATTTTCTGATCTCTCCCAGGCACTATCCAAACCTTCCTACGGTTAGCTGTAAAATTCTGTGCAATGCTCAGTCCACAAGCCTATGTCATTCATACTCCCACATGACAATTATCCATAAATATACAAAAACATGATACAAAACTGTACACAACTGATACAATGTGATGCAGTTTCCTTAGTGGGATGCATGCTGATTGTGTTGTGATAGCGCTCTGAAGGGGAAGTGATTTAGCACGGAGAGGAAAGGGAGGGGAGACTGAAAATGTATTAACATGTTAATACATTGTTTTTTGGAGGAAATAGCATTTTTAAAACAGTAAGAAATAGCATAGTGATCTCAATATGTTACTACCTACGTGTTTCGTAGGTAGTACCCCATCGAAGTAAAATAGCCTCGCTTAAAAAAAATAATTATGTTTTACAACCCAGAATTGGAGCATTTTAGCTAACCACCCATCTTCCCTCTTTAAATATATGCATTTGGTTCCAAGGGGCCTTGAGGAGGTACAGGGCGACTACAGTTCCAGAGCATGCTTTAGCTGTCCTTTTGACGTCACTAGTACCTCTTCAGACTCTGCAGAGAGGACTAAAGCCCCGTGGAAACATCAAATATACATTTTAACTTTTTTTAAATGCACCAGGAGCCAACCCTTAGTCCACTAACTAACTGATGGTGTCATGGTTTTAGTGAGTACGCCTCATGATAGAGAACTAAGTAGGACCTGTAATGTTACCAGTACTTCATTAAACTGGCCTATTTTGCATTTATTTCATTAAGGGAGTTTTTATAGCTTGAAAAAATATTAAAAACCATGCATTCTAAGTGTGAGTGGGATCGCCTCTCTACAGATCTGACCTGTAACTTTGCCTGGCATCAGAAAGTATTGGTCCAAGAAATGACTCAATATAGTAATAATAAAAAAATATTTGGGAAAACTACTACTCAAGTGAGATTGTATGAGTAACTAACTTAGTGCCCGATGAAGTTAGTGCAAATGGAAAGTCAAAACATGCACAGAATCTGACAGACACAAAAATGAGACAAACTAAATCATATCTTGTAGAGCGGTGCAAGAAAATGTTCAAATCATTTCATATTGCCAACAGAAAGCTTTTGTCACTTGTAGACTTACTCACAGTGGGAAAAGTAACCAAAACTTTTACTCAAGTAAGGAGTCTGGTGTTCAATTGCATTAAAAAGTTACTGAAGTAAATGTACTTGAGTCACAGTAACTAAGTATTAGCCATGCCTATTGTCAGTTTTGCCTTTCCTTCTATTGATTTCCATGTATTTGTGCAAAATGTGTCTTACTTACAGATGTATTCAGTTTAATCAGTTCTTGAGGTCAAAATAAGTCATCTTTATGCTGGTTACATACAATTATTATTATTATTAAAGTATTTTATTGTCTAATAATTAGGAAGTGCAAATCATCACAGTGAATAATTAGGATGCTCAGAATGTACAGGGTGACCCAAAAGTCACTGACACTTCAATCTTCAATAGCTCCTATAATTCTTAAGTTATAATCACCAAATTTTAGCAGTAGATAAACTGAACCCTCCGATTTTTGGCAATATATACGGTTATAATTGTTCACTTACACTTGAAGTTATCACTACTTAAACTAGGGGAAGTAAAAATGACCTCATTTAAAAAAAAAAAAATAATGTTTTTTAAGTGTCCACTATTTTTGTTTTCACACTGAATAACCCGATCCAACACACTCTGCATAACATTTGAAAGCATTTCCAGGCTTATGGCTCTTATTTGATCCTCAATATTACGTTTTAAGTCGTTTATTGTCTGAGGTTTATTCACAAACACTTTTTCTTTAAGATAGGCCCCACAGGAAGAAATCAGGACTAGTTAGGTCTCGGGAAATCACATACTGCCCCCTGTCTTTGAAAATCACATATTATTCCTTTAATGACATTTACACTTGGGGCATCTCTGGTATTAAAATGTCAATGGTAACACCGCTGGGTTTCTGAATTTGACCCATGTGACTCAAAGTACCACTGTACAATGAGGGTTTGTTCCTCGGTGCTATATTTGCTCATATTAAAGTAGGAGTGGTAGTTCTAAATGCTCTGAAAAAATACAAGAAAAATGTTTAGAAACAAAAGAGTTATGATTTTTTTTTTTTTTTACTGTCAGTGACTTTTGGGCCACTCTGTATAAGATTAATGAGGAATAACTTTGGGCCAGTGCAAACAGTTTAAAATGAACTAGCTCTGTTTTTCACTCTGCACCAGTAAAAATCTAGTACAGCAGCTTTGATTATACATTTAAATCAATACTGTAGTCTATGGAAAAATTATAAATAAACACAATTTGAATGCATTTTTAGGTAATTAACTTAATTTATTTATTTTTTGTTACTCATCTAATGGTTATAATCCCCTTGTTCTCACATTTCTCTTCGCATACTGACATCCCTGCCAACAATGCCCAACAACTGCTGACCTCTGACCTCCAGTACCCTCTTTTAACCCCCCTTCTCCCTCCAAACATGGCCCATGATTTGTCAACCAGCGTGAGTGTCAGGGAGGGCACTGACGACACAAGCCCACGATAGTGTCACATTTCTGGGCTACATCTCGGGGATCCACTAGGGGCTGGGTGGTCCATTAGCGTCCTGTCCTGTACAAACTTGGATGCTATAGCGCTTTGACAGTTTAACGCACATATGGCGAGCTTAAAATAAAACACGACGTCGCTAACAGCATGCTAACGCCGCACTTATCTGGCGTTCCTGAGTGACGTGAGCCCCCGATGGGAGGCATTTGGACAGGCTGGGCAGGTGGAGGAGAGGAAGGGGAGGAAGAGGAAGAGATGATGGACTGCTCAAAGTCAAAAGAGCGGACAGCTGCTGACCTCACAACATTCTGCTTGACACATTTGAAGTTAGCAATAAACTTAAGCCCAGACATTTGCTGACTGTGATACAAAAAAACTGTCTGGTATAAACAACGAGGGATAAAGGAGCTGACTGAGCAACGCTTTCTTCAACATAATTGATAATCAATTTGAAAATAATGACATGTTTGAACATGTTTGTCATCATTATTTCTATACGTAAAAGAGTCTAAAGATATATCTAAACCTATAGTCATATGTTAAATAAGACCTCATTTACAGCTTTAGTCATCATTTTCAACCAAATTTAGACTTTGTCCTGAAAAAGTTCAATGTGGTACCTGCAGTGGAGGAGGATAGAATACCCCAGCAGAGTGGCTGAGTGTCTAACAGAGGGCTGTCCAAACTACAGAAGAGCTAAATGTGACCCTCAGGCACATTTTTGTTTGCCTGCAGGCCCTCAGCTGAATTCGCCCAAATGATCATAGGTAGCACTTTTTACTGAAAACTAAGTAACTCTTCCACTATAACCTCCATAACAAAACATTACATGGTGAAAAGGGTTGTCAAAAGTATTGAAAATCAGATACTAAAACTAATACTCATTTGAGCAGGTTTGATACTAAAAAAGTCACATTCACAGGACAGAAGTGAACCTTTCTCGAATAGCTTTAGAATGATCTTGAGCTGTATCAGAACAAGTATAAGACACATAGACTAGTAAATGCCCATGGACTACTATGTAACCTACCTGGGCGACAAAGCACATGGTAATATAGAAGAAAGTACTACAAATGAATGTTGAAAATGACATTACTTGTCTAACATCTGTGTAATCCCTCAGTCGTCCAAGTCTGATCTATAGCAAAAGACGACGTTTAAATCTGTCAACTGGACAAATCGTTGGACAAAACTTCATCTTTTGCTATTACTTGTCTAAACAAAGATCACTGGAATCGGTATTGAGTATCGAGTCTATTCGTAGTATAGAAATGTTTTAGTATTGTAACAACATTAACAATTCAGACCTATAAAAATGAACATTCCCAGCGTTATTACCGGTGTAGTGGATCTGTCGAAGCTGTCTTAAGAGCACCTATCTGAATGACTCGATGTATTTACCCTGCAGTCTGTGGCCCTCGGCTTCTAATATGTTTTAGTCGGTGAAAAAGTTACCAAGGGCACTAGCATCACTGCAAGACGTTCTAAGGATTAAAAAGCTGTCACATTTATATATCGTCTTTCCACCTTCAGGGCACTCAAAGCACTTTACAGACACTCCACATCCACACACATGCATTCAAACATCATATGCAGACACTGGGGGCGAGGTGGGTTAAGTGTATTGCCCAAGGACACAATGACAGTATTCATCTGGGGCAACTGGAATCACAGGCACTCTTACAAACTGAGCTACTGCCTGGATGAGTGAGTGAGAAAACCTGGACAGGTCCTAAAACATGGACAGTAAGAAAATAGTCCAACGAGGTACTCCGCTCCATAAACCTAACTCTCCTATGGATACTCCGGCGCTGCACTGCCATGACAGGTTGACATTGAGAGATGAGTCAAAGAAAACGTATTAACTTCTTAGTGTAAGGTAAAAGTATAAGTTATTTTCTCCTGTAGGTTACTGAATGTAACTGTAGTTCTAGGATTGTGTAAAGCTTCTGTCAAGAGCACGGTTTACTTTTTTCTTTTATTAAAATGATCTCATGAACAAAAACACATCCACATTTCCTCTGTAGTATGCCTGATAATTGTAACTCTAATTGTGATCCATACATGCCCTCGTCCCTGCTTTATTAGCCTGTCTGACTGGAGCTGCTGAGTGGAGAGGAGCTGACAGCATACAGGGCGTTAGCTGACAAACTTCAAGCATTAGCATTAGCATCAGCACTTTCAGGTGTGTTTGATCAGAATGAGAGCGTAGCCGTCAGCAGCACAAAGCAACGAAAATGCAAGAGTTTACTAAAGGTGTCAAATGCTTCAGTGTGTCTGGAAAAATAAATGGTTGTTATATAACTTCATTTAAAATCACAAAGCTACACCTAGTGCAAACTGGTAGATATGAATGGACTTTAAAAACACAGAGGAGCTTCATGGATCACTACAAAAAGACCTACACCGGTGAGGATCAGAGGTTCTGAGAGATGAGGGTCAGAGATTGCATTGCGCCAAAGTTTGAAGCAAGAGACCCTCTGGTTGGTGGGTAGGTACTTAACCCAGTGCACCACTTTTGACCCTAATAATAATGTAATTTTTTTTTTTTTTTTTTTTTTTTGTGTGTTTGTGTGTGTGTTTTTAAAGGTTAGCTACCCTTTTTTTTTTTTTTTTTTTTACATGTATTTGAGAAAGATTACTCTCTGTCCCAGCACAGATATATTGTACAAACAGCTCTTGAGGTCAAAATAAGTCCATTGTGGACTGTCTGTATCTAACTATAAAGCATTTTATCACCCTATAATCAGGAAGTATGTGTTAGCATGCTAGTTGTCGTTAGCTTTACTGCGAAAAGTGCTTTGGACCACTGCAAACAGTTTGAAATGAACTACTATAGGTCTGTTTTTCACATGTTTAATACCACCAGATAGATGAGCATAATTCCTACTGGGGAACTTTTCTAAACAAATCAATAACATCTCCATGGAGACAAGACGTCAAACCAGAAAATTTACATGGCACAACTTTAATGTATTCATAATTAGTCAAACCAGTCACACTAGATACCCATGTACCCCCAAACCCAGCTATTATTACATAGACATAATTCCCAAAAATACAACTCCAGCAATTATCCAGCACCGAGCACCTGTCTAATGAGTGGAGAATGTAATGGGCGTAAGTCTGGGCTGACAGAGTGTTTACAGCAGATGCATACATAGCACATTAGCATAAGTGTGGTTCATTTTGGACAAGCTAGCATAGCATTTCTCGTCTCTACTGTACACAAAAGCTGCTAACACCCGTTAATAGGCAGGCTCTCTCTGTGCTTTTCTTCTTTTGAGGCTGGATAATAGATAAAAGACAGGAGAAGCTAAAGGGTAGAGCTAAAATGGAGGAAGAGAGTAATTACTGTACTTTCAATGGGAAGTAAGTGAACGTTGTAAGAGATATAATAGTATCATCTTTGCTACTTTTCCCTGCAGTATTTAGGCCTGTGCAATTTGTACATTGGCCGTCTGTCATTTAGATTTAAATCAAATTTCAAAACCTCTTATTTTATTAAATTACTTTTTTTCTTGCCTTTTTAGCTACTTTGCCAGTCAGTCCTGCCCATATGAACTAAACTGTGCATAAAACTGGGGCCCGAAAGTGTTCAAGGTGCACTATGCCACTTTTATGGTCTTGGCCTGGAATCTTTAGTTACAGGTCAGATCTGTGCAGACACAACCCCAACCACAGAAATAATACATGTTTTTTAATATATTTCGCAAATGCAACATAGGTCAGTTTAATGCCATGCGGTGGAACATTCCAAGCAAAGCAATAACACATCCAAGTTATGGGTTGACCTTCCATACAACAACTTTAAAGTGGCACTAAACATAACCACTTGCAACTGAACTGTGTATATGATGTTTGAATAGCATTGTCTACTGATCCAGGTCTCTCTTTTTTTTATCCATTTTAGTGCAAACTAGGTAAATTGACAAGTTTCTGCTCCAAAACGTCTAAAATTGAGTGGGCTTTTCCTACAGTAACACTGTAACTACTTGTAGATGGTGACATCACAAGAAACTGCCCCGATTAGAGCCAGGCGTTTCTGATTACAAACACCTGGCTGAAGGGGCGGAGTCTGAAGTACGGACACCTGTTAGACCAATCACACTGCTTCCTTCCACACCTCTAAACCCTGCCCCTCCTGCCTCCTCACTCTCCCCTTTACACCTCCAGACACTGTCAAGTTTAGCAGATCGAAGTGTGTAGACCTATTCTGCAAAATCGACTTTATTGAGCTTTTAATCATGTCATAAAAGTCGCCCTTCTCATTTAAAGTTGAAGTTGAATTTAGAGCGATTCATGCATGTTTGAGAAATCTTTATACTCCTGTATTCAAGACGTCATTGCTCTGTTTTCACCGCCACACGCCCACTGCTCTGTATTGACTTTGTTTTCCAGTTTTATTCTCTTAATCTGTTAATTAATCTGATTCGGCAGAGTTGCAACTATCCATAAAAGATCCCGACAGCTGCACGACTCTTTGTTGTGATGAAGCTCACGCCGACATCAGCTCCCACCAGGCACCACAATTTTCTAACATGGAACTCAATGGAATATAGCTATTTCAAAAGCCCAGACATAATGGTCCATGGGTGTCATAGAATATAAATATATCACAGACTCAAGCACTATATGTCTTCTTTAAACCAATACTATTCTCCTCTACCTCCCTAACACTTGACCTTGAGTGCGTCTGGAGTCCTGTCTGCTCATAATGATCTGTGAACATCTCTTTACGCCCTCCGCTCATGCATAAAGGTCCCTCTCCAGAGTGACACCTCCGCTCCACACTTGTGCTTTGAGCAGGAGACAGCCCAATGACAGCTAACAGGACAGCGACGGGAGACAAGACAATGCTTTTTCTTCACAACTCCTCAGCATGATCTCCTCACTGTCAGGGCGGACTGACAGCTGAGGGCATAGGAAGCGAGGGTAGGAAGCGAGGAGGTATCAAAGAGGAGGAGTGCGCTTAATGTAGCGACGGAGATGAAATAGGATTGGTTCATTGGCAAGGTGAAAATTGAAGATGTGTTATGCATAATTGGACATTATTCGTCCCGCAGCCAAAGCAAAATGGTGGATTAATTCTATCAGCGCTCATCCAACCCTGTGTCAGATTTGATTACCGCGGGGATACGTTTACGTCTTTCTGCAAAGTAGTTTAACTGGGGATTAACTGGAAATACAGAGGAATAAGTAGCGTTCATGCGATTTTAAAATGTTCAAAGCGCTCGTGGTTTTAAGATCCTGTAGCAGACTTTTTCACATTTATTTGAGCAAAGTTTGTCCCGCCCCAGTACAGATATATCGTAAAAGCAGCTCTTGAGGTTAAAATAAGTCAACTGTGTACTATTTGCATCAAATTATGGCATTTTATTGTCTCAGGCTGCTCTCTGAAAGCTGTGAAAAGTGCTTATAAACTCATCATGGTGAATAATTAGGATGCTCGGAATGCATAAGGTAAGTGAGGAATAACTTTGAACCACTGGAATTGCTTAAACTGTTTTTTAAGCCAGTAAAAATCAGGTACATTGCCTTTAATTTTGAGATGAAGGCGATAATTAACTTGGTCGAATCAGCTCTTAAAGAAGTCATATTATGCCATCGATTGAACTACCCTAAGGTGTGAACTGCCACCTGTTCACATGTGTTCACACCTGTGCAAACATTAGCTGTTAGCCTCGTTTGTTGACTCATTTAGATGTACTGGACTCAGAAAGGATGCCCAGGCCCTCCCGGAGACGCGGTCGGTCGGCTGGCAGCAGGTGTGGAAACAATATTATTAAGTGAATATGTCTGCAGAGTTTACACAAGACATAATGATAAGAGACGTGCCATTGAATTGTATTGGACATCACGGGAGCCCAGGTAATCCCAGCTTAGGTCACGATTGTACATTATTACTTAACCATCATTTATTTTATTTATTTCACTAGATAAAAATTTAACACTTTACACATTTAATATCTACCTCATGAAGAACGTAACCATCCAAACCAGCCTAAACCCTTACAACAAGTTCATTGTGTTAAATGTTATTAGATCATTCACTGTGAAATAAAGTGTGGGCAGAAAAAATAGAAAAAAAAAAAGTTACATTGGTATAAATAAACTGTAGCAAAAGTCAACTGGATAAATCTTTGTAAGAGTGAAGATGTTTTGCTGTTCATCGAAGTCGCTTCTTCAGTTCTGGTCCGATTCCTGGTGGACACTGCCTTATATCCATCTGAAGGGAGGGGCTAACTAGACTAAAACTGTAAATAGCTATTGTCTCCAGTTCTCATTGTTCTGGGTCTGAGGATGGAGTTGTAGATGGGGGAGAGATTATGTCTCAGGCCCCCATTCCTGTTTATGGAAGGATTCTCTTTCCTATCAAAAATAGCCTCTTTAACTCCCCTCTCAAACCATTTCTTTTCTCTAGCTAAGATCTTAACCTCACTATCTTCAAAGGAGTGGTTGGTGTCTTTGAGATGTAGATGTACATCGGACAGAGGTCCAGAGGAACTCTCACGCCGGTGTTGGTACATCCTGTTATGGAGTAGCTGTTTAATTTCTCCAGTGTACCTCTCACTGCACTCTTCACTACACTGAATTGAGTAGACTACATTACTTTGTTTATGGCTCGGGGTTTTGTCCTTAGGGTGAACCAATTTTAGTCATTTGTGGGTTTGAAAAACACAGGAATCTCATACTGTCTGAAAATTCTCTGAAGTTTTTCAGACACACCAGCTGTGTAAGGAATAGTTACGCCTTTCCTTCTAGGTTCAGATTCCCCGTTGTCCTGATTCTTGTTTTTTTTTGCTCTCTTAGATCTATTGAAGTCCCATTTTGGATATCCACAAGCAGAGAGGGCTTTCTCCACGTGCTGCTCCTCCTTCACCTTAAGATCGTTAAGGGCTGAATAGGGTAGTTTCAGCTGAAACTGGAGACAAGAGATGTTTACAGTTTCAGTGTGGTTAGCCCCTCCCTTCAGATAGATATAAGGCAGTGTCCTCCAGTAATCTGACCAGAACTGAAGAAGCGGCTTGGATGAGCAGCAAAACATCTTCATTCCTAGAACAATTTGTCCAGTTGACAAATTTAAACTTTGTCTTTTGCTATGGATCAGACCTGGACGACTGAGGGTTTACACAGATAAAAATAAACTGGTGAAGTGAAATGATGTTTTGATATTTAAATAAACTGCATGTACCCTGAGCTCTTACTAAAAGATGTTAAAATCACAACTGAACCTGGGTTGCCAGAGCCTTAACCTGAGGATAGAGGACATGTACAAGTTTTTCTCATTCTCAGTATAAGGACAGGCCTCATGTGAAAGCTCAGAACCTCCAGAATCTTCTCCCTGAGCTGCAGAGGCTGCACTAGCACTGATTCATGGCTGTCTGCAAGTGCTGGAGTTCAGATCAGAGAGAGTCCTTTTAGGTTTAAACCAAGAGGATTTCAGCACTGAAACTGGCAACAGACATGAGACACTTATGCGAGGCTCAGTTTGCTAAATCGCAATCAAAACACAAACTTATGAGATAAATAAATGGGACACTATGTCTAATGTTTTTGTAACCAAGAATAAATCAGCATTACAGTTGTTATCAGTAAGAGATATATTTGATTTATTTACCTCGTATCTGGTTGGAAAGCGACTGTTTAATGAACCTTTAGGTCTATAAAAGTGTCAAAATCAAATTTTAAAAAAGGGAGACAGTGGAACAGGGGAACTATGGGAGATCTGCCAGAGCCTCAAACATTCATGAGCTTTGAAATATGAAGACACAGTAAACCAGGAAGGAGTAGAGCAGGGTAACTTAAACTGATGAACGGACAGATGGAGGGAGAGGAGGAGAAACGGCGAAGCATCAGACCTACAGGTATCAACGCACAAGGAGAAGTAAGGACAGAGGAGAGAGGGGGGACAGAGTGAGAGGGGAAAAGAGGGGAGAGCACAGTAACAAACCGAGGCAGCAGAGTGAGAGAGAGGGTTGAGGAGGAGGAAAGGAGAAAGAGGAAGGAAGGAAGGAAGGAGCAAAGCACAGTAACTTTAAAGAGGGAGGGAGAGAGGGAGGGAGGGGAGGGAGGAGGGAGGGAGGGAGGGGGGGGAGGGAGGGAGGGAGGGAGGGGAGGAGGAGGGGAGGAGGAGAAAGAGGAAGCACGGTAACTTAAACCTACAGATAGCTATACATGTATCAATGCACAGGGACAGGTAAGGACAGAGGAGAGAGAGAGGAGGGGAGGGAGAGCAGAAGAGAGAGGAGAGAGCTTGGTGACTTCAACTGAGATGTACAGGAACAGGGTGACTATCAAGGTATTAAGAGAGGTGAGGAGGACAGGAAAGGAGGACAGAGGAGGAGAGAGGGAATGGGGATTGGGCATTCTAACATAAACAGATATACAGGAAAAGACAGAGGAGGAGAGAGGAGCAGGAGAGGAGAGAGGTTAAACAAGTGAGATATACAGGTAAGGACAGAGGAGAGGGGGAGGAGAGAGGACAGAGGCTAGGAGGAAAGAGGGAATAGGAGGGGGAGAGCATAAAGATAAACTGAGATGCACAGGTAAGGACAGAGGAGGGAAGGGAGAGGAGAAAGGAGGAGAAGGAGAGAGAGGAGGCAGGTGTAGATTGAATGAAAAGGGTAAAGGAGACAGAGAAAGAGTGCAGATCGGGCAGAAGAGAGAGGAGAGAGACAAGGAGAAAGGAGACAAGGGAGAGAAGTGGGGAAACTGAGACAAAGCGCAGATGCAGATAGGTCCCTAATTATATCATTTTGAGCAGATTGCACAAATTGCACAAAAACTCAACAAGTTGTAAATTCTCGAGAGCCACAGAGCAGCTTGTGAACCAGACACTCTTCGCTCTGTCTGAGGTACTAACTGTCACTTGTTTCCACACGGTTCTCATCCAAGAGCATCTCTGATTGAATTTTATTATCTGTCCCTGTTGGTTTTATAGTTCTCAGCACAGTAAAGTATTTAAAAATGTATACTTGTAGAGCTACTCACTTCTAATTCTAAATGATCAGCCTGCAGAGTACTCAGAAATTGTACTCAGAGAGTAGCGCTACTTCAAAAATAATATGAGTCAAGAAATTACTCAAGTAACAGCAGAAAAGTATGTGGGAAAAGTACTACAGAAGCAAGACTTGAAGAGTAACTATTGGGATGCAATATCTGATTTAATTTGATGTTAATGGAGCTAGAAGGACCAAATGTTAAATAATGCACAAAATCTGGTATTTTTAAAGGATAGAAAAAAAATGAGACAAACCAAATTATATCTGAAGGACACAAATGCTCAAATCATTTCATATTTCAACATAAAGCTTTTTCACTTGTAGACTTACTCAGTGAAAGTAAAGTAGAGTAGTAAAAGTAAAATGATGCTCGAAAAAACTGAGTACTACTCAAGTGAATGTAACTGAGTACTACCACTGCTGTCTGCCCTTTTTCATGAATCTAGAGCCAATCCTCTGTCAGTAAAAGCATTTGTTTTGGAGCAGATGGACAACTTTGGAGGAAGAAATTTGACTTTTTTTTGAGTAAACAGCTCTGATTAAAAGTCTGTAGAGATCAGAAAATGAATATTGGAGGAAACTTTTTATATTACGTTTTAATCAGACACATCAAAAATTGAGATTATTCAAAATGTTATTAGTCTGTCTACATCTACAAAGCTCAAAATGCTCAGTCCCACCTTGTGATGTCATGAAGTGGTAGTTTTCAAGTTAACAGCTACATTTTACCTTTGGTTCAGTAGAGATTGGCAATTCCAGGGCTGAAATAATCCAAATGATTCTAGTGAAGGAGTATGGAGTTTAAAAGCACTTCTTGTATTACCTCATGACATCACAAGGTGGAACAGAGTGTTTTCAGTTTGAGAGAAGAACTCAGCCTAAATATGCAGAATTTGTGTGTTGAACATGTGTAAATGAATCAAGGGTATGTTTTTGATGAGGAAACAACATTATAACATAGATCAGAAAATGGTGTAATATAGTGCCTTTAATGTAGCACTAGCATTGTTCAAAAAGTTGACTATATTTCAAAATAACACATAAGTTTGAACACTTGGATCAGTCGGCTGTGGCTCCCTCCGGGTCTTATTAAGCTGTTACATCACGAGTCTGGACCGCGTCAAAACCACTGGAGAACAAAACAATAATACAGGAATGAACCAGAAGAATGAGAGACGATGGAGCACCTCATCTCCACCGCAGCAGCACAACCACGAGACTCCTCAGACTCTCCATCTCCTCTTCTCCAACATGTATCTTAATAAATTTTGCGATGATGTTCTATACCATAAAATGTCAATATGACGATAACATGATTGGATTCCTGATTGGTATTGAGGCAGGGTTGGACAATTTTGACAAAAAGTACCATAAAATTTAAAGGTGCATCATGGTCAAGGCTCTGCGTCTGGCACCATCTTGTTTTCACGGAATGTTATAGCTTTGCCTGTAATGTTTCACAGTATGGTATTAAAGGGGCAGTACCTGATTTTTAGATCAAACTCACTCTAGGCCAAGAGCGTCCAAACTATGGCCCGGGGGTCAAAAGCAGCCCTCTGATCAGTTTTTATTGGCCTTCATGCATCCTGCTAAACCGGCCCAATTAATCATAAGCAGTACTTTTAACAGAAAATTAAACTATTTCTACCACTATATCCTAAAACATCACATTGCAGTGTGATACAGACCTAAAATTAATGTGCTTCAAGCCTTATTAATACACAGCGGCTCTGTTAAAGCTGTGTTTAGCTGTGTGCTTGGAATATGTTTCGAGGTGTGACCCTCGATCAAGGTTTGGGCACCTCTGCACTAGGCCTTTTAGCAGAGAAAATAAGACCATGTGATATAACTCTTAAATAGTGAGGCAGTCCTGCTGTGATATGCTCCTCTGTGACTTTATGGATTAAACATCAGTGCGGAGAAGCAAGGACAACAGGAGACAAGGCTTCAAAACTTCTTTCTGTCCACAGTCCTTACTGAAGGTGAGCCCGGATAAGTCTGTTCTGGAGCAGAGTTCATTCATTTTTCCTTTTATCCTCTATCCTCTGCGTGCACAAGACCAGGCTCGTACACAAATGTGCATGTGCGTGTACATGAGCAAAATGTGTGTTGCCCCAGTATAGATAGTTATAATGCATTTTACTGCCTCAGAATCAGGACATGCGTGTTAGCGTGCTAGCTGTCATTAGCCTAAGAGTGATGGCAAAACTGCTGAAAGTTGTGAAAAGCCCTTATAAACTTATCATGGTGAATAATTAGGATGCTCTGAATGTATAACACGAGTCAGGAATAACTTTCGACCACTGCAAACTGTTCTGTTCTGTTTTTAAGATGGTAAAACTCAGGCACAGCGCCTCTAAATCTGCAGTACATAACTTTTCTCTTGTACAGTGGATCTCACTATACTAAAAGTGACAGACAGAAGATGTTGCCTTTTGCGAAAAGACTGAAGTGTCTTGCTCAATGGGCCCAACAACAGTCTGCAATGTTGGTGGGCAGAGATGAGCAGATGATGGTTTAAAAAAAATAAATAAATAAAAAGTTCTTTATTGTTTGACAACAGTCAGTCAGTATCTGTTCACAGAGCAGGGATTAAACCTATAACTTCATGATTAGCGACCGCTCCATTGCTTAATTATCAACTATGAATTACTACTTCAGAGCTGGTCACTGGTCATATTAAGTAGCAAGACTCCAATTTAAAAAAAAAAACCAAACTTCATTAAAATCACTTCATTATTCTGACACAAACTTGAGTCTGACCCAACAGGTGCACAGAGGAAGCTCACTCTACTGGAAAACCATTGTAGATAGAACAGTCCTGTGCTGCAGACGCTGGAGCTGTGATAGATGACCCGGGACACAGGCCCTGCACCCCGAGGCCCCTCTGAGCACCCATTACAACCTGATGTATCGGAAAGCTGGCATTAAGAATGAATGGAGCAGCGCCGCGGACTATTAATTGCTCAGGCTGTGTATTGAGTTTTGTAGCAGCAGATTAAATAGAAGGCTAATGCCATAAATCAGAGCTCGGAATACAGGCCACACTATTGTTCCTCTGGCTGTGTGCAAGTGCTAGTCCTGTAGTCATGCTAACAGTCATCCAGTTTGCAATTAAACTTCATTATAGATCTATGTCTGAGAAGCATAATCGTTATTTTAAGCAATAAACTTCAGCAGATCTCATGCATATGCAACGCCTGTGCTGCAATATTAATAAGCCTATATGTAAACAAGTGATTTTTTTATGTCACGTCCTGTGTAAACGAACTCTGCACTGTTGTTAAATCCATAATCTCAGAGGAGCACATCACAACAGGACCGTGGGCCGCTGTTCAGGGTTATGCAGATGTGAGCGTGGGCTATAGAACGCTTCACAATTGTTCAACAAGCCTAGTGTGAGTGTTTAGAAGCACCGGTTTTGTTTAGTCTTGTCGAAAATTCTCCTAAAACTCTCCTGTGTATGCCCGTTCACTGTTGTCCCATGACCCCTCCTCTGTCTGGTGCGAGGTGAAGGTCACTACTCCCACTGCGCTGTAAGCATGTGCATGTGCGTGTCGTGTTTTGGCTCTGTCTCTCTCTGAGGCGCAGATGGATGGGGTGTGGATAGGTGCTGACACGTACGCAGCAGTAGCACCCATGGGCGCATTAACCTTGGGCTGTGATGACGCCCGAGGTCACCTGCTCCTTGGCTCCGAGCGCTCTGATGTCTCTCCTGTAGTTTAGCTTTGGAGTGGGTCCAGTTCACTGACGCGGAGGGCAAATACATGCAACATAACATACAAGTCCAGGTCAAAGTACCAACTTTACTGTTTTAAGTTGTAATTTCCTAAGCAGACTATAATGCTTAGAACTGTGGGTTTTTCCATGGCCGACGCTGATACCAATACTTGGCCTGATTTTGCTCATTTTCCCCAAAAGTGTATGACTTGAAATGACTACTATAATTACATTCTATACCTTGCTCACTGATCTGCAAAATAAAATAATTATAAAGACAAGAAGAGAGAAATGGCCCTATTTTTCTACTTACTCATATGGGAGCAGTGTGACCACAATTTGTGCAAGGCCATTGTTAAAATGAAGCTTTATAACCTGACGTGCGTAGTTACATTTACTCACAAGTACTTTTCCCAAATACTTTTTTACTCATGGACCGCTACTTTGTACTTCTACTTAAAGTAACATCTATTTTGAAGTAGTATTACTCTCATTTGAGTACAATTTTTGGCTGATTTCTACTTATAACTTTCCTTTAAGCAACTTGTCAGCACAAACCAAATATCAGCCAATGTGGGACATTTAAAGCTGACAGCCAATACTCTAAAAGTGCAAATATTGGCTCGATGAATATATCTCCAGTTTTATGTGTGTCTGTTCAGCCAAAAACCTTAAAGTATGCACAGAAGGTTATTCCTCCAGCTCAGATACTGACCAAGATCCTGGCTGAACAGACCTGCTCTCTGGGTGCACATGTCAGAAGTTAAAGGGTTTAATACAGTCCGTAAAATCCGAGACGTGAAAAAATATGATACTGAACATTTGGATCATAAGTCAAATCTCAATTATTTCAAACTATTATTTATGTTCTGTTAGTACAAAACCAACAGAGGCAGTGTATCTTATTATGAGCTGTGATTCATGTTCTAAAAGCCACTGTAGATTAGACACGTTTTTGCTCCTTCATTAGGGGACTAATGGCTCCCATATCATTCAAAACTGATTCTTTTTCATCCCATTGTTGTAATTAACTGAAACAATAATTATGGTCAGAATTAACTGAAGAACTTGCAGATCAGATTTGATCAGATGATTTACATTAATTACACAGCCTGTTTATAAAATACCATGATAAATATCTTTACATTTGAGCCATTAAAAATGTAACATTTCTCTAGTGATGGTTCCTAATTTTTAATCCTTCTTTGGATTGCCATCTCTCCTGGCTGTAATTTGCCTGACTGATCCAATAAAACCACTGAAGCTTACAGACACGTAACACACACTTGAAAGGCTACAGTTGTGTGTTCTATCCTCTGAAGAACGCGAGCTATCTGCTAATGAAGTGCAGTCGATTAAAGAGCTTTATGAGGATCCATCAGATGTGGTCACCTGGTGGAGGAACATGGCTGACCGCTATAACAGTGCAGGCCAGGCAGGGTGTTTCTAGCATTTTGGGGGTTGTGGGGTGATTTATCCACTTGTCCACTCATTCATTTAAAGCAGACGTATTATGCAAAATTGATTTTTCAGAGCTATGTTAGTTGTTTCTCCTCAACATTTTCTCACCCCAAGATATTCGGTGTGATTCGTGACTGTTCGAGCAATCTTTAATTGCTTATTTTCAAGACGCCATATGGCCAATCAACACCCATTTTCACTGCCACCTGCATACACCCACAGCTAAAAACTAACTTCGGTCTCCAATTTTATTTTCTTAATTGGTGATACAAGTAGGATTCGTCAGTGCTGCATAGTCATTTTGATACAAATGAATGTACCAAATGTTGCTGCCCTACTGCATGTTTTAGGTTGATGGGAGAAAAAAAAAAAAACCCAGACAAGGAAAGAACATGCAAACACCATGAAAGACAACACTTGACCTCTCTAAATGCACCTGGGATCTTTTTACTATGAGGTGAGTGTTCCATGCTCACTTCAGAAGGGAATGAATAAATAAACACATCTGGTTCATATCGATCAGTTGGTCCAGTCTTGAAGAGTAAGATGGCTGTCCTCGTTTCTGTGCATTGCCTGCGTTGTGGGAGGCGCTCTGGGATCCAAAGGCAGCGAGGGGGATCGGGTTATCGGGTTCACGCGCAGCAAGAGGTGCCTTCAAAACGCTATATGCTAAGGCTAACACACCATTTTATGTTTATGGAGGTTTATGCTAATTCCCATGTTGCACTTTTAACCCTGATGCGTGATTAGCACTGCAGGGTGACAGGTTTATTGACATGCATAGGGCTTTGATGTAAAGAAAAAACTGACCGCCGTTTCTTTAGGTGGCAAGCTTTTTGTGTGGAGTTTGCATGTTCTCTCTGTGCCTGGGTGGATTATTCCCCAATCAAATTATAGGTACAGTAACATTTTTGGTGGAGGTTTCGTTATACCTACTTGTCTTAAACAAGACAAGTAGGTTTTGTTTTTTTACTTTTTTGACCCATTGGAACTAAAGATCAGCTCTTAAAGTAGTACACATACCAAGCCTCACAATCTTGTACTAAATAAGATTTTGACAGATCGTCCAGAGGATTTGTCGATATCTGGTTTTAAGCAAAAACATTTATTTTAAAATTGATTTTCGGTCAGATGTAGCTTACGCAGATTCTCAAAAAATATCCAAAATCCCCAATATATTTTTGCATCCAATATGTCAAGAAACTAAAGCAAGATATATTTAAACCTTGATTCATTTTTCAAGTTTAAATGTCCCAGATTTCTGTAATTTTGGTCCTTTTTGCACATGCACATTTTTTTTAATATACACACATTATATGTAGAAAAACAATACATTTTTCATTACATTAACATTAGCAAACTACAGATTTTTTTTTTTTTTTTGTCCCTGTGTTCCATGTTTCGTGCTTCAAATGAGGAAATAAAAGTCACAAATTTTGATGTGGCATGTGCACAAGTATTTTCAATTTGCTCTGTAAGTTTTATATTTGAAAACGTGAACAAACTATGCAAAGGTTTTGAAAAGAATTTAAACATCTACGGTAAACCAAATTAAGCCTGTCTTCCTTGTTAAACTGCGGTGACAAATGAGCGGACAGCTTCCATCCATCAGGGACGTCTGAGGGACCTGTCCACGGTGATGGTCTCCAGAAGAACCCTCAGGAGATCCACCTGCTACACTGACCTCCTCACAGAAGAAATATGAGACAGTTATCACATCTGCACAGCATCTGTCCAGTCCAAAGAGACGTGAGCTGACAGGAAGCCCACACAACCTAAGAGGCCATTTTGTGCGGAGTTGACATAAGTGGAAGTTGATGATTGATGTCCCTCGGTTTACACAATAAACAGATTATGGAGTCCTATGTGCTTGTTTTTGTGCTTATTTGTGAATGTAAAGATATATTGAATCTGCCATGTTTTGGAGAAAAGGGCAAATAATATAAGACGTTTCCTATTCTGCTGCTTTTCAACTGTGTGTATGAAAATGTACTATATTCTAAATTGCATAGCTAATTGTGCGTGACTGAAAAAAAACGGAAATAAAAAGTGGGGCCTAGATTTACCCACTGCTAAGCCTCCATTAAAGAGGGTATTACACTGCCAAGACATAACATAAGATTACCATGTTACCTTTTATTCTTCTGAAAATCCTACATTTGCCGAAAACAAAGTATTAACACAAGTTTCACTTTCGTTGTTACACTCTAAGTCTCCCTCCCTTTGCTCTCCACAGTAAGTCACTCCCCCTTCAAAGCACTATCACAGCACAATTCTGCCAATGAAACTGCTGCAAATCGCATCACGTTTGTCAAGTTCTGCCAGAGACCATGTACAAATTCATTAATCTCACAAAAGAAAAGATTATTTGTACCGGATTTAACTACTGCTATTTTCCATCTGCAGTCCTGGGGAAGGTGAATACAAATAAAAATACACATTTATCATCAACATTAGCAGTAAAATACAATAAAATGTCTAATACTTTGTTTCTTACAGTCCATATACATATTAAAAAAACAAAAACCAAAAAACATTATGTGCAAGATTTACAGTGAATACAGAACAGTAGAAGTGAACTAGGCTGATTTGATTATCTAAAATGTGCTTTTTTCTAATTTCTAGTAAAATTACTCAGATCTACAGACAATTTCAGACTCTCTGGAGCTGATTCCACTGTCTGATGATTTGAAAGGAAAAGGCCAACTGACCAAAGGCCGAGGATCTTATTGGAACTGTGCAATTTTGGTTCACAGAGGACTGAGTGGATCGGGTAGTTTTGTTCTGAACAGAGTTTAATTTTTTTTTCAATGGACGTGGAGCTGTATTATTATTACTGTTGAATACCTTTCTTAGATTTGAATACAGAATATTTTGTATTTACTAAGAATATTACAGTGGTAATAAAAATGAAGATTGGAGCCAATTACCAAATTTGTCCATAGCTGAGGATAATGTGGTGGCCACTTGCTGCACATCCCTTCCATGTTCATAGTTGACAGCATCACCTGCGTACATGATGTCTACATTTTTGCACACGTCTTGGAGGTCATTGATATAAAGGCTGAACAACAGGGGTCCCAGAATTGACCCTTGTGGGACCCCTGTTGTGCAGGGCTGCGAAGAGGACATTCAATTCCTTATTCTTACACACTGTAACTAATCAAAGAGATACAATTTTATCCAATGTAATGCATCAATAGAAAGATGGTACTGGGAGAGCTTGGACAGGAGGACAGAGTGGTTTACTGTTTCGAAGGCCTTTCGAAGGTCTAGAAACACAGCACCCGCTGTGCCCCCCTCTGTCTGGCCCTCTGGCTGGCTCTAATGCTCTCTGTCAGGTAGCACCAGGCAGCTTCAATGGAATATTTGCTACAAAAGCCAAATTGCATTGGATGCAAGAAATTATTATACATATGAAATTCTTTTTTGACTTTCTACTATGTTCTAACATTGTTCCCTCATCAAAAACGAGTTATTTAACAATCTCTCCCGGCCTTATTCAAACCCTCCTTATGATTAGCTATATGATTCTGTCCAATGCTCACAAGCCTACGTTATCCGTGCTCCTAAAAGCATGATACAAAACTGTGCAACAACCTCTCCAGGCATGTTTCAACATAGTGGAAAGCTAAACGAAAACCCGTAACACGCTCTCTTTAAAAATAAGTTAATAGCAACAAAACCTAACTCCAGGTATGTTTTTGACATTATACCGTGGCCTAAAGTTCACAAGAGTCAATAGTGCATCATATAGGACCTTTAAAATCTAAACTTTACAGAGAATCTTATTATTGAAAGATGATATTCATATTTTTATTATAGGACACCACAGACACCAACGCAGGCCTGCACAGGCTTCCAGTTTTAATAAGTAAAAAATTTACATTTCTTTGACTACAACAGGTAAAGAAGAGCATTCTGTCTAATCAATGATTAAACAATTGGAAATTTGAGGTCTCAAAGGTACCAAAGTAAATCCAACAGAATATATAGGAACCTCCCTCGGTATGATACCCCAGTTTGAGAACCACTCACGTGAAATGCCGTAGAATACCTATAGATCATAACTGAGTCTGTCATACATTTTAATACAACTGCAGATAAGAAAGAGTGAACAGTGAAGTCATTTTGACAAAAGCGTGAAGTAAAGTGCTTGGTCAGAACATTACCAAAAGCTCTGAAGCATGAAATCTCATTTCACACACTGTTTACTGTACAGTGTATGTGTGCTGCAGAGACTATCAAACTGCATCATACACATGATCATATACAAAATAGTATACTATCAAACAAAGGAATAACTGCATAAAGCATTGTTCTGTAGAGTTTATATTGAAAGTACAGGTGTCAGAGCTAAACTGTATGGCATCTGGTTGGCCTGTGGGTGGCACCCTTGAATTATGCCTGTGGGGGTCAGGTCAGATATAAAGGTGCGCCACTTGATGAAGTAATTAGGTGTGAGACCCGATAGGGGACAATGGTTTTTGACTCATTTTAAATTGACTTTTGTAAAGTCACCTTTTAGCTACAACTCATGTAATCATCAATTTACTTTTTACAGGTTTCTTGTATTTACCATGAACAGCAGTCTTGGAGGATAATGAACTGGCACACTACAAATCAACAACAGCCTGAGCAGCTGAATCATCTAAAAACCTAAGATGTTGTCACACTGAGGAATCAAGCGATTTAAAAGACATAGAAAACAAAAGCTTCAAAGCTGAGATGAAGCTGAGCACTTAAACTTAAAAAAAATAATGTATAGGAAATGTCTGTGTAATCCCTCAGTCGTCCAGGTCTGATTCATAGTAAAAGCCTAAAGTAAATCTGTCAACTGGACAAATGGGGACCTTAGACATCATCTGTCCCCAATCTATAACTCCATCAGACCCAAAGCAAACAAAGGAAACAAAGAGCACAAAAGAACTAGCCAGAATGCCAATAGGTGTGGAAGCACCCATTAAGAGTGGATGGATATGCCAAGCGGGACAGGCACAGGGCACATTTTACTACAAACAGAAACTGAAAACTAACTTTTTCCATTTCAGTATAAATAGATATTCAGATAGATATAAGGCAGTGTCCACCAGTGATCTGACTAGAACTGAAGAAGCAGCTTGGATGAGCAGTGAAACGTTTTCAGTCCTACAACAATTTGTCCTGTTGACAGATTTTACTTTTGGTTTTTACTATGTATATGAAATAATAACAGCAAAGGAAAAGCTTTAAAAATGTTTGCAGAATATTAAAATAATGTAATGCAACGCTCTGTAATGGGTGTTGTTTTATCAGGCAGAACGTAAACAGCTCAACAGCCCTGTTCCACAAATGAAAAGCCCAGTCGAGCTCATTCACTGCCGTCTCGTGAAGTCTGCCTCCTACTGAGAGTTTAAAGCACTGTATTATCCACTATGGCCTTTACACTGGCTCTGTAAATGGATTCCTCCATCACCAGCACTCTCTCTATCTCTTCTCATCCCCTCTGCACCTCCTCCTCTCTACCTCCATCTCTCCTCCTTCTCTCCATCTCTCCTTCAACCTCTCTTTCTCCTCTCATCCTTCCTCACTCCATCTCTCCATCTCTCTCTCCTCTCTTCATCTGTCCCTTCTTCTAACCATCTCTCTCTTCTCTCCATCTCTTCTCATCCCCTCTGCGCCTCCTCCTTCTCTCCTTTCCACCTCTCATTCCACCTCTCTTCCTTCCTCATGCCATCTCTCCTCATCTCTCTATCTCTCCTCTCCCCATCTGTCCCTTCTTCTAACCATCTCCCTCTCTTCTCATCCTCTCTTCATCTTTCCCTCCATCTTTCCTTCTCTCCTTCACTCCATCTCTCCCTCCTTCTCCCCATCTCTCTCGCCATATGTCCCTCCATCTCTTCTCCTCCTCTCCCCATCTTTAGCTGCATCTTTTCTTCTCCTCTCACCATCTCTCCCTCCGTGTCTCCATCCATCCCTCGTCTCTTAATCTCTCCATCTCTTCTCTTTCCTCTATCCCTCCTTCTCCTCTCACCATCTCTCCTTCCATCTCTCCTCCCTTCTCTTTATCTCTCCCTCTTCATGTCCATCCCTCCTCCTCTCCTTCACTCCTTCCTTTTACCATCTCTCCATCTTTCATGCATATGCTGTCAGTTTCTAAATTGAATGTAATTGCGTCATGGTCTGTGGTTTGCTGGTTACGTTTTGCTCTTCCTCCTTTTTTAAGTCTCTCTCCATCTTTCCATCTCTTTCTCCTCCTTTTGATCTCTCCATCTCTCCTCCTGAGCCACATCCAGTCAGAAGCCTGTCCATTAGGCCTGCTCTTAAACTGTAAGTACCACTAGAATGACATTAAAGCAAACAGGAGCAGCACTCAGAGGCTTCGAATGACTATTCATCAAGACTGTCACTGCTTTAATTATGATCACACAAACAACGACACTCATTTATACTGCCAAATATGTCGTTTCTCTGTCATGGTTCAGCGTCAGAGTGAGACGAGCGGCTCGTGGGGGTGGGGCTGCGGGGAGGTTAACATTTCATTTTATGTTTTTTTTTTGGAGTATGTGGTTCACTCATGGTTCAAAATTGGTACTTCAATACATAAATAATAATCATAAACTGAAAGAAAAAGTTAAATGAAAGTTAAAATGGATGATTATATATGCAGCAAAGGATCATGGTCTAGGTGGTACGGTTTTGGTCACATTTTTATATAGCGGTTTTACACTTTCAAGGCACTCAAAGCGCTTGACGTCAAGGAACCACTCGCCCAGAAATGATGTGGGGAAGATTATCCAGTTATTCAAAGAAAAAGGAAGAAGGGGGGAAAAAAAGGGGAAGAAAGGAAAAGGAAAATAAATAAATAAAAGAGAATGGAGACTGAACCCTGAAACTGAATGTCAAATCTAGCTTTAACTTCTTAACTATACTCACTTATTGATTTTACCTGCTCAATATTAAAACATTAGCTCGTTGTAAGCCCCCAGCCCCCCAAGCTCTGATCACTGTTTTATTTGTTTCTTGTTCTATGTTTTGTACCAGGTTTATCATTTTCTTGTTTGTTTCTTTGTCTCCTTTGCATGTTTCTATCTCTTGTGAAGTCCTGTTATGTTTTTTACCGGTTGTACTGTTTAGTTGCAGACACTGGGAGCAAGGTGGGTTAAGTGTCTTGCCCAAGGACACAACAACCACATTCATTTGTGGGAGCGAGAACTTCACCGCCGACCCGTGCGTTCGTGGATCTGACCGCTCAACCGATGATGATTCTGTCGAGAACGGGATTCGAACCGCCAACTGAGCTACTGTCACCGAAATGCACTGCAGGTTAAGTAGCAATAATACAAATTCCACAATAACCTGATATCAGTACCACAAAATGGACCTCAGCAGTGGGGTTTTAAAATGAAATATTATGGTATAAGGGTATTACAGTTCTTCATTGTATTTTGGATGTTTTAAATTGCAATACTGATCTAAAACGATTAAATAAAAAGGAAAAACTACTGCTCTGCCGCACCATCCTGTCAAACCTGTTTATGGAGAGCTGCAGATGATGTTAGTCTTTGTATTTTTTCTGCAGAGAGATATCTGGTCTGGTCACCACTTCTGCAGAAAACCACATTTTTTTCATTCCTCTGTTTATTTTTTCTTTTTTTCCTCTTCGTAAAGTGTTGGAGAAGTCTGTATTTTAGGTCCCAGGCGACAGATTATGGGGATTTTCAGAGCTATGGTTTCTTGATTGCAGAAGATTACTCAAACATGGAAGAATTACTCTCAATACAACTTAGAGCGGCTAAATGAGAGGAGGGAACAATTACCACAGGATTACAAGCTCAATCCAGAGGCTGTATATGATTTATAACTATATAACTGTATGCTTTATTGTTTTTGGGCTAATTGGTCCCCATGAAGCTCTTTTTTTTTTTTTTTTTTTTTTTTTTTTTTTTTTTAAGTAACTTTTTTTTTTTAAGAGGGGGTATTTTACTTCAGTGAGGTATTATAATTATTATATTTTTAAGCATATCTTTTTTTTTACTTTATGCATGCCCTTATTTGTACTTGTAATAGCTATATTTCTACTTTAAAAAATTATATATATATTATTATTCAGTGTTTTTATGTTGCACTTCATGACCGAAGAAAGTTCCTAGTTTGTGAGTTGTGTTCACTGACAATGGCAATAAAAGTCTTCGGATTAACCGCTAACACGTAACATATCTAGATCACCTTGTTACCTTTTACTCTTTTGAAATTGCTATATTTGCCAAAAACAACGTATTAACATGTTTTATAAGTTTTACGTTTGTTTTAAAACACTGACTTCCCCCTCGCTTTGCTCCCCATGCTAAGTCACTCCCCATTCAGAGCGCTATCACATTACAATCAGCGTGCATCTTGCTAATAAAACTACTGCATCAGGTGTGTCAAGTTGCTGTGTACGGTTTTGTTTCATGTTTTTGCATATTTTTGGGGAATTGTTGTGTGGGAGCATGTGTGACGTAAGCTTGTGGGCGGAGCCTTGTACGGGATTGTACTGCTAACCATAAGGAAGGATCAAACAAGGCCTGGGAGAGATGGCTAAAATACTCAAACATGAATGAATGACAGATAAAACCTCTTTAGGCGGACATGTTTTTGATGAGGGAACAACGTTATAACATGGTAGAAAGCTTTAAAAAAAATAATCGATTTTGCATAATACCCACTCTTTAAGTTAATGGAAAAGTCTAATGGAAATTTTACCTGTGTAACCAAACCTACCTGCCCCATAGCTCATTTAAATTCACTTCAGCTAATGTAAGTTTTTCAGTAGTCAAATGAACGGTACAAATGATATAACTGATAGAAAGCAATTATGAAATCTTTCAATTACGCTCATCTTTGTTCTAGCAGCTGCTTCCCTCACCCATTCAGTGCATAATGTTTTCACAAATGAGTAGGTCCACATTGGCAAACATCACATCAGAGGAGGCTTGAATATGAGAAGTTCCTAATAGACTCTAAACGCTCAGGTAAACAGACTCTTATGGAAGTGGGGCCGATGGTGCGGAGAACAACGACCAGCCCCACCACCATCCCATCTGCTATTAACCACCGCTCCCGCCATCGCAATATGTCAACGCCATCCATCTCCACGGGCGATCACTCCAAGCACAGAGCGGAGATCGTGTGAAGCCAACCGGGAATTTTCATAATAATTTTGGATGCTGGATGATGGAAGAAGTACAGAGATGTTACTATATAAAACATTATGATTTGAGAATAATTTAAAATAGAGGTACTGGGCTGTAGGGCTGCGCAAATCGATCCTAAGTATCGATCTATTGATACCAAAATGAGTATTGGTATTGTTTAGATACTCAAGTTTTCAGATCGATGCTTTTTGCTCACATTATTTACCTTATTTCCCCCACATGATTTCTTACATTTTACAATTTTAGTGACAGACAGAACATTTACTTCGAAATAAGTAGAAAAACTAATGATTTCTCTGCAGATGGCGCCAGGGTAAGTTACAGGCTCTCCATCTTTCTGTTCACCACCAGCATTTTCAGTAGAACATTTTTTAAAACTATTCCACTATTCTTTACCACATCACTGACATATCTACGCTCTGCTGTCTACGCACCAAGCTCCATAACTGGCCTGTTTGTATGTTAATGCATTGAGCCTGTTCACTCATATCAGATCTAAAGGACATCATGATGGATGGGAGCTTATTAAAAACAGGACAATAGCATGTGATGAAGCATGATAGGCTAAAACATAAATTTGGCAGAAGGATCTTATCTTACACACATTTAAACACCCTGGAGGAGTTGAGTCGATTTCAATCCATTCCTCAGCCTGTCCCTGGGGCCCACACGGCTAACAGGTGAGAGCTAGCATACAGAGTACCGCTAGCATGATGCGCTCTGTGCATGCTAATATAATGAAGCCGGACAGACCAGTCGAGGCTCAGTCAAATGGTAAGCTCCACTGTGCTAAAACTATTTGCCCAAGATGAATGGAAGAAGGTTAGATTAAAGTAAATTCAGATCAATTTGAATAAACTTGCATATATATTTAAAAATCCATTTTGTTATTGCAATATTGAGATTGTTAAATGCCTTTTGGAAAATGCATTTTGTAATTTCACAATGTTGCATTGCAATATTGGTTGAGTGCAGTAAAAGCATATTTTATTGTACACCATATTGGCATGTTTAGCATGTTTGGCGCACTGCATTTACCATATAACATGCATGTTAAACCTGCCATTGAAAAATATGTTTACCGTTTGCCCATTTCAATAGTAAATGTGGCATGGAGCTTATCAAAGCCTGATCTCATCAGATTTTAGAAGCTAAGCCAAGCTGGGCCTGGTTAGTACTTGGATGGGAGACTGCTGGAAATATCAGGTGCTACACCGAGGCGCCACTGGTAAAAACTGCTGTTGTGTGTTGTGTTCTTAAGCAAGGCACTTGACCCACATAGCCAAGTATAAATATGATGGTGGTGGTCAGAGTGGAAGCGAGGCTGCCAAGGCTGCCATTGGCCCACCAACCATCACTCACTCATGCATTATTGAAACCACCCATGTTTTGTTTTATTTTTGGCAGACAATGTCTTTTGAACAACTTAAAATGTGTGATGTGATCAAGATGTACTGTCCATCTTTCATTCACCAGAAATACCATTCACCTCTATGAGCTACTAGTTACTATTAGGAAGGTAAAGTACACTGTATTGGGATATCTCTCTTCTACATTTGACCCATCCTTCAATGCCTCTGGCACAGATTGGCAGCCTCACCTCTGTCAGTCTGCCCCAGGGCAACTGTGGCTACAGTAGTAACTTACTAACACCAAGTGTGAAATGAATGAATTATGCATTGTAAAGCGCTTTGGGTGGTTTGAAAGGTGTTATATAAATCCAACAGTTTGATTCAATTAATTCAAGTTGTGATGAAAGATTGGATGACATTTCCAATGATGCAGGTTTAATTGTAATTGAAAATCTTTATTTAATCACATTTACATTACATACAACACAATTTGCATTTTCACACTATGCAAAGTCACATTGTCATACAAGCTAAACTTTTGCATAACGCCATAATGATTTGCATTGAAACAGCATCATGCATGTGTGAAATACACAAGTGTGTCTCAATCACAGCTCAAGTCCATCACTCTCTTCCCTCCTTTCACTCTGCCACAGCAAAACTATGAGCCCCCTCAGCCTCACCATCCCCCTCCTCTTCACCACCACCATCTAGGATGCTTATTCATTTTTCAATAAAGCCTTTCTTGGTTGTATTATATAATTCCCAAATTACACAAAATCTAGAGAATGGCTTAATGGATCCAAAGTCAGAAGTCAACAAATCAGAGCTATTGTTTCAGACTATTTCCTCCAGTGCGGTCACCAGGGAGAGGCATTCTGGGCAATACAGATTTGAAATGAATACTTGGGTGAAAGAGGCAGGCCTGGAGCACTAATGACAGACGGCTGTGTGCTGGGACAAACAGCATTAGGAGTGTGTGTCGATGTTGGCAAACAAGAGCAGGTTCACCATCACCTCCACACAACACAGAAACGCGCTAACCCTCAGCGCTCTGATCATGGCTTTTATTTCCCATCGACAATGAACACCAGAGGCAGCAGGGCCAGACAGGCTCACGCTAAAGCTTTGGACGGTCTGATGATCTATACAGATGTACTATAGACATGCAGCTAATGGCACAAACTATGGCTGGGGTAAACAAGAGGCTAAAGTCCTCCAAATGTTATTCCGCAAAAATAATGTGGTCCTGCTCCACAAATAATGACTAACCTATAACTCTGCAATTGACCTTGCTGTTTACAATTTAATAATAATAATAAAAAAGTGTATCTGGCTAACTACAGATTGACAAGTCTCACACACACACTGAGCTTTAGCCAATCACAGCAGCCCATTCACATCCTTTGACAATAACTCAATACAGATTTTGTCTAAATTAATGTATAGCATCATAACTAGGGAAGCACCGATCCAGCCTTTTCAGTTCTGATACTGATTTCAATACTACAGATTTAAGTTTCTGCCGATACCCGATATCAACCGATACCAGTGCAGAGACTGAAAATAGCATTTATTTCCTTAAAACAAAACAAATACAAAAAGTGTTATGTAGCTGTTAATTATCCCTCAAGTAACTAAATTTAGTAGTTAAAGTTCAAACATAATGAGAGTAAATAGCCTTATGCCATCAGTCCAACCACAATATCCACTGAACCGATATTCGTAAAACAATACCCGATCCAGCAAATGTTTCTGGATCAGCACCGATATCTGATACTAGGATTGGATTGGTACATCCCTTATCATACCTACTGTTTCTAAAAACCTCATGAGGGATTCATATGTGTCTGTTAATGTGATAGTCAGTGCTTTTAATCCTGTATAAAGATAATAATGATGATGAAGTAGGGATAAAAGTATGGTGTCTGAAAAACACTCAGAATCATTTTATTACAAGTAAATATAACTACCCCCCTCTGGCCATCAGCCGCCGCCACTCACACACCACATTCACTCAGACAACCAGAATAAAACAGTGACTTTAATGGTAAATCTATACAAATACACACAAATTGGTCTTTGCATAATTATGTCGATACATACACATTATTTTTCTTCCAGCGTCCCCATCGAGCACTCAAATAGGTGCTTGTTGTTCCTCGTTTTTCCTCCCACACAGACAGCAGCACAACCACACCACACCTGATCTCAAAATCTCAAAATCCAGTAAGAGTTCAGCTCACAGTTCAAGGGCAGTTTTTACTTCTGCTGAAATAAAATGAAACCATTATCCACGGGAAGATTTTCAGCACCAAATTTCCAAAAGTGATTCATCCAGTCCCATTGGGTGAGTTTGTCCTCTTCCTCTCCACGCTCAGGTCTCGCTGTACCTTTGGCCCTAAAATGAAATCCATGCTCCTGAATGTGTAACAGTGGATTTAAATGTGCCCCAGGGATGATGAGTCTGGCATTAGCTGATGGAGCAGAGCCATGTCAAAATGAGGTAATAAAGCTTTATGGTGGAACCTCATATCTGTCTGGAGTTAAAGTTAAAAAAACAGTTGATATAGGAGCAACATTTTGTAATTTTTATTGGTCAAATATTGTCCATTTCTCTTTTATTAGGAGTGATTCGTTCATTTTCAGTTTGTGTTATTAAGTCATAGAAATAAGGCAACACTGTAAAAGCATCGTTTCAAACTGTGCAGTGAATATAATGATACTAAATGTGTAACGAGACTGACTTAAGTGAAACAGTACACTGTATGTGACCTGTATAAGAAGTGCTCAGAGGATTACATTTCACTTTACGTTCAAATGTGTACAAGTTCCTGCAATCAAACCGATTAACTGCGGTGAATTACATGATACTTGTTTGCATTTTAAATAAAAAATCATTGCTTCTAAGCTGCTGTGTTTAAAGGAGTTTTATTTTGAAAAGCACAAAAGCAATTAACAGTAAAGAAGTTGTAAAATCACCAACCGTAGAGTGGGTCGTAAAAATAAAAATATGGCTTTGTACAGGAAAATTTGGCTGCCTGCTCTTTACCGTATATTAACACTTTTTTCTTGCTGTGAAACTTTTGGATGGAATTCTCCCAAGTGTAAAGTCATCAATATGAAACTCTCTAAAACAAAACTTTCTACTTCTTATTTTCTTCTTCCTGATTGGTGTAAAAATATAATTTATATTTACAAGAAGTATTATCCCACCAAATTAAGACACTCAGCCTTGTTGACAGATGGGTCATGTATATTTCTGTTTTATAAAGTTGCCCTATGTAACTTTTCTGAGGGGTCAACAGCTGAGTGCTACTGTGGAGATGTTATGGAAAGTTCCACAGTATGGCCTTAATCTATACTTCTCCAAGACAAGGAAATGACGCTGCCCAATCAAAGTACAAGTCAGATCAATAAGCAATATAAATATAATATATCTGTAACTGAATAAATGCAAGGACTACAAGTTTAATGCCATACTGTGGAACATTCCAGACAATGCAATAAGACCTCCACTGAGCGGACGTCCCTGCAGAAACATCTGTATGTGAAATATTTAGTACTATAAAGCTAAAGGTTAAGATGGTGATCCTGTTGTATATTTCCAGAAATTTCCAGATCAAGAGGAGTTAAGACGAAAGCCTTAGTCTAAGAGCTGCTCATGTTACACAATGTTCACTCATACTCTCTGTAGTCCACTGCACCGTCCCCCAGTCCACTGCACCGTCCCCAGTCCACCGCACAGTCCCCCCGTCCACCTGCGCCGTCCCCCACTGCACCGTCCCCCAGTCCACTGCACAGTCCCCTGTCCACTGCACAGTCCCCAGTCCACTGCACCGTCCCCAGTCCACTTACACTGCGCCGTCCCCCAGTCCACTGCACCGTCCCCCAGTCCACCTGCACCGTCCCCCAGTCCACTGCACCGTCCACTGCACCGTCCACTGCACCGTCCACTGCACCGTCCCCCAGTCCACTGCACAGTCCCCAGTCCACTGCACAGTCCCCAGTCCACTGCACAGTCCCCCAGTCCACTGCACAGTCCCCCAGTCCACTGCGCCGTCCCCAGTCCACTGCGCCGTCCCCCAGTCCACTGCGCCGTCCCCCAGTCCACTGCGCCGTCCCCCAGTCCACTGCACCGTCCCCCAGTCCACTGCACCGTCCGGAGTCCACTGCACCGTCCGGAGTCCACTGCACAGTCCGGAGTCCACTGCACTGTTCCACTGGTTTAGGATCCTGTCTAACCTGCATTTACATTAAGCACTCGCTATATCTGCTGTCTTCATATGGCAGAAAAACTCATCACAATAGTACTGCAAGGTCACAAGGCAGAGGAAAAAATCTTAATGGTACATTTGTGGTGCACAATTTATTGCAATATTGTGAGGGGCTCGTAGTATTGCTAAGCTAACAGCCCAAACTCTATTCACATTGTAAGTTTAGCATAGTAAACTGTATCTCCCTCAGTTTCTTAAACACATAGTGGCAAGAAATGCAGTCGATTCCTATTTTTAAAGGTGAGCTGGCTAACATTTTCTAGTGTAGAGTAAGCCACCCGCTTGCTGCCCTTTTTACATAGCACGTTTCCACCTTCACAAGCCAGTGTGGGTTAAGTGTCTTGGGTTAAGGACACGGCGACAGTATTAGTAGAGGTGAAGTCACGAGTCAGGTCTGTGAAAAGTTGCCCCTGCACATAGTAAGAATGCATGTTATTCTAGATATTTTTGTGCAACAATATGAGATACACTTAATGCCATACTAAGGAACATTTCACGAAAAGCAATACCATCTCCATGGAGACCTGCAGGTGATTGGCCCTCACACCACAAACGTTACATCATTAACTATTTCAGAGGTCCTTTGTCATAATGTTAATCTTTTTAAAATTACAATACCACAATATAATGCAATAATAATAATGCCTGTTGTTTTTGCTCACTAAGGCAGTGGTAGAACCGTAGCCGTAGCGCTGGGCTGATGTAACCTGTTGTTGCGTGGGCGCTGCTTGCTAACGGTGCTAGCTAGCAGTGTGTGCTTGATGTGCTGTTAGCTGGAGGTGGATTTTGTGTGTAGTCACCTCTCCGGAGACGTGGAGCTCTCTAAGTGCAGTGCTTAGCTACGGCTGCTAGGCAATCTGCACACCAACACCACCGCTGCAGTTAAAGAGAGGCTCGTAAAGGCACACTAGCACACTGTACTTTAAATACTGGGTTAACAACTCGAGCTCGGGTAAGAGTACAGGCCTCCGGGTGAACCGATATGGAGGTCAGTGTAACACTAGAGAGCTTTAAGCGAATGTGTATAGTATTAACAAAAGAGACAAGGAAAACTACATTGTAATATTGAATAGATGGAGAGTGTTAATCAGGCTAAAAAAAAATGGTAGTTACATCTCCGAAGCTCAAAATGCTCTGTTCTACCTTGTGATGTCATGAAGTGGTAGTATTCACGTTAACAGCTACTTTTACCTTTTGTTTAATAGAGATTGGAAATTCCAGGGCTGGGATTATCCAAATGATTCTCGTGAAGGTGTGTGGAGTTTAAAAACACAGTGGAGCACTTCCTCTATTACCACATGACATCACAAGGTGGAACTGAGTGTTTTCTGTTTAAAAGAAGAACTCAGTCTAAACAGGGTGTGTTAAACGTGACATGTTTGTGATGAGGAGACAACATTATAACAGATCAGAAAATAGCGTAATATGGGCCCTTTAAAGATGCATTATTTCTGGTGAGGCAGTTTCATCACCTACCTATTTGCCTGTCTCTATGGAGATGTTATAGCTTTGCCTGTATGTCCCACAGTATAGCATTACACTTATCTAACTTGCATTCAATTAAAAGGTGTTTAGTGCTATGAAGTAATTTTTTCCTGTGAGCAGGGTCACATCGGACCTGCAACTTGATCTGGTGACATCACTTGCTTGTCTCCAATGAGATAAACAAGTGATGCTGCTTCCCTCCGTGCAGCGGGAGCAAGCTGTCAGGAGCAGTGGGACCCATTTTCAGATCTTGAGGTAGTCTTAGCTTAGTTGGAGGATTTTACCTGGTGTGCGTGTTTTTTTTTTTTTGTTTGTTTCCAGGCAAAGCAAACGCATCTCCATGGAGACAAGCAGGTGGTGGAGCCCCTACCAGAAATAGTTACATCGTGCACCTTTAACATTGAAGTTGGGTGGTGGATAGCTGTTTGGTGAGGCATTTCCCCCTGTCCTGTCACCTCTGTCACACTCAGTGCCATCAGGAGAGTTAATAAACTTTGTCCTTCAGTTTAATGCAATCCATTTATATGGCAGGTTATTTAGACACTCAAAGAGGCTTTATGCTGCAGTGACATTCACTCGATGGTAGGAAGCTGCTATTGTAGCTACAGTCAGCCCTGGGGCAGACTAATGGAAGTGAGGCTGCCAAACTGCGTCACTGGCCCCACCAACCTTCACTCACTCATGCATTGTTGAAATCGCCCATGTTTTGTTATATTTTTGTTTTGAACACCTTAAAATGTGTGATGTGATCGAGATGTACTGTCCATCTTTCATTCACCAGCCATCAGTTATTATGAGGACGGTAAAGTACACTGTATTGGGATATCTCTCTTCTACATTTGACCCATCCTTCAATACCTCTGGGACAACCTGTCAGGAGCAGTGGATGTTGAAGTTCTCTGTCCAGGGATCACCCAGATCTTGCTCAGGACCTTAGCTTGGAATGTAACCCATCACTATAAATCTTCCATTTTAGAGATACTGTCAACACTTAACCATATCTTATCATCTGATCAAGCTCTTTCAATCTCATCATTTTACCATTTCTTCTACTTTTTCCCACCATCTCACATACTTCCTTCTAACCTCCAGCCCCAGGCCAATGTAAAAAACACAAGCACCAGACCAAATCCTACTAGTACTACTACTACTACTGAACCCTGCCAGAACTGCAAATTTCCTATATCCACCTTCTACCCGGAGAGCAAGATGGATGGTCCTGGTGCGCATTCGGAGAGGGACAATTGAGCGTAAGACCGCGGGAGGAGATCCATCATGCTGAAGGCTCCTGGCACTAGATGAATGGCCGGGACGGAGCGCTGCACCGGGTGTGTGTGCGTGTTACGATGGGCTCTTTTCAGCTCACAGACCAGGCCCATTCTTGGAGGCTAGGGAGGGTGGTGAGGATGGGAGGATTGGGAAGAACAGGGCTGTGCGGAGGAGTGGAAGTGGCATAATGTTTCCTCCCGCGAGTGCATTATGGATGAGCGGTGTCTCCGGGAGATATCGGCCACTCGCACGCATGGAGGGGAAGGAGGGGGGAGGAGGGACAGGTGTGGAAGAAAGGGATGGGTAGCAGGAGATGGGATGGGTGAGGAGGAGAACGGGTGAGAGGTAAGGAGGCAAGGACAGGAGAGGAGAAGTAAGGAGGAAAGTGAGGAGGGGAAGAAGGGATGAGGAGCGGGCTGGAAAGGTAAAGAGGTAAGGAGAAAGGGGGAGGAGGAATGACAGGGCGGGGGTAAAGTTGAGGAAGAGAGGAGGGATGGGGAAGAGAGGTAAGGAGGAAGGAGGAGGAGGGTAGTGAAATAGGGTGAGAGGAGGGTTCAAATGGACCAGAGGCTTCCAGTGACATGTTTAGAGACACTGCACACAGCCTGGGCCTGATATCAACATTCTGTCCCATTCATTTTAACGAGGAAGCTAAATAAAAACATGACTTTTGACCTTTTCAGAACACTGAAACAAATATTTGTTTATGTTTGTTCTTTTAGCCAAGCATTAAGCCAAATATCTATTCCCAGCTCAGTTTTCAGAAGTTCACTTAAAGAGGGAATATTATGCACTTTTTTTTTAAGCTTTCTACCATGTTATAACATTGTTCCCTCAGAGAGAGACTCGGTGTCAAAAACAAAAGTGAAAGTTATAAAACGTGCTGTTTTCTGTGAATATAAAACAGTTTGAAAACAATACAAGACAACATGTTGATCTGAATATGTTAACCTATGTTAAACAGTTCCTTTAAGTTAGTGTTTCATGGAGCAAAGGATTGTGGACTGACAATGATGAGTGGAATGTGCCAAAATGGGACCAACAGGCTGTGTACAGTGTCATTATTTAAATATATAGTAGTGTTTCTGCTTATGAGAGAGTGATGGTACAGAGTGAATGCATAATCCCCAGTGCAGTGGCCTCACAACACACGTCCTCATCTAAACAACAGCTCCTTTTACACTTGGACGTCATACTGTCAGGAGCAGTGTGGTCAGATGATCACATGACTCTCATCTATTTAAAAATAATGAATAACCCCATTCAAGTTGTTGCTGATAGAATAACATGTGAAATTTGTAATTTGTCATGAGTTTCTAATCAAAAATCAGATTTTTTTTCCTTAGCTAGAGGTTAAAGGTTAAAGGTGCACTATATAACTTTTCAGGTTGTGGGTTTGTCAGCCGAGTCGAAAAGCAAAACTCTCAATTCACTGGTCAATCTATTTTCCTTCTCTCACCTCTGGTCATAAGGTTTGGATAGTGACCAAAAACACAAGATGGCAGATACAAGCAGTGGAAATTTGTTTCCTCCACAGGGTGGCTGGCCGCGTGCTTATTGATAGGGAGAAGAGCTCAGTCACACAGGAGGAGCTCGGAATAAAGCCGCTGCTCCTCCTCTGTGACCCAGGACACAGTATGTCTCTGGGCCGGGAACGCCTCGGGATCCCTCTGGAAGAGCTGGAGGAAGTGTGAGTGGAAAGGGAGGTCTGGGCTTCCCTGCTCAGACTGCTGCCTCTGTGACCCTGCCACAGATAAAGTGGACAAGGATGGATGGATATTGCGTCAGCTACTCTCCATGGAGATGTTATTTGCTTTGTCTAGAATGTTCCACAGTACGGCATTGAATATCTCTATAATACTACTCTGACCGAGCTTGCTGCTCCACAAATCTGTTTAACTTCATGCCATACTGTGAAACTTTCAAGTCAAAGCGGGGACATATTCATAAAGACAAGCTGAAGGCAGATTCTTAACCGGAAAAGTCACAGAGTGCACCTTTAATGATGTACCCACCAAGGGTAGCAGAAATAATGAACAACTGACGGACATCAGCAGCACATTTTGTTACAAGAGTTTACTGGACTTCAGACTTTTATCTGGTCCCCTCTGGTTTCCTCATCACAGCTTTTTACAAGAGCTAAGAGAGACTGAACATTATTATGATGATGCCAATACGATTTTAACACCCGTATGAAGTGACAGTTCATTCAGTAAAAAACAGCCGAGACAACTGAGGACAAATACACGGCTCTACACCAGCACTGCAGGCTGAACAATCAGTACAAACTGTGCCCTTCTGTACTGTTGTTGTGCCATTTGCCACATTTGAGCTGAAAATGAACTAACACAATCACTGGATTATTATGGTGCACATCAGGCCAGTGTGACATTATACCAGATAACCAGCACGATAAGCACTAGATTAGCATAATATAATCTCCACCAGACAAATGATCCATTCGGAGATGTGAAAAATGTGTGTTAGACATAAAAGTATAATGATCCATACAAATTAAAGGTACTCCAACTGCTTTTGTACATGAAGAGAATAGATGTTGGCCTGAAATGTTCCTTAGTAAAGCATTACGCTATCACAATGGAGACAAGCAGGTGTTTGTTACTGGGAAGATCTGTGAAGAGGCGTGCCCACTTACAGTAAGAATACCTGTTTTTAAAGGTGTTTTCTGAGTAATAACACCAAACCAGCATACTAAGGAACATTCCAGGCAAAGTTACACCTCCACTTGGCATAATAAAAAAAATAATAAAAAAAAAAAATTAATAAAAATTGAATTTTTATTGATATATTTAGCCATATTTTATATATGTATATATATATCAAAAACAAAGCAAAATTGACTTTTTTTCCTTTAGCCATTTTACTGTTTTCCCATTAATCCACCTTGTCTTCTCAGCGCTCAAATATTCAATACGCACTTTGCCTGGATTGTTGCATCAAAGGTAAAAATGCAAACCTCTCCTACGCAGTTTAAGCACAAAAAATTACCAGACTCATTCTGTGTTCACAACAAATGCATGGCTCTGTTAAGCTAGCATGCACAGGAGGTATGGACTTCAGTTCTTTCACATCATTCATTCCCAATGCCTAAATGCCTCATTGGAAACTGAGGTGTAGTTTAAAAAGTATATTTTCAGGATGTAGACGTATTTTTTATGTTAGAAAATGTAAAATACTTATCTCAAGGTGACCAGAAGCATGTGTGAAAGAGAATTAAACACAAATGTATCATGTGGTCTTTAAACTATACTGACAACACCTTCCACTGCAAACACTCCCCTGTAAAAAAAAAGCACATCCAGCGCAAACATCCAGTATTAACCAGCTTTTGTCAATCCCACGCTCCCTTTCCCCGTTACACCCCCTTCACCACTCTCTCTCGCCTCTCCTCCTTCCTCCCCGGTGCTTGTCCCTACCGTCTTTCCGGTACAGGTCGATCTCCACCTTCCTCTCCTCGGAGCCCAGCAGCGCTTGGGCCATTTGAGCGATGGCGAGTCTCTTGGTGCCCGGGCCGTACAGGAAGTTACACGTGCAGGGCTTCTGCATGATCTCCCCGCGCGAGTAGCCGCACATGTGACAGAAGCCGTCATTACAGAAGATGATGGCGCAGTTCTCCACGCGGGCATTAGCGATCACAAACTTTCGACCTAAGAGAGGAGAGAGGAGGGAGAGGGACATGAGTGAGAAATGGGGGAAAACTCCAGGAGAGCACACGAATTAAATACAGAAAAAAATGACATTTTGAAAATGATATTTCAATACAACAGTAATAGAAACAGGCCCATTGACTTCCTATTCAAAACTGCAGAACTGTAGCACTGTTCTCTGAATTCTACACATTTATCAAACTGGAATAGCTCTCACTGAAAGCGACTGGGACGTTCAAAGACCAAGCTGATTGGTTGAAGCGTCATAAAAACAGAACAAGCCAAAAAATTTAATTTTCCAGTTGAGCGAAAAGCACAGACATCTTTCCCGTCACAAATGCCCAGAGCATTTCCCTCTGAACATTTTTCACAAACTAAATAGTAAATTTTTATGCTAAAATAGACTGAAGTATGTCTGTCAGCATCCATATGTTTCTTTCGATTCATTTGGGCGCTTCACCTTTGGCTCCGCCCAAACCACAATGCTGTTCTGTGATTGGTCAGTCACACTGATGGCCCGGGCCGTATTGCAACAGCAGGAGTCGGGCCAGATGGATTCTCAAGAGTTTGTGAACTTACAAATATCATGAGAATTTTTTCTTGCTGTGGAGGGTTAGGTCCATCCTGCTACACTTTGCCTGAAAAAGCATGTTCTAAAAATGTGTTAGTGGCTGTATTTGAAAAGGTTTGTGAGAGCCAAGAGAGAGCTACATCTCCTTTACCTCCTTTGAACCAGGTGAGAGGTGACCTGTGTATAGCTACTACACAAATAATTACTTTCCGTACATGTGTGGTCCAGGGTCATAACCTTTTCCACAGAGTACTGCTGTAAAAGTACTTATGTAGGCGCATTTCTGTTCAGTGTCACTACTTCAAAGAGCCAGAACGAAGTCCAAAATACTGCAGTACACAAAGGGCACAGGGTCTATAATGGAGTACAGAGAGGATACATGCAGTGCACATGTACACATACATGTACAAGTATTTGTAGTAGAAGTAGTATGTGTACATGTGAGACGGAGACAGGATTATGGTCTGATGGATGGCTGCATTAAAACGACTAGAGGATGTTTCCTTTAGGAGCACTCCGTGTTCATAAACACATGTAAATAATCTATGTAAATACTGAGGAGGGGCAGGGGGGGGTGTAGTAGTAGTAATAATTGTTGTCATAGTAGTGGTGGTTGTAGTAGTGAATGAATGTTGCAATGAGAATAGTAATAGTAGTAGTAACAGACTAGTACGGTTAGGGTTAGTAGTTGTAGTAGTAGTAGTAGTAGTTGTGGTGATAGTTCTAGTGGTAGTAGTTGTTTGTAGGTGCAGTAGTAGTATTAGCAGTAATAGTAATTGTAGTTCTAGTGGTAGAAGTAGAAGTAGTAGTACTAGTAGTAGTTGTTGTAGCACTGAATGACTATCAAAGTAAAAGTTTAGCAATAATTGTAATATAGGTACTGTGAGTATTAAGTTAATAAGTGGTAGTAGCAAAAGTGGAAGTAGTTGTTGTTGTTGGTAGGTGTAGTACAAGTAGCAGAAACAGTAATGGTAGTAGTACAGGTACAATGGAAGTAGTACAGGTATGGATTTTTACGGTACGGTAGTAGTAGACCTATTAGTGGTGATATTGGTAGTTGTTTTAGTAGTAGAAAAGCAGTATTATTTGTAGTAGTGAGTGTGTGTGTGTAAAGTGTTGTAGTAAAAGTAATAGAGCAGTAATTTTAGTAATAGTAAAATAGTTGTAATTGGTAACTAGACTGGCTGATTGTATTGTATTCTCATATATCACCACTAGATGCTGTCTATGTTACTGCTGTCTGATGGGGCCAGATGAAGAGGAAGAGGAGGGGCCAGGTCAGAGGAGGGGGAACAGGTTTCACATCTGCCATCTACTGGTGAAAATAAATCTAATAAACTTAGATTGTAGCTTTAAAGTACTGGGTAACTTTCTTTATGCAGCGATGTATATTATATAGGCAATGTTATGCAGCAGACAGACTTGGGTGTCGTTGAAAGTAGAGACAGCTGTTCCTCTGCTCCTCTGTTGTGTAAATGTTTGAAGTTTTCAGAGGCGAGTGAGAGAAAAACGAGAGTTACAGAGTCAAAAACATGCCTTAGTGGATTTGATTCTATTGCAGAAGGAGCCCAGAGGACAAGAGGGTAGATAAAAAAACACGCAGGAGTATTCTACCCTCACAACGCAAGGTCATTGTGAAACAAAAAATACAAAAAGTAGTTTCCTCACCCAAGCCTGCTCCAGAGACCACATCACCCCAGCACTTCCCAACAACTCTCACCAGGACTAAGCACCTCCTCACTCCCCTCCTTGGGGTGTGAAATCCCAACTGAGCCTTCGCAGCAGCCGCCCCCGCCCTCTCAAAGTCACTCCTACAACCTATCCAAAACTTGGACTTGTTACAGCACCTCAAATCAAAACTAAACAGCCCCCTCTTCCCCATGTGAGTGTCTAAGAAGTGCTATACAAGTTTGAGTAGCAGTAGTAGTACAAGTAGTAGTAGTACCAAAGTACAAGTCTTGATAGGTAGTAGTGGTAGTAGTAGTAGTAGTAGTAGTGGCAATAGTAGTATAAATAGTGAGCAAAAGTCCTTTAACATACTGGTACACCCAAGGAGGAGCCATAGTAAGTTACAGTATTAGTGCTAATGTATTGGCAGTAGTAGTAAGCGTTGTTGTAGTAATAGTAATAATAGTGGATACAACACTGGAAGTAGGATGGGCATGGGCACAGTCTGTTCCTCTGTGAAAGAAAAATAAGCAGACTAAACATGTGATAAGAGACAGGTCTACAGTGTAGTAGCGGTAGTAGTTTGTTCTTGTAGTAATAGTATTGTAGAGAGTAAGTGACTGCAATAGTAGTAGTTGTAGTATGAAATCCAGAAGGCTTAAACCTAAAATGTCTGCCTCTGATCTGAATGGTCAATACCTAAACTCCAGCACCTGCAGCCATCATGAATCAGTGCCAGTGCAGCCTCTGCAGCTCAGTGAGTGAATTCTGGAGGTTGTGAGCTTCCACATGAGGCCTGTCCATAAACTGAGAATGAGAAAAACTTGTACAGTACATGTCCTCTATCTGCAGGTTATGATACTGGCAACCCAGGTTGTAATTGTAGTACTTTTTAAAAAAAAATATATATATAAAGGCGCAGGTTACATACTGTTCCTTTAAAAACAACATTTATCAAAAGAATATAGCTAGTGGGGAAAAAGGCGAGTCTGCTCACTATGCTGCAGGAGACTTGCTGACATAAAAAACAGAAATATTAAATATTAAAAGTTTGATATTGACTATTTGACACAGTCTGTCAATGGACAAAGATACACAGTCAGTGTTAGGACAGTTACAGTCTTTCTGTCCATAGTCTACACACAGTGATATTCCACAGGTTCAGTCAGGGAAACAGTTCAAAGCGTAGCAAAAACAGTGTGAACACTCTGCAGGACATGTATTTGTTTGAAGCCAAAGACAAAGCTCGGAAAATATAAAGTGCCCAAACATCCAAACATCCACTGCTCAGAGAGTTTGAGCTGCTGCCCTCAGGGCAGAGCTACAGAGGGTAAGAAAAGTAAGAATAGGCCTACAGAGGCCAGTGTTCAGTAAGAACAGGCCTACAGGAGGCCAGTGTTCAGTCAGAACAGGCCTACAGGAGGCCAGTGTTCAGTCAGAACAGGCCTACAGAGTCCAGCCCTTGTTAAGAAAAGCCTACAGAGGCCTTCAGTATGAACAGGGCTACAGGTGTTTCTATCACAGATAATTGGCCAACTAAATAAACTTGAACTCAGCTGGTCTGAGCAGGACAACTACTAATGGATGCAGGGCAGTCAGTGCACATTACACATGGATATTGAGCAGTCGGAGCCATATTGGTTTTATCAACCAATATGGTTCTAACTGGAAGAGAGAGTTATTAAATCGAACACTGATATTTGGACAATTATGTTTCCTTTGGAGTTAACATATGGCAGCAGGTAGCAAAAAACTATTAATCCAACTTTTTATGTAGCACAATAATGCCATGGTTTTACTCCTGGTTTTCTAGTCCTGCTGCCTTCTTTAATATTTTTACCCACTCTTACAAGAACAACAAATGATCTCCCAGGGTCCATATGTGGCCTGTTGGTTTGTCCCATTATTTATCTACAACACTGCAGCATGTGCGTAGGACTATTTTAAACTCGTCTAACCAACTGCAATGTTTTTTACAAACATCCCTGGATCTTGTTAAAATATGACTTCTTTTTGTACGATTTTCTTGTATTCAAATGTGCACTATGTGGGGTTTTTTTTTGGTGGTGGGTCCCACACCTGCTTGTCCCCATGGAGAAGTTGTATCAATGTTCTACAGAATAGCATTAAAATCTTGCATTTATAGGTCTGCTATTGCTCTAACATACCAAAAAAAGGTACGGGTAGGTAACATGGTAATCTGAATATGTTATGTGTTAAAACCCCATTGAAGTGTAATACCCTTTTTGGCTAAAAAGTTACATATTGGGGCTTTAATGAACTGTTTTGCTAAAAGATATTTGTTGTCGTTCACATGTTAGTAAGATAAACTTGTATGTGCGGTCCCTGAAAAAAATTAAACTAAACTTCCCAGGAGGAGCTCGGAGTAGAGTCACTGCTCCCCCACATTGAGACATGCCTGTAGGGCCTGTGGTCATGCGTCACCAGGAGGAGAACCTGGGAAAGACCTTGAACACCTGAGGGACCGTTCTGAGTATGTGATGTAAATAGTGCGTTTGACAGTGGCATGTTTTGAAAGCCTAGCCTGAGTTTCCTGTGTGATATTCCACTCTGCACCGGGAGCTTTTTACTAATGACTGTCCCATATCCTGCTCTGCGTCACTGCCCTCACACTCCTGTTACAGTCACTTTACGTATGCAGTCACACACACGCTCTCAAACACTCACTACGGCAGTCAAAAGTATCATACATCAAATAGTACTCAATACTAAAAATACAATCGAAAACTGAACAAGTATCAATACTAAAAGTCACATTCACAGGACAGAAATGTACGTTTCATGAATAGCTTTGGAAGGATCTTGAGCTGCATCAGAACAAGTATGAGACCACACAGACTAGAACCTACTTGGACGATTGAGGAATTACACAGATAAGCCTTGTTTCCACTGGCATGGTTCACAAAAAGACATTTAGTTTGTGGCATTGTGAGACGTGGCTGAACTAGCGTAAACATAAAACTACTGTTTTGTCAGCTTTTTCTGCATGTATTTCACGTCTCACGAGTTTCTCTGCCACATTTTAGCATCTCTTTATGCAGTGCACTGAGATTGGCTCATGTTAGATGCATTATGCACTGGAAATATTATATTATCAATCTTTATATGCGAGAGCCATGCATCGATAAACAGGGAACAGCTGTTGCCCGCACCGATCTGCTCCAAAGTGAACCAGTGAAAACAAGGCTATATGAGGCCACATGGTAATAAACAAGAAAATACTAGGATTTAATGTTGAAAATGACATTCCATTGTCCAGAAAAATTAGTGTTTATTATCATTGAGGTTTCAGAATTGGTATTGACAATCTATTTCTTAGTATCAACATAGAGTTTAACATTTTAGTATCATGACAACACACTCACTATATTGACATGCACCAGGAGCTCTCAGGGCACTCAAAAAAAAGGAAAAAAAAATTCATATTTGCCCCAAAACCTGTTAGGCCGCTCTCATCCCAATCTACAGCAGGTCAAAGACCTGAACAGGGTTAGGGTTCATTCATAGGGGGTGTTCAGGAGAGTGTAGCAATTTAGCATTAGCACTAAACCTTTGCAGCTGTAGCGGCTGAAAAAGACCATCATACATATAACCACACTTTTGGCTTGAATAGATCAGAGACATCCCATTTACCTTGAACAGACATGCTACAAACTGTGTTACAAGTTATTTGCTCTCTGCAGTACAAATATAGCCTACTGTAAGTTTCATTTTGCAGAGACATTTCAATATCATGATCATGAAACCAGAAAACCACGAAATGTGTTTCAGTAACTATAGTTTCTCTTCAAACACCTGTGCACATTAAAGCTCAAGCACCCGATGTTTTTCCCACAGGATGTGTATTGTAAAAGCAGAACTTTGTGTCTTCATCTAAATCATAACATATTTTATTTATTGCAAACTTGAGCCATGTGAGTCGCTATATGACACTTTGGGGAGAGCTGATTGGCTGTGCAAGGATGTTCCACCCTGTTTGACCTTTAAGTCTGAAAAAGCTGTTCTAAAGCTGTGCTAGTGGACAAACGATGCATATGAACTATGTGCCAAGAGGTTTGTGAGAGCTACAGAGTAACAATATATGTAAATACATACTTTGGGTGCATTCACAATACACTTTTGATCAGAAACAGGATCAGTTTTCCTGGATAAGCCAATTTGGGCAGATATGAATATGCTACTGAACTCTGATCCAAGTGGGTCTTTGCTTACCTGAATCTCCACAAGGTCCAGACAAAAAGGGGGCGTGTCCTATGTCGGCCATTTTTAAAGCTTTGGGTGAGACCGTGGGCCGGACCATGTGGAGGGGTGAACTTTTTTTTTTTTTTGTTTCTTTGTGCATTTTGCTTCAATGTTTAAGTATTTATAGTTTTATGTTAAACACTTTTGGGTAAAGGGACATAAGCCCTCAAAATTACAGTTGTCCTGGAATTCTGCTAAAGTTAAAATCTTCATCACCTGTGGAGTAAATGGTATTTACCTGGGGGAGGTGCTTCAGGAACTTCAGTGTAGTTGTGTGCATGTGGTTGTTTTGCAGATTTAGTTTAAGTTTGTGTGAACAGTTCAGTTTTATTATTCCATTATTGCATGTCCAACCTAAATCATCTTTTAAATACGTTCCTGTCTGGTAAAAGACATTTTTATTATGCAATTCTGTCTCCTACTTTGACCAAATCGGGCCAGCTTCCCCACAGGAGCAAACAAGCGAGCTCTGGTCCGGCTGGGGAGGTGGGTCTCGGTCCAAATAAATCGTGCCTTGGAGCTGTTTGTTTGATTTGTGGACGGAAACAGACCAGAAAGTGACCAAAAAAAGGTCGTGCAGAGATCAATAACGGGAGTAACACATAGAAAGACGTGAAAGTAACAGGAAGAGGTCAAAGTTCATTATCATCCAGCGAAAAATATATCACCGTTTCAAGTGATTAAAGTGTATTGTGAAGGCAAACCACGGCAGCTCAGAGAAGGATACAATGTTGCAACTTTAGTCCCGAATCAAACCAAGTCCACATAAAACTGTATTGTGAATGAGCCCTTAACTTTTCACGGTTTGAAAAAAGTTCTTCACAAATGTGCTGCATGAGCTAAATGTGTTTAAATATAGATCCTCTTCAAACATGTGTGTGCATTAATATAAGAGAATGTGCACACAAGTCATGTCTCTATGCTCCTCTCTCTCCCTCTCTCACACTCTCTCTCTCTGTCTCTCTCTCTGTCTCTCACTCTCTGTCGCTCTCTCTCTCTCTCACTATATCTTCCTCTCTCGCTGTCTGGCTCTCTCTGTCTCTCTCTCTGTCTCCTCTCTGTCTCTCTCTCTCTCTCTCTCTCTCTCTGTCTCTCTCTCTGTCTCTCTCTCTCTCTCCCTCTCTCTCTCTCTCTCCTCTCTCTCTCTCTCTCTGTCTCTCTCTCCCTCTCCTCTGCTCTCTCTCTCTCTCTCTCTCCCTCTCTGCTCTCTCTGTCCTCTCTCCCTCTCTGTCTCTCTCTCTCCCTCCCTGTCTTTCTCCCTTTCTGTGTCTCTCTCTCTCTCTCTCTCTGTCTCTCTCTCTCTCTCTCTCTCTCTCTCTCTCTCTCTCTGTCTCTCTCTCTCTCTGCATCTCTCTCTCTCCCTCTCTCTCTCTCTCTCTGTCTCTCTCTCTCCCTCTCTGTCCCTCTCTCCCTCTCTGTCTCTCTCTCTCCCTCTCTGTCTCTCTCTGCATCTCTCTGTCTCTGTCTCTCTCTCTCCTCTCTGTCTCTCTCTGCATCTCTCTGTCTCTGTCTCTCTCTCCCTCTCTGTCTCTCTCTCTCCCTCTCTGTCTCACTCTCTCCCTCTCTGTCTCACTCTCTCTCTCTCTCACTCTCTCCCTCTCTGTCTCTCTCTCCATCTCTGTCTCTCTCTCTCCCTCTCTGTCTCACTCTCTCCCTCTCTGTCTCTCTCTGTCTCTCTCTCTGTCTCTCGGCTCACATCAGCTGGATTCAGCTGGATTCTAATCATGTTGCCATAGAGATCTTCTCCGATAGAAAGTGCTCCAGCTTCATAATGTTGCTAAACCAGAGTTAACCCAAAGTTACCTCTCTTCAGAGTACAGGCCTGAACAACAAAACGCGCGTTTAAGAATTCAATCAAGAGTAAATCAGCATTACAAGTTTATCAGTAAAAGCTACATTGATTTGAACATGTTTACCTTGTATGTGGGGTCACAGAACGGTCATGATGATACCACTCTGTGTTTTATTTGAATAGACCAAGTAGTTACTATAGTATTGGACTATGACATATAAACCAAACCAAGCTATAACACCAATCTACCAGACAATTCCCAGCTCCCTTCTTCTTAACATTACACTATAGAGGTTTTAGTATGTTATAGCCTCGTGTTACCCTCGTGTTCCAAATACCCTCTACCACCTCAACATTTCATTTTCCAACCAATCCAACCGAACGCCAACTATAAACGTCTGTACCTCATCTAGCGTGCTCTCCGAGACTTCGCCCGACCATTATCTGTGATGGAGGGGCAACATAAAGCACAACACACTAAAGATGACGCTAAAGAGTGTCATTCTTTTTATCGTTCTGGGATTTGGGACATTGGTATTTCACGTTTTAGAGTGTCGTTTTGATTGAACCCGTGGTATATCGTGCACACATGCTTGGATTAGTTTCTGCGCCCTCTGCTGGCAGCTATTTGTCTATTCGAGCTAAATTTATGCCCCAGTTCAGATATATTGTATAAGGTCTAGTAAGTGAGGAATAACCCTGGACCATTTCAAACCGTTTAAAATGTACTAGTTCTGTTTTTCATGTTTTTAAGACAGTAAAAATGAAGTGCAGTGCCTTTAACCAACTGCGTGGTGCAATGAAACACGCCCGTCTCCTCTGGACCTCATCACACCACTGAAGGTTGTTCATTTACAAAGACAAGCCATCAAACACATCCACACAACATCCACAAGCCCCCGTGCATATGTGAGCAGCCTGATGGAGATTATGTGTCCCAGAGGAGGGAGAGAGAAGAGAGGAGGGAGGAGGGAGAGAGGAGAGAGGGAGAGAGAGGAGGGAGGAGAGAGGAAAGAGGAGAGAGAGAGGAGAGAGAGAGAGGAGAGAGGAGAGAGGGGAGAGGAGAGAGGAGGAGGAGAGGAGAGAGAGGAGGGAGGAGGAGGAGAGAGGAGGAAGAGAGGAGGAGGAGAGAGGAGAGAGGAGAGAGGAGGGAGGAGGGAGAAGAGAGGAGAGAGGAGGGAGAAGAGAGGAGAGAGAAGAGAGAGGGGAGAGGAGAAGGGAGAGGAGGGGGCAAAGAGGGAGGGGAGAGAGAGAGAAGAGGAGGGAGAAGAGAGGAGTGAGAGAGAGGGAGAAGAGAGGAGGGAGGGGAGAGAGAAGAGAGGAGGGAGAAGAGAGGAGAGAGAAGAGAGGAGTGAGAGAGAAGAGAGAGAGAGAGCGAAGAGGGAGGGAGAGAGAGGAGAGGAGGGAGAGAGAGAGGAGGGAGAGCAGAGAGGAGGAGAAGAGAGGAGGGAGAAGAGAGAGAGGGAGAGAGAGAGGGAGAGAGAGAAGAGGGAGGAGAGAGAAGAGAGGAGAAGAAGAGGAGGGAGAGAGCGGAGGGAGGGGAGATAAGAGGGAGGGGAGAGAGAAGAGAGGAGCGAGAAGAGAGGAGTGAGAGGAGAAGGGAGAGAGAGGAGGGAGGGGAGAGAAGAGGAGCGAGGAAGAGAGGAGTGAGAGGAGAAGGAGGAGAGAGGAGGGAGGGAGAGAGAAGGGAAGGGAGAGAGCGGAGGGAGGGGAGAAGAGAGGAGAGAGAGTTGAGGGACTGAAAGAAAAGGAGAGAGCATGGAGGGAGGGGAGAGAAGAGGGAGAAGAGTTGAGGGAGAAAAGAAAAGGGAGAGCATGGAGGGAGGGGAGAGAAGAGAGGAGCAAGGGGAGAGAGGGAGTGAGAGGAAGGAGAAATGAGAGGGAGTGAGATGAGGGAGAAGAAAACAGAGAGTGGAGGGAGGGGAGAGACGGGGAGGGAGGAGAGGAGGGAGGTGAGAGAAGAGGAAGAAGAGAGGAGCAAGGGGAGAGATGGGGAGGAGAGAAAGGGGGGGCACAGAAGAGAGAGAGAGGGGTTCAGAGGAGTGAGGGAAGAGCAGAGAGAGCAGAGAGAGAGGGAATAGAGGGAGAGGAGCAGTAATGATTCGTGCGCTGAACTTGGGAGAAAACTGCTCACAACTTATGATGGATGGCCACTCAGTAAAGAAGAGGAAATGATTGAGAGGTGCTTTTCCGAATGAGATAAAAATGGAAAATGTGTAGAGCAGTTTCTGTTTTATTCGGTTTATACACTGAGATAAAAGAGAAAGTGTCTGCAGTTGTGAATATTACTCTGCATTCATTTCAGGAACACATCACGAAACATTGGGGACAACTTTGCCATTTGGTTGAGGGTTAAGGACTTAGCATTCAAAGGAAGCAATGACACACCGAATGGGATCTGCATGTGATATTTCTTTATTTTACTCAAAAATATACCATGAAATTGTTTGATTTAAAGGGCCCATATTACGGAATTTTCTCATCTATGTTATAATGTTTCCTCATTAAAGACATATCTGGAGTTGTGTGTTTCATTCACATGTTTAACACACAAATCGCTCAAACTGGAAACACTCTGTTCCACCTTGTGATGTCATCATGTGGTAAAACAGGAAGTGCTCCACTATTTTTAAACTCCATGCACCTTCACTAGAATCATTTGGATAATTTCAGCCCAGGAATTTCCAATCTCTACTAAACGAAAGGTAAATGGAGATGTTAACTTGAAAACGACCACTTCATGACATCATAAGGTGGAACAGAGCATTTTGATGTAGACCGACTGATAATAAAAGATTTCTCAAACATGTGTGAGGAGGTAAGAAGATTATAACATGGCTCACGAGGTTTAAGCTCTCCACCATTGATCTTCTGTGAACTGTGCACATTTGTTTCACATTTCACATGAAAGGTCCGACTGAGGAGCAGGTTTAACACTAATGTAATAACAGACACGCATGATATGGATTTTTGTGCTGTTGTGTTGTGATTTAACACTCAATCTGCCTCTATTCCCATCTAAGGTGCACTATGGACTTTTGCTTGCTTATCTCCATGGAGATCTTATTGCTTTGGCTCAAATGTTCCTCAGTATAGACCTGTATGTGTCCTGTGCTCTTACAGTTTTAAAAAGGAACTACAATCACAACTGCACCTGGGTTTTTCGTGCAGATAGAAGACACACACATGCTTTTCTCATTCTCAGTAAATGGACAGGCCTCATGTGAAAGCTCAGAACCTCCAGAATTCACTCCCTGAGCTGCAGAGGCTGCACTAGCACTGATTAATGTTTGGCTGCAGGTGCTGGAGTTTAGGCAGTGACGCTTCAGATCATGTTTTTTTAGGTTCAACCAACTGGATCTCAGCATTGGACCTGTCAACCCAGAACAACTTGGCCATGATGTCCAGTGTTTTTTGTGTGTATATGTGTAATCTAGGTTGGCTTCACAGTTCACATCGTTCACCCCAAACCCCGCGCTATGAGCCTCAGAAATCAGAATCACAGTTGTTATCAGTAAGTGCGATTTTTGTCATACACACAGGTCCTTTAAGAAATAAAAACTACAATCGTTCTACAACAATCGATGTACAATCTACAAATCTTAGGTTTAAAACACACCCTCTGCAATATTCCTCACCTGAAAAGAGCAATCACAATGTACAATACTCACAATCTCACAATACTTTTCAGATTACTGGTGAGTTTAACACCAGCTGTATCCTTATTAAACATTTTGAAAAGCCTGAATACCGCATGAATTTTGAGCTTTGAGGCTAAACAAACAATATTATGGAGCGTCATGATTAACACTGGCAGGGAATCTCTACATACCCACACATACGATCTACAGATGCACCAACGCACACTGAATTATTCACCAGCCCAGTCTGCCCTCTGTGTGTGTGTGTGTGTGAGCGTGCACGTGTGTGTGTGTGTGTGTGTGTGTGTGAGAGCATGCACGTGTGAGTGAGTGTGTGAGCGTGCACGTGTGAAGCCTGTGGAATCTCCCTGTGAGCGCTGCGTAGGCGGAGCGAGGGAAACCCGGGCTGTAAGAGCAGACGAGCATGTATACAGAACGGGAATGAAAGAAAGGGAGGGAGGATGAAAGAGAGAAAGAGGGAGGAAGGAGAGAGAGAGCGTGGGAGTGAGGGAAAGATGGGGGATGGATGAGAGCGAGAGAAAGAGAGAAGGAGGGAGAGAGGGGGGATAGATGAGATAGGGGAAAGAGAGAGGGAGAGGAAGAGAGAGGGGGGTGTATGACAGAGAGAAAGAGAGTGGGAGGGATGGAGGTGGATGAGAGAGCGAAGCAGGCAGTGAGGGAAAGAGGGGGGATGGATGAAAGAGAGAGAAAGAAAGAAGGAGGGAGAGAGGGGGGATAGATGATAGAGGGAAAGAGAGAGGGAGAGAAAGAGAGACGGAGAGAGGGGGTGTACGTCAGAGAGAAAGAGGGAGGGGAGGGGATGATGAGAGAGAGAGGGAGGGAGGGAGGGAGGGAAAGAGGGGGGGAGGATGACAGCGAGGGAAAGAGAGAAGGAGGGGAGAGAGGAGGTGGCTGAAAGAGACAGAGAAGAGAGAAAGAGACAGGGAGGGAAAAAGTGGGGGTTGAATGGCAGAGAGAAAGAAAGAGGGGAACGAGGGGGGAAAGAGGGAGGTGGATGAGAACGAGAAAAAGAGAGAAGGAGAGGAGAGAGGAGATGGATGGATGAGAGATAGAGAAAAAGAGACAGAGAGGTGGGAAAGAGGGGGGGGTGCATGTCAGAGAGAAAGAAGGAGAGAAGGAGGGAGTGAGGGAAAGAGGGGGATGGATGAGATAGATAGAAAGAGAGGGAGGGGGCATATGACAGAAAGAGATAAAGAGGGAGGGAGGATGGATGAGAGAGAAAGAGAGGGGAAGGGACTGCGAGGGAGGGGAGGAAAAGATAAAGAAAGAGAGGGAGAAAGAGAGAAGGGAGTGAGGAGAGGGAGAAAGCAGGACAGAAACAGAGGAGGAGAAAAGGGGTGAGGTGGAGGAGGAGCAGAACATTTTTAAAAAGTACAGATGAGAGAGGGAGAGGGGTAGAGAGATGCAGAAAGGAGGAGAAAGAAAGAAGGCGAGGGACGAGAGGGGGAGAGATAAGGACATGAGGGAGAGAGAAAGAGAGATGGATGAGACAAACTGAGAGAAAGGGTGACCCGAGGACAATACACACAGGATAGTAATGAGGGAGAGAAATAGAAAGATGAGAGAGAAGCGAAGGGAGATGACAGAGACGAAGAGCAAGGGAGGGAGAAAGAGACGAAGAAGCGAGACTAAGGCATTAGATAAAGATAGAGAGATGACAGAGACAAAGAGAAATGAGAGGGTGAGATTTAAGAGTGAGAGACAGTAGTTAATCAGGCTTTTATTTATCTATTTACTTCTCTTGACCCAAATCTTACAGTGCAATCGCCATGGAAACAAGATCCACTTTTTTCTGAATGAGTGAAGCCGGGTGCACGCTGCATGGTTTCAGTGACAAAGACTTCATGAAGTTGAATGGAATAAATATGTTACTCACTGAAAAACAGCAAGTAGATCATATGAAAGTGATAAGTGTCTTGCCCAAGGACACAATGGCTACAGAGACAGAAATACTCCCACATGTATATATATTTTTTCTTTTTTTTATTATTTGAAGGTGGACTGTGTTACTTTTCTGGACTGTTGCGGGTCTGTCGTCTGCTCATTGTTTTGCCTTGCCTTGTTCCTCAGTTTTGGCATTACATTCGTATAACTCCATGGAGACCTGCAGGTAAGGTCTGTGGACAGGCGAGCCCACTCATACTTTTTCAAGGCAGTTTTAGCTACACAAACACCTGTAAATGAATAAATACACGATACATTTTAAGAAAGAGGTCCACTGCGGAGTATTCCAGACAAGGAAATAACATTATTCGTGTTCGTCCAATCAGATCAGTTTATTTCCGTGACGAAGAAGCTCATTGGTCAATTTCTGCCACCTCAGATTAATAGAGTTTATCGATTACATATGTGTCCATGTATTCCAAAAATGGTGCCATGGTTTTTTTTTTCGAATTTTTTTTTTTCAAGTCTGTTAGCTGTACACCGCATTTTTTCACACACCTCATGAGATCATTTAAACAACGTGGGGTCTCTTCGTTCCACCTCAAGAGAATAAGACGGCGTGTCAAGAAAGAAGCAAAGACCACAGCACGAGAACAAAGCTGCGGAGTGGAGACGCCGGGGGGCAAACATGCAAAGGCGTGGTCTTAGCAGATGGGCGCAATGTGTCCATTTATATGCCTCAGATAGTATGTGAAACATTGATGTCCAATAGCTGGCAAGGTTAGGACGTGGCCAAAAGTTATGTAAGTGAGCCAGTATCAGACTTGCAGTGATTACACGGCGGATCCGATGAAAAACTTTAAATTGGAGAAGTCCATGTCTGGCATAAAGTGAAGAAGAATGTGCGCTCTGAAGCATAGCCCCCCAAAGATCATCAGTTATGTTTTCAGTGCTAGATTTCTTTTCCAGTCTGATTTTATAATAGCGATTCTCGTCTGAACTCTGGGTGGTTCATCGTTGACCGGACTCACATCTTTGTTAAGTATTGGAGAGGCGTGTATTCTGCACTGTTTTCTGCATTATCACACTTTTCCTGAAATAATTTATCATGAAAAAGCTATTGTTGAACCTATTATTTGTGACAGGGTCTATCTACTTAATACACTGCAAATCATTGTTCACTATTACCACCTGCTACCTCAGACTAGATGGTATTGACTCCTCACTATAATTGGACTCCATTCTTGTACTTCTGAAGATACTGTTGGATATAAAGCCGAGAATGAGTGCTATAGATCAGCTTAATGTTCCGCAGTGGAGCTTTTCCAGACATACCGGTGACAGCAGAGCACCGGGCTGATAGTTGGTGGTGATGTGATGCAGTGGTGTGTGATGTTCTCTATTCAAAAAGTACTCTGAGGAAATGGAGCCACCAATCTGCCCTAGCTCACAGAGAGGAAGGAGGGATACGGCAGGGTATAGGCAACCTAGAACTAATATAAGTCTACACCACCTGCGTAATATTGGTGATCTTGAAGCTTTTGTTTAAGTGACAGTATGTAGCCTGTGCTCTTACAGTTAAAATGATGCATAGCCATTACAACTGCACCTGGGTTCCCAGTACCTTAACCTGCAGATAGGCTGAATGTTTTGTTCTTGTGTTTTTGTCTCAGAATCTCCAGAATTCACTCACTGAGCTGCAGAGGCTGCCCTACTAATGACCGAAAGGACAAGATAGTGGATACAAGTGGCCGAAATGGGTTTCCTCCGCAGGGTGGCTGGGCGCTCCCTTAAAGAAAGGGTGAGGAGCTCGGTCAAACAGGAGGAGCTTGGAGTAGAGCCGCTGCTCCTACATGTTGAGAGGAACCAGCTGAGGTGGCTCAGGCATCTGCTCAGGATCCCTACTGGATGCCTCCCTGGGGAGGCGTTCCGGGCATGTTCCACCGAAAGGAGGCCCCGGGGAAGACCAGGACACACTGGAGGGACTATGTCTCTCAACTGGCCTGGGAACGTCTTGGGGTCCCACAGGAGGAGCTGGAGGATGTGCCTGGGGTGAGGGAAGTCTGGGAGTCCCTGCTTAGACTGCTGCACCCACGACCTGGTTCTGAATAAGCTGAAGAAAATGGATGGATGGATATAACAAACAACTTGGCCATCCTGTCCAATGTTGTTAAGAATCAACGATTACAATTATTATCAGTACAAACTATCTTTGATGGGAACATGTCTACCTCCTAATGTACGCCATGTTTACGGAATTTAAAATCAGCAAAGTGGTACGGCAGTGTACAGTTTTCATGTTCTCCTCTCTTTTGCTAAAGTGTACTACTAAAAATGCAAAGTCTTCCATGGAGTCGAGAACTTCAGAAAAGAGATTCTGACCAACAGAACAGGAGTACCTCAGGAAACAACAACAACACTGACTCCCATCACAACACTGGTGTCACATACACAACACTCTATTCTGAATCTCACAGGGACTTTTCTCATTGGATTGAACGATTTGGGAAAAATATCCAAATATGATTTTTCTGACAAGCTTTCTGATTACATTTAGATTTGTAATAATGAGATTCTCTTTAAAGATCACATTTTAAACACGCCCAGGGCAGAAACACTGAAATAAATTAAGAGTTACATGTATTTCAGAACACGTTTGTACAGACTGAGCCGAGCGGAGTGAATAGTTTTTTTTTTTATGCAGACATTGGAGAATTACAGCCTTTGTCATTTGACGTTTGAGTCCATTCAAATTGCGATTTCCATTTGATTGTGATTAATCTCGCAAGTCCATTTTCTTGTTACATAAAAGTTAAATCAAAAATAATTATGATTGATAACTTTTTCACACATGGGAAAGAGAGAATAGTGAAAATACCCATTGGATCCCATGTGGGGTTGTCACGAAATCTAGATTCTAATCAACTATAATATTCAAAGTAGATTATGGCATTTGTCTTGAACATTTTCAGAAAACTGGTATGGTAAAAACTGAATAAACTATGAAAATTGCATTATGATGATGATGACAATATAAGGAGACACAAAGGAGACACAATTCATTACAGTGATTTTTTTTTTTTTTTCCCATAATTGAATCCAAATCTCAAGTATCAAGACTTTTCCTTAGTATAAAATCAAGTTTAAAATGGAAGTATCGTGACAGCATTCCTCCCACATTGCAGAGACCGAGAATAGTTTTCCATATTACTTCTTCAACATTTCTCACTTTGATTTGCACAAAAAATGTTAACCTCCCTACGCTGCTCTATGTACTTCCCTCGTTCCCCGCTGGCTGCTCTCGTGACTAATTAAAATCTGAGCTCCTCCTCTTGGGCTCTACCTGGGTGGGGATGACACATGCATTGCTCATCTGCGATCTGGAGCTTTGCGTTTTTGTACATTTGTAGTTGCTGTCGGTGAGTGTCTGCCTCGCACAGCACGACGCCATTATTCTCGAAGCTTGCCCCAAGTGTCCCGACTCAGCGCGGCGGGAAGTGCTGATGTCATCAACGTGCGACAGGCTTTTGACAGTACGTGTTTGAAATCCAGTCCAGTACAGCGTATAAATAATAAATGAAAGCTCCGATCCAAAGTATTTCAGAAGTGGGTGTTTTACAGACCAGGCAAATATGAAGCAGACTTCTATGGGAAACAAAAAAGCTAGGATTTTTTAAAAGTTTGTCAGTTTGACGTTCTCATAATGCAACTTTTATTTTGATGATATATTTCAAGCTGTAACCTTCTGAAGCAGATGGCACAAACTATATCTCCATGCCTTTGTTTGATACGTAATACTAACCTTAAAGCCACATAGCCACATGTAAATTTCTGGCGATTGCACGTCACCTGCATGATTCCATGGAAGTTAAACCTTACTATGGAACTTTTTCATGAAGTAGCTACAGGCACTCCTTGTAAGAGTTAGATTTGTGGAGACGCAAGTTCACTCACAGTAAGGACGCATGTTGTTCAGTGCAATAAAAACATTTAACTGAAAAAAAAAAGGTTGGCAAAAAAGTTAAGAGGTAGCAGAGTCGGTCTGTAGTGGTAAAGAAGGAGCTGAGTCGAAAGGCGAAGCTCTCGATTTACTGGTCAATCTACGTTCCTACCCTCACCTATGGTCATGAGCTTTGGGCATGTCCCATCGGGAGGAGGCCCCCGGGGAAGACCCAGGACACACGCTGGGCCTGGGAACGCCTTGGGGTCCCACCGGAGGAGCTGGAGGACATGTCTGGGGTGAGAGAAGTTGGAAGTCCCTGCTTAGACTGCTGCCCTCGTGACCCGGCCCCGGATAAGCGGAAGAAAATGGATGGATGGAGTTATGAGGTCGGGCTTTGAGGAGAACAAAAATTACTGAAAAAATGCATGTTAAAGGGTAGTTATCAAAAAAATTGTGTCCAGTCAGGCTCATTTCTTGGTGACTATCCAATGCAGTTGTTTCTCTGTCATGGTTCAACAAGAGATGGATAGAAAGGAAAACTTACTCATAGTTCAAAATTAGGTATAGGGGTTTTAAGGTGAAGAAACAAAATGATCTGCCAGTTTAGAGAGAACACTGTTAAATGGCTTTTACTTAGAGTTATTAAGTGATGATGTCAAAACTGGCTCCAACTGGCAACTTCACAGTTCATTCAAGCTTTGTTTTGTTTTTTTGCCACAATGTTGTCCCAGAAGTAACATCACATATCTCTGAAAAATAGTCAATTTTTGTCCAAAGCAAGCATACGGCTCACAAACAGAAATGACTGAATCTCGAAAGCCATTAATATTTAATTAATTGCACAGCCCCATACATATTGTTTACAGCAAAAACGTTAGAATCCTATTAATGAAGAGTCAATATGACCACACAGGTCAGGTCCTTAAAGTCCACACTCAAATACTAAATGTGACCTGGAGACTTAGTGGTCAGCGCTAACAGCTGTGGACATTGTTAGCGTAATCTTCACACTCTAATGGTCTGCTGCTGAGGAGAGCCTGAGTACAGTCTATGCAGATTTATGCTAATGAGTGCTAATCTCTGGACACTAGGGAAACACAGGCTAACCACAGCACCAGGCTACAGAATGACTCCAACTATCAGCTTCAGTATTGGCATCAAAGTGGGAAATTTTTGCTCTGAGGTGGGCAGAGTAGCCAAAATTGTACTCCAGTAAGAGTAACATTACTTCAAAGTAATATTACTCAAGGAAAGGGTTGAGTTACTGTAATTGGAAGGACAAAATCAAAAATAATGCACAAAATCTGATATTTTTGAAGAATTTACACAAAAATCATATCTGAAGGAGCAGTGCAAGAAACATAAATGTTCAGATCATTTCATATTGTCAACATGAAGCTTTAGTCACTTGTAGAGTTAAGCACAGTGAGAAAAGTAAGCACAGCTGTTACTTAAGTAACAGTACTGTTACTTCAAACAAACTCTAAAACCTCAATGTCAAAGCCTGATCTCTTCACATCTTAGAGGCTGAGCTAAGCAGGGACAGGCCTGGTCAGTACTTGGGTGGGAGGCCACTGGGGATACCAGGTGCCACAGTGGAGCACCAGCTGCAAAAACTGCTGTTGTGTCCTTAGGCAAGACACTTCACCCACATTGCCAAGTATGAATGTGATGTGCCCAAGTGCTGGTGATGGAGGAGGGGGCAATAGCACAGAATGTCAGCCTCACTTCCATCAGCCTGCCCCAGGGCAGCTAGTAGTGGTTACCACTACGGAGTGAGGAGTGAATAGTGCATTGTAAAGTGTCTTTCAGGGTCCAAAGAAGTGCTATATAAATGAATTGCATTATTATCATAAAATATTACTCAAGCAGGAGTATGATCAGAAAAGTACTGATTTTCTTCAAAAGTTACTCAGGTAGATGTAACTGAGTAGTACCCATCTCTGTTTTTGCTTTCAGTTGATTGTAGCAGACTAAATGTCACAAAAAAAGCTAGCTGATACTTTTTATGGCTTTAAAGGTCCCATTATCAGATTAAAAAAGCTGTTCCAAAATCCAAAAGCAAAAACTTACAAAAGCAGAGTATTGTTTTATACTCAGTCCTACTTGCTTCACTCCACTGCATGAGCAAACGAGTCCTTGTGCCTTCTGCTGACATCAAATAATAATTTCATATGCAAGATGATACTTGTTACAACACCTGACTCTAAATGAACCTACATGTAATACTGCTAAAGGTACCGGAGCCAGTTTTAAAGACTGAATAATGTTGGGCATATATTACTGTAAATTACAAAATTAAAGTGGCTCTCTGTCACCTGCTTGAGTTATATAGATGTTACTGTTAAGTCAGGAAAGTTCCACAGTACGGCATTAAACTATCTTGCAAGCATTCAGTTAAAGGTAAGTTGCAACTTACCCTGACGGGATATATCTCTCCACAGATCTAACCTCTAACTTAGCCATGTGACTTGTTTCCAAGGAGATAAAGCAGGTGACAGACTCTTCACCAGAAAAGTTGCATAGTGTACCTTAAAACTTGGACAATAATATCACAAAGGAGTAGTCTGATTTCATTCAAACAGATTTCCTCCTATAACACTGCATCAGTTGTGACAGAAATTCATATTTAATCTACATAATGCCACATACCTTGCCTTAGTGCACCTGAGTGAGTGCTCTCAGCTGCAGGGTAAAAAGTGACGGAGTTTGGGATTACCGTGGAGGAGAGAGAGAGCGAGAGAGAAGGGGAGAAGTGGAGAGAGAGAGAGGGGGAGAGAGAGGGGAGAAGAGGAGGAGAGAGGAGAGTGACTCATGAGGGGAGAGGAGAGAGATAGAGAGAAGTGGAGAGAAGAGAGAACGGAGGGGGGAGAAAGGGTGATGGATGGGGAGGTGATGGATAGGAGGTGGAGAGAGGAAGGACAGATGTCATTAGATAAAACTGTAATAAATGGAACAACAGGCGAAGGGGCGAAAGGGTGGGCTATAGGAAAAGTAAAGAGAGTAATAAAAGAGAGAGAGAGAGAGAGGCAGGGGGGAGCATGTAGAAAAGGGAACCCTATTTCACAAAACCTGGTTTCACAAAACCTCATTTCCTAAAATCTTGTGCTCTCAGTCTCACCCAAAGAAAGAAAAGCTCTACACAAGACCCACACTGGTCACAAGGATGTCTCGATTTATTGTTATTTTGTTTAATAGGGACAACACACACAAGAAAATGTTTCAAAAATATTTAATGACCAAATGTCAAAAAATAGACTAAATTAACAACTGCTTTATTTTTTTGCTTTTGTTTTTTTTCATTATGAATATTTTTTGCACGGAAAATGTAGAAAACGTGTCATTACAGTGAGTGGGGCTTGCATCTCCACAAACCTGACTCTTATCTGGCCTGGAGGGGGACTTCCTCCTGCAGGTTTCCATGGAAAAGCTCCTTTGACTGTAATATACCACAGTATGTCATAATACGTGTCTATCTTAATGGAGAATGTTCTAAAGTATGGTTTTAACTTCTATTTCCATGGAATCATGCAGGTGACATGCCACCTCCTGAAAGTTACATATTATCACTTTAAAGATTGTGTATTATGTAAGCTTGAGAGTTTTTAACCATGTTGTAACATTGTCCCTACAGAAGGAGATCCTGGAGCAGACTGAATCAGGAGCAGAGCCAGAGGGGGCAGTACAGAGAGGCAGAGGCAGAGGGACAGATGCAGAGGGGGCAGAGGGACAGATGCAGACGGGGCAGAGGGACAGATGCAGACGGGGCAGAGGGACAGATGCAGACGGGGCAAAGGAGAAGAGGAGCACACAGATGCCTCCTCCCCTTAATGACACACTGAGCAGATGAGACCACCTTAAGGACTCACTCTTCTCACTGCTCAAGATCCACTTCATGTTTACAGGAAATCCAAGAGACCCACTGAGGGTTCTCTAAATGAACATGTTGGCCTCCTGACAGAACGGCCCCAAAAACGTAAATAGTTCAACTGGATTTTGATTCATCATTCAGTCTTTATCCTGCAGGTAAACGCTCGACCTGTCTGAGAATGAGTTGTTTGGTAGTTGTGTTTCTGTTCATTAAAATAAGACAGTTGTACAAACGCATCATGCTTCAATGTATCTTATCTTATTTGTCTCCCTGTTTGTAGAATATCACCTCTTCACTTGACAAGCCCTCTGTCTCCTCCTCTCCTTCTGGTCTGTTTCTCATCCTCTTCTCTCCTTTTCCGATTTCCTTCTCCCCTCTCTTCCTCTCCTCTCTCCTCCTTGACTTCTCTCTTTTCTCTCTCCTCTCTCTATCTGCTCCACTCCTTCTGGTCTGTTTCTCCTCCTCTTATCATTTCCTTTTCCTCTTCCTTCTCCCCGCTCTTCCTCTCCTCTCTCCTCTTTGACTTCCTCTTTTCTCTCTCCTCTCTCTGTCTCCTCCTCTCTCCTGGTCTGTTTCTCATCCTCTTCTCTCCTTTTTCTCTTCCTTCTAAATATCTCTTCCTCTCCTCTCTCCTCCTTGACTTCTCTCTTTTCTCTCTCTCTCTCTCTGTCTCCTCCTCTCCTCCTGGTCTGTTTCTCATCCTCTTCTCTCCTTTTTCTCTTTCCTTCTCCCTTCTCTTCCTCTCCTCTCTCCTCCTTGGCTTCCCTCTTTTCTCTCCTCTCTCCTCCTGGTCTGTGTTTCTCCTCCTCTTCTAATCTCCTTTTTAATCTTTAATTCTCAAAAACTCTTCCTCTCCTCTCTCCTCCTTGACTTCTCTCTTTTCTCTCTCTATCTCTCTGTATCCTCCTCTCCTCCTGGTCTATTTCTCATCATATTTTCTCCTTTTCCTCTTTCCTTCTCCCATCTCTTCCTCTCCTCTCTCCTAATTGACTTCTCTCTTTTCTCTCTCCTCTCTCTGTCTCCTCCTCTCCTCCTGGTCTGTTTCTCAGCCTATTCTCTCCTTTTCCGATTTCCTTCTCCCTCTCTTCCTCTCCTCTCTCTCCTCCTTGACTTCTCTCTTTTCTCTCTCCTCTCTCTGTCTCTCCTCTCCTCCTGGTCTATTTCTCATCCTCTTTTCTCCTTTTTCCCTCTTTAATTCTCCCCTCTCTTCCTCTCCTCTCTCCTCCTTGACTTCTCTCTTTTCTCTCTCCTCTCTCTGTCTCCTCCTCTCCTCCTGGTCTGTTTCTCAGCCTCTTCTCTCCTTTTCCGATTTCCTTCTCCCCTCTCTTCCTCTCCTCTCTCCTCCTTGACTTCTCTCTTTTCTCTCTCCTCTCTCTGTCTCCTCCTCTCCTCCTGGTCTGTTTCTCTTCCTATTCTCTCCTTTTCCTCTTTCCTTCTCCCCTCTCTTCCTCTCCTCTCTCCTCCTTGACTTCTCTCTTTTCTCTCTCCTCTCTCTGTCTCCTCCTCTCCTCCTGGTCTGTTTCTCATCCTCTTCTCTCCTTTTTCTCTTTTCCTTCTCCCTTCTCTTCCTCTCCTCTCTCCTCCTTGGCTTCCCTCTTTTCTCTCTCCTCTCCTCCTGGTCTGTTTTCTCCTCCTCTTCTCCTCTCCTTTTCCTCTTTCCTTCTCCCCACTCTTCCTCTCCTCTCTATCCTTGACTTTCTCTTTTCTCTCTCTCTCCTCTCTCTGTCTCCTCCTCTCCTCCTGGTCTGTTTCTCTTCCTATCTCTCTCCTTTTCCTCTTTCCTTTCTCCCTCTCTTCTCTCCTCTCTCCTCCTTGACTTCTCTCTTTTCTATATCTCCTCTCTCTGTCTCCTCCTCTCGTCCTGGTCTGTTTCTCATCCTCTTCTCTCCTTTTCCTCTTTCCTTCTCCCTTCTCTTCCTCTCCTCTCTCCTCCTTGGCTTCCCTCTTTTCTCTCTCCTCTCCTCCTGGTCTGTTTCTCCTCCTCTTCTCCTCTCCTTTTCCTCTTTCCTTCTCCCCACTCTTCCTCTCCTCTCTCCTCCTTGACTTCTCTCTTTTCTCTCCTCTCTCCCTGTCTCCTCCTCTCCTCCTGGTCTATTTCTCATCCTCTTTTCTTCCTTTTCCTCTTTCCTTCTCCCCTCTCTTCCTCTCCTCTCTCCTCTCCTTGACTTCTGTCTTTTCTCTCTCCTCTCTCTGTCTCCTCCTCTCCTCCTGGTCTGTTTCTCTCCTCTTCTTCTCTCCTTTTCCGATTTCCTTCTCCCTCTCTTTCTCTCCTCTCTCCTCCTTGACTTCTCTCTTTTCTCTCTCCTCTCTCTGTCTCCTCTCTCCTCCTGGTCTGTTTCTCATCCTCTTCTCTCCTTTTTCTCTTTCCTTCTCCCTTCTCTTTCTCTCCTCTCTCCTCCTTGGCTTCCCTCTTTTTCTCTCTCCTCCTGGTCTGTTTCTCCTCCTCTTCTCCTTTTCCTCTTTCCTTCTCCCCGCTCTTCCTCTTCTCTCTCCTCCTTGACTTCCCTCTTTTCTCTCTCCTCTCTCTGTCTCCTCCTCTCCTCCTGGTCTGTTTCTCATCTTCTTCTCTCCTTTTCCTCTTTCTTTCTCCCCTCTCTCTTCCCACTCTTTTCCTCCTTGACTTCTCTCTTTTCTCTCTCCTCTCTCTGTCTCCTCCTCTCCTCCTAGTCTGTTTCTCATCCTCTTTTCCTCTTCTTTTCCTCTTTCCTTCTCTCCTCCTTGACTTCCCTCTTTTCTCTCTCCTCTCTCTGTCTCCTCCTCTCCTTCTGGTCTGTTTCTCATCCTCTTCTCTTTTCCTTTTCCTCTTTCCTTCTCCCCTCTCTTCCTTCCTTCTCTCCTCCTTGACTTCTCTCTTTTCTCTCTCCTCTCTCTATCTGCTCCACTCCTTCTGGTCTGTTTCTCATCCTCTTCTCCTCTCCTTTTCCTCTTTCCTTCTCCCCTGTCTTCCTCTCCTCTAACTCCTCCTCTCTCCTCCTCGACATCTCTTTTTTTTCTTCCGCTCTCTGTCACCTCTTCTCCTTCTCTACACCTATCTCCCTCTATCCTCTCTTCCTCACCTTTTCTCCTCCTCTGCTGATCTCTGTCTACCTCTCCTCTCTCGTCTCAATGTCTCTCTCTTCCCCTATCCCCTTCTCTTTCTCTCCTCCATCCCTTCTCCTTCACAGCAATCCCTCTTTCCCAGTCTTTCGCCGCACATCTTTGTAGTACCATTGCCAATTAGGATTCTGCAGAGCCAGTGTTCAAACAGGCTGTCTATAAAGGATGCCCTCACGAGGCTAGAACGCTCCAGGCTGTAGCCTTTCCCAAACAGCGGAGCCATTCACGACCAAACCATAGCATGATGAAATTACAATGAAATAACACAGGGATACGTTTGGAATCAAAGAAGGCATAGGGCCGGCTGGATAAACGCTTTAGCTTGCAGTAAACAAGCGCGCTCTTTGTATCTGGGTGGTGTGGAAATCTGTTCAGACGTAAGAAGCTGGATTTGAATAATTTATAAAGAGGCTAGTATTTGTCACAGATGGAGATGAGCGTATATATCCAAGTGTTTTTGTGTAGGGGTGTTAAAAGTATCAAAAATCATATACTAATCGTTTTTTTCATTATCATCATGCTATCGGAGTCAGTATTGAGTATTGAGTCTATTATTTAGTCTCGAAATCAGGTTTGAAACTTTACTACAGGGTGGCCCAAAAGTCACTGACACTTAAAAAAAATGCATAACTCTTTTGTTTCTACATATTTTTATTTTATTTTTTCAGAGCGTTTAGAACGACCCTTCCGACATTAATATGAGCAAATATAGCACCGAGGAACGAACCCTCATTGTACAGTGGTACTTTGAGTCACATGGGTCAAATTCAGAAATCCAGCGGTGTTACTGTCGACATTTTAATACCAGAGATGCCCCAAGAGTAAATGCTATTAAAGGACTAATACGTGGTTTTCAATGACAGGGGGCAGTATGTGATCTCCTGAGACCTGACTAGTCCCGATTTCTTCCTGTGGGGCTATCTTAAAGAAAAGGTGTTTGTGAATAAACCTCAGACAATCAACGACTTAAAACGTAATATCGAGGATCAAATAAGAGCTTTCAATAAGAGCGGAAATGCTTACAAATGTTATGCAAAGTGTGTTGGATCGGGCTATTCAGTGCGTATAACCGTATATATTGCCAAAAATCTCAGAAGGTTCAGTCTGCAAACTGCTAAAATTTGGTGAGTATAAGTTAAGAATTATAGGAGCTACTGAAGATTCAAAAGTGTCAGCGACTTTTGGGCCACCCTGTATAATGACAGCACTATTTTGAAGGGAGGTTCATTTTTGGTGACACAGAAACATTATGAAAATATGGATCTGAATGGAGGCACATTCAAAAGACATGGCTTTGGATCCAGAATACACATTTCTTCAATTCATAAGCCCGATTCTTACGGGATGAGTTTTACCTTGGGTCCTCTGGTAAATTATAATAATTACAAACATCATCTGTGTTTCTAGTCCCGTGCGATTTGTTCATAACCTGTTTTTCGAATTTTACCTACTGTAATTCTGTTAACTCCTCCGGTAATTCTAGTCCCGTGTGAACCCTCGTGTCTGTAAATTGGTCTGTTTTTCATCCGTTCATTGAAGCTAATAGTGATTCAAAATATCTCTACGGCCCATTTTACGACCAGATCCGAAATAAATTAATAACATTCATCCGCCATGGACCATACTCTGACCCAGTTATTGTTTTTAATGCAATAAAAAATTTAAAAAAAAAAAAAAAAAAACAAAGACATGACCCAGAAGTGAGGACCAGCAGCATGGAGCTTCTATGGCAAAGTTTGGGTGCTTTCGGTTTAAAGTTTGTAAAGTTTAGGTGGAGGGGTCATATAGCGTGAATGCATTAAAAAAGAGAGACACCAGCTGTTTCATAGGAAATGTGATCATGTGGATGTCACTCTGATCATCGATCGTATCAACATGGAACAAAAGAAACAAAACAAACTTAAAATAAAAGCGACGTTGGCGATATGATGAATTCAAATATTGTCTTGTTTTGGAGTTTATCAGTCTGCCATTTCCGTATTAAGTCCATGAAAAGTTTACTGACATTGCTTATCCCGTACGAATGCACACACAAAAACACAAAGTCATTTCAGTTTTACAGACGTCTCTAGGTAAAACCATAGACTGTATAAAGAAGTGGACACAGGGAATGTGACTTCACAGCGTTTGGCTCCAGTCAAATTAAGCTCATCGAGACGAGCATTTAGAGGGAACAATTTGGAGCTTCATATTTGGAATTCGAGTCACGAGTATCATAGCAACCAAAGAGCCAATCAGGAGCGAGGCTGTTGAAGGTAACACTCCTTCTCACCCGCACCAGACAGTTAGCAACACCGTCAAACAAATCTTTGTGGAGGAAAGTATTTCACCCTCTATGGAGATGTTATAGCTGTGTATGTAACCCACACTATAGCCTTATTAAACATTATCTTTCTCCATGGACACAAGTACATACAACACCGTGCTAAGTTACAGGTCAGATATGTGGAGAATATCAAGAATAGAATGTCAAGAATATATGTTTCACATCTGTATAAAAACACCAGACCAGTAATTGAACAAATACAAGATAGATAAGTTTAATGCCAGATTGTGGCTCAGTGGTTGGAGCAATGGTCCCCCAACCCGAAGGTCAGAAGATCGATTTCCTCTCAGACCAAGTTCTGTCGTCCTCACACTTAACTGCTTAGTACGAATATGGTGTATGTGTGATTGATTGCTGCTGAGAGAGGCAGATGGTGCAGATTTACAAATTTATAAACAGCCTCACGTCTATCAGTCTGGCCCAGGGCAGCTGTAGCTACAACAGTATTTTACCACGAACGAGTGTGGAGCGAATGAATGATGAATACAGTCTAACACGCTGAAAGGCTTCAATAAACTTATAAAGCGCTTTGCTAGTATCATAAAAGCATGGAACCACACCAGAAAAGTTACGCAGTGCACCGTTACATGTGACAGTGCAGGTATCTCTGTGTTGCATGGCCATTTCCATATATGCAGATAGTCATAGAGGTCAGACTGCAACATGTTGGTGTACTGCAAGTAGAAAATATACTGCTACTTTGACTATTTTAGTTACAGGGAGGAATCATAATGCTGCCTCACAATGACAAAGTTTGATTCCCAGAACAGCACAAGACAGCCCCACAGACATGAGCACTGAAAGGCAGATGAAAGAATCAACTGTCCTTTTGTAATCTGTGTTAAAAAAAAACAAAAACATGCTCTTAAGCGGTTAAAGGCAATTTTCTATAAGCATAAATATAACACATGCTGAGTCCAAGTCTCAATAGCGTCCTAAAGCCCGCCACTCACTACAGGATACTTTGTCCGATTTAGGGCCCAATTTGCATCTCCTGGACTTTGGTGAGATTATTAATCCACTGCCCCTCTCGTGTGTGGTGTCAGTGTGACTCTGAGCTGCTCTTTCATATCGTAACGACAAAATATCACCTCTACCGCACAAACCAATAAAACAGAGCACCAGGGACGGAAAGTGAAAATAATTAGACGACTTTATAACTCACCTCTCGTAAAGTTGTAAACTGCAGTATTATCATCCCTATTATCCATTAGAATTTGACCTCTGCAAATAATGACCCACAGTCCACACACAGCGCTATTTCTCCAGTTTAAATATTACATCCACGCAGCGAGGATCGAGCTGCTGCAGATTAGTGATAGTGACTCTACTTCCTGTGTATTTAATCACAGGCGTTCTGGGCATTAAAAGCGTTTATCTGAACTATTGCACCACATTTCACAAATAATAAGAACAACACAGTTTTTGACTTTCTGAACTACAACTGTAAGGCTCTGATTTGAACACTTCAGAGTCTCAGAGTGAGTCGCTTTATTCTAGACAGGAAACAGCTGGTATGCTCACAACTTTTAGCTTGTGGTGCACGGTCTCTTCACTGCCATATCCCGCTGATTCTCCTTGTGTCTGATGTCTGCACTTTTTGACAAAGATTCTCCTTGTGTCTGATGTCTGCACTTTTTGACAAAGATTCTCCTTGTGTCTGATGTCTGCACTTTTTAACAAAGATTCTCCTTGTGATTTAAGACTGAAAAATGGTAATAGTAGCAGTACCGTAAGTTTCAGACTATAAGCCGCTACCTTTTCCCCACGCTTTGAACCCTGCGGCCTATACAGCAGTGCAACTAATTTATAGATTTTTACTAGCTAATGGCCACAGGGGGGCACTCTCTAACAGTAAATGCAAAAGTGAGACGGATGTGGGGAAAGATTATGCGCTGAAGAATACACTAGTTTTGATTTTGAACTATCATTTTGCCCATCATGCACAAACCCTCATCATGGAAAACACACGAGGAAATGCAATTAAATGCAGCTTTTAAAGGCAATCGATTTGGCATCAAAGACGGAAATAGAGGCACTGCTCGTAAGCTTGGCATTAATGAATCAATGATGCGACGTTGGAGAACTTAGTCAGTGTAAAAAGACGACAAAAGCTTTCAGAGGAAATAAAAGCAGATGGACTGTGTTGGCGCCGTTTTATTTTCTAAACATGCAGGTATGTTCATCTCGTGTTGATGGCGGGTTTGTGCCGTACTGTTGATTTTCAGGCACAGTTTGAAAAAAATGTCTTAAATTAAAACTCAAAAAACCTCTGTGTGTCTTTCTGTGTAAATATCTCTTGTTACAACATAAAAACCTGCGGCTTATATTCAGGCGCGGCTTATATATGTACAAAATTGATTTTCTTTTCAAATTTAGCTGGTGCGTCTTATATTCAGGTGCGCTCAATAGTCCAAAATTTACGGTAGTAGTGGTGGTGGTAATGGTAGTGGTAATTGGAGTAGTGGTAATGGCAGTAGTAGTGATAATGGTAGTTGTAATGGTAGTAGTAGCACTAGTGATGGTGACAATGGTAGTGATAGCAGTAATATTAGTGATAATAGTGGTAGTTGTAGTAGTAATAGTATTTTGTATTATTATTTTACTACTAATAGTTTACTAATCTGCCTCTGAACAAAATTAATGTTCAAACAAAAAACAAAAATGTATTGTTTTTTACCCTGTATAGCTGGGGTAAATGTCGCTATTGATGAAGGCTAAGAGTTAAGTTTCCCATGTGTTGTTATGCACCTCTCAAACTGGAGATGAATGCGTGTTTGCAGAAGCTAAAGTTCAACCATGCTAACAGCTATTTCCAAATGTCAAACACATTTAGACCAATCCTGTCCCGAGGTATAAACTTACATTCAGGACAGCTCTGTATCCAGCTGATAGAGAGGAGCCAGAACTTATCTAAAGTCCCTCGCTCAAACTTTATTTTTGGAGGTAATATTCGGGAGACGTGGTGGTGTAGTGGTGCTGCTCCAGTCTCACAGCTCCAGGGTCATAGATTTGACTCCTGAACTATACATGTCTTCAATGTACAGACACTTTTGCTGTTTTAGTTTTTCTGTAGAACTACTTACTTACAGGTTATCAGTCATTTGATATGAATATGAATAGTTAGATAATTAGGCCCGGGAGAGATCGCTAGATTACGCAAACATGCATGGATGACATCTACAAGCTCTTCGGGCATGTTTTTGATGAGGGAACAATATTATAACATGATAGAAAGTTACAAGACAACTTGATTTTGCACAATACCCCTTCGTACAGTGATTTCTGAGACCACCTTTTTTCATTCATTTAAACAGTAAAACCTTATCACAAACTTGCATAGTCTCACAGCAATATGCCATGGCAAAGAATGGTATTATATTCTGTCTTCTCATCTGGAGCAGCAGAACACAGCGTCAGTACAGAGCAGAGATCAGAAGAGCTGAAGAGTCGCCCACACAGCTCCAGCCAACATGAGTCAGGCTGTGCTACACCTCCATGTCTCCAGCCAAAGGAGCAGGGACGTGCACACTAAAGAATACTTTGTATATTTGACCAGATATTAAGCATATGTGAAAAGGATATTACAGCTGATGAATCTGTATGCGTCACCATTTTAAAAAAAACAAAAAAACAGTAAGTACAGGGCTATGTGGAGGGTAGAGGAAAGGATTTTTTGGAGCAGTGACGTCTTGAATACAGGAGAATAACGATGACTCAAACATGCATGAATCACTCTAAATACAACTTCAGAGTTTAAATGAGAAGAGAAACAACTATAGCATCGTTAGAAGCTCTAAAAAAGTTAATTTCGCACAATATGCCTCCTTTAAGTAATGTTTAAAAAGTCGGTTCTAAGTATGGTTATCTTCTCCTGGGGTTATTTGTAGGTTTCTGTTCCATACCAGTTCATATTGTTGTGTCTTTGGGCAAGACACTTCACTCATCTCGCAAGCCCGAATGCATCAGTTGCATTTAAAGGGCAAAACGTGGCGTGCCCCAGTTGTGGATATGTTGTATAAGCAGCTCTTGGGGTCAAAATAAGTCCACTGTCTAGTGTTTTCTTGTCAGCGAATCAGGAAGTGCACATTACCATGCTAGTTGTTGCTTTACTATGGCCGCAAACTACACTCTGATCTCTCTCACTCTGAAAATTGTGAAAAACTCTTGTAAATTCCCATAATTAGGATGCTCACAATGCGTAAGTTGAGAAGTAAAGTAACAGTCAAGTACAGCACATTTATTGCCAACCTTTATTGAATTAAAAGTGTGTGTAGGTTTGGTGTTGGCCAGAGAAGCCATTGGCACAGATTGGCAGCCACATTTTGGTTAAACAGCCCCAGAACTATTGAAACTGAGAAATGAATGAATAAACTAATGCAAGAATCACATTTCTGAATATGTTTGTACAGACTAAACTACAGGGTTAGCAGTTTTTATGCAGAATAAGACCGGAGATTCTGTCGTTTGTGGAGGAAATGAGGGAACTTAAAAAAACTGCAGCCTTTGCTCATTGTGATTTTGATTGGATTGCGATTAATCTTGCAGTGGTGTATTATCCAATCCATTAAAAAACTGAGAATGAGGCACCGTAGAATCAAGTGTCAGACACGCTACACCTGAGGAAGTGAGCGAGTGTGAGGAGGGGGCGGGGTCAGGGGAGCGAGGGGGCGGTCTCCATAGCGACGCTGTGTTTGTTAAACCCCCCCCCCGCTCTTCTTTTCAGGTCAGAGTTTTAGTGGAGTGCTTGGTCTGACCGTCGGATCAGAGTACAGTAAAACGAACCAGCAACACGATCGGACTAGTGAGGAAAGAGAGAGAGAGAGAGAGGGGAGAATGAAAGAGCGGAGGAGGAGAAGAAGAGAGGGGGGGGGGGGGGTCCATGAAACAAAAGCACAAGCCAGGGAAACACATCTCAAGTGTTTATGATTTTTTTTTTATTGTTTTGACAGTTTCGAGTCCCGTTGCTTTCACACTTCAAATATTTAATGTTGACCCTAAATAAATGTCCCATTTAATCACTTGATGTAAATCCAAAGCAAATAATTTAGATCTTAAAGGGGGAGTATGTTACTTCTATGGGGTATTACCTGCGAACGCATAAGGCAAGGCAAGTTTATTTGTATAGCACATTTCATACACAAAGTAATTCAAGGTGTTTTACAGATTAAGAAAGACATTAAAATCACACAAATCAAAACATAAATAATCACAAATAATCATCATAAAATTATCATTAAAACAGAAGAGTGTAGAATAAAAACCTTTCAGACATATGCACAGATAAACAGAACTGTTTTGAGACTGGATTTAAATATTGTCAAAGTAGAGGCCTGTCCTCACATCTTCAGGAAGACTGTTCCAGGTTTTAGCTGCATAAAACTGAAAACACTGATTCCCCATGTTTAGTCCTGACCCTGGACACCAGCAGGAGGCCGGTCCCTGAAGTCCTCAGAGTGTGAGATGTTCATATGGCACTAACATGTCAGAGATGTACTTGCTGCTGGTCCATGGAGAGACTTGTTCACAAGCAGAGCTGCTTTGAAGTCTATTCTCTGAGCCACAGGGGCCAGTGCAGAGACCTGAGCAAAGGACTTACGTGCTCGTACTTTCTGATTCTGGTCAGGACCTGAGCAGCAGTGTTCTGGATGTACTGCAGCCGTCTTAACATTTGTTGCAGGCCGTTACAGTAGTCAAATGGCTCTCTAGTCTCTCTGAGTCTGGCTTTGACAGTATACCTTTGATTTTTGCAATGTTTTTCAGATGGTAAAAAGCTGCAGATGTTATTGATTTGATGTGGCTGTTAAAGTTCAAGTCTGAGTCCATTATTACCTCTAGATTTCTAGTCTGATTTGAAGGTTTTAGAGAGAGAGACTGGAGGCGACTGCTGACACTTTCTCCATGTTTCTTGTGGGCCGAAGACTATGACTTCGGCCTTGTCTGAGTTTAGCTGAAGCACACAAACACGTAACATGTTTTAAAAATGCCATATTTACTGAAAACTACAGATTAACATGTTTTATAAGTTTCATTTTTGTTTTTTACACTATGAATCCATTCAGAGCACTATCACACCAGAATCCATATGCATCCTGCTAATGAAACTACAGCACATCGCATCAGATTTGTGAAGTTGTAGTGCGCAGTTTTGTATCATGTTTTCTACATTAATGAAGAATTATCGTGTGGAGAAAGATGAGGTAAGTTTGTGAGCAGAGAATTGCACAGAATCGTACTGCTAGCCATGAGGAGGGTTCGAATAGGGCTCAGGAGAGATCGTAAAAAATACTCGCATGGATAACATATAAAACCTCTTCTTTAAGTTGATATATTTAAAATCTACATGTTCATTTAACATATAGGCCTGTTTAGATGGATAATGGCGACAGAATATATTTAGATTTATATATTTAGGGTCAATAAATATATCAAATGTGTCAAAATGCTACAGTTAGTCATTCACTCCACATTTGGTGATTATAACTATAGCCACTACAGCTGCTCTGATGGAAGTAAGGCTGCCGATTTACTCCATCAGCCCCTCCGACCACCACCACTCACCTCACTCACTCAAACATCATATTGAAGCCAGATCACGACTCCAATTACCTGTAAAAGCAAAGTGAGGTCATGCCCTGTTCTTGGGAGTTCACTCTTTTCCCGTGATTGGTTAAGTCCACTCACTCAGACCAATAGGAGAAATGGGTGAGAAATAGTATATACTTTGGGGGGCATAGAAGTGTATATCAAAATATTGTTACTGCATATTGTTAAAAGGACGAGATCACAATTTGATTTTCATTACCATAATCCGAGCTCAAACCACTGAGCCACTGCTGCCTTCTGAATTCTAATATTGGCTCATAATACGCCCCCCGCATTTGACCCACCCTTCAATCCTAGAGTGACAAGACGTCCCTAATTACCCTGGGACGGTCCCCGTTTTGAGCACTGTGTCCCCTGTCCCAGCAGATTTATCCCAAACCACTGATTTGTCCCAATTTTACAATAAGAAATGTCCCAGGAGTCCCTATTTTTGACCAAGCTGATTCCTTCTAACAGTAAAGGTCACTGTCATTGTCATTTGTTTGACTAAAATACAGAAAATAAGCATAATAAAGCAGAAAAAATGTACTCTTTTGTACCGACTGAAATCCCTCAGATTATGACTGACACAAGTGAGTGGAGAGAGGACAATGTTCCATGCTCTTTTTACAATCTTATGTATACAATCCATCCCAACCGGGTGTGCTCCAGGTTTTAACTTCTTGTCACCCTATTCAATCAGTTTCTAGTCCCACCTAGAGATTCATATTGACACGATTCGTACACTTCCATGCTGGTATCACCCTGTGCCCGATTGCTCTTTAAAATAACAGTTAAACGGCCCTGTTGCTCTGGGATAGTCCCATACAGCTGGGAGAGTGGTTGGCAGTAAACCAGTGTGCCTGACATAAACACACTTGTACAGTATGAGCTGTTCCTGCTGCTCGCGCTGAGCTCATCTCAAGTGCAGTCTATAAAATCACTCTTTGTGTCCTTACTGTTATTAGCCTAGCATTCACACATGAGGACTAAATGAGATTGATGCACAATTATGAAGGTAAAGGGAATAGTCTGTTGTCTGCTGTCCGACTGTTTAATATTACTCTTTGTGAAAGGTGTTTTTATAATTATTATTTTTAGACTTGTAAGAGAGAAGCGCCACAAATGCACAGATGTATGGCACGTTAAAGCGAGGAGGTTAAAATGACTACTGATTCCTACAAATTACAATTCAAGTGTAACAACATATGAATGCAGTTTTGTACTTCCATTTATATGAACTTCAAATCCTTTTACATCCAGACTCTAACAATTAGTCTTGCTTGAAGGACTGTAGCCTTTGCTCTTACAGTTTTAAACTAGCGCTACTATCACAACTGAACCTGGGTTGCCAGAGCCTTAAGCTGCAGATAGGGGACACATACAAGTTTTTCTCATTCACAGTAAATGAACAAGCCTCATGTGAAAACTCAGAACCTCCAGAATTCACTCACTGAGCTGCAGAGGGTGCACTAGCACTGATTCATGATTGGCTGCAGGTGCTGGGGTTTAGACGATTCAGCGATGATTCAGACTGGAGAGCGTTCTTTTAGGTTTAAACCACCTGGATTTTATCATTAAAACTGGCTACCCAAATGAGAGACTTACAAAATAAAATGAAGTGCCTTAACCTGCAGATAAAGGACACATACAAGTTTTTCTCATTCTCAGTGTATGGACAGGCCTCATGTGAAAACTCAGAACCTCCAGAATTCACTGACTGAGCTGAGATCACTTACAGCAACTGATTGAACCTGGCAACCCACATAAGAGACTCATGTGAGGCTCATTCTGCTTCCTGATTGAAAGAACCAGAGCACTAAATTATAAGATTAAAAAATGGGACGTCATGTCTAATGTTTTTGCAATTAAGAATAAAATAACATAATTGTTATGAGTAAAAGCTATATTTGATTCGAACATGCTAACCTCATATCTAGGGACACAGACAGGTCAAGTTTATGATATTTAAAATGAAAATCTTACACATATTTTCTTCAAATTAAATTAACTTTAAATCAGATGTTATGTCCACACTATTACATTTACTCTTAGTAGTTTCCCCAAATACTTTTTACTCTTGAGTTATTTCTTGAACCACTACCTTATACTTCTACTTGTACTGTAATTCTGAAAACACGTTATTATTTCTTGAGTAGAATTTTTGGCTACTCCTCTCTACATTATTTTAAAGCCAAAAAATAAAATTACCAATTTGTTTTTGAAGATATAACCTGTAGAATTAGGCTCGACAGTTCTTCATGGCTTCCTTTTTCCTTCTAAGTCGTCTGTCCTTGGATCTCTGTGTGGTCTTGAACTTTTCCCTGCTGTGGAGGTGATATGGGCTCCGTTTTATTTTCATTTTTGTGAGGGAAAACTATTGAAAACACGAAAGGCGCACACACATCTAGGCTCATGAATTATGCAAACATGTCAGGGCCACTTGCAAATTACCAAAGCAATATCCTTCCCTCCACCAATCCTTGCAATTTCAAACTCAGCACGAAGCAGTAAAATTATTCCCACTTGTGCCATAAAATAAACAAAATATAGTCCATACGAGAATATTGAAGAAGTAGATCATGGATTAGGTTTCCCTGACGATGGATCTGGTGCGGTGCCAGCACAGATAAGGTGGGAAAGTAGCCAAAATGTGCAGTTAAAGAGTTGGTATTAAGGATTTCTAGAGCGTCATGCCATGTTATAATGTTGTTCCCTCCCCATAAACATGCCTGAAGATGTTTGATATGTCATCCATGCATGTTGGCATAATTTAGCAATCTCCTCGGGCCCTTTTCAAGCTTTCCTTACAGTTAGCAGTATGATTTTGTCCAAAACTCAACCCACAAGCCAACATCATCCATGCTCCCACACGACAATTCTCCAGAAATATACAAAAGCAGGATACAAAGCAAGACACTACGACTTAACAAACCTGATGCGAGGTGCAGTAGTTTCATTAGCAGAATCAACCCTGACTGTATTGCGACAGCGCTCTGAAGGGGGAGTGACTTAGCATGGAGAGCAAAGGGAGGGCAGACTCAAAGTAAAGTGTATGGTAATCTAAATATGTCATAGAAGTGTAATATGTCCTCTTTAAGTTGGAGTACTGCTAGTTTAAATAATACTTTTAAATATAAAGGTTTGTGAAATCTAAGAACTCGTTAGAATCACATGTAACAGTTTAGAGGTGCACTGTGTAACTTTTTTGGTGGAGGGCTTGTCACCTGCTTGTCTCCATGGAGATGTTATTGCTCTGACTGCAATGTTTCACAGTATGGTATTGAACTTATATATCTTGCACTGATGACACTTAACATGCATTCATGCTGTTAGCTAGATCACCTATCCACAGATCTGACCTATAACTTGGCATTTAAGGGCGGGTTAGTTAATTTGTAGTTTAAAACCACATTAGAAAACTTGCTCGTCTCCATGGCGATAGAGACAAGCATGTGAGAAGTTACATAGGGGACATTTAAATACCATCCTATCATTTAATTTCATCCTTTTATGGTTTTAATATCAGGCAGCCCAGAATTAACTATCACTTAAAGTACTTCAAAATAATGTGTAATTATAAGTGCAACTACTGTGTTAGTAAACTACTCTACAATTTCCTCAATATATTACTGCTGAGTGTTGAAGGGTGTATTGATACGATCAGCTCCGTCCTCGCTCGTTGTGTTGCCGTGTAAACTGAGCTTTTCATTGACTGGTCCACTGTGATGTCGATGGTATGTTCCGTACAGCTTAATCATGACTACAGTACTGTAACATCAGTGTATTGGTTCCAATATATCAGTGATCCTGGGTGGGCGGTACTCAGTTTTTTTTTCCTTGAGTAACTTTTTAAAGAAATTGTACCTTACAGAGTACTTTGCTAGCAGCACACTTTTACTCCTACTTGAGTAATATTTTCCTGAGGTAACATTAATCTTACTGCAGTAAAAGTTCAGTTTTGTTACTCTTACTTGTGTAGTAGTTTTTCTGAATGTTTTTTTTTACCCTTAGTTGAGTAATTTCTTCGCCTACCACTTTGTACTCTAACTTGAGTACAATTTTTGGCTATTCTACCCATTGGTAAATCTGATGGCTTCTTCGAGCCTGGACCTGCAGCAGGCACTGGGGCGGTTTGCAGCAGAGTGTGAAGCGGCTGGGATGAGAATCAGCTCCTCCAAATCCGAGGCCATGGTTCTCGACCGGAAAAAGGTGGCTTGCCCTCTTTTCGTGGGGAGTCTCTGCCTCAAGTGGAGGAGTTCAAGTATCTCGGGGTCTTGTTCACAAGTGAGGGGAGGATGGAGCATGAGATTGACAGGCGGATCAGTGCAGCGTCTGCAGTGATGCGGTCGCTGTATCGGACTGTTGTGGTAAAGGAGCTGAGCCGAAAGGCAAAGCTCTCGATTTACCGATCAAACTACGTTCCTACCCTCACCTATGGTCATGAGCTCTGGGAAATGACCGAAAGGACAAGATCGCGGATACAAGTGGCCAAAATGGGTTTCCTCCGCAGGGTGGCTGGGCACTCCCTTAGAGATAGGGTGAGGAGCTCAGTCACATGGGAGGAGCTCGGAGTAGAGCCGCTGCTCCTTTACAGAGGAACCAGCTTCACTTGGTTCAACTTCACTTTACTTCAACTTCACTTTATTTCAACTTCACTTTATTTGTGTCCCCCATGGGGCAATTAGTTTTGCAGCAAGAGAAATACAAAAAAGACAAACACATAAAAACATTGAAAGGACATAAAAAACAGTACATATTTGTCCATCCACAGAGCAGGAAATATACACAGCGGTGAGTAAGATTAAAATGTATTTCTACCCTGAGCAGCTCGGGCATCTGTTCAGGATGCCTCCTGGACGCCTCCCTAGGGAGGTGTTCTGGGCATGTCCCACCGGGAGGAGGCCCCGGGGAAGACCCAGGACACATTGGAGGGACTATGTCTCTCGGCTGGCCTGGAAATGCCTTGGAGTCCCACCAGAGGAGCTGGAGGACGTGTCTGGGGTGAGGGAAGTCTGGGAGTCCCTGCTTAGACTGCTGCCCTGCAACCTGGCGCTGGATAAGTGGAAGAAAATGGATGGATCTATTGGTAAATACATTTGTGTTTGAAAACTTTTAAATGAATGTTAATTTTAGTATTTAGTATTTTAAATCGCTATTGGTTTAACATTAAGATACATCAGTCAGTACAGGACCCAGCACCTGGAGACATGACCCCTCAAGACACTGTGATAGTGTCGTTCATTCCAGACTAGTCCAGTCCAGTCTGGCTATGCTTCTGTTGTAGGGAGTATTATACCTCTTGTGACGTAGACCAAGATAACAAAAACTGAGCTGGCAGTGTGAGGCTGGCACAGCACAAAGATGCATTTTTTTCTATCAAGTACCTCAACAGCAGGTTTCACCTCAAAGTTTTGATCTTCTCTACTCTTTTCTACTCTTTTCTTTTTATCTCTCTTTTTGTGACTTTTTTTTTCATCCCAATACCTGCTCAAAGGTGTTTCAGTGCTCGATTAGTATCTGATTTTTTATACTTAACCCCTAGTATAATAGTGCATTCTAGGATACTTTATTCTAAATATTTAAATCAGTTCAACTTATTACGTATTACGTATTTGTGTAGTTTTTGAGCTGGCTTCTGCAGTGTATATGTGGAGTGACCTGCTTGTCCATATGTTTATATAGGACACCTTACACCACAATGGACAATGGAACGTAACCTGCCCTAACCTCACCTGTACCTTATCCTCCCGAGGGAAACAAGTACTCATCAAACAGTATGTACTTTAAAGACACTGCAGATTTTTTACGTGTATTTTAGCAAAATGTATCTTGTCCCTGTATGAATATGTTGTATAAGCAGCTCTTGAGGTCAAAATAAATCATCTGTGTCCTGATAATATGTTATTGTAGAGCATTTTATTTGATAAGGAAGTGCACTTTGGCATGCTCATCGCTGCTAGCTTTACTATGACAACAAAACTCCGCTCTGATCTGTGAGAGTTGTGAAAAGGGCTTATAAAATCATCACAGAGAATAATTAGGATGCTCTGAACGCCTAAGATAAGTGAGGGATAACTTTGGGTCACTGCAAATTGTTTAAAAGAAACTAGTTCTGTTTTCCATGTCTTCAAGTCAGTAAAAATCAGGTGCAGCACTTTTAATTCATAATTTATGAATAATTTGGCCTTGGTGGCTTTTTGATTGCCACGGTAAACTAACTGTATGGTACTGGCCCGTGTTTATAATGAATGCCCTTCCAATTCCAAAAAATAAAAAATAAAAAATTGTTACGGGGTTGGAGTCCCTGGTGAGGGTTAAAGTCCCTCACGAAGTCATGTTCAGGTTAAAGTCCTGATAGTAAAACAGGTTTGAGTCCTGTGACCCACCGTGGACTGGTGTAGTGAGCAGACATGTCCCTACGTAGCTGGGTGCGTACAGCGCTTCCCTGGGGAGTTTTGGGTCCCTCAAAAATAATAAAAGCACGGGGTTAGAGTCCCCAACTGGTAATTATTGTCACGGAGTCCCTGGTGAGGGTTAAAGTCCCTCACGAAGAAAGGTTAAGATTATTGTTACGGGGTTAGAGTCCTCGGTGAGGGTTAAAGTCCCTCACGAAGAAAGGTTCAGTGTTCAGGTTAAAGTCCTGATAGTAAAACAGATTAAAGTCCTCTATACAGGTTTGAATTGCATTGTTTTGTTTGTGTGATTTCAATGTCATTCTTATTCTGTAAAGCATTTTGAATTACCTTGTGTACGAATTGTGCTATATAAATAAACTTGCCTTGCTTTGCCAATTGCAACATGCACTTGGGTGAAGTGTCTTGCTCAAGGACAAGATTATTTGAATTGCACATGACGTATTACTTTATGTTGTTTGTGAGCGTACTTTTTGACTAAATTTGCAAGATAGAATTGCATTAGAAAACGGATCGTATGACTTGACCACCCCTCCTCTCGGCATTAAACTTTAATACTCAATCATCCCTTGCATATATATATATATATTGGTTTTATTCATATTTAAGGAGGGGTCTCTGGTTGTGGGTGCTCACTCCAGCGTACTCCGGAGCCCCCTGAAATAGAGTAGGCCACTTACTCATCTCCATGTGTCTTTATTCCTAAATAACCAGGATGTTTTCATTGAGTAAGGCTCTCTTTCCACAGATCTGACCTGTAACTCGGACTGGCTGGTCAATGGTCACTTTTTTATATAGCGCTTTTCCATTTTCAGGGCACTCGAAGCGATTTACATCAAGGAACCAATCACCCATTCACACACACAGTCATGCACCAGTGGACGAGGGGGGGGTCTTAAGTGTCTTGCTTAAGGATCACTGGACAAAACACTCTACAACTACGTCGCTACTGAGCTACTGGTGAATATCTCAATGATGAACATCTCAAGCAAGCAGGTGGTGGACCCTTCAATTACAACTGCACTTTAATCAGGTAAAAACTTGACCCCATCCAAAACCCACGAATGCCCTAAGCTGGAAATACATCAATTTTAAACTTTTTTTAGGGAAACATAAACAAATCCATCACTTCTATTGATATATTTTGGACAATTTGAAAGCTACTGTGCAAAAAAACAATTCACTTATCTCGTTTATGTATTTGTTCAACCGTACAAACTTGCTTCCACACTTCCCAACTTTAACACAATGTAACTTAAAATTCATCCCTCCGGCAAAACATCCCATAATCTTCTCAAAGTATCCCATTTTCACTTTATGATCCCCATTTTGTCCGCGATTGTCCGTTTGCCACAGTGTTTCAGTCAGCGGCGGAGCTCGTAATATCTCATACATAATGCATTCACATCGCTGTTTATTCAATGTGTTAGGATCCGATATGTGCGGAAAATTATAACCTATAAACTCATTATTCATGACAATACAAATGTCAACAATATGTGTATGTGTCAGCGTGTTTTCGACTACGAGTAAAACACAAGCGTGATTCATTGGGTCTAGCGCGAACTCGAGGGCAAAAATGTAGAAATGTATGGGGCGGCAGTAGCTCAATGGGGCGAAAGTAGCTCAGTTGGTCGATTTACTGCAGATTAATACTGCCATTGTGTCCTTGGGCAAGACACTTAACCCACCTCGCCCCCTGTGTCTGCGTACGCTGGTGTATGAATGTGTGTGTGGATGGGTGAGTGGTTAAACGATTTGATTTGTGCCTTGAAGGTGGAATAGTCCCATGTGATCCTTTATCATTTACCAAATATAACCTTACAGACTAGGTGAATCTAAAGGTGCACTATGTCAGAGGTCCCCAACCTTTTTTGCACCACGGACCGGAATAATGTAGGTTTTATTTTCACCGACCGCCCATCTACACGTGGCAGATAAATATGGCAAAAATAAGTTAAGTGCTTAAAAAATACAATTCACTATACCGCTGAATCAGTGGGAGCCCTGCTCTGGTTTCTTCTTTCCTTTTTGATCACATTTGTTTCTTTCAAAAAACTCTAAAGGCTTATCTTTTAATCCAGGGTGCTCAGTCTCCATATGTCAAAGCAGTTTTGAAGGTTTCATTGCCTTGTTCACTTTTCCTGCTTATTACGCAGAGCGGACTCGCAACATGAGACTCACCGCATGAGACTCACCTGTAGCGATAAACTCATATTTTAAGTAGGACTCCTGGTGTTGTCTGTTAAATGGATTTTTCTTTTTATTGGAGTCGTAGGCTCCTTTTCTGGCTCCTCAGTTTGGCCTTTTCCCCTTTGCAAAAAAGCTCTCCAAAGACGTTTGTTTTTGGCTCATTTTCACGAGCTTGTGGGTCTACTTTTGGGTAATGTGTCTGATGTGTTATACATGATATGTCATCGCGGAGACAAGAGCAGATCCTGCACAGATATGATAAACTCGACATTATATCAAATGGATTTATGTGGAGATTTCCTATCAGGATTTTCATTATATATCTATGGACGAGCTTATTAGCGTGTCACGAGGGACGGGCAAAAGTTATGTCAGAGAAGATGCAGTCGCTGATAAATAATTGACTGTTTTTCTGTAGCCTGGTACCGGTGGTTGGGGGCCACTGCACTATGTAACTTTTCTGATGAAGGGTCCACCATCTACTTGTCACCATGGGGATGTTATTGCTCTGCCTGGATTCTTCAATAGTTTTAGGATTTAAATGTATGTATCTCCATGGAGACAAGTATAGATGAAGCCGCTAGATCAAGTGACAGGTCAGACCTGTGGAGGTGTGACACAGCTCACCTTGTCAGAATGGCCCAGTAGGTTTTCCAAAGTCTAGCACTAAAAACACCTGTAATTGCATAAATAGATAAATTTCCCATACTGTGGAACATTTAGGGTGACAGTGGCTTAGTTAGAGCACCAATCTGCGCTCGGATCAAATTCTCTGGTTGTGTCCTTAGGCAAGACACTTCACCACATTGCCTATAAGTATGAAAATGCTGAGTGTTGGTGGTGTTTGGAGGGGCCGGTGGTGCAGATTGGCAGTCTCACTTACGTCACTTTGCGCCAAGAAGCGACCACAAATAACAGTACGATGTCACAATAGATGACTGAAATCAATCACTCCTTCACTCCTTAAGAAAAAGAGTGAAGTGACTTGCCCAAGGACAGAACAACAGTATGTAGTGAGGATTGAACCACAAAATCCTTTGACCTCACATTTTTCTGGCTAAAAAGTGTAGTCATTACTAAGTCTGTAAAGCAAGATCTCCATGGAGACAACAATGTGACTGAACCTCCATCAGAAAAATGACATAGTGCAGCTTTAAGTACATTTTAAAGGTCCCATATTGCACCAAATTGACTCTTGTGAGCATTAACCCCTGCTAGAATGTTGTTACCTCCTCAGAAACCTATGTGGAGTTGTGTTTTGTTTCATTCAGACGTGTTTGAGTAACTTTATTATTAATCTGTCTACATCACAAAATGCTCTGCTGTGTTTTATCACTTTTGCCTCCCGTTGCTTCTATTTTGGAATTTGCAATATTTTTGTTAGCTAACTTTTAAAGGGTCTCTAAAAATGCATTATTGTTCTTATCGAGTTGATATATTGTGTCTTGGTCTCTGTTCAGTGGGTGTACACAGGAAGTGTCACGAGGTACCTCCCACACGCTCGGTCTGATCTGTCTCCACACATCTGCTGCTTCATCATTCACACTTTCACAGTCAAAACAATGAAATATCAGGATGTTTATTGTTCATTTACTATCTATAAAAGTGAAATGTCAAAGTTGCACTATGTAACTTTTCTGGTTCAGCACATGCCACCTGCTTGTCTCCATGGAGATGTTGGTGCAGATGTTAAATGGTAGGAATCATATTTATCCCCATGGAAAATGAACAATATAAAATTTTCTTATCTGGAATTTTGTAGGCATGTTTTTGGCGTTATTTTAGATTAAAAAAGTATTTGAACAAAATAATCTTGCATTATAATAATTATCATTATTATCATTATTATTATTGTGGTATTTTATATGTGTAAAAAAAAAACCCAAAAACAAACTATAAATACATTTAAAAATCTCCATGGCGACAAGCATGTCACCAGGTCAACTTACAGATCTGGTCTGTGGAGAGGCGAGCTTGCACTTTTTGTTTTTCAAAATTTTCAAGACGATAAAAACTACTGTAATTGAATAACTGCAAGAGAGAGACAAGTTTAATGTCATACCAAACATTCCAGCCAATATCTCCATGGAGACGAGCAGAAAAACATGGATTACCTATTTTTGAACATTATTTTTTTATTTCTCCATTGTGGGAGTTTATCTTCTTCAGTACCTCCCTACACGTGCAGCCATTAGCCACATCCGCCATGGGGCTGACAGACACAGACATGGCTGCGAATCTACATCGACAATCACTCCACCCGCCTCCAGTGACTCGTGCGCCCTATTCGTGGGAAAGCTGGGTGACTTGTCTTGCTCTGTGACGCAACAGCAGTACTCACAGGTCAGATACAGGATTCAACCACGAGCTTTTTTGATTATTAGATGACCACTTTAGCACATGAGTCATACAGTAACACACCTGTGCTCAGTGACACAACAGCAGTATCCAGTGTCCACATCTACCAACTGATCTACTGTCTATGACGCCGACATGGACTTAGGCAGTACTCACGCAATTCCTTTCTAATTAAAATGCAAAAAAATGTAACCTAGTCTTAATTCTAGTGAAGTTTATTATTTCACTTCCTGGTTGGACACGGGCAGCAGATATTACATATGTAGAGTAATTCAGTTCTGTAACCTAGCAACCCTAATCTTAACAAGGGCCAAAACTTGTCTAAATTACACAATAGTTATAATTAGACAAATACAAATAAATTACGACAACTTTATTATGTTAAAGCAGACCAATTATGTAAAACTGACTTTTTAGCGTTTTTAACCATGTCATAGTTCTTTCTCTTCATTTATGCACCTGAAGTGGTATTTGGAGTGATTTGTGCATGTTTCAGCAATCTTTAATCGCTTATTCTGAAGACGCCATATTGCTGATCAATCATCATTTTCACCTCCACTGGTACATGCCCACTGCTCTGTACTTCTATGATTCTCCAATTAAATTGTCTTAATTGGTGATACACGTAGGATTTGGTAAGATTTTGGTTCAAATGAAAAAAAATCTGCTGCTCACTAGCATGACGATACATCATAGGTGCCAACAACTGTGCGGCTCTTTTTTATGATGACGTTTACGCCTACGTCAGCTCCCATCGGGCACCACAGACTTATTTATTTTATTAACCCTATAGCGTAGGATGCTATCGCCGCTGATAGACTCACAGTTGCGTATTTTCCATTACCGTAACTCCGCAACGAATTGTGCTCTCGTGAATTTAAACAGCATCTCAAAGCGGAGGCACGAGGCTCTAAGGACTGAGCACATTATAGACCATTATAGCTCGCCTAGACTTTTTTTTTTTTTCTTTTTTCAGTCTTCCTACTACCTCTATTTTACATATTCATCCTTATTTTTCCTTTGATGCATCAAATAACAGACTGGGAGAATCCCGGCGGCACCTGCGCTCTGATTGATCATCTACGAGGGACAATTTAAGCACATTACCGAAATGACAGTAACATATTTAACGAGCCCCATGCCTCTGCTTTGAGATGCTGTTTGAATTTACACAAGAGCACGATTGGTTGCGGAGTTACGGTAATGGAAAGTCCGCAACCGCGAGTCTATCGGCGCCGATGGAATCCGACGATTTATATAGCGATTTAAAATGTGCAAATTATGACATAATGATCCACATGATGTTGTAGATTATAACTAGAGCTGTGCCAAAAAGCTAAAGATGGATCGTGATCTAACCTTTGGTCGATCTCGATGATAAGACGAGCACATTTTAACTGACAGGTCTACAGCCAGTCCTAAGTAAGAGCGCATGGTGTCGAAGAGGAGTCACCGCTCTCTTGTTTAGTAGAAAACACTGAGTCAGGGCCAGTGCACGTCACTTTCTTGACTGAGATCGATCAATATGGAGAAAATTGTATTCTTTTTTTGTCCCATGTTGCCCAACCCTATTTATAACTACACAGCAGACACAAGTATATCATGTGTGCTTTAAATGAAGGTTTAAACTGTCACAAAAATGCCCTCCTTGTGTGTAAATTGGCTCTGCATTATAGATGGTATTTTCCATTTCTGTGCTGTTGACAGATAGAGGGTTTCCGCTGTAGAACTCAACACTACTTCCTGTATTTTTATTTTTTTTTATAATTTTCTCACCTTTCCCCCACAAACGGCCATTTAACTGATGTAAAACTATGATAAATATTAATCTCAGGTACTTTCAGCTTTTATTTGCGTCCCCCCTTTTCTGGCTGGTCCTGGTTTGACCTCGGTTTAGTTCTAATGTAGACTAGTTTTACTCCTGTTATAGTCCAGGCTTAATTCTGGTTTAGTTTTTGTTAAGTTCCAATTACAACTACTTTTCACACTCCTTTTACATTTATGTGTTAATGATCCTATGCTCCTGGCCCGCTCACACGTCCCTGGTCACCGCTTGCACACCGCTCACATGTTTTGCACACCGCTCTCACGTCTCATGGAAAACACATACTGTAGATTTGCATGAACGCCAAACGCGACAGGACGGGGCTCTCCACATGCATGGCTCAAATATCCCCCGTGCACATCAAATATTAAACACAGAATAATCTCTTGGTGACTTATGACTGTTTATAAGACCTTTAAATACAACTTTATTCATATATCTGTTATATGGGTGAAAGGAAATGCATGAATCTGAATCATAAGAGACATTAAAACATCAAATTGGTTTTAAAGGAACAGCAACTTTCTGTTTTTCTCTTTGAGTCAACTATTCTGTCACCAAACAAGATTTTTAAACCTGATTTTGATACTAAAGAAAAAGCTCTATACTAAATAGTGAATATGTACTTTTAAATAGGTTTGGATGTTAAAGATGCTCTATGTAACTTTTTGGAGGGGAATTCGCCACATGACTGTCCCATGGAGATATTATTGTTTTGACTGAAATGCTCCACAGTATGGCATTATACTTATGCATCTTCATTCAATCCCAGTTGCTTTTCATGCTTAAAAATACTCCAAAAACCAAGTATTCTTATTCTGAGAGGGGTCACCTGCTCATGTACATTTACTGCCATACTGTGATACTTTTTTTTCTATGTGTTGTGAAAAAGAATATGTACTTTCTGTACTAGTTTCAATATCACTAGTATTGGGGTGTTTTTTTGCTGTTTTTTTTACAACATGATCATTTGTCCCCTGGTCTTTCAATCAGTCTCCTCTCAGAAGTGAAACATCAGACTCCTCTTGATTCAGTTTAACAACTTAAAGTATAACAGTGTGTATTTAACTGCATTTACACAATAAATGCTTATACCTGTGTCATTCTTTTTCATTTGTTGATCAGGACTAATCCTGTCCCAAACCCAATAGGTTCAACTTCAGTACATCAAGTGACTTTTGTTGTGAAGTCGCATCACCTGCTTGTCTCCATGGAGATGTTACTGCTTTGCGTAGAATGTTCCACAGTATGTCTTGCCTTTGTTCCTTTCCTGGTATTTTACTTGCTCCAAAAATCACATTCTTTTCTCTTTACGACGGAGTATAAGCGTCACATTAAAAAAATAAATAAATTATGCAGGCGCTATGAGAATAAAGTCGTAATGTTTTGACGTTAAAATCAGAATTTTACAAGAATAAAGTCGAAGCCAGAAGTCGTTACTTTACGATAATGATGTCGTAATTTTACAGGAATAAAGTCAGAGTATTACACGAATAAATTTGTAGTCAAAGTAAAGATGTAATTTTCTCCAGATTTAGGGGCCGACATCAATGTCAAAACGCAGAAGAGCAATTCACCACCACGACCAGAGGGCAGAAGAAAGACCCTTATTTGAGTTAAAAGCTTAAAAAAAAAAACTATTTAAGAAGATTGTAGAACTTTATATCAATGGCTTTAAAAGTTAAAAACTATTGAATAACTGAATGACTTCCTTGCACCTCCAGGGCAGGACACTGACTGTGTGCCAATTCTTGGTGCAATTTTCACCAAATCTGTTCTCTTGGTTTTGAGCTCTCTACACTTGTCGACAAGCCTGTGGAGCCGTGTGCAATCAGGCAGTGACAGCTCATGTTTACATTATAATCAGCACGTAAAACCGGGGCTGCCCAGAGCGCACGGCTCCACATGCCCAAAACAAGAGGCTGAAGTTATCCACAAGTCCCCACGTTTAGAATAGTAGAGAAGTGAAGCTAAGCAGAGTGGAGTATGGCCAAAGATCACAATGAGACTGCTCCACCTGTTTGTGGCTTGGAGCACAGCCTGTGTCCTGCCCCATGAGCCTCGGGGAGAATCACGCTCTGACCGGACTCCTGCCCAGGTCTGTCCACGGGGAGAAAATGTAGCTTACTTCATTCATTCAACAGTTTGTGATTGATGTGTACGAGCGGGGCGGTGGCAGCTAAACTCTGGTGGCAATCTGTCTAATAACTCACACACTTTTGATTTGGGACGTGTAAAATGTCAGTATTTCAAAGTTTGACTTCCTTTATAGGCAGTGATGTAAGATTTAACTCATCCAAGTGCCAGTCTTCTGCAGTCAGCGTTTACTTTGATTTGGTGTCGAACCCTAAATCATTAAATATCAACTTTATTTTTGGTAATATTACATCTATATTGGCTACGACTTTAATCTAAAAATATTACGACTTTATTCTCATAAAATTTTTATTTTACTCTCAGTAAATTAAGACTTTAATGTTGAAATATTATGACTTTATTCTCACAGCACCCACATCATTTATTTTTTCAATGTGACCCTTATACTCCATCGTACCTCTTTCCAATTATGACTTGAAATTTAAGAGGACACACTACAGGCAAAACTCATTTTTTTCAATTTTTTTTTGTTTTGTTTTTTGGTCTCTCATACAAGCTTTCATATGGAAATAACAAAATGGTCAAATCTACACATTGTAACATTCTACACATTGTAACTTCAAAAACTGTTTCTCCCATTAGGACATAAGTATCACCCCTTAAAGTAGCACCTACAGACACCAAACTTTACAATCTTAAATTTACCAAGATTTTGAGGAGGGAGGCGTCCAGGAGACATCCGGAACAGATGCCCGAGCCACCTCAGCTGGCTCCTCTCAACGTGGAGGAGCAGCAGCTCTACTCTGAGCTCCTCCCGTGTGACTGAGCTCCTCACCCTAGCTCTAAGGAGGTTTTAGGGAGGTGTTCCGGGCACGTCCCACCGAGAGGAGGCCCCAGGGAAGGCCCAGAACACGCTGGAGGGACTATGTCTCTTGGCTCGGGGTCCTCCGGGAAGAGCTGGAAGAAGTGTGTGTGGAGAGGGAAGTCTGGGCCTCCCTGCTGAAACTGCTGCCTTCACGACCTGGCCCCGGATAAAGCGGAAGAAAATGGATGGATAGATGGAAGATTTTGATGAAAGACAGAAAGATTTGTTACCATTTCATTCCAAACCTGATTTGTTGAAATTTTTACTCCAAAAAATGTGGCTACGTTTGAATTTTGAGGCCAATTTTCAGCAAGATTTAGTTTTCTCAAATACTAAATGAGATCCAAAATTCCTCTGTAATGTTTTTGTATCTAACATGACAACAAAAAGAAGCCAAAAATATAAACCTCCTTCTTTCCACGCTTCTGTTTTGAATGTAAGTGTACTACAGAAGAAGTTTCAAATTGATCATTTTGGATTTTTTCCTATCTCGCCTGCATTTTTAACATTCTTTGCCAAATATAATAATAATAATATCTCCATGGAGACAAGCTGGTAGATTTTCCACCAGAAAAGTTGAATATTTACCTTATCATTGTTTTTTCCCACTGAAATCCACACTCCAGATTATATCTCTGTAGATGTAGAAGAGCTAAAACGATAATCTTTTGAACTTTTGAACCTTATTATTATTCAAAACTAAAGTCTGATTTCCCTCAGGCTCAAACCTTGTAAGGACGGGAGCACAGTCTGTCCCCTGCACCCTGTCCTCTGGCCTTGTGTGTGTTAAAACTCTAGATCTGCTGATGATAAAGTCCTCTCAAAGATGGAGGTCACTACCCCTCCACCCTCCATCCTACAGAGAACACAGAGAGGGAGTTCAGTCTGTATCCTGGCTTTTTAAACGGTTTTCTTGGATACTTTTCTATTGGTATTTCACATCTTGCAAACAATGTGCTTTGAAATCACTTTTGCTCTTACTTCAGATAACAACATAACCCTTGGATTAATACAAGGGGCCTCTGTTGGCAACACTGGGGAGCAAAAGCTGGTTTAAAATACTTAAAGAGGAGGTATAATGCAAAGCTTTACACCATGTTATAACATTTTCCCTCATCAAAAACATGCCTGAAGATGTTTAATATGTCATTCATGCATGTTTGACTAATTTAGTGATCTCCCAAATGCTCCCTGATGTGATGTGCAGTTTCATTAACGGGACGCATGTTGACTGTTGTGATAGTGCTCTGAAGACGAGTGACTTAGCATGGAGAGCAAAGGGATGGGAGACTTAGAGCATCAAAAACGAAAGTGAAACTTATTGAACATGGTAATACACTGTTTTCTGTGAATATAGCATTTTTAAAACAATAAAAGGCAACATGGAGATCTGAACATGTGTTAACAGGAAATACCCTATAGAAGTGTAATACTGCCTCTTTAAGAACACATAGAAGAACACTTTTTGACCCTTTAATCACATTATATTGTTGTCCCCTCCTCAAAAACTTGCCCGGAGTTGTATTTTTGCTTCATTCGTGTTTTGTATTTTGCCTGGACTGTTGCATCACAGGTAAAATCCAGACTTCTCTACAGTTTTTAAGCCCATAAACAATCACCGGACTCATTCTGTGGTCAAATTATGTTCAAAACAAACATGGCGTTCACTTGGCCTCAGGGCTTCGTTTGTTTATTTTCCCATTGTTCATAGATTTGCATTATAAAGCTAAAGATGACAGGACCAGGCTGTCCACAGGGACGGCTCATATGTCCCCTGGTGCAGACATCAAATATTAAACACAACCTCATGATGACTTATGAAGGTATAGAGAACATTATATAGAAATATAGATGAAATATATATAGGGAATTAAAGCCACAAAAATGGCTTAATATAATGTGTATTAAAATAAAAACACACTTAGCAAAAAGCACACTTAACAATAGAGAGTTTGCGAGATTCAACAAACAGGATTAGGTGAAAACAATAAATCCAGTAGCAGTATGTGCAGCCAGAAACATAATGAATATGAAATGATTACAATAAACAAAGAAAAGCTGATTTGTCACAATGTCTCTGTTAAAGACACGAATACTGAAATATTACAATCACTTACCCACTGTGTATATTACTCACTATACTGCAGAGTAAATGTTGAATTTAAAATCAACCTCTTCTCAACACACAAAGTACTACGAAAACAAAACTATATAGTGGGCAACCAAACCGAGACTAAACAAGGACTTAGCCTGGCCTAAACCTGGATTAGACCAGACTAAACTATGACTATACCAAGACTAAACAAGGACCATGCCTGGAATAAACCTGAACTAAACCAGGACTAAACCAGGGCTAAACCAGGGCTAAACCAGGGCTAAACCAGGACTAAACCAGGACTAAACCAGGACTAAACCAGGACTAAACTAGGGCTAAACCAGGGCTAAACCAGGGCTAAACCAGGGCTAAACCAGGACTAAACCAGGACTAAACCAGGACTAAACCAGGGCTAAACCAGAGCTAAGGCAGGACTAAGCCAGGGCTAAACAAGGACTAAACCAGGGCTAAACCAGGGCTAAACCAGGGCTAAACCAGGGCTAAACCAGGGCTAAACCAGGACTAAACCAGGTCTAAACCAGGGCTAAGCCAGGGCTAAACCAGGGCTAAACCTGGACTAAACCAGGACTAAACCAGGACTAGACCAGGGCTAAACCAGGACTAAACGGGGACTAAACCAGGACTACTAAATCAGATCTATACCAATACTCAAGCCTTGACTAAACCAGGACTAGACCAAGACTAAGGCTACATTCATACTTCACGTACTTAAACTAAACAAAGATTAGAACAGGACCAGAACAAGTCCAGGTCGACAATTTGTTCAATTTAGCACCAAATAACAAGTGTGAACTCACCCTAAACCATGTCTATACCCAGACTAAATCTGAAGACTACCAATTTAAATCTTAAAGCTGGTTTGAAATTAGAAAATACACCGTTCTACTCATTTGTATCACCAAATCCCCATGTGTCATTTAAAAAACACTGCACCAATGTAGTTAACTTCACTAAATCAATTTACTATTACTTAAAGTTCCTGTATTATGCAAAAAATTGACTCTTGAGAACTGTAAGCTGTGTTTCATTCACACGTTTGAGTATTTCTGCATTGTCTGTCTATATCTCCAAAGCTCAAAATGCCCTGTTCCACCTTGTGATGTCACGCAGTGGTAGTTTTCAAGTTAACAGCTTCCTTTTACCCTTTCTTCAGTAGAGACTGGCAGTTCCAGGGTAGGAATTCTCCAGATGAGTGTAGTGTAGTGAGGTTGTATGCTTAAAAACTGTACTGTTAATTGTGGTTTGAGTGCATTTCGTGAGATCATGGTCATATAAGAGACTGCTCACTCTGCACACGGTCAAACGCGTGTTCACGTGGCTGCACAGATATTTTCAGTCTAACCTAAACAATCTGAGACGGCAAGGACATTCTGCGTAAAAGTTATGTAAACAACCTATAAGCACCCATAAGTCCAGTGTTATTACAAACTGCATGACATATTAACAACTTTAGTCACCTCAGAACCACAATGCTTCATATTTAAAGTTGTTTTGGATAACTTCGGTCTACACATCCAAACAGAACCGTGCCGAACCAAGCCGCTTTTTCCAACACACTGACAACGCGCACTTACTTTGACTGTCGAATTTCCGGATGATCGTGTCCAGGAAGGTGTTCTGGGGAGCCACATGCCCTCTGCGCACCGGCATCTTGGCTCGGGTCCTTTACGCACGTGTACCACGCTCTTTTGGGCACTGGTCCGTGGATCCTGCGCGCTCTTTCCACGCTCCTTTTGCGTGAGTGGCACCGGTAGTTCACTGTTTCCCCAGGTGAGACCCACACGCGGTGAAGTATCAGGTTCGTGCGCGCGTGTCCTGTGAGGAGGGCTCGAGCGGATGAGATTTCCACCAGATATGATGTTTACGGATCTTTAAAGGGAGCCGGATCTTGGCTCATTTCAGGGAGTCGTTCGTTTATTTGTTGGTTTCGATAACACAGCTTGATAATACACACCGACAACACTCACTGATGTGAACAATGAGCAAACAAATGTAGTAACAATCATCCAAACTTGCAGTGGAGAAAACTACAGTACTACTTCCATGCCAAATAGTTGTTTTTCAGTGCAGAACGCTTTCTCTCCTGCAGCGCACTTCGCTTTTTGGCTCTTTCTTTCACTCGTTCCGCGTGCACGTGTAAAAGAGCGTAACAAATATAATCAAAATCACAAATGGAACCGATGAAAAGATCCAAACGAGTCACGAATGTCCCATGTCCTCCTCACAGAGGCCGGAGCGCGCACAGTCGCCTCGCCGCGCTTGGACTGCGCTGCTCCTGATGATGATGGTGATGTGAGGAAGAGGACTTGTCGAGCTTCACGACGTGAGTGAGAAACGCCATGACGCGGTCGACGCTCTCCCCTGTTTGTGGTGTCTGTGGAGGAAAACCGCGCGGCAGACGCTCAGAGGAGTGCACCGCGCACTTGGACTGGATGAGGCTGTTGTTTTTGGGGATGTGCTTCTGCCGCTTCTCTTCGCGCTGCGCTCTGGCGGATGACTTCAGCCGCACGCGCGTCTGACTGCGCCTCCTTAACCCTTACCGCGCCCGGACCCTCTACACTTCAGCTCCCAAAAAGAAAAAGTGAGGGTGCGTCTCCGCTCAGACGTGAACATACGTGTGATAGAACAACATGGCTGCGCACTGGGCTCTGTGGGCACAGAAACGTTTAAGTCTAAACGGTATTATTTAGCCTCCATGCTTCACTGTTTGAGAAACCGCTTGTGGAGATGAGACAGTGCGCACCGGTCGCCAATCGTGCGCGCGTATGTTCTTCAATTACCTGGTCTTGACTGATCTGCTGCTCATATGCACTGTTCGATAATGTATTTGTAGAGCATAAGATGTATCATAAATCCATATTCATAACACCATAACTGTGCTTAAATCTCCCTCCTTCTCACGTGTAAGGACTGAAACAGTGTCATGATCCCTGTTTTGTCCCTGCCTCCTGTGTGTGCCCTGCCCCTCCCTCACCTGTCTGAGCCTGGTGCTGGGAGGAGTCCATCAGTGCTCAACACCTACCCAGCACTCTGGGCCAGATCGTGCGCACCTGGACTCCATCAGTGCGATCAACACAGTGCACCTGAACGGAGAATAAGAGTAGCCAGGAACCAGCACTCTTATAGCCAGATCGTGCTGTTTGTCTTCGTGCTGTGGGTTTGTCTTGCCCACCGTGGTGCTACAGCATTGTGTCTTCGTCCTGAATTTCGTGCCCCCAGCTCGTGGTTAACCACTCTGCAATGTGTTTATTCCCCGCACCCCTGCACCCAGCTTCCTCGTATGGACAAACACTCAACTTGCTACTGTGTGTCTGTCAGTCAATAAACACCCTTAAACTTGCCCCGAGTCCCACATCTTTTGGTCCGCCTCACACCTTCATTACGACAAACAGATTTGTCAAACACTAAATACACAGGTAGGTTAAACGCTTGGATTTGCTCCATGGACCTAAAACCCGTTGTTATTAGTTATCCCAAAACCTCATTACATCACAGTCCGAGCCTATACCGCATAACAGCTTGAAGAAGTTCCTATGGCAGACGGTTTGTGGAGGAGTGGGCTTTGTTGCCAATAGAAACCAAACGTGTGTTCAACTTTTACGCACGGGGGGGGTTTAAAACGGCAGGTGCTCTGATTGTACGGGCACAATAGGAAACGTAAGCACCGCCCTCCTCCTCCCTCCTCTCCCTCTCCCCCAGCAGTGACAAGTGCGACATGTCCCGTACCTGTGTTATTCAAATCCGGGCTCTTTTGTGCCTCAGGAGCGCCGTCTGCAGCTTACGCACAGGGACCAGGCTGCGTGTACTCAATTAGACTACAGCCAATATGTCGATGTGCAATAATAGACTGTATATTATAGCACTCTGAACCCTTTTTTAGATTTGTATGTGTAGTTAAAGCCACAGTATGAAACCTTTTATTCAAAAACAGACAAAAAAAAAGCACGATTCGTTCATTTTAGTTGCACAGAATAATTTATGTCCTTACTCTGAGAGGGCTTGCATCTTCACAAACCTGACTCTTTTTTTTACTCTGGATGAGGACCTCCTCTTGCTTGTTACCATGGAGATGTTGTTCCTTTGGCTATCATGTTCTCCAGTATTACATAACAGGAGAATGTTCCAAAGCGCGGTGTTAACTTTCCTTTTCCACGGAATCAAGCAGGTGAAGTGCCACCTCCAGGAAGTTATTACATACTGTACCTGAAAGTCAGTCTTATTCAGAACAGTCTGGCTCTCCTCTGCGCCCTCATTACGCGCGGGGAGTCTGTATGGCACGGCTCCGTTTCTCACATTTATTATTGAAGGGATTGTGTGGGGCTGGACCGTGGACGTGAGGTGGACTTTAGACTTTACGCACAGCCAAAGCGCCGCTCTTTCCGTCGCTCTGTGCGCTACATCTCTGCGCTTCCGTGGTTTGGAGGTAGTACGGGCGGCTCGGGCTGTGTGTTGTGCTGTGTGGTGACGCGAGGCTGAACGGGGGATTCTCCGCTCTCGTTGCACGCTGCGGAGCTACGTCATCACCGGGGTTCCCTCTCCATGCGCGCGCTGCGTTCACGGACGGTTGGGAATGCAGTGCGCGCAGAAACAGCAGAACATACAGTGCTCTATGGTGGGAAAAAAAACCCAAAACCCAAACAAAACAGCTAACAAAGGAGTCTGATCGTTTCCTTTGTTACTTGTTGCTTTGTTACTAGTCAACCACACAACAATTAGACATGTATAATCTTAAAGAGTGGGGAAAATGAGATGTAATTCAGAGGATTCAGAGGAGTAAAAGTTAAAGTATCACATGAAAATCTTAAGTAACGACGTAAGTACCCGTTTAAAAATGTACTTAAAGAGTAAAAAGTAAAAGGATTTTACACATATTTTGAGGCCTTAAAAGGCTTTTTGATAGATTTAGTCTGACTTTGCTCACCAGAAACAACCTAGCTGTTTTTATTTGTACATTTCTGTTTGCTCAAACCATGTTAAAAATAAACCCTCAGCCTTTTCAGTCCAGTTCAAAAATGTATTGGAGTAGAAAGTACAGATACCTGCTCTCAAATGTAGTAAGGTTAAGGTAAAAAGAGTCCACTAAAACAGTACTTTACTACTTTTACTTTATTACATTCCACCAAATGTCTTAACGAGAGTATAAAGTCATTAGAACCATGTCTGTGACTTACAGGGACATTATGGAGTCAGTTTAACTAGAACAAAGTTATGTTTTTTCTCATTTGGAGCTCGCTGGGAACAGGTGCCACAGTGGGCAGCGCCAGGGGGAGTGTGTCCTTAGGCAAGACACTTCACCCGCATTGTGTAGTGTGAATGTGTAGTGTGAATGTGGCGTGTTAGTGAGCGTCGGTGGTGGTCAGAGGGATGTTATTGTGTCCTTGGGCAAGACATTCCACCCACGCACCTCGATAGATGGTGAGTTCAGAGAGGTCATGGCGTGGAATAGCAGCCTAATCGTCCCCTGGGCTGTCCAATTTCTATTTTACATTGTGTCAGTACTTTGATATGTGTGGTCTATTCTTTGTATATAGAATAAACCACACATATACAACATTCTGTACTACTACTGTGAACATGAAATTATTAATCAGATAATACAACCAGTTACTCTTACAATTACTCTTACTGGAGTTATTTCCTCAAATACTGTTTTACTCACGCTTTAGTATTTTGCTGGACTTCTACTTGAGTAATATTATTCCTAACACTGGCTGCTTAATAAAGGCGGTATACCTGATTTTTACTGTCTTAAAAACTGGAAAAATAACGGTTTGCAGTGGTTCAGAGTTATTCCTCACGTGCCTAATCCTAATTATTCACCACAATGAGTTCATAAGCACTTCTCACAACTTTCAGATATCGCACATTTCCTTACAATTGAACACTAAATTGCTTTATAATTAGATGCACAGTGCACACATCTGACTTATTTTGATCTCAAGAGCTGCTTGTACAATGTATCTGTGTAAGACAATGCTTCAAATACATGGAACAAATCGTGTGCAGGTGCTTTAAAGTATGAACACCCTGCACATTCAATAACATGTGACCAACTTGAGAAAACCCAGGTCACTTGAACACCTCAGCAGCAGCAGGAGCAGGAGCAGTACCCTGTTCTCCATCAACCCAGTGACCCCTTCACTGACACTGCTCCTCTCACTCCCCTCACTGTGCCTTGCTCATAAAGGCTGACTTATGATACAGTACTGTGGGCCCAGGAAAAGGAAACAAGAAATGAGTGATAAAAATGGGTGGCCAAAGATAAAACATACAGTAAAACTAAACCAGGGAAAAATAGGATTAAACTGAGAAAATTGATGTTTTAAATATACTTTTTCTGCATTTTACCAACTACGAGTTTTACAAAATTGCACATATTTAGGACGCATACTTTGAATAACTGGTGGTTGGTGGTGCAATTCTTCTCAAACTGTGGTACGTGGGCTGCCTCTGGTGGTACATGGAACCCTCTTTTTGACCTTCTTTGGGTTAGTCATCATTTAGAACTACGTTATTCTGGGTTTAGTTGCATTTTAGACAATGTTTAGTCATGTTTAATTTGTAATTTAGGCCTGATATAGTCTGGGCTTAGATGTGGTAGTTGGAAAGCCAAATACAGGGTGGCCCAAAAGTCACTGACACTTTTAAATCTTCAGTAGCTCCTATAATTTTTAAGTTATAGTCACCAAATTTTAGCAGTAGGTAAACTGAACCTTCTGAGGTTTTTTGGCAATATCTACGGTTATAATTGTTCACTTACACTTGAACTTATCACTACTTAAACGTAAAAGTAAAATGACGAAATAAAAAAAAAAAAATAAAAAAAGTTTTTTAAGTGTCCACCATTTTCGGTTTCACACTGAATAGCTCAATCCAACACACTCTGCACAACATTTCAAGCATTTCTCGGCTTATGGCTCTTATTTGATCCTCGATATTACGTTTTAAGTCATTTATTGTCTGAGGTTTATTCACAAACACCTTTTCTTTAAGATAGCCCCACAGGAAGAAATCGGGACTAGTCAGGTCTGTGGAGATCACATACTGCCCCCTGTCTTTGAAAACCACTTATTATTCCTTTAATGGCATTTACACTTGGGGCATCTCTGGTATTAAAATGTCGACGGTAACACCTCTGAGTTTCTGAATTTGACCCATGTGACTCAAAGTACCACTGTATAATGAGGGTTTGTTTCTCGGTGCTATTTGCTCATAATAATGTCGGAAGTGTAGTTCTAAATGCTCTGAAAAAATAAAATAAAAATATTTAGAAACAAAAGAGTTATGAATTTATTTCAACTGTCAGTGACTTTTGTAGTAACTTTGCTGGTACTTGGTGTGAAAGTTTGAGAATATAACCATTTACCCTTTAATAAATCTCAGTATTTCAGGTTTTATATCAAAACCATTTAAAAATATATATATATGTACTTTTTGCAAATAGCTTTTTGTGCAGTTTCTTTCCTCTTATTTAACTCCAGATCAGACTTTGACTGTGTTTGAATATCTGTCCAAATATGCCTCAAAGTATGAATTAAAAACACATTGGTTACTCTAACAAGAAGAGACCAGAGGGAGAACGCGCCACACTCCGACTGAACGCCCATATTTAGTCAGGAGCTCAGAGCCAGCGGGTCGGGGCGGGGCGGGAGTAAGGAGGGATGAGACGAGGGGGAGTCCTGCTCTTTGGTTCATAAACATAATTATTTTGAGTAGATATTACAGTAGTCCAGTTATACTCTTCTCAGTTTTATTTGGATAGAGCCAGGAGATGGAGAGGAGATGGTTCTTCATTGTAATATTTATTTAAGATTTATTTTTATCCAGCCGAGTGTCTGTTGGGCTGGATGTGGAAAGGGTAGTACAGTATTGCATTACCTGCTTACATCCAGGGTTGCCATGGTGATGCAGCTGATAGTGATTTGGCAAAGTACACGGTAAAAAGTAAGTTGTGCAAGGTTAAAGTATGCAGGATTTTGATTTTAAATTGCAGCTGTCACCGTTGTATCTTTTAAAAAAAAAACCAAACAGGAAGATTGCAGAATTTCTTTAAAATAATTTCATAAACAGAGTAAGTGACCTTCTGGTTGGGTGGCAAAAGCTTAGCCTGCTGTGCCACTCTTGCCCCAAAACTGTCATCATATGGGTTAAAGATAAGTGGTTCTCAAACTGTTGTACGCAACCTCCTTAATTCAAGTCAATTTAACCCACATTTTGTCCTCATTTGGGCTAGTCCTCATTTAAAAGAGGTATAACAAAAGTGTAGTTCTGTTTTAGACCAGATTTAGCCATATTTTAGACCTGCCATAGTCCTACGGTGGATCTGGTTTAGATTTGGTGGTATTTGGAAAGCCAAATATATATACATTTTGAGATCTGACCTAAACCTTTTCCCTGAATTAGAAAAACTTGTGCGTGTCCTCTGTCTGCAGGTTACGGCGCAGGTAACTCAGGTTCAGTTGTGATTGTAGTACCTTTTTTAAACCTGTAAGAGTGCAGACTGCATACAAGTCCACTAACCTGACACACACCTGCAGCAAGGCAGGAAGGAGGCAGCCAGACGCCACGCTTCCCCTGCCATCCTGGAAAAATACATTTGCGTGTCGGTCAGTAGCAGTCAAAATAAAACGTGGGTGGGGTAGAATAAGGTAGATACTTATATAATTTGAGTTGTATTCTTTACATTCTTATAAGAGGAGAGACAGTGGCGTGTACAGAGCTTTAATGTCCAGTTCAGGCTGGAGCAGGAGCAGGAGCAGCAATCACAAACAAGTACAAAAGGTTCATTTATACAAATACTTCATATCTTAATTTAAGTCAGAATACATGCGCAGGTATAAATGTGGTATAAACACAAAGAGAGAGGACAGTCTGTACAGGCTGAAGAAAATCGTTTCAGAGCAGAAACTAGACTCAGCAGTAGGAATAATGCAGTCATATGATGACTAAGGCCTACACCACAGCAATGTGTACATCCTCTGTTATAAAATGCTCTCCTTCACCTCTCCTCTGACCTATCTCTCCTTCTTTACTCTCTCTTCCTCTGTCCTCCACCTATCCTCTCCTCCTCTGCTCCACTTTCACACGGTCCCCACACTCACACACTCACACACTCACACACTCACACACACGTTGGTCTCCATGGTGTGGTCAGCGCCGGGACAGGTCTCCTCCTGTGGACACACACAGCTCAGTGTTAGTGTTCGGGACACTTGAGAGGGACACACTGATGCAGGGGTTTCCAGCCTATAACTTGGGAGCTACTTGTAGCTTGGGATTTCTGAATTATACGTATTATGCTGTATAACTACAATTTGATGAAATACCTTTACAAATGTATCATTTAGATGCCTAACTCTGTGCACTAATAAATAGATCATATTATATGTTTTAGAGGCATCTAACTGTACTATCTAAAGCTTGCCCTGGCTCTTATAAATAGCCCTCTGCTCAGTCAGTTGCGACCACTAAAATGAGCAACTCTGGCATTTTGGTTTTGTGAAGGTAGCTCTCCAGAGGAAAAGTTTGGAGCCTCCTGCTGTAGTGCGACTGTGATGTCTGCCAGCTGCACCGTAATGAGTGACCAGACAGAAGTGTGTGCATGTGTTCATCACATGGTGGGGGCTTCAATCTGCATATACTCTCACTTCATGGGGGCATTTTGTGGGGACAAAAAATCAGAAGCAAGTACTTAAATATTACGTCAATCAATTGATTGAGATATAGATTCCTGTAGGTTAATGTTAGGGTTTAGATTAAGGTTAGACAAGTAGCAATTAATTCAACGAACTATTCAGTTTGCAGTGATCCCACTTACCTTATGTATTTTAAAAATCCTAATTATTGTAGGCTAAGCTCTTTTCACAATTTTCAGAGGCCAGAGTCACAGTTAGATGTCGCTGTAATGCTAACAACAACTAGCATGCTAACAGTGCACTTCCTGGTTTTTGGACAATAAAAACTCTTATAATTAGAAGCAGACAGCATGCCGCTGACTTATTTTGTCTTATACAACACATCTGTTCTGTGGCAACACAAATTTTGCTCAAACATGGAAAAAAAGACTCTTTAACTATGCAGTGTAAGTGAATGTAATGTCCCCCACAAAGTGTGTACAGCAAACAGTGTGAGTGTGTGTGTGTGTGTGTGTGCGCGAGTGTGTGAGTGAGTGTGTGTCGTGTGTGTGTGTGTGTGTGACTGAATGTGTGCGTGTGTGTGCATGTGTGTGAGTGAGTGTGTGTGCGTGCGTGTGAGCGTGTGTTCGTGTGTGTGCATGTGTGTGTGTGTGTGTGTGTGTGTGTGTGTGTGTGTGTGTGAGTGTATGCGTGTGTGCGTGCGTGTCCTGGGGTAACATGAGACACTTCCTGGAGACGTGGCACATCCAATCAGCTAACACGGCCTGTGCGCTGATGGATTAGACAAAATTACTGTAGAGGTGGCATTCTCCATTCAATTATTCATGTGTATTGTGTGGACACAAACACACATTTATGTGACTCATCTGAGCACGCTCAGTTATGAAGCTTTGGTCTGTGCTCTGCACCGGGGAAGTGCCACATCAGCAGCACATACACAGTGTAGTTTAATAAGGCATAGACACATGCATCTGATTGTTACTTCTTATTTCAGTGGTAGAAGAGAGAAAGTACTCAACATTTGCACTGAAGTTAAAGTACAGTTACATGGGGGAAGTACTACTGCCAAAATTGTACTTGTAGTAAAGTAAGTACGCATAAAAATACTACTCAGAGTACTAGTTACTAGTTATTTTAACACAATTTTAGAAGTATTTTAGATAATGCTTTCAAATAAAAATTGATCATTCAAAAAGTGTAAAACATGTTTTAAACTTTAGCCATTTTAAACCACAAAATGCATATTGTCTGAGCTCTGACCGAAAGAAAGGAGCAGAGACAGATGTGGACTGGGACAGACGGGACTCAGTGTTCTCTATGATTTTAAAAGGAACTAATTACAATTACATGGCTAGAAATATACAAGTACAAGTACAGGGTTAAACATCTGCTCAATTACAGTAACATTTTTATGTTGTTACTTTCCATCCCTACTTATTAAGAATAAATATAAGATACATATGTTACAAAATAATGTGCAGAAACTCAATACTGATTTCAATAAGACATTAATAATAATAAAAACACTTAAATAAACTATATCATTTTCAATGTCCAACACTAAATGGTACTTTCTTCATGTTACCATGTGGCCTTAAACTAGTTTCCTAGAGAGCTGGGTAGTACTCTGTTAAATTTACTTGAGTAACTTTTTAAAGAAACTGTACTTTAAAGTACAGAGTAGCAGCATATTTGTAGTACTAGTAATATTATATATTCTTACTTGAGTAAAAGGTTTACTCTTCTCACTGAGAGTCTGCAAGTGACAAAAGCTTAATGTTGACACTATGAAATGATTTAAACATTTGTGTTTTTTGCACCGCTCCTTAAGATATGATTTAGTTTGATCTTTTCTTCAAAGGACAGAGACAAAAATGAGACAGATTTGAGCATTATTTAATGTTTTGCTTTTCCAGTTACATTAATTTTAAATTATAAATCAGATGTTACGTCCCGACAGTGAATTTAAGTTACTCTTGAGTAGTAGTTTCCCCAAATACTTTTTTTACTCTTATCTGACTAATTTCTTCTATCACTACTTTGTACTTATACTTGAGTAAGATTACATATAACTCGGATGTGGTCCTGTTTCCATATGGTGTCCTGCTGTGTCTGTAAGTGTCACACGTTTCTGTCCTACATTTGCATCCATTCAAATGTGTGGGTGCGCTTGTTCTCCTCACCCTGGCAGCTGGTGCACTCACAGCTGTGGATGACGGGCAGGACCACGGGCTCGCTGTCTCCGCTGGGACACTTCAGACTGAGGAAGCGCACAGGATTGTGGGGGTCCAGACGGTAACTACAACACTCACACACAGACTGCAGGTACGGCTCCTGAGAGACAGACAAGCACACATCAGTAGAACACTCCCTGACCAGTCCAGAAGTTGACAATTGTTTTCCACTGGAAAAAAATGACAGACAAGAGAGACCTTTCACCCTCAAAACTAAAGGTTTGCAGTTCAAGGCTTGCTACTGGCATTGCATTCTGACATTGTGTTTAGAATGAAATGCCATCCTACTTGTAATCCATGAGTTTCATGAGCATATCTTCATGGAGAAGGTTAAACATTAGTGCTGTAGTCCTTTAGACCTTTTAATTACATGCACAAGAGCAAAAGAGAAGGTAGTGAGTGGATTAACTGATAATTTTGGAGTGAATTCTTTGTTTAATCTGAATCCTTCTATATAAATACAGCAAATTGTTTGTTTTTGCATACATTCACATGCAGTTGTAGTATTTTGAGTGCAGTTACATGGTCAGATCATAGAGATAAGTAATAGTTTTGAGAGATTTTGCCACACCATCTGTTTAGTCAGCCAAGAGTTTCTTTTGTCGACTACAGCTCTACTTTTAAAACATCCTCTATGGAGACAGATCTGTATTATCCCATTATGTGGAATACTCGAGGCAAAGTGAGGACATCTCCATGGAGACAAGCAGGTTATAGACTCTTCAACAAAAAGCTGCAAGTCAGGTTTATGGAAAAACAAACCCCCTCACAGAAGGGGAGAATGTTTTTTCCAGTGTTTTAGTGCAATAAAAACACCCATAGTGGAATAAATCCCTTAATTTACTGAAAGCTTAGATGGTTTGGGTTTAATTAAATATATGCAGGCAACAGGAGAACGTACAGCTACGAAATAAAGCTACACTTAGAGAATTTTGCGTTTGATACATCCTTCAGTGTTGCTGTGGTAACCTGTCAGGAGCAGGTGCCAGAAGTGAAGCACAAGGGACCCTTTTTCAGATCTTGAACTAAACTCCTGGACTGGTTATCCTATGTCTGATACACACATGGTCCTCTCCTCCTCCTTCTCTCCTCCTCCTTCTCTCCTTCTCCTCCTCTCTCTCTGTTTCTCTGTGTGATGAGTGAAGTAGGTCAGACCATCCTCTGAGGACACGGCTCCAGTTGATCAATCGACAGGGAAACTTCTCGCTCTGCCTAGTCACCGGCGCTGGCTGCGGTTGCCACGGTAACAGGAGCTTACCACACACTTTGGGCCGCGCGGCTGTTTATTTTGGTGAGTCTATTTTAGCAGCGGAGACACATGGAGGTCGTCATGGCGATGAAGTGATCAAACACACATGACTGCGGCGCTCTCCATTCACAGATTTATATTTAGACCAAAGGTGGCATCGCTGCACTCACTGGTGTCGGAGGATTCGTTCACAACATCCACAGACAGATCTGGACATATATACACACTTAGAGATGGACTGTTTACAGATGTTGAACCTTATTATTTGTTTGGGATTGGCCAAACAAAAGTATCTTCACAGAATGTTTTTGGCTAGATGTATTGATCAGGAGGATCTAGCTGGAAGATAACACAACTGAGAAGGCTTTTGAATTAATGAGGAAAACATGGGGTTTCGAACTTCACCCAGAATGATCTCATGCTCATCTATTGTGAAGTTTATATTGAATGGTCAGGTCTGTGTCTAAAGGTTATGATTTATGCATAGTTAACATGACTTTTTTTAGTTTTACATATATACAGACTACTTCAAATTACACATTTTTCATAGTTCTATGCTAGAGCTAAATTGTGGATGTAAAAGTTTATTAACCCTTGACACAAACATAGCCGACCTCTTCAGCAGCTGGAGTCATTGCGCCCTCTGTTGGTGTTTGGTTGATATGAAATACAGCTCTGACACAAGGCTGTGCAACTGACTTCATTTTAATGGAGATTCAGTCCTGTCTAATGGTTAGTGATCAGCTTGGGTCTTTTTAATGGAAAGGTCTACAGTCAGTCCTCTGTCAGTAAAAGAAAGCAGTAAAAAGCCATTTTTATCTGAAGAAATAGGACTTGTGTGTTTTAAAATGTTCTTATTCAGACTGGTCACCCTTTGCCCTTCGTTGTATCTCGAGCCAGAACCAAAAATGATTGTGCAATCAGATTTGTTTATTTCAGTGAAACGAAGGAGCTCACCTGTCATTTTGAACAAAATTACATTTCTCTCATCACAGATTAACAGTTCATTGCTTCACTCATTGGTTTTGCAGAAATCTGCAATGTTATTCAGTCCCCTGTCGATATATTTTTCCCTTTTTCCTTGAAAACATTTTTGTTTTGATAGGGGTGGACCATGCATGTCCCTGATTAGCTAAGACACCTGTCAATCACACCCATCTGAACTCAAGGAGGTGACTAGATTCACATCTTTATAAAATATTGTAGAAGCATGTATTCTGGATTCCAGGCAAGCTCTGCTTCCACATTTCACCCTAAATATATTACACTGTGATTATTGTATTATGCAGCTCTATGGAGGCCGAGCTCAGCGGGGGAGCCTCGGTTGGGTTGTGCTGGAGGCCAGGGCAGCAGCAGATGGACAGATTGGCTCACACTGCTCAGCTCACACCTCCACAGTTCCACAATATGACTCTGATACACCATTAAAACGCTTTATACAGCCTTTGGAATCAACACACTGCTCTTTCATTACACATCCGAGCTGTCTGCAGTTACAATTATAAAGGAGTATTACTTGACGAGTGCCAAATCTGTGAAAACTGACTGACTAGTCACAGTGACACTAACATTTGCAGTCCTAAACACATTTGATCCATCTGCAGATTTGGATCAAATGAGTGAGTTTTGACAGATGAACACAAGTTGTTCAACTGGCAACTACAAAGTGTTCAAAATTAGACTGCACTAAAATGAACTGCACATTAGTTTTTAAAAATCACTGCAGGGTGCCAGCTACATTTAGACATGTTTAGAATAACAGAGGAAACACAGAAGGCTTGTGTGCTCCACTTTTAATAAGTTGTAAGGAAAGACAGGGTCACGAAACATTGGTTCTAAGATGATGGGGAAAACTGTAGTACTTGAAGGAAACCCAATCCTTGAAAGACCCACTCAGCCCGGGAATTGAACCTGAGACTTAAGAGCACGTACCTCTAGTATGACGTCAGTTTTGGACAGACAGCGCCCCCTACAGAAGCTGACCTCCACGTTGTCCAGACGACACTGTCCTTTGGTGATGTTTCGGAGCTGAGTGAAGCGGCGGCACTCGGGCCCAGGCTCTCCTAAACACACAAACACTTACTAAGTAGACAGTACTTTGTTCTGGTGAGTACTCTCTGATCATATTGTTCCAGTTTTGTTGAGAAAGTGTAATCCATCCTGACCTGGGAAGTGCTTCCTGCAAACTGGACAGCAGCTGCCTGGCTCCTCCACCTTCACCTCGCCCTGAAACAGATAACACTTTTTTATCTCTGACATGCTAGATACACCTTTAGACACACTCTTTCACTCACGTAAAACCCATCGCTGTACTCTATGAAAAAGTAAGCTGGCCGTAGCTATCTGCCAGAAGAGAACAACTCTGTGTAAAATGCCTTTATAACAAACCACTTGATAGACTGCCTGAAAATCTCACTTGTTTGTTGAACTTTGATACAGGAACTTTTGATACAGATCTCATGATACGTCTAAAAACTGTCTGCACAAGAAATGAAATGGGGGGGGACATCAGTGGCATAAATGCACTTTAATAATGATGATGAGCATTTATAATAACACTTGCACCTGTTTTAATGGGTTATGGTAATGGGTTTTTAATTTTTCAGCAGAGGTCACATTTGTTTTCCTATTTGTTTTTCAGTATCAATACTTCAAATGAGTATCTAATATTAAAGGACCCATATTACACTGTTTTCCAATCTGTTATACCGTTGTTTCCCCATCTACATGAAAGTGTGTTTTGTTACATTCACAGATGTTTAACACAAAAGCCCTGCATATTTAGGCTGACAGAAAACACCTTGTGATGTCATGTGGTGATACAGGAAGTGCTCTGCTGTGCTTTTAAACTCCATATGCCTTCACTAGAAACAGCTGGATGAGTTCAGCCCTGGAATTGTATAAAATTTAACATGAAAACTCCCACTACATGACATCACCAGGTGGAACAAAGAATCTATGTTGATTTATTTTGACAATACTAGATGCCACCTTAGCCTTTTCATGTTTCTAGTCTTAACCTTTCCAAAAGACCCTATCATCTCACGTGACTTTACTACCATGGGGCCTTCTCGGCTTTGATAACATTTACCCCGCACTTTACCTATGAGCCGTGAATGGTGGTGAGATTCGATAGGAACGCACTACCACATAACTTTAGATCTGTATCCTTTTAGTGTTCGCTTCAGCCTGACCTATCAACACATCCACTGTGCCGGCAGCTCGGGCTCTGCTGGAGCACCAAAAATAGACATTCTGCTGGTGCTACGGAAGAAAGGAGGAAAAACATGAAAAAGTCCAGCAAAGGGACGTGAAAGGGAGATTATGAAGAGGATGAAAAGACCAAAAATAGACCGTCTGGAGAGAGAGCCAGCCCACAGTCCTGAGCTCTCCCCAAAAAACACCTCCAGACCAGCACGGCAATGAGGGGCTGAGGAGGATACAGACATGTGGATTAGGTAGGTCTTGTGTAGAAGCCTCCTGGCATTTGAGAGCGTGATAGTCTGGTAAGATCAGATCGTTTTAGTTATAGCAACAGAAAAATTCAAATCTGTCAATTGGACAAAAGTTTTTATTTGTGTAGTTTTGTCCAGTTTGTCTGATTGTTAATACCAGAGGTATTTTAGTCTTGGTTTAGACCAGACATGGGCAAATTGCGGCCCAGGTGCCACACACGACCCTATGGGCTTATTAATCCGTCCTGCCAAACTTGACCACATTATATTAAACTAGGTAAGGGTAAGGGAGGAGGCCCCAGGGAAGACCCAGGACACGCTGGAGGGACTATGTCTCTTGGTTGGCCTGGGAACGTCTTGGGGTCCCACCGGAGGAGCTGGAGGACGTGTCTGGGGTGAGGGAAGTCTGGGGGTCCCGGCTTAGACTGCTGCCCCCGCGATCCGGCCCCCGATAAGCGGAAATGGATGTATGGGTAAGGATAAACCTTGTTCTTCTGTTTTTCTGCTGTGTTTATTTAACTGAAATTTAATAAATTAGTTATAGTGCCTTTGGAAAACAATTTGGACAATGAGCCTTGCCTATTCACGCTTTGCTACATGTTACAGGCCAAATCTCTAATGTAAGATATACATATATATATGCTGGCCTGCACCCTCTGTCAAATTTAAGAGCTCATTGTGACCATGTGTCAAAAAGTTTGCCCACCCCTGGTCTAGACCTTGTCCTAATTTCATCCTGGTTCAGTTCAGGTCTAGTTCTTGTGACACTTGCTTTTTTCAGTCCTGGTTTAGTGCTGGTTTTCAGACATTATATTCTGATTTCCCGAGAGTACAGATATTGAAGCATATGAGGAGAACGAGGTGACCTTTTCACAGCAGAGAGAGAGCTGTTACACCACCCTCTGTGCAGGCTCATCCACACAGGTGGAACACAGGGGGCTCTTCATCTAGAATGTACTGGGTACATTTGTGTGGCCAGAAAAAAAAACCAACACAAAATCAAACTGATAACATGGGCTGAACGATTTGGTAAAATAATCGAATTGCAAATTTTCTGACAAGCATTCCAAGCATTGACAAGAGTCCTGTTATAAAACGTATTTTGCAAATCTGATAATAAATATACTTCACATTTTAAGCACGTCCAGAAAAATTGACAAAAAGACTGAAATATGAACTGACAAACGAATGCAAGACTTACATTTCAGAACATGTTTGGACAGATCTGAACTACAAGGTTAGCAGTTTTATGCAATAAGGCAGGAGATTTGGTTGTTTGTAGAGGAAATGATGTTACTTCAAAATCTGCAGCTCTGTTTGGTGTGAATGTAAACCAGAGATAGGCAGTACTCTGTAACATTTAACATTTTTTAGAACTCGAGTAAAAGTTGAAAATATGAAATGATTTGAACATTTGCGGTTCTTGCACTGCTCCTTTTCACGCAGGTGAACAGGACTCAAACGCAACACAAAGAGTGCAGCCAAGTGTCTTAATAAATATAACAGACAGTGTCTGGAGTGTTAAACTCTTGACAATCTAACAATTAATGCGGAAGAACAGAAGCAGTGTATATAGATATACCCTGGGCTGATTAACAAAGCGTATATGTAGACCTGGGCTGCATTAACAAAACAGGCAGGTGACAAACAGGCAGGTGAAGGGCCGAAACACGGAGCCGGACTGGGGATAAACATATATAAACAGGCAGAACTGAGACACTCCTCTTCTCACGTCGGTGTCTATCCTTTGAAAATATCATAATTTGAGCATTATTTAATTTAACTTCAAATTATATATCAGATGTTACGCTGCAGTCACTCTTTAAGTTATTCACTTATGTTTAGTTTTCCCACATCATTTTTTAAACTTTTTTATTGAGTAATTCTTGGACCACTACTTTGTCCGTTACTATAACTTGATGTACTTACTCTGATGCAAGTGTTAAACCACATTTTCGACTAGTAATCTTTTGACTTCATGTATTTACCTTGACATATTTACACATCAGCTGTATCGGTCGTTGTTGTGTGCTGTTTGTGTGTGAGTAGTGCTCCTGTTCTCACCTCTTCACAGTGCAGCGGAGGGCACCTGAGCTGGCACAGCGTCCTCCCGTTCACACAGCGACAGCTCCTGCAGCCCTCCTCCCACTCCGAGCCGGGCTGCCCACACAAAAACACAACAACACTGTGAGCACGGACAGCTTTGAAATGTCAAATCCTACTGTGCAATGCCCTCCACTAACACTGAGACCTCCGATTACGTCTATGTACCACCAGAAGTCACAAGATTGTATACTTTATTTTTCATGATTATTTTAGGGTTGTCAAAAGTATCGGAAATCAGATACTAACTGATACTAAAACTGGAACTGAAACTAGATACTCATTGAGCAGCTATCAATACTAAAAAAGTCGCATTCACAGCTGGATGGAAATGAACCTTTCCTGAATAGCTTTAGCTTTACTGTATAATTCCATATCTCTTGCTTCATATATGTAATACCTTCTGCTTCCATCTAAAATATAGGAAGTAGTAAACAAAGAAAAAAAAAACCACTGAATTTGTAGTTAAAATATTAAATAGGCTCATGAAAATGCATCTTGCACTGTGCAATTTCATTTACTCACCTCACAAATGTAAATAATGCATCCACACTGTAATTGTATTCCTGCAGAGTTATAGAGACACTGAACATTGCTGTTAGAATAAGTTTACTCTGAATAAGAGCATTTCTCTTTCCACTGCATTTGGTTACTCTTAACATACTGAACCTACCTCATTAGGTACAATTAGGGCTGTGTAATTAAACACACTTTGCCTTCTTCTGAAACTATCCTGGCCTGCCAAATCTAACTTTAGGCCTATTTTTTTCTGATGGATGGACATGAATATCACACAAATGACTGAGCAGAAGAGTTTTGTCCAGAATCCACAGGTGTGGCACTACACATGTTGATCACAGAGGCATGAGATCTTCTCTGAATGATACAAGGATATCTTCGAGGAGATGTTTGCATTGGAACGTGACTGGTGTGACACAGACATGTGGGACGTTGCTTAGCTGTGATATAGCCTCAGATGCTCATATGAAGCGACTAGTCTGGACCCTGTCCTCATGCTCCAGAGTCTTATAACTGAATGAAGAGGGCAGTAGGAGAAACAGGCAGAGGGTAAATGAGCTGGTGTCAGCCCATGATTCATGCTCATAATCCTATAATAAGGCCGCTTCATAAATAATGTGACCAGCCTATGGCCTGAGAGCGTGCTTGTGTATTATAGATGAGGCTGATGTGTGAGGCTGTGCGCTGTAATGTGGCCCACGGGGCATGTCACTCCTCCGCTAATGGGCCCTTCTCTATCAGTAAATAACAGCAGGCTCTGAACAGGAGTCACATACAGGGCTGTGCAGGGGGACGTGTCTGCACTAATAATGAACATTGCACAGTCTGGTGTCCAGCACACGTGCACTAGTAACATTACGCTGCTAATAAAATGTGATGAAATATTCAGAACAAGAGAGGCTGGTTAATAATTTGGAATTCATTATTAAAACATTCTACAGTCTGAAATGCCTTTTCATATTGAAATAACATGCACCAATCCACCCCCATAATTAATGTCTGGTATTGAGTTTTTTGCAGGTCAATGTTTAGTAGATGGAAGAAAAGATTAATGAGATTATTTTAAAAATAGAAACATGTAGTGTTATACCGGGCCTATTCTACTTTTACCTTGTAGACTACATTTAACTTGATGTTTTTCTCTGCAGTATAAGTAAGTGTAAGAGTGAGAGTACCTGACGCAGGACGTCCTGGTGGAGACAGGGGCACAGGGCGGGGATCACACACTGGCTTGTGGTGTTGTGTCGGTACAGGCCATCCTCACACACACAGCCCTCAAAGAGGGGCCCCTCAGAGGGCAAGTTCTCAAAGAGGGGGCCCTCAGAGGAGAGGCCCTCAGAGCGCTGGCTGCAGTGGGCGGGGGCAGGAATGTACATGTCCAGGCAGCTCCTCTCACACAGGGGCTCATCCTGAGAGCCACTGCGTTTCCACTGCTCCCCCACAGGACAGGCTACAAACACACAGCACACACTAATGTTATAGTTACTGGATTCAGTTCTGTCACGATCATGTACAGGTCTGTGCACAGTTTGGATTACACTGGTCTCTGTGCGTTCTGGGACCACTTGGATTATTTCTTCTTTACACATTTTTTACATATTTGTTCTTTGTAATGTTTTTAGGAATGGAACATAATATGCTATAATAACTACTGAACCTTATAAAAGACACGGTCAAGAAGAGAATAAAATGTTTACAATATTGAGAGTAATAACTTATTTGAATGAAATGTGTTACGTTTGAATTACTTTTTAATTATAGCTAATTTTTTTGTACAATTAAAAGTCAACACATGAGGGATTTATATGACAAAAGTATTAACAGAGCATGTCACACTCCATCACCAACCTATTTCCATTAGACCTTTATACATATTGATGCTGGCGTTAATATTAATGTTCAGAAAATCTATAATAAATGGATGATGTAGGATTACTTACCACAGTCGGGGGCCATGCAGGTGCGGGTGCGCTGGTCAGGGCCCTCACACGGGGCTCCTCTGTACTGACCGGGCCTCAGGACATGTCTGCTGGACTTCTGCTGCCCTGTGCCACAGCTCACGGAGCAGGGAGTCCAGGGAGACCAGCCCGACCAGTCACAGTCCACTGGAGGAGCAACATGGAAGGTGAGAGTCAGTAGGTCTGTCACCATATTTACTATATGGACTTATTGTTCAATATACAATATTTCAGGGGTTCAGTATTTATCATGGGTACTTTTTCTTGGTAGTAGTTCTGTTACTTTTCTGTTCTAAGATTTGAGCTGTAGAGGGTTGAATAAGTGTTTCATTTATTTACTGTAGCCACTGGGTACAGTAGACAAAAATTGTACTCAAGAAAGAGTAACATTACTTCTCAATAACATTATTCAAGTAGAAGTACAAAGTAGTGGCCCAAGAAAAAGTGAAAGTATAAATGTATTTGGCAAAACTACTACTCAAATAAGAGTGACTTGAAGAGTAACATCTGATTTATAATTTTGAGGTGAATCTAAAAACAAAATATTACATTATGCATAAAATCTGGTATATTCAAAGGATAAACACAAAAATGAGGCAAACTAAATCATATCTGAAGAAGCATAGCAAGAAATAAAAATGTTCAAATAATACTTTTTACTTAAGAGTACTCTTACTTCAATAAAAATCTTACTCAAGTAGGAGTAATATTTTTAGTATTTATTAGTATTTAGTGTGCTGCTAGAAAACTACTCTGAAAGGACAATTTATATTAAAAAGTTACTGAATTAAATCTGAGTAGATTTACTTGAAAAAAACATATAAAGTTTTGTGAGTAACAAGTGACAAAATCTTCATGTTGACAAAATGAAATGATTTAAACGTTTGTGTTTCTTCACCGCTCCGATATGATTTAGTTTTTCCTCATTGTTGTGTCTATCAATCCTTTAAAAATACCAGATTTTGTTTGTTTGTATTTAATGTTATGCCCCGATCGTCACTCTTAAGGTACTTTTACTCGAGTAGTTTTTTCAAGTATTTTAGTAATTTCTTGGACCACTACTTTGTACTTCTACTAGAATAGCATTATTTTGAAGTAACGTCACTCATACTCAAGTACAAGTTTTATCTAGTCCAGCCCCTCTGCCTGTTTTATATAGAGTGGTTTCCTTGTAAAGATTGATGCAAAGTCCACTCACCATCGCAGACATCAGAGGTGCAGTTAAAATGTCCTCCATCACACACACTGGAACAAAAAACGTCAAGGTTGTTATTAAATAACAATACCAGATAATATACACATGAAATATTAAAGCTCTCATCAGAGGACAGGGGCCATATTAAATGACTTATGTGTTACATCATGTCTGCTCCCTGTCACACTACCTCTGTGAACCATCAGGACCAGTCTGCAATATCTACTCGCTCTAATAACCTAATGAGCTTTTTGTTTAGTTTTTTAATGGAAAAAAACTGTATACAAATAAAGAATATATAAAGACTACAATACATTTCAGGCAATATAAGTAATTAAAATAAGTACCAGTTGTGATTCTGAGGGTTACACAAGTGCTCTGATACTGTCAGTCCAGTGTATCTTTATATAAATGATTCTGTGTACCAGGTGTTGCAGAGGTGCTGTACAGTGGTTCCTGGAGGCAGCAGCGTCTCGGCCAGCTCCTCCACACTGCTGTTCCCGCTCTGATAGGCAGGTGGCAGTGACAGGGGCGAGCAGGGGCAGGCCGCGTGGGGAACACACAAACCTCCGAACAGCACCTGACAAAAGCAGAAAATACATGAATACACTTCAAACAATAGTGGAAAATGTATATGCACATAACATAATGCTCCAGACCTGTCCTGGGGGGCAGGAGCACCCCTGGGTGCAGACTCCATCCAAGCACTGAGTGTGCGTCCAGAGGTCCTCACAGGTATGTGGACACACCCCAGCACATTCACTGAACACCTGACCTTTGGGGCATTCTGCAACATAAAACATACAACATAGTCATCAGATACTTAACAGCCATAGTATGACTAACGGGTGTTAGCTACCTGGCCTGCAGCGGTGGGTGTTACAGACTTTGTGCTGCTCTAGGGGCCTGGGGCAGGGGGCCCCTCCAGGCTCCGGCTCCTGAAGGACAGTCTTATTTCGCACTGATACCCCCCCACCACATAAGGCACCACACTGGCTCCAGGAGGACCAGTCACTCAGCACACAGCCCACTGCACACACAGAGGAAGAGTCAGCGATATGTGGGACAGTAGGACAGGTTGGAGACTGTATGAGGGCCGTATCAGACCTGGGCAGGGGGCCAGGGGGCAGCTCTCTGTCTGTGAGGTGTCCACACAGGGGGGCCCTCCGTCAGAGTCCTGGCACAATCGGGCTCGTGACCTCTGACCTCTGCCACAGGTGGCAGAGCAACTGCTCCAGGGGCTCCAGGGTTCATAGACTGGACAGGGCAGCTCCGAGCACACCAGCGTGCCATTCTCACACACACTGCACAGACAAAGGAAGACACACTTTAAAATTGAGTCCAACAAGCAAGAAAGCTCTGGTATTTAATCATGTCCAGTACTACAGTAATAATGATAATGAACAAATTTAACCAGTAGGGCTCCTTGTTCCTGACTTTTGAGCTTATGAATAGCATGGTGTATGATGTATTATGAAATGCATGATAAAATGGCATGGACAATAAATACATAAATGCATACATAAGCCTTGTCTATCCCTATCAGCCTATTATGGGCAGCTACTTTTCCTCTATTCACTTGTCATGCATCCCCTCTCCTTCATCCTGGCCTCTCCATCTCATCCTCCTCAGCACAGTTGAAATGTGGTTGAAATACAGTGAGCCTGGACTCACCAGGCGTTGCAGTCCATAGTGAGGGTCTCTCTGGGGTTAAACTCCAGGGTCCCGTTCCCTGATGGGACCCCGCAACGGCACTCTGTCACAGGGACACAGTGACCGTCCTGCAGCAGCTGACCTTCTGGACACCGACAGCCTGCAGAAAAAATACTGTCAGGTGAATGTCTAAACATATTTGTATAGTGACGTTGATTGAGTGTCCCTGAAATGACAAATAACATAATAAAATGTTTTAATAATTTAAACACGGGCAGTAGTTCAGTTGGGAGAGTGCTTGTTTAGTGAGCCAAAGGTTGGAGGTTCAAATCCCACTCTCAACATAAAGACATAATTAGTAAAGCAATCAGACCCACTGGCCCACAGGTCAGCAGTGTGATTCCAGTTCTCACCAGTGTCTACACTGGTGCATGAATATGTGTGTGAATGTGTGAGTGGTTCCTTCATGTAAAGCACTTTGAGTGTCTTGAAGGTAGAAAAGTACAATATAAATGAGACCATTAAGTATACCTTTTTCCTGACATTTAAAGGCGTCGTACCTGTTTTTTACCAAAAAAAAAAAAAAAAAAAAAAAAAAAAAAAAAAAAAAAAAGAACCAGTTTCTTTTAAATGGTTTGCAGTGGTCCAAAGTTATTCCTCACTTACTTTACGCATTTTGCCACCATGGTAAAGGCAAAGCAAGTTTATTTGTATAGCACAATTCATACACAAGGTAATTCAAAGTGCTTTATAAAATAAGAAAGTCATTAAAATCACAAAAATCAAAACATGAATAATCACAAATAATCATCATCAATTTGGGGACTCTAACCCAGTAATAATATGTTAACCTTTCTTTGTGAGGGACTTTAACCCTCACCGGGGACTCTAACCCCGTAACAATAATTACCAGTTGGGGGCTCTAACCCCGTGCTTTTATTATTTTTCAGGGACCCAAAACTCCCCAGGGAAGTGCTGTACGCACCCAGCTACGTAGGGACATGTCTGCTCACTACACCAGTCCACGGTGGGTCACAGGACTCAAACCTGTATACAGGACTTTAACCTGTTTTCCTATCACGACTTTAACCTGAACACAGAGCATTTCTTTGTGAGGGACTTTAATCCTCACAAGGGACTCTACCCCATAACAATATTACGCCTTTAATTACCAGTTGGGGACTCTAACCCCAAAGCTAAGAACTGGCATTCCAACACGCAATTTCTGATTACTGGACAATATTGGACAACAGACAATAAAATGCTTTCTGTTTAGATGCAGACAGTACACAGTTGACTTGTTTTGACCTCAAGAGCTGCTGAACCAATATATCTGCACAAGGGCAAGACAAATGTTGCTCAGATACATGGGAAAAAATCAGGTCAAGGGCCTTTAAACTGGTCAAAAGTATTCAAATCCCTCTGAGCCTATGAAGAGAATGATTTAGCAGACAGCCTCAGACCTGGGTGGCAGATTCCCTGCAGACATTGCACATGCTCCCACAGGTCGGTGCAGCTGCGGGGGCACTGATTGGCACAGCTCTCCTGGTAGATCCGCCCCCTGTCTTCACAGCGCTCACCTGTCATATACACATGAAAGAGATAGAAGAGACAAGAAGAGCAAAAGCAACATTGTATAACTTTTAGCTAATGTTTTTTCTTTAATTAAAAGTAAAAAGTAGCTTTCTAAAAATATGTAAAAATACCTACAACATTTCTGTGTTGATGCAGTCGTACTTATATGACAAAATACAATGTGCACTAACTATGTTGCATGTATTCAGTTGCAAGTGTTCTTATTGCTCAAAATATCTATACCAAAAACATGCAACTTTACTGTAATTCACATCTCTCCACAGATCTGACCTGTACTGTGGCCTAGTGATGTCACCGGCTTGTCTCCATGGAGACAGACAGGTTTAATGCCATACTGTAGAACATTACAGGCCAAGCAATAACATATCAATTGAGACGAGCAGGCAGTGTAACCTCTTCAGAAAAGTAGTGCACATTTGAGGTAAAGTAACAAAAACATTACTGATAACTGAAAACCATACTCTACTGAGTCATTCTGTTGCATATATTTAGAATTTTCCCCAATATCATGCGGGGACCCCTTAAAATAGTTTGGAAACCCTAGGTGGGTTACTGCGAGTAGATAATACAATAATTACAATAAAAAGAAAAATTCAAATGTTCAAAGGTCATTCAAGAAATGTACCAGCATAACTGATCACTCCCTTTTCATTCTCATGTCCCCAGTGTTTGTCCTGAGCAGTGTGAGTGAGCAGACTGTACCTGGACACAGGCCTGTGTTGCAGCTCTGGCTCTGGGTCTGCTGGCTCTTACAGCGAGGCCCCGGGGGAGAGGCCAGGGGCCATCTATAGCGCTGTCTCACTCCTCCACTGCAAGGGTCCGCACACACTGTCCACGAGCTCCAGGCACTCCACTGGCACTGATCTGAAACAAGATACACAGTGTTGCTACAGGTATTATGAAGAATAAAGAAATTTAGAGTTTGTCGATGGAAATGTTTTATAGTTTTTACATTTGATTGTATTTTTTTCCCCAAATAAACTCCTGATGGGTATTGTATTGGTTAAAGCTGCTGTACCTCTTAAAATCATGAAAAAACAGAACTAGTTGATTTTAAACCATTTGCAGTGGTCAAAGTTATTCCTTATTGCACTCAATGGGATGCTCGAAATGCATGAGTTTATATTTTATTGTTTTATTATTCTCAGGGGTGTCAAGTTTGACCATAATGGTAAAGTTAAGAGCAACTAGCATGCTAACGCACACTTGATAAAATGTTCTAGATCCAGACAGCATGGAGGAGCCATAGTTTGACCTAAGAGCTGCTTATACAATATATATTTACTGGGGCAAGGCACATTTTTCTCAGCTATGGGGAAACATCAGGCAGTTTGACTACACACAAAGGGCCTCCTCCTCCTCATATTGTACTAAACATTAGAGTGATATTAGTCGTCACCTCTGCAGATATTGGCGTCCGGACACAGCCTCTCTTCCTGCAGAGCTCCCACACACTGGCTTTGCTCCTCGGGGGACACGGGGAGTCCAGAGTCCAGGTCCAGGCAGGCTCGGAAGCGCCTCTGCACGGACACCAGTCTGCTCCCTGCTCCCGCTGTGGTAGTGCTGTGGGTCCCTGTGCCCGCTGTGGTAGTGCTGAGGGCGAGGGAGGAGGGGATGCAGGGAGAGCAGGGCGTCCACTCTGACCACTCGCTGAGGATCACTGGGAGAGAGACGAGAAGAGTCATATACACTAAAAAACATAATGTGCAGATATAAGTAATACAACCATGTCTAACCTTCACACTCTCTCAGGTCACACTCCAGAGTCCCATCGTGACAGAAGCTGCAGTGGAACAGAGTAAATACCAGTATTGACACTTTGCAGCGACATCTTGCTGGGGGTGTTCTACAAGTATCTCTATGGTGGAATGTTTAGCAGTTATCATGGAGACACAATGCATACATAGGCAAACACCGCCAAAAGGTTTTAAGATGAAAACAGAAGAAAGAGTCGTGAGTGTCACTTTGAAGCAGGGTGGACAAGCATCACACAGCCCATCAACCCACTTTGTCATCTGGAGAAAACTAAATATTCCAAAGCTGTGCATGCGCCAACCCTGTATATGAATACTAATGATGTGCCAAAAGGTTTGTGAGAGCTAAGAAAAACTTAGACAGATTTAAAAAACTTCCCACATTTCTGCCTAACAGGTTCAAGCGTTCTTGCACCTCAAGAATTATATCTCACCTTTACCTTGCAACACTATTCTTGCACCTCATTCTCCTGGTTGAAATATAAAACTATAGTGAATATATAAAAAAGTCTGTGTCATTATTTGAGAGTTGTGGTCTAACCAGGTGGAGCAGCCCAGAGTGACAGTGTCCCCCTGGGGCACGATGGCGAGGGTGAGGGGGTGTCCCGGGGTCCGAGGGGTTTGGGGGTACACACATCCACAGTGCTGTGGTGGAACACATGAGCCATTCTGCTGAAGCAAACCCTGAAACAAAACACAGTCATCAGGAACACAGCTTCAACAGAGCAAATATATATTTGAACGTAGCCGTGGAGAGAACCTTGACGTGCAGCATCTCGTTTTCAAGGGGAAGAAGAACATACATATAAAGATCCCCCCATAGAGTCATCTCATAGTCATCAATTAAACACAATGTTCATTGAGCTCAACGATCACAAACCCTGCATATTTAGCACTTTTTACACATTTACACATTTTAACACTCTGTTCCACTTTGTGATGTCATATGGTAAAACAGGAAGTACTCCACTGTATTTTTAAACTCTATACACTGTTACTCGAATCATTTGGATAATTTAAGCCCTGGAGTCACCAATCTCTACTGAAAAAGGTAAAGGGAGCTGGTAACTTGACTGAAATTTACCACTACATGACATCACAAGGTGGAGCAGAGCATTTTAAGCTTTGGAATTGTACACAGACTAATTATAAAGGATTACTCAAACACATGTGAATGAAAGAAGACAACTCCAGGTATGTTTGTGTAACCGCTCAGTCGTCCAGGTATGACGCATAGTAAAAGAAAAATTCAAATCTGTCAACTGGACAAAAAGTTGCAGTAGTGAAGACGTTTCGCTGCTCATCCAATTCTGGCCAGATTACGGGTGGACACTGCCTTATATCTATCTCCAGGTGTGTTTTTGAGGAGATAACATTCTAACGTGTCTAAAAGCTCACAAGAATATTTTTTGTGAAGTATAGGACCTTTAAATATGCAATGCTGCACTAGCATCTGACAATCAGATAATGTATGTGCTGAATACAAAGTGATAGACCAGTCTCATTTATGTGTACAGATTTAGAGTACAGACCGGTGGGCAGTAGCAGCCGGGGGTGCACTCTCTCAGGCCCAGGCACAGCTCAGTATGGCCCAGCAGAGAACACTGTTTCTCACATGGAGCCCCACACTCCGAGTACACGAAGGGGGCCACACACTCTGCAACACACCAACACAACGGCATGTGCCAGGTTAAAAGGGGAAATACTGCTCTTTGACATCACATAATGAAAACTGCACAACAGGTTTTCATGTTTTTGTAATTATTACTTACATTTGTAAATAGTTAAGTTTTGCATCAGTCAAGTCAGTGGAAGTTGAAGAGAAAGGTACAAAAATACAGCAAGTAGTGCTGAGATTTAAAACAAAATTCCTTTACCTATTTCATCAGCACGGACATACCATCCAAATACACGGACAATTTACTAGTCTAATCATAACTTTAGTGCAATTTAAAGAGGTTTTGGCCCTTGTTAGCATAATGGTTTGTTAGGTCACAGTTATGGAATTACCTCTACAAATGTCACATCTGCTGCCTGTGTCCAACCAGGAAAAGTTTTAGTAAAGTTTAAAATCTTAACCATAATTTATTGAAATTAGTAGTATCTGTCTCTATATCTTTCTCTATATGCACTTTATACATCTCATCTCATATATATGACATATACATATATATATATATATATATATATATATATATATATATACATATATATATATATATATATGTATATATATATATATGTGTATATATATATATATATATATATATATATATATATATACATATATATATATATATACATATATATATATATATATATACATATATATATATATATATATATATATATATATATATATATATATATATATATATATATATATACACACACACATATATATACAGACACACACATGCAGTGACAGCTCCCAGAGCACACTTGTCTGCAAGTGCGCTTGTCTACCCCCGCCCGAGCTCTCCTTACTATTTAGTGCAGGTTTACTGCTCGTGGATGAAAGCTCTCACCTATTTCAATATATTAGTGACTTCTCTCAGTATCTTCTTAAAGTGGATTTTACAACCAATTTTTTAAAGAAAACATTCATTGTTCGTTCATTGTTCCTACCGCCAGTGCAGTTGAGGAGGCTGCACTGTCTGCTCTGGGTATCTACAGGAGAGCACTGCTGCCCCCCTGTGGCTGGTGCCAGAGCTACACGGTGCCTCTGCTGTCTCTGGGACACACAGGAGCAGGAGGACCACTCCGTCCAGGTGGACATGGGACAGCCTGCTCACAGGAAACACAGATGACATTATGAGCCACAGACAAGAAATGATCAGTCATGAACAGAGAAGGGCAGTAGGGGGAAGAGTGATATCTACTTCACTACCCTTCACTGTACATAATAACAATGGGCCTCATTCATGAAACGTTAAGAAAATGTTCATGATTGAGGCCCAATGTTTTGTCTCTGAAAACATCAAAATAAAAAAACAACAATCACTCTTGTTGTTACTCAGTACTTTGGTTCCATTCCCCCATTTTTATTTTTTTTGTACTTTTTGTACGTGTGGCATACATTTTTGATTGAAAAAAATTGCTGCTCACCACCAAAATAAACATCACCAAATCACACTTTTTAGTTGTAAAAATACTGTGAGGAATATTGCCTCTCTCTGCCTCTGTCTTTAAAGTTAACAATTGTTTTTGTGCTGAAGTATGCTCAGAACACTCCAAAATGGTATATAGTTCATATGAATCCATGTGTCAATCCATTTTCTCAACTGGCATTTTTTCCCAGGTTACACCTGGCAAAACTTTAAGGCACACTAGCTTAAATTTCTAGGCCTCATGGGTAAATAGATTAAACCTACTCAAAAGTAGACAAGATTTATAGTTATCTGAATTTAAGACATTACAAATTTACAATTTTCAACAGTTTATAGTGTATCCATGACAGTTATCAATATTTCAGTAGACAAATTATGGTAAATAAATGCAGATTGAACTATAGAATAAACAGCGTATGGGGTATGAGTGTTATATTACCAGGACAGGGGCGTTTGTAGCACAGCTGGGTCTCCTGTGTGTTCCTATGGTCTTGGATCTGGACAGGACAGGCAGCGTCTCCCCCGTCCTCACACACACACACCCTCCTCCGGGACACTGAGCCAGCCCCACAGCTCTGAGAGCAGGTGGACCAGGCTGACCAAGGGCATAGGTCATCTGTACACAGCAATATCAATCATGTTTACTACAGGTTTCACTTGACAACATGGCCATCTGCAATTTAAATGTGTACTATGTAACTTTTTGTCAAAGGTCCGCTACCTCCTTGTGAGGTGTTATTGTTTGTCTGGAATGTTCTGTATCAACTTATATCATTTCATCTTGCAAATATTCAATTAGAAGTGTTTTAATGATTTTATACTGTGGAAGATTTCAGGAAAAGCAAACACCATGGATGTTTAGTCATTTGTTTTATTTAGAGACAGATCTACTCATGTTTTGTCCTCCTTTGGGTTAATCACTGTGTAGAACTACCTTCTGCATGTTTTAGTCCAATTTGAAACCTTTTTATTCCTAAATTGCTGGTCCTCGAACAGACATATTTTTTGCAGTTTCTGGGTGTGTAGTCGTTTTTCTTTAGTTATTTTTTCCTTCCTTAAATGTGTTCTGAATCAGTCTATACACCAACATGTGTCAGGCTCTTGGTACCAGTAGATCACAAGTCTCCATGAATCACTTAAGAAGAACTGCACTAGTCTAAAACTATAGCAGACTTTGGCTTAGACCAACAATTCCCAGCCTAGGATTAAGCCAGGAGGCAGCCGTTTCAATTGCTTCTATAAAGTATTTTATAATTCTATAACATCTCTAATAACCATAAAACAATGATAGGGTTGTTAAGTGTGATGTCACTTCTGGGTCTAAAGCGCATCAGCGATTTGAAAATATTGAGCAAAATTTACAAATTCCTCTCTTTTTTTTGCGACACATATCACATTAAAAAAGGATTACAGTCAAAAGCTAGTGTTAGTGGTGACAGGCAATTAGAAAATATTGGCACTATGGAATTAAATCTTACAAGACTTACAAGACTATTTGCATATCAGATACAACTTCTAGTTACACATATGAGGTAATAGTCTGAACTAGAAAAAAAATGGAGATCAGCAATACAAAAAACAATAAATCTGTATATAGCTTCTTCAGTAGCTTGTCAAGGGAATGGGGGGTTGCCAATGTATTCACTAGTAAAATAGGGGTCGTTGAGATAAAAAAGCTGGGAGCCACTATCTTAGGTTACCATATAGCAGAAAGCCCTGTATAAAGATAGAAAAGAATGAGAACACACTCAAACATGGAGGTCTGTGGCACTCCTGGCTGTCCCGGTCCGGCCCACTGCAGTCCGATCCATTGTTCCGGGGCGGGGGGTTGATACAGGCTCGACTCCTCACCTGTGATCCTCTGCCACAGGTCACAGAGCAGTCTGACCACTCTGACCACGGTGTCCAGCCACCGTCCACTGCAAACCACACACATGAGAGTTTAAATAAAAACTAACAAAGCAAAAGAAGGTTCATACTAGCCTCAAAACCTTAGGAGGCTTACCTCTGCAGTCTATATGTTGGCAGTAAGGACCCTCTGGGGTGCATGTGCTACAAAAACAAGTTATTTATAATACAGATATAATACAGAAGATAATTATTGCAGTGCAAACAGTATTATCATGGATCTTTCTCACCATTGTTCACATTCCCCTCGCAACCAGATCTCCCCCACTCTGTAATCCTCGTTGTCTTGGCGACAGAGGGGCGGGCACGGGCCTGGGTCACATGACTTATGTTGGACTTCCTCAAACTGGCATTCTGCTCCTTCATCCTCTGGTATTAGAGATCTACAGCGCATAACACCAAGTTAGACAGACATATTTAAATAGCAATAAATGGCAGTTTGCTAAGTTTGGGCTAATTCTGTCCTATGTTACTACAGGGTAAACATGTAAAGTAAATGCTATTCTTACCTATGTATCAGTCTTAATGTATGAATAATTATACTGGATTTGCTGTTAAAAACATTTTCATATTTCTGTCCCCTGTCCCATACACACTGACCAGAGTGCATACATTCATTTTCCATAAATTGTATTATATTTGTAATATTGTGCATTAATGTATTAATTTATGGCAAATTAATCTGCCCACTCCTTGCACAACATGTATTTAAATTATGAATTTATACAGTTTGTATTTTACTGAAGCTGTGTCACTGTAGGAAGTCACCTGTATCTGGTCCTCTGGCCCCTCCCACAGGAGGTGCTGCAGGGCGCCCAGTTGGACCAGGAGCTCCAGGCACAGGAGGCCTGGCAGCTGTGATTGGTGCAGAGGAGCTGTCCGTCAGAGCAGGAGCAGTTGTTACAGTGGGCCTGATGAGAGCTGCCCGCGGCCCACACGTGTCCCAGAGCATCCACACAGTCACACTGCCACAGCTGCACACACGCGCCATCCTGCTCCAGAGTGCCTACAACACACACACATATGCCACAAGACCATGGGTGGAGGGGGCATTTAGATACTGAAACTGCTAACATTAAAGTTGTTTATTAGCAAAAATACTGTACTGTGAAGGCATTTGAGTCTAATCTATTTTCACTAAACATGTGCCAGAGACAAGTGCAAGTGTTAAAATACTATAAAATGATATTAGATTATTATTTCAGTGTGATTCAAAATACATGCACAGAAGAAACCATCTAAAAGATGTAACAGTCAGATAGTTGGAGTATGTGTGTGCATACCTGTGGGGCAGCGGCAGCCTGGCTGGCAGTCTGAGCTGCTCTGGCACTCAATGCCCTGCTGCAGGTCAGCGCAGCGCTGGGGGCACTGATTTGCACACATCACAAACTCCTGCCCCGCTGGACAGCCTTTCTCCTCTGATAACACACAAACAGAGCAAAATCATGCTGAGGCTGATATAAGGGGGTCAAACTCTGAATAACAACATATTCAAATGCCATTGTGCCATACTGGTTCCATAGGCACACATAGCCACACTAATGTTAAACTACGCCTTACCACAGGGTTTGGTGTTGCAGGGCTTCACCTGGTTCTTCTCCCCCTCACACTTCTTGCCTCCGTTTTTGGGTGGGGGGCTGGAGCAGGAGCGTGTGCGAATGGAACGGCCCCCACCACAGTGTTTGTCACAGCGCGACCAGGGACTCCAGCGAGACCAACCTCCATCAACTGTGTTATCAACACAAAAAATTTTAGAACAATAAGTCATGATGTACCTCCTCATGGGCTCCTCACTGACCTCTGCAGGGCTTGATGTTGCAGAAGCGGTGGTCCAGGTTGCCTCCCAGGATGTCCTCACACCAGGAGCCGTTGGAGCCTGGACTGAGGAAGGTCCTGATCCTCTGCTGCTGCCCCACCCCACAGGAGCGAGAGCAGGAGCCCCACTCACCCCAATCTGTCCAGGAACAGTTCCTCTGAGTGCAGTCTCCTCCCGGGCAGTCCTCTGGGCCAGAGCCTGAGGACACACAGTCACTCTAGTACACTGAAACATGGCACCATGCAACAGTAAGTGAGTGAGTGATGTTTTTTAATGCATGGAGAAATTAGATGTGCGGTGGTACAAATCCTCTTAAAAACCCAGATTCAGATAATGTCACAAATGCCATCCATATAAATATGATGTCTTGTCGTACCGGGGCACTGGGGCAGGTTGCATGCCTTCTCCTGGTGAGAGCTGCCAGAGCAGGGGGGTGTGGTGCACTGCCTGATTCGGGTCTTGGTGGCTGGGCTGTGCATTTCAGTGCAGGTCTTTGAGCAGGAGCTCCAGGAGGACCAGGGAGAGAAGCCCACATCCTCATCTGTAAAACCAACAAGGAAAGTAATAGTAACACTAGCATTCTAATGAATTTAAATTTATTAAAATTACCCAGATTCAGTGAAATATTTTGTAAATCTGCAATCTTACCTGGGAGGACTGGCTCCTCAGTCGGCCCAACAATAACTGCCAACCAAACAAAATGGTGTGGCACATTAGCACAGAATGCACATATCGCTACTGTGTCAGATTGTACATTAACTGTGGTTGGTCAGCCAGGGCTCACCTGGACAGTCTGGGGCCTGGCAATAGGTGGTCTCCTGGCGAGCTCCCTGGCATTCCCTCCCTCCGTGGGCAGGAGCAGGTTGTGTGCAGCTCCTAAAGCGGGTCTTCATGCCCAGTCCTCCACAGGACAGAGAGCAGGGGCTCCAGGGGCCCCACGGAGACAGGCCCCCATCCAGTGGGCAGTGCTCCAGGGAGCAGTTCCACCGCCCATGCATGCACTCACTACACAAACACAAGAAAAAGAGAAATTAATTACAATGAACCATGAGACAAGATAGAATTTATGCTGTGTTTAAAGACCATGTGCTGCAGTCGTGCACAAAAGAGTCTCCAGACTGGAGCTCCATGCCCTCAGAGATGTTGTAGACAAACAGAGAGGAGAGCGGAGAGACAGAGACACTCTGTAAGGAGCTCAGGAAGTCCTTATCCACCAGGCACGGACACTCCTGCAATATGGAGAACATTTTGATAACTTTTGCTCTTTCAAAAGAAATAATATATAATAACAGTGTAATTTGTGGATTAAAAAGATTGGACAGGTGGTGCCAGACCTGCAGACAGTCTCCCTGGTGCTGGTAGGTGTTGGGGGGGCAGTGGCAGCCCTCTTCACAGCCGTCAGAGTAGCAGCTTTCCCTCCCACTGATCTGGGCACAGCTGAAAGGACAGCCCTCCCAGCGTTCACACTCTCGGTATAACCGGCCTGGAGGACAGCCCACCTCTGCAAATACAGCACATATAGCATCAAGCATTTCAGACATGCACTTTGTTGTGAGCTTAAATAATGCAATCTACAAATATAACTGCATCACTAAGGTATATGGAATGTATATGTGTTTTGTATGGAATGTAACAAATGTAAGGGTTGGGCATTATTAGAAGAGTTTAACGTAAACCCAGTGGCCCATGGAAATATGAGTGCATTCATCAGTAATTAAAGATCAGTGAGACACACGTACCCAGGCAGACTTGGGTGTTGCAAGTCTTGCTCTGGCGACTGGGCCCACTGCAGGGAGGAGACCTGCACAGACGGAAACGAGACTGCTGCCCCCCTCCACAGCTCACAGTGCACACAGACCACTGCGACCACGGCAACCAAGGACCCACTGAGTCTGCGGCAAAAGCACCAGCAAAATGTCCAGTCAGGAGAGATAGAACTACACACTAACCAGTAAAGGAGACAATTTATTTTCGCTGACATTAATAATTTGGATTAGGTGTCTGAAACCCTAAGAGCTTTTAAATGAAAACTTCACCAAACCATGAAATACCAATTTAAATGTTGTCAAGCTGACTCTAATAATAATAATTAAGTGCTGACATAATCACAATGACTCAACTTAAGATGTACTGACTTAATTTGCTTATGATAAAACACAAATTCAGATATATTTTCTATAGTTTAAAAGTCAAGAGTGTGTTTGCATAATAAATGTCCTATACCTGATTAAAAATGACCAAAGTAAATACTTTGACGAGTATAAATGACTGTACCAGTGCAGATATGAGTGTTGCATTCTTTGCGCTGCTCGGCCACGCCCAGGCAGCCCCGCCCACCACTCTGAGGGGCAGGGTTATTGCAGAGGCGTGTTCTGGACTTGATTCCGCCCCCACAGGACATGGAGCACTCAGCCCAAGGACTCCACTGGCTCCAGCCCCCGTCAACATGGCAGCCTGGGACCGAGTCACACAGCAGCACACCCGCCTCACACGAGCTGGAAAGGAGGAAGAACATGTGATTCAAATGTTGCTATAACCGTAGACAACAGTGCATTCTCAAACATTCACCTTGGACACCTTGTTTGGTTCTACCTTTACTAAATCAGGATCAAATCAGACCTAAACTAGGACTACTAAAACTGCTCAACTACACAAAATCTGAACAGAGACTACGTGGATAAAACCAAGTCTAATCCTAGACCAAGCCAAGTTTAAAAACAGCTTTAAGTGGAACTAAACTAAAAGTTTTGCTACTAATATGTGTTTATAGTATTTTAACAGCACTGTCTACTGTTCCTATTTAATTTTTGGCAATTACAGTGCAAACTAGGTACATTTGTAGCTTTGTGTTGAAAAACTGAGCATGTTTTGTCCCCACTGGCCACTGCAATTTCAAGTACTACGTGATATCACACAGGACTGCCCTGATTAAATCCAGGTGTCTCTTGCAGCAGTGAAAGAGTTTGAAGTGTGGATACCTGTTAGACCAATCACATTGTTCCTCATATGTCCAGACTCTGACCCCTCCTATCTCTTCACTCCTCACTCTGTTCTTTAATCCTCCAGTCTAGCAGCTCTATTTGAAATGTGGTTGTGGGCAGAGTTTAGGTGTTCCTTAGTTAGGTTTAAAATCTAAACTAAGGAAGGAGTAGTACAGGTATGTATGAATGCCTTTGTAGTGACTTAATTCATCCTCAAGCAAAATTGTTTTGTCACAGTAAAAAAGGAAAAGTAAATAGAATAGAAATAGAATAAAAAGAGAAGTAAAAAACAAAACATAAGATTTGTATTATCAGACATGCCCATACCAGTTTTTACAGTCAGTGACGATACTCTCTCCTGGATTAGCAAACTGCCAGTCAAATCCTCCAGGCCACACCCATGATGTATTACTGGACTCCGGCCCCCCTGCAGAGACATGGAGCTGTCAGCACACTGGACATTTGATCCTCACATACAATAGTTCATCCTGGAGGCGCAGACCAGTAGCAGAGCTGTTGTAGAACTTGCAGCGACACTCCTCTCTGCTCACACACACTCCATCTTGTAGCACCATGTCGCCGGGGCAACCACAGGTGAGGCTGCACCCAGGGGTGTCCAAGCACTCAGTGTCCCCATGGAGGTCAGAGCAGGAGCGGGGACAGGGCTTTCCACACGGCCAGTCCACCTGCCCTCCACCACAGTCTGGAGGGAAAAACATAAATATGGAGGCTTGGGTTGGATCCAGTGATGTAGTTCATTTTACAGACAATAATTATGTATTCAGGAAGAACTGGGGTCTTGCCCAGGGACCTAGGGCTGTAGTCAGTGGTGTCTTAGTCAAACAAAATTGATAAAATAATTATTTTGAGGGGTAAAAGATATAAATGCACAAAAGCAGAAAGGAGATGTTATGGAGTTAGACTAAGATTAGGGAATTGTGAATTGTCTTTTTAAATATAAATGCATACACAATTATATTGTTCGTGCACTTTAAGTCAAATATGTTTGGATCACTGAGGCTCATATTGATAGCTTTTGCTAATTCCACACCTCCTTTTAATTGATATAATACTAGTCGATACACAGGGCATGTCTTTAGTTGACCAGAATTTATTTAGACAGTTACAACCCTACATGGATCCAACAACAGATAAAGCTCAGAGCTATCTACACTATGCACATAACAAAGATAATGGCATGACTGAATAGCAAACAATTCAGGATATTCATCAGTAATACAGTATTTCTTTATAAATATCTTTTTGTCTATAAGCCTTCAGTCTGCACATTTTGCATAGTTTGTATCTGGTAAAAAATAAAAAAATAAAATAAATCTAAATGTTCTGTAGAAATAATTGTAGGACTAGTCAACTAAATAAATAATTGAAAACTAGTGGACAAATAATTGTTAGTTACTCAATGATCAATAAAACACTTTGGAACGATAAGATCCTTCACCTTTAATAATGTCATAATGTAAACAGAACTCTTATTATGTTAATATGGGTCGACAGAACTCTCTCACTGACCTGAGCATAAAGTCATGTTGTCATGGCAGCCGCGGCTCTGTCTGCTCTCTCCCACACAGGGCAACCCCCCGAACCTGGCGGGGGGGCTGTTACACTGCCGGGTCCGTGTGGAAGCCCCTTCACAGCCATCGCACTCTGACCAGACTGACCATGGGCTCCACGCTCCATGTACTGAAAGTAAATAAGAGAAAACTAGTCTAGGGTCCATCTAAGCAAAGCACCAATTTACAGAATTACCCCACAGACAGTTATAATTTTTGGTCATATATTACTTTACACTACACAATATAACCAAAATAGTAAACTTGTGTCAATCCATTGTTAAAGGTATGTAACTTTCTGGAGGCGCCGTGTCACCTGCATGATTCCACAGAAATACAAAGTTAAAACCATACTTTGGAACATTCTCCATGGAGAAAGATAAATTATAAGCCATACTGTGGAAGATTATACCAAAATTAACAACATTTAACTCAAAACAAGCAGGCAAAATAACAGTCAGGTTTTTGGAGATGCAAGCCTGCTCACAGTAAGGATATTTGCTCTTTTCACCTGGACAGAAGCTGATGACAGGACAGGGCTGTCTTTGGATCTGGACTCCCACCCCGTTGTGCACTTCCTGTTCCCCTGGACAGGTGGCTCCTCCCTCTTTGGGCTCGGGACACCCACAGCTCCTGTAGCGGGACACTGACTCCGCCCCACAAGTCCTGGAGCACGGAGTCCAGTCTGACCACTCACACCAGCCGCCAGCCACTACAAGACAATATGTCAGCCATTTTAAGGACTAATTGTGCTTTATTTAGTTGCTTAGATTAGGTGAGTACATTTAGGGTGCAAATTAATAATAATTATCACATACCAGGACTAGAATAGTCAAACTACCGAATAATAAGATCTGATTTTTGCTGTGTTTAGGTGCCCAAGAGAAATTTGATCATCAAAAACACCAACAGATGATATGTGTCAGTTAATGCATTGGTTTTTACAATGTGATTTACAATGAATTTCAATCTTTAGCATTTTCTCCTTCATTTTTGTTTTTGCTACATTAGTGTGCCCTTTTTCATCATTGTCTTTGTCAAAACCTGCAAAGGTGTGAACGGAAATCAGAAAGAAATCAGACTTCTCACATCAGATGTAACTGTTTCCATGACATTTCAATAATTTGATAACTCCAGAAATCAGATAATGATCAGATTTTTGGTGTGCATGCAAACAACGGTGCCAATAAGACATGGAAATTGGATGCATCCTAATTTCATCTACTGGTTAAAACTAATAGCCTAATAGTCTGTTCAGAAGGAAAAGAGGTACACCAAAAACATCAATGAAAAATATTACTCTATATTTTTTAGAGCAAACATTATAATGTGACAGGACAGAAGTAGCTCATAGTACTGAATAACTGATTTTTGTCTTTTTAAATACCTGGACATGGATCTCTTGTGCAGTTGAGTCTTCCTTCTTCACATGTGCTGAAAGATAAACGTTATGTCATTTTTCCATCATTTACAATTTGAACATGTTGTACTGGGTTAGCGAAACTATTTCTTACCAGTTGTTACAGCCATCAGGAGCAGTGACGCTCTCTCCAGGATCCAGGCGCTGTCCCGTGCTCAGATCCAGACAGGGGCACTCCTCCCTCTCCACACAGGACGTCCCATTGGCAGACAGCACCTTTCCCTCAGTGCAGTAACACCCGGGCTCACAGTGCCAGCTGCAGTGCTGAACAAAGAGACATTGTGTCATTTTCGTATCATCAGGGTTTAAAACATGCTAACATTTCAGTGTGATGCTTACAGCCAGGTCGTCACAGGAGCGTGGGCATGATGGTCCACAGCTGCTGAATACTGTACCTGGGACCTGAGAACACGGAGCCACTGCAGAGAGAGGAGAATACTGTCAGGGCATAATAATTAAAAACAATAATTTCAGAGGTTTAATTAAAAATAGGGGCGGTAGTAGCTTCGTTGGTAGAGCATTTATCCACCAGTTTGAAGGTTTGAATCCCACTAATGACATAAACCTCATTAGTGAAGCAGTCAGGTGATCTACAGGTTCCAGCTCCCACAGATGAATGTTGTTGTTGTGTCCTTGGGCAAGACACTTAACCCACCTTGCCTCTAGTGTCTGCATACGCTGGTGTCTGAATATGTGATGTAAAGGGCTTTGAGTGCCTTGAAAGGGGAAAAGCACTATATAAAAATTTGACCATTCACCAATTAGTGATGATTCTTTTGATTAGCTATTGCAGCGCCTGTGGTCAACAACTTATGCCCCATTCTCAAACTGTGTGGTTAACTCTGGAGTCATAAGTTTCTTCAAGTGGCACAGTTGGTCTTTTGCACATAGTTAGTTCAGTAGACAAACACTGCACACCAAATATAAACTCTATATAATTATAATTTGTCATTCAAAAAAACACTAGGACTAGACCAAGACTAAACCAAGTCTGGATGAAAATAAACCTAAAATGGAACCTAAACAGGATAAAAATAAGGTTTAAAGCAGGGCAAGCCACTAGAAAGACAATCTGACAGAATGGCACTGACCCCACAGACATGAGGTCAAATAATCACAATCATCTCAAAGTGCTACTCAACCATGCCTCCCCAAACTCACAGAGAGCCAAATCCAAATTAGGCTTGAAATCACGCTAAAAATCCTCTTAAGTGCAGTCTAAGTCTAGTACTTGTCTGAGTTACTGTACAAACAATTTAGGCATGATTTAGACTGGCTATAAGCTCATTATAACCCACTTTTCAACCTGGTTCAGCCTGGTCCAGTCTGGTTCACACAAGGTCTTGAAGTGTTTAAACATGAGGTGGTACTTTGTGTGTGGAGTCTAAGCACTGCCCTGTGCCAGAACTGCAGTGGGATACATACCCGGGCAGTGCAGAGTGCTGCAGGCTGACACCTCTGTGCCCAGCCCCTCACAGTAGTTCCCTTCTCCTTCTGGTGTAGGGCTATCACACTCTCGCCTCCTGCTCCTCACTCCTCCTCCACATGACTTGGAGCAGTCTGTCCAGTTAGTCCACTGACCCCAGCCTCCATCACCTGGACACACAAGCAACATGACAGTAGTGGTAGTATTAGTAATAGTAGAGCTAATGGTTCCTTGGACAAGCCTTATAGTGCTCATATACCATAGATTATTGAGGCTTGTAAACTTGGTTTAGTGTCATTTGGGATTTTTTGAAGTAGTACTTTGGTAACTCAAAATTATGTCAAATTAACTATGTTAAGTAAGTGCAGCATTTTACACATTTATAAACTAGAGCTAAAAAAGTGAAACATAAGTCTTTGCTCTTACAGTTTAAATCAAAGGTGTTACAATCAGGACAGAAAGTCCAATTGTTACTGTTTATTAGTATCAGTCAAAGCTATATTTGATTTGAGCATGTTTATCTCATATGGGGACATAAATAGGTCAAGTTTATGAAATTTGAAATCAAAATTTTACTTACAGTTCCTTTAAAAAAAACACAATTCTCAATTTTGGGGTCTGGGGTTTCTGGGGTTACTGGTATGTTGCTATTATTTGTTTAAAATATTATATTAATTGCATTATCTAGAAAGATTCTTAAAAGAACAATACATTATGTTTTAGAATTTAGAGTTATATGACACCGATTGTGTTGTGATACTGCTCTGAAGGGGGAGTGACTTAATGCAGGGAGCAAAGGGAGGGGGGACTTCAAAGTCAAACTCAGAACAACAGATGGTAACAGTGATCTAAATATGTTATGTGTTAGCAGTTAATAAGCCATAGAAGTAAAATACTGCCTCTTTAAAAAGTGTTACATAATAAATACTTCGTACTCACGATCACAGGGGCCGATGACACAGACTTGGTCTTCTCGGTGCGGGCCTGCACAGGGAGGAGCAGAGGCAGAATGCAGGGGGCTGGAGCAGAACCGGTACCGAGACTGGAGACCTGCTCCACATGACACAGAGCACTGGCCCCACGGAGTCCACAGGGACCACTCTCCATCAGCTACACAGCAACACACACACCTCAGTACACAAGGATCATTTAGTCCTCTACAGACAGAGTGTTGCCTACCATTACAGTTGAGCTGAGTGCATTTGACCAGCCTCCCACCTTCACACGTACTGAAAAGAGGAGGGAGGACATGAGAACACAGAGCTATATCCCGCTTATTTGTTTGTTACTCACCAGTTGTTGCAGTCCACAGGTACAGTGTCTCCTGGGTAATACTGATTCCCATTCACATCACAACGACACTCAGACTTTAACACACACTCAGCAGCATCCTGTCAAAGAGGAAAGAAAAAGTTTGGCTTTTCTTTTTTAGGTGTCAAAATGTATATTGCACGTCAAGAAGAAGAATATATTTAAGTTACAAATACTACCTGCTGGACAGTCCCAGGAGGACACTGGCAGCCCGGTGTGCAGTTGCGGCTAAGGCCCATGAGCAGGTCAGAGCAGGACACTGATCCACTCACACACTGCTTCCACTCCTGCTCCGGGGGACAAGTTCGGTCTTCACCTGAAACAGCAGCTGTACTGTGAGCTGTAGACATGTATTACTTACTGTACTTTTTTCTATAAGGATTTATTACAGAAACGCATGTGTTTTCTTTGTCAAGCACAGCACAGGTGAACAGGCATCTCTTTAACTTTTAGTGAGTCATGTATTTTAGGTCACATGACGGTTACATAGCTGTACATACAATGGCTAAAATGACAAAAAAACAAATAATTCGTGATATTATTTAATAAAATATTCTCAAAATTGTGCAGAGGTACTTCTGTTATGAAAAATGTAGACATTTTTAAGTGAAAGTATTAAGATAGTTATACAAAGCATTGGTTATATCTCATTTAGGGTATAAAGTCAACTTACACAGAACAGTGTTGCTAGACTGACTTTGAACTGCTCCATAAGAGAATGTGTTAAAGTGATGCACACCAGACTGTCATGGCTGATAGTAGAGCAGAGAATGAGCTGTAAACTGGCTCAGTTTGTAAGAATGCTGTCTCTTTCTTAAAAGCCTGTGTGCCTTGACAATCAGCTAACTCTGGCTAAAGATGGACATGGGTACTAGACCAGACACTGATTCACTATGCTCTAGCATTACCTAAAACTGCTTTAAAGAAATCCATATTATACAGAGGTGTATCCATTTGGAATAATCCTAATAATCCTGCCTCTGTTTTTAATACAGATTAACAAGAGAATATTTTTAAAAGAAATGAAAAAATAATATTATATGTAATTGTCATTAAATGTTAAAATAAATCAAGTGACAGACTAGTGATTTTTAAAAATGTGCATGTGTAAATTGAAATGGGTAGCTGAACATTCATGTGTGGCATAAAAAGTTTGTCTGTAAAACAATATTTTTTTAAATAAATCTTTATTACCACAGGGCTGCAGGTTACAAGCACTGAACTGTTGGGCAGTGCCGTGAGTGCGGATGGGCCCCCGGGTCCTGCTCCTGTACCCCCCTCCACATGTGACCGAGCACTGCGACCACGCACTCCACGGCTCCTTCAGACCTAAGGAAAGACATAATTTTATGCAAACAAAGTTAAATACCGTATTTTCCGGACTACAAGCCCCTACTTTTTTCTACACTTTAACCGCTGCCGCTTATGGTGCAGTTCGGCTTATTCATTTTTTTTTTCGTAAGATATACAGTGGTCCCTCATTTATTTACGTTCCAAAAATAACCCGCGGTAAATGAAAAAGTAGAAAGCATTTTTTTTTTTTTTTTTTTTTTTTTTCTATATGTTTTGCGGCTGCAGGTGTATTTCTCAGTTCCTCTGACTCCGCCTCTTCGTCCTGGTGGCGCTCCGCTGTAATGTCTCATAATGTTCTTTTTCCTGCAGTCACTGATCCACAAACTAAAGCAGACTCCATCCGCAGGTTACAGCCCTTTTTGCTCCTTATTCTTAAAACTTATTCTGCTGTCGTCCTTATGTTATTTTCCTCCTTCTTTATGTTGTGTCACATGTAAAGTCTCTTGTGGAGGTGCGTCTTGGCCGCGCTGCGTTTCTGTGGCGCATTTTCAAGCGTCAGAGATGTGCAGAGCTGATCATCTCCGTTGAGTAGTTTTATGTAATAAATACACTAAAGTCACTCTCTCAACCTGGTCTGCAGCATTGACAAAGACACAGGGAAAACAAAATATCCAAAGGCACTCGCAGACCGCAACGGAAGCTCTGGACGCGCGTCGGAGGCGTTTGTCCTGAAATGCAAAGGTGTCCATCGCGATCTTGACGTGTTTCAGAGTCACACTGCAGCATCAAACATTTTGGTAAATTTAGCTGAACGTGTTCTGTTCTGTACAGGAGACACAGCACCTCCTTCAGCCAATCAGGAAGCAGAACACACGCCTTCATACACTGTAAAAAAAAAAAAAAAAAAGCATGCAAAACTGCACTAGCGGTCCCGCAAATGAACGTTTTTGAGCTAATTTTTCATATTATTACGTGGGATACCTGCAGATTAAAATCTGGTGCAGCTTGTACAAGTTTTTCTTTCTAAAATACAAAGCATGCGGCTTTTAATCAGGTGCACTCTGTAGTATATAAGGATAGTTTTAGATATAAGGATAAGGATAGTTGGATGTGAAGTAGGGGGTAAATGAGTGACGATGGGTGTACATGAGGCTCAGAGAATGATCCGGTGCTCACCAAAGCAGGGCTCTATGCTGCAGGTATCGATCCCCACTCTCTGTCCTTGACACGGGCGACCCCCAAACGCTGGCGGAGGGTTGGTCCCAGAGCGATAGCGCCTCCTCACTCCCACATCACAGGAGCGACTGCAGGTGCTCCACTGAGTCCAGCTGCTCCAGCCACAGTCCACTGCCAAGAGCAACAACAGTCAGCATTCAGACCGCTCATTTTTAAAGACCTTTTTTCAGATTATAATGTTTCCTCATCAAAAACATACTGGAGTTGTGTTTTGTTTCATTCACACATGTTTAGCGCAAAAACCTGAATATTCATGTTCTTTTCTAAAACTGAAAACACTCTGTTCCACGTTGTGATGTCATTAAGTGGCTATACAGGAAATGCTCACCTATGTTTTTAAACTCCATACACCTTCAGTACAATCATGTGAATAATTTTCAGCCCTGAATTGCCCAACTTTGAAGCTACATCTATTTTTTTTTAGCTTAATTGAAACTTCTTTACTTCTACAGTTTGGAGATATTGTAGACTTGTGGAGATAAACCCTTCAGGATGTTGTTTTCGTGAAGTCAACAACATTCTAACAAGGCTAAAAGCTCACATGATTCTATGTTGCGTAATATAGGACCTTTAAGTGATGTACAGCAAAACTATGATCACTTACCAGGGCACTGGGCTGTCCCACACTGCATTTCTCCTTTAGTGCATGTGCTGGACAAAGCACAGGGAAAACACAATTAAATTACACTTGTAACATAAAAAAAAAAATAATAACTAGGTAAACTTCGAATGATATTACCAGTTGTTACAAGCATCATATGGAACAGCGGCTCCAGCAGGGAAACGCTCCCCCTGGTGATAACACGGGCAACTGGCTAGAGGCACACAGGATCCATTGTAGAGGTAGAAGCCCTGGGCGCAGTAGCAGCCATCGTAACAGGTGGTGGCGCACTCCACCTCAGCAGAAGTCATGTCCAGACAGACACGCGGACATGCCCCGCCCTGAGCCTCACACTCTGCTGTGGTCAGGTACGTCATGCCCTTCGGACACACCCCTGGGGTACAGAAACAAAGGAAAAACTAACATTTTGTGGAGATCTGTTGCTAATGGCTGAGATATGTGCAGTGAACGACACGACAAGTGGAAGAGGGCACCACTTTTCTAGATCATTGTGAACACTGTTGTCATTTCTATAATTGATGGATAGACTTCAACTCCACAATATTTAAATTATGTACCATTGGTATATCTGGTAGGTAAATATCCTGAAAAATAAAGTATTTTTAACTTAACCAGTCAAAGTGTCTTGGTACAATTCTCCAGTGTTCTTAAACTTAACCAAACCCTAATCACATGACCAATCACAGCAGATGTCCCTTCTGAGCATACTATCTAGCTGTAACCATGGATACACTGTGGTAGTACCTGAGCAGGGGTGTGCATTGCAGTCTCTGGTCTGGATGTGAGGGCCTGGACAGCTCTGTCCTCCATACTGAGCTTGAGGAGAGTTACACAACCTGTCTCTGGTTTGGACTCCAGAGTCACAGTCTGAGGAACACTGAGACCAGGGCGACCACGTGGACCAGCCACCATGTACTGCGATACACAAACATGTCACACAGCCATTAGGTGAAATTTTGCTCCAAATGCCCCTGAAATAAAGGTGCACTAGGTAACTAGTCTAGTGAAGGGACATATGCTTGTCTCCATGGAGATATTATTGCTTTGCTTCAAATTTTTCAGGGTATAGGGTTGTTACGTGTGATGTCACTTCCGGGTACATCAGCTGATTGAAAATAATAATAATAATAATAATAATAATAGCATATTTACAATTTTCTCTTTTTTAGCAGCACATCTCACATTAAAAAGAGATTGCATGATTATAATGACATTACATTATTTACATACTTGATATCATTTGTGGTTAAACATACTCTTTTGAAAGCTTGATGTTTGATGAAGAAGGGATAAAAACAAAGATAGAAATTAGCTGTGAAGTTTTTGGTTGGACCCGGGAGTGACATTATTGCTTAACAACACTATGGCAATAAATCTGTCTCCATCGCAACAAACAGTTCAAGTTACAGGTCAAATCTGTGAAGAGGCAGCACAGTCAGAATGCATGCTTTTTGAGATTTAAGAAAGAAACATGCCTGCAATTTGTAAAAGCAAGAAATAAAAGTTTAATACCATAAGCCTTATGTTTCTCCTTATGGCATAAGGAGAAACATCCCAGTGTAAAAAGTAACATCACCATGGATACAAGCAGAGGGCACACTCACCGCTAGAATAATAAAGGTTAATTGTGTGACTTGTACCTGGGCAGCGGAAGGTGTTGCAGGGCTCCTGTTCCTCCGAGTCCCCCTCACAGGAGCTCTGAGTGAGGTTATGAGGGCCCGTCGTGTGGTTACAGCTGCGGAACCTCCGTCTGACCCCGACATCGTCCACATGGCTGAAGCAGGTCTTACTGCACTCTGACCAGGCTGTCCACTTACTCCACTCTCCATCACTGACACCTGTGCTCACACGGACAGCAATGACTTACATTAGTTTGGTAAGTAAATGTTTCCTGGTTATCTTAAAGGAACTGTTCTGTATGTAGTCTACGCTCTTGTTGTTTTAAAAAAAAGAATTTACTTTCCCCTGTGCCTGAGTGCCTTAACCTGCAAGGATCTGCAAGAGGACACATACACGTTTTTCTCATTCTCAGTATATGGCCAGCCCATGCCTCACGTGAAAGCTCTGAACCTCCAGAATTCACTCACTGAGCTGCAGAGGCTGCACTGCACTGTTTCATGATTGACTGCAGCTGCTGGGGTTTAGTTAGTGACCATTCAGATCAGAATGGACCAAATGGATTTCAGAATCAAAACTGGCAACCAAAATGAGAGACTTGCATGAGGCTCATTCTTTCTGATTGGATAATCATCTTGAGAACCAAAACACAAATTATAACATAAACCATTCAGACAGCATGTCCACTGTTTTTGTCCTCATAAAAGTTATATTTGACTTAAACATGTCCATCTCATATGTGCTGTGTCTGGGGACACAGATGGGTAAAGTTTATAAAATTTAAAATCAAAATTATACAGTTCCTTTAAACAATTACCTTCGTGTGAGTAACATTTGTTTAGTTACATCAAGAAGAGCTAAAGACTAGGTTACAAAAGTAGAGACATGTTGGTGTAAACCTTCAATCATCCAGGCTCGTTTCAGAGATTTCACAAACAGTGAAGTGTGAACAGGGTTTTTAGGTCAGGTCAAGTATAAATTCAGCTACAAAGAGTTGGATTGATAAAAGCTGCAAGATAGAAGCCGAGACGTCTTGACCTGAAAACTACATGCTGAAGTAATGACTTCAATATTTTACTTCTACAACTACTACAGTAATGATTTTAAACTTTAAAGTAACAGTATTAGTTAAGAATGATGTGGGATGTGTAAGATGGGATAAAAAAATATAAAAAGACACCACATAAAACAAGCTAAAATGTGTTAGCTAACGAACTAGCACATAATCGTCAGATGTTTCTGGTCTACAGTAAAACCCAAAGCTTCAAACTGGATTAATAGCACCATTTTGTGGACTGGATGTCATTATTTGTAGAAGACAGACTGTAATGGATAATATGAATAATATGGATAATATAGATGTGAAAGCTGCGGCTTAACAACTTTACAACTTTACGAGAGGTTAGTCGCCTCATTATTTTCACTATTTCCTGAGTTTGTATTTTGCACTTCTGTGCGACACTTAAATCTGGCACAATATTCTGTAATCTGTGAGGAAAAAAAGAGCAGTTTTGATGTTTTTTTTTTCCATATATACAGTATATTTTGCACAAGAGTCTTTCCACATAGAAGAGGTTGTGCTTCAGTGGAGAGTTGCAGCGTACCGTCCACACAGGGAGTGAAGCAGCGGCGGGCCTGGGTAGAGTCTCCAGGACAGGACTGGACATGAAGGGCTCCTGCGGGGACCACCGGAGATCTGAGGACACAGGTAGAGCTGCTCAGAGCTCAGTCTCAGTACATTTTTCATTCACACTCCTCACACAGAGAGGACCAGAGAGAGTTATACTACTAGGAGTAAGAACACAGCCACAGAGTAGCTTCATGTGCAGTTAGATAAACATCCACAAACTCGTGATCTTTTGAAATGTAGGTGATTTTGTGTAAAGTAAAACGTTCAGATCCCTGAAATATATTGTAAAGTATTTAATTTAGAGGCACTCACCTGTAGCGCTGCTGTAGCCCCAGTCCACAGGTCACATCACATGGTGTCCATGACGACCAGGCTGACCAATAACAGCCCTGGACACAGCTGCTGGAGTTACAGGTGACACGCCCTTCTCTGCATAAACTATAAAGAAAAACAGTTTCAGTTCAGTTACGTAAGCTGAATATTGATAAATAAATACTGTTGTTATTTTTCTATGCTTGTGTCACCATGTAGTGCAGGGGTCCTTCCTGACCACCTGTCCTTCATACAGACTTTGGTTGCCCCACACACAGCCACACAGTGCTGGGGCTACACATTGACCATCCAGGAGGTACAGGCCCTGGGGACAGCGGCACCCTGAATACATTCATATACAACTGGTTACTGCTTGTGTCTAAGTCTAGACCTACAGTAATACCAATGTATCCAAACATGAAGGAGCTATACCTGGCACACATGTACTGGTGCAGCTGCTGGCCTGGCCCAGGTGAGAGCATGTGGGGGGACAGGGTTTCACCTTTCCCCTCTGGCATTCTGTCTCTGTGACCAGCACCATGCCATTCACACAGCCTGGTCAAGCAGAAAGAAAAGTGGAAAAGCACAATATGTGATAAGAAGAAAAGAAAACAAAGCTCTTGTACCATAAGCAGACTGACCTGTCTGTGTGCCCACATCCTTGGTGCAGGGCTGGTTGTTGCAACTCTGGCTCTGCTGGCTCATACCCTCACAATCATGGCCTCCATTTTTTGGAGGAGAGCAGCTCCTGTTCCTGTATGTGAGCCCCCCACCACACTCCACATCGCACTCTGACCAGTGTGTCCAGGATGACCACTGACCATCCACTACAGACACACAACATGTCAGTACAGTAAACAGGAACATGTGAGCTGTGGGTGTGGATCAGGGGTCAGACCTGGGCAGGCTCGGGGGAAGCAGGCGCGGCTGTCAAACTGTGCCCCTCCACAGGCTCCTCCAGGGAGGGCCTCCCTCAGGATATCCCTCTGCCTGAACAGAGAGCCTAGGCCACAGGACACACTGCACTGGCTCCAGGAGGTCCATGGAGACATGATGCAGTCCACTGCAGGAGACAGTACAACAGTCAGTCATCAGTGTGCTAAAGACTATCCATCTACTAACATTATTACAGCAGTATTATGGAGCCTACCACAGTCCTTCTCATCAGAGCCATCCACACAGTCCTGGTGCAGGTCACACCTACGGTCCAGGTGCACACACTCCCCACTGCCACATGAGAACTGTTTTGGAGAGCATGGACTGGGCACTCTGGGGGTCACTGGTGGATGGGCTGTGGTCCCTGAAGGAAAAAGGCCTTATCAAATATCACTAGAGGACCTATATTACCTAGTCTTTTCAAAGGCCTCCATGTTCACCCTGAGCCTACAGAGATACAGTACATACCACAGTGCCATTCATCTGACCCGTCCAAGCAGTCCTGTCTGCCGTCACACACCTGTGTAGAGTCCACACAGCCAAAGGGCCCACAGGCAAACTGACCTTCCACACACACCACTCTGGGCAGACCCCCATCAGGAGTGCTGCTCGTCCATGGGGCTGGAAAAATCAACAAGAATAAGCATCAAGACAAAACATTTTCACTCAAACATTTGAAATCACACATCTCAAGCTACAGTACAGTATGTGCAGTGCTGTGAGGTTCATCCTCACCTATTGTGCTATGTAGTCCTGGTTTTCCATGGTGATTGGAGGTGCTGAGATGTAGACCAGGCTGACCTGTTGTTGTCCACCAGCCTATAAATTAAGTGAAAGTTAAGTTAGTTCATTTGTATGGATTTGTATACTTCATAAGGACATATGCTGAGGAGTAAGTAAGAACCTGAGCTGGGAGTGGTGGACTGAAACCCTGGTTGTCCCCCATGAGACCTGGTGGTCTGGAGGCCTGGTGCTCCGGTGCTGTTGTCCCCCTGCTCAGAGGGACGTCCCGTGGGACTGGTGTGGTTCTGTAGACCAGGGGAGCCTCGGGTCGTGCTTGTACCTGGAGCACACAGAACATAACACAGAACATGTATTATCTCACCACACTTGTATTATTACTATGAAGAGTGTTGAGCCTTACCACAGCTGATCTCATCTGAGTGGTCCTTACAGTCTGGTTTGCCATCGCACAGCACAGACACAGGGACACAGTCCTCGCTGTACCTGCACGCAAACTGCCCTTCCCTACAGCGCTGCACTGTCACTCCACCACCAGAGGGAGTGCTTGTCCAACTGCTCGGGGTGACCAGCTCATCTGGAGCAACAGCAGGATTATAAAAACATCAATGAACATGTGCCATGTATTTGGACAAGTACAGTGCAGACCTAATCTAACCTGCACACACATGAAATCTTTATGTCTATGAAATGACCTCACCTCCTCTGCAGCCCAGGATTTCTGCTCGTAGGTAAAAGGTGTGTCTGAACTCCACAGGGATGAGCCGCAGGTATCGAGCTCTGAGCAGCTGCCCGAGCCAGCGTGTCACAGGGCTCCTGCCTACCATGCGCACCTCGAATACCTACACAAAAGGACACACATGAAAGAGCAGAGTTACACTTTTAAAACGGGCATATTATGTCAAATGAACTTTTATGAGCCTTTAACCAAGCTTTACTCAACATTGTATTTTGATTGATTCATGCATAACTAATCCTGTATTGTCCTGGATTTGAGGCTGGACTGCTCAAAAAATGTCTGTTTTCACCTACCCCCTGTCTCCATCCACTGCTCTGTACTTATTTGTGATTATTCAAATAATTCACAATAATCCAGGTCACACACGTAGGGTTCAGAAATGTCAATTTTTTCCAACAATAAAAAACATCAATCAATATCCATTTCTTGTTACAGTGAAATGCCACTATATGAAGAGGTGGAGCTTTGTCAGGGAGTCCATGGACCCCTAACGCTGTTTTAGATCAATATTGCATTTTACAATGAAAATAATGTAGAATTATTAAGTACTAAATCTGTTATAGTTTAGGAATGTGTTCTTTAATGTTACATTTATTTAAGGTTGCTGTGGTAGTATACGAACACAGCTTTACATACATAGTGGTAAAAGTTCATAAGTTCAGTTACATTTTGGATGAGGAAACAGCATTATAATATGGTCAAAAAGTAAAACTGGCTTTTTTTTTTTTTTTTTTTTTTTTTACCTTAGGAGGACTTCCAGGTTTGCCATTCTCTGTATAGTCTGTGAAGTGCTTGCCATGGAGGGAGAAGGCCAAACGGTATTTTGTGAGGTAGCCCCACATGCGTTCACTGCCCTGGGTCACTACTCCGGACACCCAGGTGGGCTCCAGGAAGTCCACCTGAAAGTAGGGCTGAGGGTCTGTGGGCAGAGGGCTCCAGCCAGGCTCCATCACCTTACTGCAAAGAACGGGACCTATTATAACTCTCACTTGCACACTAATGGGGCTGGAATGCTTCACTGCAAACAGAGTCAAAAGCTCCATGAAAAAAAAAAAAATATTAAGAAGAGAGAAATGCTGACTTACACGTTGGGTACGATGTTAAGCCGCCCGGCGTCAGCGGGGTTGTTCTCTCGATATGTGGATGAGGTCAGCTGACCATAGTGAATCCTCCCATCCTCCAGTCCCAAAGGAGAGGAGCAGATCCCTACAGGTGAACGGACATAAGTAACATCAACCCATCTACATTATAATATGTCAATGTTTGACTTAAACTCACCCTGATACTTGGGAGCTTGCTGAAAGTAAAAGATTTTAGGTTAATTAGATGTTTGATAGTAAAAATAGTGATAGAGAACAAGGGGTGTTTACAGTTAGAGTGACAGCTGGGTGGGTGACAGAGGCTTTGGAAGGGGTCCTGAGTGGAGCAGGGGTCTGTGTGTGGGGTCTGTAAACATACACAAAGAGTAAAATCATTAAAGAGCAATTCTGTCGTTTTTAAAGGAAACTACTGGTCAAGAAACCCAATTGCACAATAACACTATAGTATACTTAGAAGTACTACTACAAATAAAATTATAACAGGGGTTAAATCGATCAAAATTGGCATATGCACTTTACAGTTGTCACAAGTATCAAAAAAATAGATACAAATTTAAACTAAAACTAATATCAGAACTAAATACTCATTTAAGCAGGCACTGATACTAAAAAAGTCACATTCACAAAACAGAAATGAACCTTTCCTGAAAAGCTTTAGCGTGATCTTGACTAGTATGCGCTCTTGGACCACTATGGAACCTACCTGGACGACTGAGGGATTACATAGATATAAAGTCACATGGTAATATAAAAGAAAGTACTATGATTTAATATTGAAACTCAAACTCTACTGTCTAAAAAAAGATTTTATTATCATTGTGGTATTGGAATCAGTAATATTTTGATCTGTACAAAATTATAAATATGTTGTAAAATACACTAAATATATACAAAAACAGATTATGAGATTATCTTTAGACGTGGGAAGACGTGGGCCTGACCTGTCTGATTGTGTGGTGAAGTCATGTGGGTGACAGCCCATCTCGTCCTCTCCTCCTGGACAGTGGGGCACTCCGTCACAGCGCTTCCCTGTGTCGATGCAGATCCCCGGGGGGCAGGAGAACTGGCCCACTGGGCAGCTGCGGGGGCTACTGGGGGTAGTGGAGGGCACGGTTCCTGGAGAGAAAGCTCAAATGAAACACATGTTAAAGCATATGACAGGTTTTCATGTTTTGTTATAATTTATTAACTAACGTAACTATTGTGTAATTTAGACAAGTTTTGGCCCTTGTTAACATTAAGATTGCTGGTTTATGGAACAGTTCTTGAATTACCTTTACATATGTCACATCTGCTATCCATGTCCTTCATCAAAATAAAAATAATAAAACTGCAAAAACTAGGCAAGATTTTTAGTAAAATGTTCAATCTAATTATTTTAACTATGTTTTAGTGAAGGGAAAACTCTGTCACATGCATTTTAAATGTGGTTGCAGTCTCACCGCAGAGCCTCTCGTCAGACCCATCTCCACAGTCATTGACCCCATCACACACCACCCCCTGTGGGCCGGCCGCCACACAGCGCCCGTTCTGACACTGGAACTGCCCCCTCCTGCACCCGCCACCGGGGCTGACCGGGTAGGGCCGAGGGGTGGTGATCCAACGGTGTCCTGAGAAGAGGAGAGCTAGTAGCACTGCTTAAGTTCAAATGAAACGTTAGAACAAAGTTAAAAGCAAGTTCTAAGTAATACCATCAGTACAGCCCATGATCTCCAGTCGAAGGTAAATGCCGTGTTGAAAGTCATGAGGCAGAAAGCGGACATACTGAGCCGACACCATTCTGTCCAGTCGGGTTTCAGCCACTCCCCGGTCATCATGGTTACCAATAAAAACCTAGAGAGAGGCATGATGACCGTCACATACACTTACCATTTTGTAGGACATTTATAAAGCATCAAACCTTGACTTTGGGCCGGGCATCAGTCACACGCTCTCTGTAAGTGTTCCAAGTTTTGCCATCGTGGCTAAACTGTAGATAAAAACTGGAAACATATGTACCATACACAGCGCCTCCTTGAGTCAGCACACCTGAAGAGCACATAGTGTGAGAGGAAATGCCAAATGTCATGTCTTCAAAGCCTTTAAAGCCTAAAGTCTCACCAGTGATGTTATATGGCTGCAGGAGGTTGATCTGTATGAAGGGGCTTGGTGCGGTGCTGCTGTGTCCCTCCGGACTCCTCTGGGGCAGGTCTCTGTAATCTTCTGGCTCTGGACTCCAGCCCTAAAGGATACAACAGTGAAGTGAAAAAAAATACTATAAAAATGTATTTTCTTGGGGTGGGATAAGATAAAATTCCCAAGAGACTGTGTACATGAGTAGAATATATACGTGCGGCTTAAATTTCGCTGGAACACAAAAGGTTTACTGGTGAGTTAAACCACTTGAGATGTCACAGCTCAAAGTTGTGAACTGAACCATGCAATTTATTGACTATACAATATGTCAAAATCTCACCTTGTCTCATTCTCATGGACCCAATATTGTGTCTTGTCTCGTAGTGTGGAAATTGTGTCTTGTCCAGTCACTATTAGTTTTTATTGAGCGCAGTAAATTATATTTGCAGCTATTCCTTATTAGATATCCTGTCTCTCCCCATTAGGACTAAACAGGACAGGGCTTTTTCCTCAGCTGCACCCACCCTCTCGAACACCCTGCCTAAACTCATCAGAAACTCATTCACACTCACCATCTTCAAAAAAGCCCTGAAAACTCAGCTGTTCAAAATTGCCTCCTTTTAGCTGTCCCTTTCCGGTATGTTTGAGTGTCATGAAACAAGCTATACAAGTGTTATGTATTATTATTATAATAGTGTTGTAGTAATCGCCCACTACTTTTATTTGGAGACTGTCACAAGAAGCTCTCTCCTGCATTTTAGCAGTCACAAGAAGCGCATTTTCACCATTTGAAGAAGATAAACTGTGCCCTTACCTGGAGGTCAGTGTGGGAGTCCCTGCCGTGGAGACGAGCTGCCTCTGGGGGGTGTCCCGTCTGCTGGGAGGACGCACTGAAACTGGACGCTGGGAGGGACTGGACACCGAGAGGAGACCAGCACTCATCTGAGGACACCAGAAAACAAACCGTTTACACTGGAAATTCATGTTTTTTTTATTATATTATAGAAGGACCAAGGAGAAGCCTTACCTCCTGGTGGAAGTGGGTAAGTGGGGCACCAGAGGAGTGGTGTCTCCTGGTTTGGGGGTTACACTTGGACTGACAGTGAATGAAACAGTGTCATTGTCTCCTACAAAATAACAAAATAAAAAGTAATAAAATGTAATAATCATATTCGCTAAGTGCTGCTGAAGCAACTTATGCTTTACCTTGGCAGTAGCAGCATCTGTTACCTTGTCCAGGGACTAAAATATGACCCTTTAAAGAAAGTATCCATTTGCGTCACAAGTTGCCATAGTTTTGAACATAATTACTTGTGCGTATACTGCATTACGTCTACCTGAGGGCATCCAGTTGTTGTGTACTGGCAGTAGGGGGCGCAGTGCACGCTGAGGTCGGGCATACACTGGCACAGCTGGCACGGTTCTGCTCTCCAGCGGTCGCCCACGGTGTGAACCTGGCCGTGGTCCTCACACTCCTGACACGCTTTTGTCTGGCATCTGGGTTTGTAGAAAAACGCTTTGAAATGACTCACTGTAGAAGTTTATTCAATCATATTCTATCATTGTTGCATTTTTTAAGTGTTTTTAATTGTATTGGTGAACGACTGGACCAGCACAAACTTTCTTTCCATGTATAAATAAAATAAAATAATGTATGGAAATCTAAAGATCTAATAGAGGAAAGGAACTGTATCTATCGTCATAATGTCCAGATTGTCAATATATTTTAATCATTTCAAAATATATGTATTTATTTCCATTAAAGGTGCACTATGGAACTTTTCAGGTGGATGGTCCTGATTGTTTCCAAGGAGATGTTGCTTTGCCTGGAATGCTATGGCACAGTATGGCATTAAACAAGAGCTAGCACTCACACTAAGAGTTTTTAGCAATGAAAATAACAGATAAGATAGATCAGTTTAATGCCATATTGTGGAACATCTCAGGTAAAGCAGTACGACAGACATATACATTTTTCATTACAATAAAAATAAACTTAAGTAAACTTAAAACACACATGTAATTATAATTGGAAGTAGTCCCACCTGCGTGCCTTTCTGTAGATGCCCCTGCAGGCTCTCCCGTCCCCCAGCATGGAGGGGTTGTGGGGGCTGCGGAAAGACCACTGGACACTCTGGACCCCACATGGGCCCAGACACTCCCCCCACTCAGACCAGGACGACCAGGCACAGTGCACTGCAGAGGGACACCACAGCATGAGGTCAAAAAACGTACAGTATCCAAATCTCACCATACTGCGTTTCAGGGCTGAGGATCACAAAATGGTTATACACGCCATAATCGATATATTACACATGATACTGATAATAATCAAAAAGGAACAAATACATCTTCACAGCAATATTTCTCTCTTAAACCACTTTCTGCACAATACATTTATTATAAATTTAAGAATCATTATATAAACATTGCTTTTGCTTTCTCTGAATAAGCAACTACAGTGCAGTGCTGCCACTACAGTTTTGTGAAATACACAAAAAAATATATTGATAAATATTAGAGTACCCTGTGATACTGTATTTAAAAAAAGGATACCCCCTGTATCCCCTGGTAAAGATCTGTCAAGACTTTTCTTACAATCAAAGAAGTTGAAACTGATTTACTGCATTTGTCTAGTTTTGAACTGGCTAATTTTTCACACACCAAAGAATACAACTCAACTCATTTTACATGCTTTTTTTTTTCCCTGAAATTAGTAAACAGCAGTTGACATGTGCAATAGCACATTTTAAATCTGAATTATCTTTTAGAAACTCTGACTCCCCTGCATTTCAGAACATGTTTGAAGAAGTCTAAACTACAGGTTTAACTATTTCTTTTGAAAAAACATTATGTCAGTACAGTGTGTGTGACTCACTGGTGCAGTCGGGGTTGGGCTGGCACCTCTGGACTCTCCCTCTGTCACACACACACAGCTCACAGTCCTGTTTGATTTGTTGTCCAGGCCAGTACCTCACCCCAGCCACCTCACACACACACTCCTCTGGGAGCACACACTGCTGCATGTGGCTCATGACCAGGCCCGGAGGACACCAGCAGCCTGTGGGACATAAGCAGGCCATACAAGGAGAAATCCATGACATTACACATAGTATGCATACAGGGAAGATTGTTATTCAGTATTCCCATGTAGATGACATATACAGACCTGAGAAGCAGGGTGCAGTCCGGTCACAGGACATCCCACTGCTGACATGGGCACAGGACATGGGGCAGGGGGCACAGCTATGTTTGACCAGGCCTGGGGGACAGCTGGCATTGGTACATCCATCTGTCGGACAGGGCACTGGCGGAGACCAAGGAGGGTATAGAACATGCTCATATTTGTTTATGTTCAGTGAGTAAACATGACGTTCTATAGCTAAACTTACGGATCTCCATGGCTGAGTTGTTCGACCCGGGCAGCTGTGAACACTCTCTGCCTCCATAGAGAGGAGGGCTGCAGCCTCTGTGCCGGACCTGTACTCCTCCACAGCCACTGGAACAGTTGGACCAAGTCACCCATGGCAACCATTTACCATCCACTGTAAGAGGTTTCCAAAATGTTACATATTTTGTGTAAAATACTGCATATTAAACATGCCAGTTTGTACCTGGGCAGGTGGTGTTAAAACACTGCTGTCTTTGGATGCTCTGACCCCTGCACTGGTACAGCGGATCTCCAGGTGAGCATGAGCGCTGCCGGCTCATTGATCCTGTGCCACATGTGACACTGCAGGAGCTCCAGGGCCCCCAGGACCCCCACTGCCTACAGCTCTGTTCATCTGCTGCAGGTGAGGGGAAATCAGAACAGTCTGCCACTCCATTACAAACCTGAGAAGTAATGCACACAACAGAGCAATATAGTGTATGATGTACAGCTTCTATAGACACGTACAGTAGTAAACAGAACTGACCATGTTGAAGGGAACACAGGAGCCATCTGAGCAGGTGAATTCAAGACAGGAAGTGCTCCTGTTACGTCCAGATGGTTCTGGAGGCACAGTTTTATCTAAAGACACACAATGAAAGTCTGAACCTACAAGCTAAAAGTGATGGATTTTGATTAGCATGTACATTTATATTTGTAGTTATTATAGGTAAATCCCTGTGTGACCCTTCTCATCTTGTATTTTGGAAGTAAAACTCACCACACACCAGCTCATCGTCGCCGCGGGGACAGTCGGGGACCCCATTGCACACCTGTGTCATGTTGATGCAGGTGCGGTTATCACAGGAGAAGCTGCCTGGACATGGTGGTATCACAGTAGAACCTGCCATGCACATGCACTGTCAACCTCCAACGTCAACAGTTACCAGCCAATGAAATTTTTCTTTGTTGGATACTATTTTTTTTGAAAGTGTACAAAATTGACACCATTGCTAATGTTGATCCATCTCTATAAACTGGAAGTGGGTCACGTACCACAGTTGTCTATGCTCTCGTCTGATGCATCCCTGCAGTGGGGCGTCCCATCACACAGGAGCTGGTAGGGCACACACTGGTCCCCACTCAGACAGGGCACGTGGCCAGGTCCACAAAGAGCAGTGCAGCCCTGCTCATCACTGCCATCCACACAGTCTGTCTCCCCATCACAGCGCCACGCCTGGGGTACGCACTGACCACCCGAGGCGCAGGGGAACTCATAGGACCTGCAGGCTGGGGAAGCAACATGGGAAGATATGTCTACTGCCACGTATATGGGAAGGAAATCTGAATCTTAACAGAAAGACAGTATAATGTCCCCAAAGGGGACATTATACTGAGTGAGGAACATGATTCATTTTGAATTATTAGATCTGCCAACTATGCTGCTTCTCTCCCTCTAATTATACATGACAGAGATTAATAAGGTACAAATGTCTGGGACAGTCCCAGGCAGTTGCCTCAACAATGATCTCATGTAATAACATTTTTAATTGGATAAAATGGAGTGTCACACTTGGTTGTTGCATAATGGTAATAAAATGCCTATCAAAATACATAGGTAATACCATAAGTTACTCAAGTTTTTTTTTTGTTTTTTGTTTTTTTTCTTGCTTGTTTGTCAGGGCCTTTAAATAAGATGTACAAAAATTATGTAATGCACACAACAGAGCAATATAGGGTCTAATTCTGTTCAAAAGCGTCCTCTGTTTTTAACGATAGGCTCACCTGTTGTAGGGGGAGTGGGTGGAGGTGATGGCAGAATCAGGGTCTGGCAGTTGATTGTCATCTCGTCCTCTGCACTTGGACAATCCACTCTCCCATCACACAGCTGGCTCGAATTAATACATGAGCCATCAGAGCAGGCGAACTGTTCAGGAGCACAAGTCACTGCAAATACAAAAAACAATACAATATTCATACTTATGCAACTGACTTGTAAATAATCTTGTGTGTAGTGTTTTGACCTTTCCTGGGGCAAACTGCTTCATCTGTCCCCATTGGACAGTCCTTGTGTCCATCACACACTCGGTCTGCTGAGACACACTGGTCTCCGGGACACTGGAACTCTCCTGGGGAACACACACACCTACAGCACAAACAAATGAGAGGGTCAACATGCTAGGACACATCTGGACAGTTTGGGTGAAGGGACATGAGAGCACCAATTGCTTTGGAGGGATTTGAAGTAGCTACCTTCTGGTTGGTGGGCATACTTTATCAGATTTGACAGACTATGTGAGATGTGTTTGAATGTCTTGAGTTTGTAGTTATTGTGTTTTTTTGTATTTTTGTATACATCCTGGTCCCCACACCCTCTGTTGCGTCTTCAGCCAAGCTCAAACACAGACGTCCAATCAAATTTGTTTTTGTCAGGGACACATGTGAAACAAAGGAGCTCATTGGTTACCCATCATTTTGAACAAAATCACATTTCTCTCACCTCAGATGAACAGAGTTTAGAGCTTTGCTCATTGATTCAGTTGAAATCTGAATATTTTTCAGTCCCTTGTGATATTTTTTTCTTCTTCAGAAGGAGCTATATTTGTTTAAATACGGACAAACCATGCATGTCCCTGATTGGATAATCCACCTGTCAATCACTGTTTAAGGTCATTTTCATACTGTCACTAATCAAGATGACATAAAACAGCATTCACTCTGAGAGCGGTGTGCTTGGGCCGGTGTGAATCTTACAGTCATTTTCTGAACAGCAGTAATAGAAAGAGCTGGTCCTAGAGCTCTTGAAACAGGAGGTCTCAGAGTGGCTCCACCTACAGTCAGGGTGAGTGTGGTGTGAACGAGGCTGACCTCGGGCCAACCTACACAGTCCACTGTGACAGTACAACTGCTTGGAATTGGTGAAAAAAGTGCTCAGATCATGTATATTTGTATGGATGGGCGCTGCAGAGCTGCTGTTTGACAAGTTCATCTGTTGTGAGCGTATTCACAGGGCTCTGTCTCTTGAAGCATAGAAATAAGTTCAACAATAAACTAATGGACTCTCACAAGGCTCATTGTGCATTTTTGGGGTGACTGGTGTATGGTGAATGTTAACAAGATCGACCCAAAACTAAAGTAAACAGAACTAAACGTAGTGCACTGTGGTTGGTCCATAGAACACGCTAACGTGTTAGAGTATATAAGTCCATATATATAAAACATTAAAAACTGGTGCAGATGTGTTTTTCATCTGATCTCTGGGAGATTCACCAGTGACCAGACTCATATCTTCATAAAGAATTGAAGAAATGTGTACTGTGTATTCCAGGCAAGTAAGATGTACAACTCATGGCAGCTAACATCTCAAAAGTGTAACTATGTGGGTAAGTCATAATATATTAGATAACAAATTAGAGCAAATAATTATATTTTCCCTCTGCCCAAAATGAGTCAAACACCCCTGGACTACACAATCATGTGTAAATTTGCAGGTAGTAATGAACATACCCCCTCTCATCACTCAGGTCCCCACAGTCATCATGGCCGTCACAGCGGTGGATGTAGAGGATACAGCGTCCCCCAGCACACAGGAACTCTCCTTCATCACACACCACTCCACAGTCTGACAACAGAAAACACTTTAGGACTTACACTTCACTCTGACGTCAGCAAAAATATGAGCTGGATAATGTACCTTGTTCATCTGAGCTATCAGCAAAGCCACAGTCCAGTCGACCATCACACACCCGGCTGGCCTGCAGACACTTCCCATTGGCACACTGGAACTCTCCGGGCGGGCAGAGGGGCAGAGGCGTGGCTGGTCCACAGAACTCCTCATCTGATTGGTCCGTGCAGTCAGGGTGGCCGTCACAACGCAGAGTCACATCCAAACATGGTCCACTGGAGGGTAGAGTGTTACAATGCTTCAGTTCATTTAACCTGATTTTTCCTAGCATTTTCCTATTTCCTAGCACCTGTCACCTGCCTTTGCAATATCAACATAATTTACATAAATCCACAAATAAATATATATGACATCAGTATTGATCAGACGGCAGAGGCCAAAGCTACAGAGTGTCAGCTTCACATAGAAATAGAGTCCAGCCATTTATTTGTACTCCAACGTGTTCAGGCACAGATTCAGTTAAGGAGATATTTCCAGCCTTTATTCCTTACGGTTACACTTCTCTGGAGGTTACCTGGGAGTGCTGGAGCAGCGGAACTGCTGTGGAGCACAGGTGGAGGGGCAGATCTCATCAGACCCATCCCCACAGTCGTCTTCATTATCACAGACCCAGTCCATGGGGATGCAGCGCCCTCCAGCACAGATGAACTCCCCTGGCTCACAAGACGAGCGGGGAAGGGGGCAGGCTACACCGACACACCGCCACAGGCCATCCTCACACGAACTGCAAGGAAAATCATAACATTACAGTGTATAAGGCTGAGAATCAAAACAGTGTATGTGACATCTCCAAAAGAAATGTAAGCTTATGTTGATGTTATGTTGATTGTATTCAGACTCCAAAATGATCCAAAGGAAAATACACCCGATAACACAAGATCGCCTCATATATTGCTGTGTAGTGACGAGACTTGAATTTGGATAGACAGATAGACTGGAATGATCTGAAAGCCAGCAATACAATTCATAATTCTTTTCTTTAACCAGGTGTACAATCTGCGCCTGTGGAAATGCGTTTCATGACAAATGTACAATAAGCATACTGATCATTTCTCCAGTAAATTTACCAAAATGTGCCTTACACCCTTTACGCTGTTGTGCTCAAAGGCTCAAAACACCATTATAATAAAGAACCATGCAGTGTGTTCTCAGACTGACCAGTTCTGACAGTGCTGGCTGACGACTGAACCAGGGGGAAACATAGAGCCATCCCACTCACACGGACACTGGGCTGGTGCTACACAGCTCTCCCCTGCAAGAGGAATGTATTTTTGTTTCTGTATACACAACACTCTTAAAAATGTACTTTAAACCCAAATGTATCTGACCATGACGCACTGTGCCAGGAGGGCAGAAGCAGCCCTCCACACAGGACAGGACATTGCACTGAGAGTGCTGACTCTGTGGGACAGTGGGACAGGATGGGGTACAGGCTGGACCGCAGGGCTCATACACCAGACCGTTCTCACACTGCAAAGCTGCAACACAATCACATAATATGACATCAGAAAAACGCCGGAGGTGGGTAATACATTTAATATGAGATAGTGTCACGGCATTCCTACTTGAGTAACAGTTTTAGTTACTCTTCCCACTTACCCACTGTGAGTAAGTGACAAAAGCTTTATGTTGGCAATATTAAAGCTGCATGGGCTACCAGATTTTCACACAGCAGATGAAGGTATTTAAATGTATCTATCTTGACCGCGGCTTTCACAAACCTGTTGCCACATCCTTTATATTCACATGTATTAATTTTCGGATGCACTCGTGGTTTTAGAGCTAGGCTTGTCATCATAAGACATTTTGAAGCCTATAATACTGAAACTACTTTATCCCACTGATACCCACTGATGAATGACAAATGCAGGATAATCAAATTAAACCATTTTCAAATAGACAGTATGATTAAGAGATATGAGCTGCAAGAAATAAATAACAGAATGAAACACTAATTAGCCGCAGCCAAGTCACCTATTCAACCTTTTACATCTGTTCGTATTATAAAAAAAAAAAGCCCAAATTTCCCCACTTTTACAAAGAAAATGTACACATGAAAAACACTGAGCTCTAAAATCTATTGTTCCAGCTTTGATTTATCGAACGCTAAGTCGATATAGTAATAGTAAAGTGAAAGGTCTATATAGAACAACTTTTTTCAGACTATGAACTGAAACTGGGGGGTGGACCGTCCAAGCCCTGAGCCCTACTTACTGCTAGGATGACGGGAACTAAAAATACTTTATTATTAGCTGCAGACAGTGGGCAGAGGTCTCATTATGTCTGTGTTTATAGTATATACAATTGACCAAAAATAATATAACAAATAAATAAGTCAATAAGTAATAAGGAATAAGTCTTCCTCATTTGCTCTGCTGACATCTGTACTTTATCATCTCCTTATCTGTTCTGTATTAAGTATTCTTACGGCATATCTCCTGAGACCTCCAGCGTATGTAGACCCCTCTGCGGTTACACTCCTCGGCGTAGGCTGCCAGGGCCGTGCACAGACACTCACAGTCCCCTCCGGAGTCACACCTATAACAAAACGGAAGAGCCTGCAGCACAGAGGTGATGTTTGGGCCCAGAGCAGAGAGAGAGAGAGAGACCACTCACCCACAGGCGTCGAACACACACCAGTCGTAGTACTGCTGGAAGGGCACCTCGGGGTGACAGCGGGAAAACAGGTCCTGGGTCAGCACCGAACACCTTTTCCTGGCCCAGGTCATTCTGTGAGGGTTCAGCTACGACACGGATGCAGTAGTAGACGTTACATTTTAAAGGTAACTTTTCTGGTGCGGGTTTGACACCTGCTTGTCTTGTCTCCATGGAGATGTTATTGCTTTGAATGTTTCACACTATTGCATTGCATTGCATTTATCTACCTCCGTGTAAACAAGCAGCCAGGTTACAGGTCAGATCTGCAGAGAGGCAAGTCTGCACATTTTTTTTTCAATTATTTATTTATTTTTATTTTATTTTTTTTTTTCTGTAAGATAAGATTAATGCTATACTGTGGAACATTCGAAATGAGAAACTAAATACGCTGTGCTTCGGCAACATGGCGTAATATAAAACAGTGAACAATAACAGCAAAATATAAAGTGAAAGTGATAACCTAAATGCAATTCATAAGAAGAGTTAGAATAAAAAAATCGCATTTAAATCTGAATATTGATGCAAAAATGTACAGCATTAACCGAATACCAGTGAAGGCAAATAGATGAAGTATTGTTGGAAAAGTAGTAGCAATACTAACTAGTAGTAGTATCTCCATGGAGACAAGCAAGATGACAGTGACCCCCACCAGCAAAAGTTGCATAAAGCACCTTGCAGTATGTTTCTATAAAAAAATATCCAAAAACAGTCAATACTAACACAAATGTAAAAACAGAAATCTGAAAATAATCCCATTTTTTTTATTGTCATTTTCAAGTGATGTAGATTTAAGTTTCAAGAATCAAAATCATAATTGGCAAAACACAAAGGCTATAATTTTGGAAGAACAACAATTTTCTCTACAAATAACAAAATATCCAGTCTTTTCTCCTAAAAACTGCCGACCCTGTGGTTTAGATCTGCCCAAACATGTTCTGAAATGTGATTCTTGTATTAGTTTATCAGTTCATGTTTCAGTCTTTTTATCTGTTCTATTTTCTTTGAACATAATCCTATTATTACAACATAAATCTGGAAATCTAATTGTAATTGCTATGCCATAATGTGTATGATGATGATGATGATGATGATAGGGTTATCAAAAGTATCAAAATTCAGATACTAATCGATACTAAAACTACTCAAAACTAGATACTCATTTGAGCATGTATCGATACTAAAAAAGTCACATTCACAGGACCAAAGTGAACCTTTCCTGAATAGCTTTAGATTGATCTATACACCCATGGTCCACTATGGAGCCTACCTGGACAACTGAGGGATTACACAGAAATAAGGCCACATGGTAATATAAAAGAAACTACTACTAGTCTGTTCATTAGTATCAAAATAGAGTTTGACATTTTGAAAGTTTGAATTGAATCATGCCAACACTAAAAGATGCTGCACTCACTTTACATGGGTCCCTGAGGTCCTGGTTGGCCACATCAGGACAGGACGGGCTCACTTTCCACGAGTTCCCGAACAGCTCCGGGGTGGGCTCTACAATCCCCTGCCTCGTGGTGAAGTCATTCTCTGTGTCTCCGTCAAAGTTCCCACACAGACCCCCCACTCGACCACGGAGGTGAGCAGCCAGACGCACGTACACTCGCATCCCTGCAGCAGAACGGTACAGTCAGGGGACAGGAGGGAGTGTCTCTGCTGTACCAGGGTTAAAGTGGGACTAAACACCTAAACTCTGCCCACAAGCACATTTAAGTTAGAGCTGCTAAACTGCGCAGTACCTGGAGGACTAAAGTGGAAAGCGAGAGAATTTTCCTAGTTTGATCAAAAACTGCCAGGAACAGTACATAATGCTCTTTAAAAAGCATTACATGTACACGGTTTAGTAGCAAAAAGGTGGATTTTGTATTTATTTCAACTTTAAATATGAGTCCTACCTCCGTCCCACAGCAGAGTGACCCCCTGCCGAGAGGACAGGGACACGTACAGACCGATCTGCTCCAGACTCAGACCACTGCCACTGTACGACTTAGGCAGGCTCACCGGCATCCCGTTCACTGTCACCGATTTACCTAAAAGAAGACATTAGTCAATGGCGGAAGAAGTACGCAATTTTGTTACCTATGTAAGTAGAAGTACAGATACAGGAGGCGTGAATAATGCACCGTAAAGTACTTTGGTTGTCTTGAAAGGTGTTATTATTATTATGAAGGTGTTATCATCATCATCATCATTATTATCATTATTATCATTATTATTATTATTATTATTATTATTATTATTAACCTTTTTGGACCTTACACATCACCTGCATAATCCTATGGAAATGCAAGGTTAACATTCTGAACATTCCCCACAGAGATAGTTTTGTTAGAGGAGGCCCACCTTCAGGTCAAGTAAGAGTCAAATTTGTGGAGATGCAAGCCAGCTCACAGTGAGGATGCATGAGTTTTCAGGGCAATAAACACAAACTAAATGGGAAAAAAAGTCAATTCTGGGGGTAAAGAAGGCTTTAACTAAAAGTAAATGTGACACATGGAAAAATCTACTTGAATAAAAGTACTGAAGTACACATTTAAAACTCTCCTCTTAGGATATAAAAGTATTTCACACAGAGTTTGAGAACTATTGTTGTGTCAGATGTTGCAATTGTGATTTTAAAGAACAGATTCTTAGCACAGTATGACTGAACTATTTGTGAAAAATATCTAATTGCGATTTTTCAGACAAGCATTAGAATCACATTTCAGAAGATGTTTGTACAGATCTAAACTACAGAGTTAGCTGTTTTTATCCATTTTGTTGTTTGTCAAGGAACTTTTGGTACTTCAGTAATGGTTTCCTTTGCAATTTACTAATTGCACTATTTAAAATTTCAGCTCCACCAATCTTGCAGCCCTACAGTACAGAAAAATACAGAAAAAAACACAAACTGTTGTTAGCTTGTTCTGACTCCTCTGTTGTATCCCACTTACCTCTGAGCAGGTGTATGACGGTGTTCCCCAGGCTGAGGGTCACAGACTTGGTGCAGGTGACCCCAGTACTTCCACAGGGCACATTCTCCGCTGTCACACTGAACAGACCACTCCTCTCACGGGCCAGGACGTACTGACAGTCCCCCAGGAAGGAATATGTGCGACCATCGAATGTCACGTAGTGTGGGTCTCCGGTGGCCACGCACACCCCAGAGCAGGGCCCCTGGGTGCAGTGCCAGTGACGTGCCCGACACACACTAGGGGACAGAGTTACATTACGATACTGACATGTCATAGTTATATAATTTGTATGTAGTAGATGAGAATGAATAGATTACCACTTGTTGCAGTCTTTCCTGATGGTGTCATTGGTGTAGTAAAGTCGTCCGTTATGGTGACATGGACACTCGTCAGGGAGCACACACTGGTCACCCTACAACACAACCATATGTCATGATGTACTTTTCATTTTATTTTATGATTCACATAATGAATACAATGAACACTACTAGCCCTGTATTATTATTTATTATTATTATTATTATTATTATTATTATTATTATTATTATTATTATTATTATTATTATTATTATTATTATTATTATTATTATTATTATTGACAACAGGAATTTACTTTTCTTTTTTTTTAAAGGAAAAAAACAAAACATTGCATCCAGGATGCAATTTGAGCTTTTGCCTGTAAGTGGTGCTATAGGACTTCTCTCTACTATTGTAGAGAGAATTGTAATCCACTTAAAGTAAAAGGCTTTTAGAGGCTTTCACATTTGCACACATACGTTTCTCACACTTAGCCATGAACTAAACTTGGACTAGACAAGAGGAAGTAAAAGAGGACTAAGCATTGGGACTATGCTGGGTTCAGGCCAGTGCATTTGTGAACATAAACTGTTATATTGGGTGATCTGACCTGGATTTGAACAGTAACAGGATTTTTATTTCTCTGATGATGTTTGCATACTTTACTGCACAGCAAAAGATGAAGTTTAGATCTGTCAACTGGACAAATCGTTGACAGTTGACAGATTTAAACTTTTGCTACGGATCAGACCTGGACGACTGAGGGATTACACAGACACTTTACTGCATTATTACATTGAATCATGTACATCAGGGGTGTTAAACACATTTTCATTGAGGGCCACATCTGCAAAATGGTCACTCTCAAAGGGCCAGATGTAAAATAAATCTAACCACTTTTTTAACTTGTTAATTAACTGTTTCTGTATTTATTACTTATTCAAGTTACAAATATTGTATATCCATTTGCCTAGATGTAAAAATATGGCTGTGTAACTGTGTATCTCCTGATAAAATGACATTTCAAGGCCATCATACCTTTAAATTTACCCTGTCGAGGGCCACGTAAAATGATGTGGAGGGCCACATTTGGCCCTCGGGTCTTGAGTTTGACACATGTGATGTAAATAATATACAGAGCTTGACAAATTGCTACATCAACACTCTACTATACATGACATGATAGTATATGATGAGTTCAGATCAAGGTGTACACTCACCAGCAGCACAGTCCCCTGTGGACACACACACCCGGACAGAGGCTCTCTGCACTGGGATTGGGCGCCCTGATGCTGCCCTGATGGAGGGTCCAAACTAGAGCAGGTCAGCAGACAGGAACGTGGAGAGTACACCAACGCTCCGGGACACTGGGTCACCTCCTCACACACGTCCTGAGAGCAGTTAAATGCACCCTGCTCACACACACTGACAAAGGAAGCAGAGAATGAGTTTAGGACAAGTGAGATCTGGGACACTGGGGACATTTATATGGCAGTAACTGTCAAATAACCAGAATAACCCAATCATTACATCTGATTACTCTTTTAACCTTAAAGAGGGGGTATTTCACTTCTATGGGGTTTTAACTGCTAACATAACATATTTAGATCCACCATGTTACCTTTTATTGCTTTGAAAATGCTAGATTTGCTGAAAACACTGTATTAACACTTACAGTGATAAGTAATAATAAGTTTCACTTTTTGTCATGATCCCTGTATTTCCTGCCTCGTATGTTGCTCCTTCCCTCCCTCACCTGCCTGAGTCTGGAGCTGGGCGGAGTCCTGGCTTCTCCCGCCCGCACCTGGAATCCATCAGTGTGATCAACACCACCTGATAAGAGGAGCCAGGACCAGACACTCGGTGACAGATTGTCCGCGTGTCAATGTGACTACCTTTGCTCGACTTAGTAAATGTTTGTTGCCTGCCTTTTCCCTGCTCATTGGATTTTGCTGCTCTTCAGATTCCTGCTCCCTGGACCAACTCAGCTCCCTCTCCTCTGGCTCTGCTCCTGACCCTGCCTCCCTTCTCCGGTACTGTTCTCCTCGTCTTCGTCTCTGCGCTTCACGTCACGCCCTGGACCCTTGGTTCACACACTGCTCCCTGCTCCGGTACTGTCTCCTCGTCTTCGTCCCTGCACTTCACGTCACGCCCTGGACCTGGCTCGCACCCTGCTCCTCATCCGATCTACTATCATTTGCTTGTTTGATTCACTATTGTAAATAAACACTGTAAACCTTCCCGAGTTCTGCATTTTTTGGTCCCGCCAGCCCGAACATTACGACACTTTTCTTTTTGGCGCTCCCTCCCCTCCCTTTGCTCCCTGCATTAAGTCACTCCCCCTTCAGATTACCATCACTACACAATCAGCATGCATCTCGCTAATGAAACTACAGCACATCGCACCAGGTTTCTCAAGTTACTGTATATAATTTTCTATCATATTTTTGCATAGTTGAGAAGAATTTTCGTGTGGGAGCATGGGTGACGTAGGATTGTGAGCTGAGCATTGCAAAGAATCTTACAGCTAACCTTAAATCGGGGTTGAATAGGGTCTGGGAGAGATCGTTAACATACTATCTCATGCAGGGATAACATCTTAAACCTTTTCAGGAGTGTTTTTGATGAGGGAACAATGTTGTAACAAGATAGAAAGCCCAACATGTTTGTTTTTTTTGCATAATACTCCCTCTTCAAACCACATTTGCCTGCCCTTTTTGCATAATTTTCATTGTCAAAACCTGCAGAGATGTGAACAATCAGAAGGAAATCAGATTACTCACATCATATGGAACTGTTTACGCGACATTTCAATAATCTGATAACTCCAGAAATCAGATAATGATCAGATTTTTTGGTGTGCGTGCGTGTAAAAATAGCCATTGTTATGTCAGTAGGTTACATTCACGCTGTAACATTTGTCTGGTGGTTTTATGCTAATTCATTCATTCTCACAGGCTAAAACAATGGCTTCTGAGCAGGCAGGCTTGTCAGCATTAGGATTGTTCTAAGATTTAAACATTCTGACTGATTGTGCAGATGTAGATGCATTGTGTTTGACTTTGTCTTTGTTCTCATAGTAATGCTGATGAGCTGTATTTTAGAGATTAAGACTGATGAAATTGATAATTGTACATTTTTGGAAGATATTGATAACAGTGAGCAGGATTTTGTGTGTTTTTAGAAGGTAATGGATTTTATATGTACAGCGGTTATTTTAAAGAGTCACTGCTATTGATGAAATGCTGCTGTTTTAATGCTGTTTAATACTGTTTAATGCATTCCCAAATACTGCAGATGGAAAGTAGCTTGTAGTTAATTCTGGTACAGACCATCTTTTCTCTTTAAGATCAATGTAAATCACGATTCAAAACATTCAGACAATCCTACACCACATAAAGAATCAAGAGTCATCCAGTTTTGTATTCCATTGTTTTTTAAATTGTTGTTTTATTTCACCTGCTTTTATGTTTTTAACTTTGTACAGGGTCCTAAGGTGTTTTGAAAGCCTTTAAAAATATGATTATATTATTATTATTATTATTATTATTATTATTATTATTATTATTATTATTATGTAATCTGTGCACAGTCCTTGTTTTAAATAATTTTTTTTTTTTTTTAAATATCTGAAATTATATTATTTTGCTTTGGTTTATTTGACAAGAGATAGATAAGACATTAAAGCATGTGTCATCTTTGTGCCATATAGACAAGTATTTACAGAGAACTGGTCAAAACATGTGCACCTCAATTTGAAACTGTAACGCCTTTACAACATCACATAAATGCACCTGATTCTTCGATTGCAACATTTCCAGCACTAACTGATATCGCACATGTCATCGACCTTATATGAATAAACTCACCGCAGTTATGTGATGAAGAGATGCAATGAAATCAACCTATCCTGAAGCAGAGTGCAGGATAATAGAGTGATTTCATCTGACCTCTCACACCACCAGTCCAGTCCGTAGTGCACACTGAACGAGCAAAGGAGCCTGTGTGCTATCAATCATTTCTAAAGGTGTGATAATCATCAGAGGGCATTTGAGGCTTCAGTGATACCAGGAAAACTTGAAAAGATTTGACTCTAACCTGGTTATTGACTAAATAGGTCATAATTACATATCTTTGATCATATTGGGATATTTATTTTTTACGCTGTTTTCTGATCTCACATGTTTAACACACAAATCCTGCATATTTAGGTTCTCCTTATTCTTCTCTCAAACAGAAAATACTCTGTTCCACCTTGTGATGTCATGTGGCAATACAAAAAGTGCTCCACTGTGTTTTTAAACTCCACACATCTTGACTAGAATCATTTGGATAATTTCAGCCCTGGAATTCCCATCTCTACTCAACAAAAGGTAAAAGGTTGCAGTTAACTTGGAAACTAACACTTAAGTCATGTTAGACTAATAATAAACGATGTGTGGATGATACAAAACACAACTCCAGGTATGTTTTTGAGGTGACAACATTTTAACACAGCTAAAAGCTCACAAGAGTTAATTTTACGTAATATAGGACCTTTAATCATATAATTGATTAATAAAGATGTTATTGCTTTGCCTGGCATCTTTCACAGTATGCTATTAAAGTTATCTATTTAAACGCCTCCTATGGACAGGTGTTGAAAATGAGCATTTCTTGCTATATTAAATAAGCAAGTAAGTAAATAAAGAAATAAATAAATTCAAATGACAGATGTCTTTTGCTAAAAATATACAATCTTGCCAGTGCCATCAATGCCATTCTGTGAAACATTAAAGGAAAAACTAAGCGGGAAAAAAAAGGAAGAAAAAAAAAGAGAAAAATGGAGGAAAGAGAAAGAAAAAATAGAGAAGAGGGAGGAAGAAAAAAAGGGGAAAAAGGGAAGGAAAGAAAGGAAAGGTAGAAAGGAAGGAAAAAAAGGGAAGAAAGGAAAAAAAATAATAATAATAATGGCCTATGCTTTGTCTTTGTCGGTTTCTTTGTCTCCATGTTTTTATCTCTTGTCAAGTCCTGTTATGTTTTGTACTGTACTGTTAAATAAATAAATAAAATGGAAAAAAAGGAAAAACATCTACAAGGCAAGCAGGTGGCGCACACTCCACCAGAAAGTTACACAATGCGCCTTTAAAGCTACTATCTGTAACTATCCCTGACCTGGCCCCTCTTACTCTCCCCTCACCTGGCTTTTGTTCAGACTCACCTGTGCTTTCTAGTCTTCTTCAAAGCTGGCACATTATCAGACAGCAGTAACATAGACAGCATCTAGTGGTGATATATGAGAATACAACAGGGGCGGGTAGGTACCTGTATGAGTTGATTCATTTTATATAATATGTAGATTTTCCTGATCTTTATTAAAGCGTTTCTTTTCTTCTACGCGTAAGGAGAACATGGGGACTCTACTCTACTACTTTTCTTGCTGTTATCCACAAACGCTCCCCACTCTGCTACCATGTACTAACACATATTTCAACTGAATAAACTGCTTTTATTTTGCTCCCGTTGTCTTACCAGGTGTTGCAGTTGTTGTGGATGCGGGCTCCTGGGGGGTACGTCTTGTCTCCTTGCACACAGGGGCACATGGTGGGGGGCACACACTGACCCTGGTGGTCCTGGAGCAGGCCAGGGGGGCACTGGCAGCCTGGGACACACAGTCTGGTGCTCAGGCCAGTGTTGTCTGCGGTACAGCTCCAGTCTCTGTGCAGGTCTGAACAGGAGCTGCCACAGGCCCGGCCACACTCCTGGTACACCTGACCCCCCGAGCACTGCACCGCTGGACATGAGGAACACACCAGTCACTTTTTGTTACCATTTTACATGAAGGTGACTGACTTGACTAAAGTAGATTAATGTTATAAACTACAGTCAAGTTTACATATATATTGTCCTACACTCTCCTAACTTATTCATAAAGTATTTTTTACAATAACTAGAACTATCCTGCTTGTGAGATAGACTCATATTATCCCCAGGCTGATTAAAAACAATTGTAGTTCACATATAAATAATATTATCATCATATACTGGAACTGGTGTTTGAATGTCCTTATTAAATAATTTCCATGTAATAAAAAAAATAAAAAATAAAAAAAAATAAAATATATGGCCTGAAATGCAGTTATGTATTTAACATAACTAAGTAAAGTAAAGTAACTATTTTTTTATTCTTCCTGACTGTCTTACTCATAGAGGCCACTCACTGCACTTTGACATCACAGTTAAATAATAATCAGGCATTTTATGTTCTGATTTGTCCATAACCTAAGCCTGTTCATAGCACAAACCCCAAACATTTCTTTCTGCATAGTGAACATTCGTAGTTGACTTACGGCAGAAGGTGTGGTTCCTCCAGTGGACTTGCGCCCCCTCCTGGGCACAGTGCTGGGCATAGGCTGTCAGCACAGGGCAGTGACAGGACTCTGCAGAGCCACAGCCACACACCTCAGACAGACACAGGCGGAAGTACGGCTCTCTTTCCACCACATCATGGCACTTCTACACACAAGAGAACAGACCAATACATTTAAAAAGATTTGTTTTTTGCCATACATTGTAATACACCACCAAAACATCAATTAAACACAAACAACAACACACAGACATGCAATTGGGCACATACTGAATATACAGTGTCAATAAATTGATACCCAGATAGCAATTACTAGCATAATGAGTATTGAAAATAGATTTAAAAAAAAAAAAAATCTTTATAAACTAAAAGGAATTAATTAATATTTCTTTGTTCACAATATGCAAAAGTTTTGTTTTTAATGAAATCCAAATAGGTAATTTTATCTACTTAATTATATTACTGACTAAGAGTAAATTTTCAATCTCAGCATTTAAAAAAAAAAACAGTTTTGTGCTCCTAAAAAGTGACCTGGAATAGTTGGCTGTGTATGACAGAGCACAGGGCCTCAGCGTAGTGTCTCCTCTGGGTGTAGGTGGTGCAGGGGTCAGGGGCCCCTCCTGTGGGGCCCCTGCAGTGCCCTGTGCTGAACTTCTCTGCAAAAGACGACACACTGCTCTCCACATCGCCCTCTGGAGTGGTGAAGTCATCATCCTGTGTCCATGTCAGAGTGCCACACAGACCACGCACCTGCAACACAGCAGTGACATAGATACTCTACATTCTTATTCAAATGTGCCTTCACTGTACTTCTACATAGGGTTTTAACAATAGAACAATACCCTGGGCTTTCTCAAGAGATGTATATCTAAAGTATAACATTTTTACCAAAAGTGAGCTGTATATCAAATGAAAGTTTTATTTTTTTATTTATCCAATAATTTGTACTATAAAGTTATTTTCTATTTAACTTTGCAATTTTATTCTTTTTTTTTTACTCAAAATCGCTGAATTTTTACATTTACCATGGAAATTCTGAGAAGAGACGCGCGGTGAGGCACGAACGGCCTGTGCCTCACCCGCACCGGACTGACTGTGCAGAGAAACTGACCCGGGGCCAAATGTTCTGACACCTGGTTTATATGTTTGTAAATCTGATTGTGACGACATCAGTGCCTCACCAGCCATGAACCTCACCGCACGTGACTGCTCAGAGCATGTATTTTCTGTAGGGGGAATGGTTTAAGAAGACATATGCAAGTTGTATAAGTATACAACTAAAAGAGCCTGTACCCAATTTGTTTTCCATGTATTTGAGCAAAATTGCTCTTGCCCCAGTACAGATATACAGTATAAGCTGTTTGTGAGGTCAAAATAAGTCAGTTGTGTGATACTTCCATCTACTGTGACTGCAAAACTCCACTCTGTCCCCTGAAAGTTGTGAAAAGTGCTAATAAATAAGTCTCAATGGATAATTTGGATGTTCAGAATGCATAAGGTAAATGTGGAATAACTTTAGACCACTGCACCAACTTTTGACCAACTTTTTTTAAGACAAAATCAGGTATAGCACCTTAAGCATAAACCATGTCACGTGACTCCATATCCCATACACTCTCATAAATATGTATATTTAAAGAGCACAATTTGACAGGCAGTGCTCACCTTGTGTGCAAAGCCTGGCTGCAGTGTGATCAGGGCTAGGGGTCCTTGCAGATGCCACAGCAGCTGGGCCCCAAAAGTCTGGACCAGGACGAAGGACGAGGAGGCTCTCTGCACCACCAAGTCTCCAGTCACCACAGGCAGCAGCTCTCTGCGCCCATTCACCGTCACTGTGCCTGGAAATACACACACAACTGTTACTAATAGGTCATTAGCTCCATAAGAAAGTTGTTAGAATAGTTAACCAAGCAAACTATCTCGCACCAACAAATCCTATTTTTGTTAAGTTAAAACTAGTAAAATTGTCTGATCTTGTTGATTTGAGCACAGCTATAATGATGTATAAGGCGTAAAATCATAAAATCCCCTCTTGTTTACAGATGTTATTCAAACTGGGAGAGAGGCAATATCCTCTTAGAAGAACAGGTTTAGTCAAAAAAGTCAGACTAGAACCAGTAACAGATGCCACTGTATTTCTGTTCGGGAGGGTTAATGTGTGGAACAACCTTGATGATAAATTAAAAAGCTCCTACACAATACAAGCATTTGAAAAGAGGTATAAAACATTACTTTTTGAAAATTACAGGACTCAGGAATTATTCATGTGAACTGCTGTGGTTTGTAGTTTTTCTTTTGTACATATTGAGTTATATGTTGTGGAAATGATGCTGCTTTTCTTGGAATTCTTGTGCATTATTACTAAATAGGGTTAGGCATTATAAGTCATTTTTACTTCAGCCTAAACCCTTGCGGTCAAGATAGAGATGTTATGTACAACCTTATACAAGTTGAATAATGTTTAATTTTGAATGTAATGGTCAAATAAAATACTACTTATTACTTACGATACAATGTGACAGTATCTCGCAGCAGTGGTATTCACCCTGGTCTGACGATTATGTTATTGTTGTTGTAAAGTGGCCTTTTGATACTTGTGAACCCTAAATTGATTCAAAGTCTTACATTTTCAAATGTGGGATGTGGGCGGGGATAGGGGGTAGGTGAAAAGAGGAATTTTCTGAGCACTCAAGCCTCAAATGCAAGACAATAAAGACTAACTCAAACATGCATGAATCAACTGAATAATACAACTTTGAGCAGACTAATGATGAGGGAACACTGTTAAAACAAGGTTAAAAGCTCATTAAAATTACAACGTTCGCATGGAATGTTACACAATATGTCTTTAAAATCCACTTTCTAGTATTTACTCTATTATGGGTGTTTTTATTGTTTAAATTTCTCTCACTGTCTGCAGGGTCCCCTCCCTATAGATCTGACCTGTAACATTTGGCATGATGGTGTTGCCTGCTTTTATCTATGGAGATAGATCATTTTAATGCCGTGCTGTGGAACATTTCAATCAAACCAATAACATCTCTGTGGCAGACCCTCCACCAGAAAAAAAGTTACATAGTGCACCTTGAATATAGCAGTAGTACGTTGTAACTACTCCTTCTAATGAATTTGAAGTCTGGATTCACCTGAGTGTGTGATGGTGACGGTGGTGCGCAGTGCGGTGACTGACAGCTCCGTCAGACAGCCACGCCCCCCTCCTCTGCAGTCCTCCGTTCGCACACTCACCACCAGCTTCCAGTCTACAAAGTCCTGAACAAACAAGAGCAGGGCGTATCAAGGGTCATGAGTCTAGAGGGTGTGAGGGAAACATGAGTGGAGATGTGTCCTTACAAACATATCATTTTAGTGTCGATAAAAATAAAGACTAGGCAGTTCAGTGACTCCTAAACTCCGCTCTGGTCCCTGAAAGTTGTGAAAAGTGCTTATAAACTCATCATGGTGAATAATTACGATGCTTGGAATGCATGAGGTAAGTCAGGAATAGCTATGGATCACTGTAAACCATAAAAAATGTGTTTTATTTAAGACAGTCAAAATCAGGTATAGCTTCTTTGAAAAGTTAATGACAAAAAGGCCACAACTAAATTGCAGCTACCATTTAGATGTTTTGTTATCTTTGTAAAGGTTTTGAGAATACATTTGCTTAGTTAATCATAAGTCAGTTCAAAGTGGTGGAACTATTTTTGCTTCTCTAAATCTCTGAAAACTGGAACACCACTTGTACCCATTAGGACTCTCAATAGGCCTGGCATAATGACACTTGAACTACATATCCAGGTGCAGTTTACCTCCACAGCGGTGAACGCACAGTCCCCTCCCTGGAGTGAGTATCTCTTCTTGTCAAACGTGGTGACCTGGAGCGCCCCCATGAGACTACACTGAGCAGAGCACTTTTCTGCCGTGCACTGCCACTGGCCTGCTTGGCACACACTGGAAACAAGTACAAATGTAAAGTTAGATTTGGTAGTAATCAAAAAGTTAAACTAGAGCAATTGGTTTTGTGCACTGTAGCCGACTTGTTCCAATCCAAGGGACAGGGAGCTGCGGGTGGACGTGATTCATAACTTGTTAAACACTTTACAAATGCAGAGAAAACTTCACCGGAGGACACTTTTGTGTTTTCAAAGACAGCACTAGCACCACTTTTAAAGACGTGTCTCTCACCAGGTGTTGCATCTCTGCTGGATCCGGTCCCCTGGCGGGTAGGTCTGTCTGCGGTGGAAGCAGGGGCACTGGTCCCTCTGTAGACACTGGCCCTGGTGTAGGTGCAGTCCTGGGGGACACTCACAGCCCCCCACACACTCCTCCCTGCACTGTCCCCGAGGAGGGGCTGCTCCAGGGGCCAGAGGGGACGCACAGGTGGGAGGACAGGAGGACACGCAGTCAGAGAACACCTGGCCACGGGGACATACGCGAGCTGCAACACAAGAATGAATTATTTGTCAAATTAAAGAGGGCATATTTCACTTCTATAGGGTATTAACTTAAAACTTAACATCACCATGTTACCTTTTAATGTTTTGAAAATGCTATATGTTTTGTACAGTTTTGTATCCTGTTTTTGTATATCTATGTGGGAGCATGGATGACCTACTCTCAAATGACTTACAATCTTACAGCTAACCACAAGGAGGGTTTCAAAATACTCAAACCAAATGCCTGAATGGCATACAAAACCTCTTCAGACTTTATTTTTGATGAAGGAACAATTTTATATAAGATGATAGAAAGTTTTTAAAAAAATCTATTTTTCATAATACCTCCTCTTTAAGAAACTGTTTTTTATGGTGTTTTAGTGATTTATTTCACTAAAGATTGGATGTTGTCTGTATGAAATGCTTATGCTTTTGTGAAATGGAGGATGTACAGCTGGAGCCCGTCTTGTTTATGACCTATGTGTTTATGAAGGAGTGACAGCTTTAGTGGAGTAATGGGACTATTACACATGTGTGGAAGAACACGTGGCTGTTCTGAGCCTTCTTCACTTCAGGGAAATACAGGACATTTCTTCAGGAAAGATGTAGTTTTGATTTGCATCTGTGAGGTGAGTGTGAGGACGCTGTTCTAATGCATAACTGTTTATGATCATGTTTATGACACATGAGACTGTGTCATAAGTGCAACTGTGTGACCAGTGCACTGTTGTTGTTAGTATCTCTTGATGAATGTATCGTTGTGCAGTAAGTGTATTACATATATGTTGAACTATCATGCATCAAATACAATCCAATATATATGAATATTAATAAAGGTGTTTATTGCCTGGGTCTTGTTCTTGCCATTGAGGTGACTCCTTAGGACTTGTCTTACCCATTGGAGGTATTTGGCCGCTTTCCTCATTTCCTCTTGAAGGTTGCCATTTCAAGGTTGCCACAAGGCACTTGTAACTGTCCTCAGTATCTGCTGTTGTTCCTTCTGGGAGTGAGATCCATTCTGTGTGAACTACCTTCCCTCTCTTTGTCACCATCCGGCTACACTTCTCAAGCCCGAATGACTCTAGATCCTGGTGATGTTGCTCAGTGAGTCGATGTCTCATTCATTTATGTCTTAGTTTGATGTCATCTATGTCCATAGCCAATGTTGTTGATGATTTGGCTGAGGGGGTTCAAACCTATGCAGAAGAGCAGTGGGGACAGTGCATCTCCTTGGTATAAGCCACATTTGATGGCCACTTGTGCAACCAATTCAAGGCTGGTTATCCACCTCATCGAGTTTGCAATGAAGGCTCATGATGTTGTAGACTTTCTTGTAATCAGTGCAGGCAGTGCACAGGTTGGTCTCGGGCGACTGTTCGATCTGCTAGGAGCTGTTGTTCCTGCTTCTGTTCACATCTTCTAGGAGACTTTTAAATGGTACTTCACTTAGCCTTTGTAATTGACGACCTGAGACTCTGTCTTGGATGTCTGCCACTCGAGACATCCAGGAAAGAGTATCTTCAAGAAGAATTTCAGATGGTACTTCACTTAGTGTCTGTAACTGGCGTTTAAGGTTGCCTCCTGTTAATTTCAGGTCAGTCGCTGCCTCGCTCAGCATGTCTTACTTATTGGGAATTCGTACCCAATCTTTGGTTGGGGAGTTCATGTTAACTCCCCTCTGACCCGGTAGAAGCATTCCAACAGAGCCTTGTTCTTGCATCTCGCCCATTTCCGTCTAGTTCCAGTAGCCCATTTCTCATCAAGATGCTCTGGTTCCCCAACACTTGAAGCAGACCTTGTTTAGCCGGGCGACAGCTAAAATTTCATTCACACTCATCATTGTATGAGGTAGGCAGTAGCATGAAGTGTCTTGCCCAAAGTCCCACACTGGCTGTTGGTAATTATTCATTGTGCCCACAAGGGGGGATTTGAACCCGGGTATATACATATACATATAAAACTTCATCCTCACCCTCCGCGGGTGGTCTCATCTTTTTTTTTTCAAAGTTCCAGGCCTCTGGCAGAGGCTCATGCAGCCAGGATGAGTGCCTCTGTGCTATCCTTCTTGATATCAGCCACTTCAGTTTTGTTCCATTGGTACATCCCACGTAGGGGTTTGTTGTCCAATGATGGTACCTCAGTAAATTTAAACTTAAACAGTAAATGTAAAGATGAAGACAAGATATTTAGTGTGTAAGCTTTTTTTCAACTTAAGCTATCTACCTAAAAAATGACACCTGAAAGTGTCTTTTTGATTCCAGTGTGTTTCATCAGCCCAGTTATAGCTCTACTACTCACCACAGAAGGTATGTGTCCTCCAGGTGAGGAGCACATGCTGTTGGGCACACTCTCTGGTGTAGCTGGCCACAGTGTCACACACAGCAGCTTCTCTATCTGCAGGGCCCAGGCTACAGAACAGGTATAGACACGTGTCTATGTACGACGCTGGATCCACCTGAAACACAACACTTAATTATATCACATTTTAGTGGCAGCTTTTATTCACACAGGATGTATTGTATTGTACCAGTAATACATATTTGAGGAGAGAAATACTTTTACAGTTTACTCTTTAAGTACATTTTTAAACGGGTACTTTAATACTTTAACTCAAGTAGGTTTTTTCATGTGATACTTATTCTTTGGGACATGAAAATCTCAAAACATTTATGAAGATAGGCTGATTGCTAAACAGTGGTGTATGGAGCCTATTGTTCTCTGTAGAGTGTTAGCAATATAAACATGTAAATTATTGACTTATACAGCGCTCATAAAGGAGAGGGAATGGAGTCGACTACTAGAATATGGGTTAAGGTTTATGTTTATGTGGTGTAGTGTAGTCTAGTGTGGTGTGTGCATGTGTGTGTGTGTGTGTGTGTGTGTGTGAGAGTTTTTATAGGTGTTAGGCTTACTCTGGATTGGCAGTACTATTATCGTGTAGGGCGAATGTATGCTTACCCTGGAGTGACAGTGGTATTATGGTATTATAATGTAGGGTTAGGTGTAGGGCGGTTGTAGGCTTATTCTGGAATTGCAGTGGTATTATGGTGTAGGTTTAGTTATATTGGGGCGGTTGGAAGATTCTCCTGGAGTGGCAATGGTATTAGAGTGTAGGATTAGGTTTAGGGCGCTTGCAAACTTATCCTGGAGCAGCAGTGGTATTACAGTGTAGGGTAAGGTGTAGGGCGGTTGTAAGCTTAAAGTGGAACTATTCTGAGCTTTTAACCATGTTATAGTTGATAGTCTTGATAGTCCTGTATTCAAGACATCATTGCTCCAATCTAACCCCATTTTCAGCACCACTGGCATAGGGCCATTGCTCTCTAGTTTTTCCGTTCTCCAATTTGATTTTCTTAATGGGTGATACATGTAGGAACTGGCAGCGTTGCATAGTCATTTTGATACTTTTTTTTTTTTTAATTCATTACTGGCTAGCATGATATGCAGCTATCCATAGGAGAGGACAAGAGCATGCGTCTCTTGGTTGTGATGACATTTTAACAATGACGTCAGGACTTGTGATTTAAAAAGTACATTGTGTAATATAATGATCCATGGGTGTCATAGATTAGAACTGTATATAAGACACAGACACAATATGCTGCTTTAACCTGGAGTAGCATTAGTATCATGGTGTAGGGTTTGGTGTAGGGTGGTTGTAAGCTTACCCTGGAGTGGCAGTGGGTAAAGGGCTCCTCCAGTAGTCGCTGACACACAGACTCCGCCTCTCTCTGTAACGCTGCATCTCCAGAGACCACACAACTGTGACCGAGCTCTGCCGCGTCGCTGCACTCCTGAACTTACACAAAATATTATGTTAAATCAAGATACGTATTGTAGTTTTTTATAATATCAGTAAAATGTTTATAATCTCGAATGTTTTGGTCAACCTCAAATCAACGATGGTAACCTACACTTTAAAGAGCATGTGTTTTCGTTGTCCAAAGAATACTTTCACTAAAGCTGTGGGGCTCATCATGTTTTATCTTCGATGCCAGTATAAATAATTTTGTTATAAACATGGCAGGACAGATTCCTTCCTTCAATCTGATTCCCTGGAAGCACTTTTGATTTGAATATTTCTGGAATTTATTTTTATGTTCTTTCCATTTATGAGTAATTTTGTACATGGGAGTTTGATTAAAGAACACAAAAATGTGGAAAAACTGCAAAAACTACAGAAATCAGGATTAGACCAGATCAACTTTTACTACTGCTGCTACTGCTTGTACCGCAGCTACTTTTACTGCATGTTTCCTGTATAATGACTATATACACAGTTCCCTACTTCCCTACTGCCAAAAAAATGTGATACAGAGGTGTTATTCTCATCTCCTCACGGTGCGTTTTGACTCACCTCGTTCTGTTGGTCCGGGACTCTCCAGGAGTTTCCAAAACTTGCAGCGTACTGGGACACACTTCCACTCAGGGTTGTGAAATCATCTACACATCAAAATGGATACAAGACACAAAGTTCTCGATAAGTGGTGCAGGTAGCATTTGCGATATGTGGGATACTCAGGTAGTGGGTTAATCCTGGTTTAGTCTGCGTTCAGAGATATGTTTAGATTTTATTTAGTCTATGTTTGGTTTTGGATCTGGATTCAGTGATATTTTTAACCTGTAAGTCCCAGGTGTGTATGCAGTCTCATCTTGTATGAATGTGGTAAATATAGCTATTATCCATGCATTTCAGAATGACAAAAAATGTAGACCATTGCCAGAGATTAATAATTTAAAATAAAATATTATATATTTTGAATGGGAAAAAGTCCTCACAATCTTGCATACAACAGGAAACTGAGACCCATGAATAGACCTGAGTTAGACCATGGCTTTGTATTGGTTTAGTCCAGGTCTTGGGGTTTACCTGGTTTGGAGCTGTATGAGACCTGGTCCTGCAGTTGTTCAAAGGAGACACATAAGTGATAACACAGGTGCACTGTTCACGGAAATTATACACTTTCAAAATACCTCATGTTCTAATGTTAATTATTTGTTGAACTCTGTGACTTTGAGTGTTTTGAATGTTCTGGACACTATTGCCCCGATGAAGGTTAAAATGGTTAAAGATAAGTAGAAAGCACCACGGAGGAATGATGACTCGGTCAGAGGCAGAAAAGAAAGTGCCGGAGGGCCAAGCGGAAATGGCACAAGTCAAAGCTCCAGGTTCTTTTACAGAGAAAGATGCACATGTACAACCACATTTTATGTAGAACAAGGAAGATGTATTATTGGAAGTTGCAGTAACACCTCTCATGTACTGTTTGCAACAGTAAACAGAACAAAACAAACTCTCCAGCTCCACTGCTGTTAGAACTAATTTCCACATCTAAGCGCAATGAGTTTGCAGTATTCTTTAATGACAAGGTTCAGGCCATTAAAAATGCCATCTATTCCAACGCAAACAACCCTACAGCTACCTAGACACTCAGAGCTGACTCACTTTGTACCTGTAAATGATAAAACTGTCCAAGAGATCGTCGAGTTCATCTACATGCTGCCTCAGTGTGTTACCCACTAAATTTCTAAAGTCTGTGCTCAAGAGTTTGCTATCACCACTTGCACTTGCACCACTGCATAGTTAACATGTCACTTCAATCTGGACCATTCCCAAGAGCTTTGAAAACTGCGGCTATCAAGCCTCTCCTAAAGAAGAGCAGTCTTGATGCCACAATATTGAACAATTACCGACCCATCTAAAATCTGCTGTTTTGGGGCAAAGTCCTCAAAAAAGTTGTTTACCAACAGATTATTAATTTTCTCCAAATTAACAACTCCTTTGATATTTTCCAGTCAGGTTTTAGACCCCACCACAGCACTGAGACTGCTCTTATCAAGGTGACATATGACATCCGCCTGGACACGGATGCAGGCTTGATCCTATTAGATCTGAGTGCTGCCTTTGTCACTGTCGATCATGGGATCCTCTTAGAGACTAGAGGACTGGGTGGGCATCTCTGGTATGGCACTAAACTGGTTCAAGTCTTATCTAGAAAACAGGGAGTATTTTGTTGAAATTGGAAAATGTGTCTCAGATAAAATGTCCCTGACCTGTGGGGTGCCTCAGGGGTCAGTCCTGGGACCCCTGTTGTTCAATCTCTACATGCTGCAGTTGGGTCAGTTAATACGCAGCAATAATGTGTCCTACCACAACTATGTAGGTAGTCAGTAGTTGAATATGGACCAGTGGATTCACTGTATTAGATCAGTGTGTGGATGCAAAACAACTTTCTCCAGCCATGTCTTTCTTAATCTGTAAAGCACTTTGAATTACTTTATACACGAATTGTGCTATACAAATAAACTTGCCTTGTCTTTAGTTCTAAGAGGTGAGTCCATTAAAATCATTTGGAAAGTTATATAGTCTTTATGATCAGTTTTAAACAATGTATTCAATAGTCAGTATCTGTTACCATCAGCGTTGTTGTTGTAGAGGCCACACAGTCCCCTGGTGGTGCCTAGGTGCTCACTGCTCACAGTCAGGTACACAGTGTTGGACAGGTCAAACTTCAGCCGGACCCCCAGACCACTCTCCACAAAGACAAAGTCCCCCACCCAATGGACACTCACGCCTGCCAAAAGAACCAACATATGTCAGTCAGCAGATACACTACCGGTCAAAGGTTTGGACATACCACTTTCTCCATTTTAGATATAAACAGAAGACATCAAATATATGCAGCAAGATGTATGGGATTATGTAGCAAAGAAATAGAAGTTAAGTTACTCAATTACATTTTTTTTTTTTTATCTTCTATATTCAAATGTAATCTCTAAGCATTCATCCTTGGCTTTGTTGGCAATGCTGCAAACTCTCGGCCTTCTCTCAGTCTTCATGATGCAGTATCTTGAAATGGTTTTCACCTCACAGCTGTGCCTCGTCAGGGTCAAGACATGCCAAAAGTGCAAAGTAGTGATCAAAGCAAAAGGTGGCTATTTTATTTATTTATTTTTTTTATCTAAGACAAGTTTAGTTTATTTTAGTTTTAGTTTTTAGTTATTTTCAGTGTGTCTTTTGTGTGTGTGTGTAACTCATAGCTTTGATGCCTTCAGTGAGAATCTACAGTGTAATCATGGAATTAAAGAAGAACCATAAATGGAAAAGTGTGTCTAAAGTTTTGACTGATGGTGTATGTGCATATGTAATAAATAGGATTATCCATCCATCCATTTTCTTCCTCTTAGCCGGGCAGGGAGCAGGGACTCCCAGACTTTCCTCATCCCAGACACGTCCTCCAGCTCCGCCGGTAGAACCCCAAGGCGTTCCCAGGCCAGCCGAGAGACATAGTCCCTCCAGTGTGTCCTGGGTCTTCCCCGGGGCTTCCTCCCTGTGAGACATGCCCGGAACACCTCCCCAGGGAGACGTCCAGGAGGCATCCTGAACAGATGCCCGAGCCACATCAGCCGGCTCCTCTCGACGTGGAGGAGCAGCGGCTCTCCTCCGAGCTCCTCCCATGTGACCGAGCTCCTCACCCTTTCTCTAAGAGAGTGGAGGAAACCCATTTCGGCCGCTTGTATCCGCGATCTTGTCCTTTTGGTCATGACCCAGAGCTCATGACCATAGGTGAGGGTAGGAACGTAGATTGATCGGTAAATCGAGAGCTTTGCCTTTTGACTCAGCTCCTTCTTTACCACAAAGGACCGATACAGCGACCGCATCACTGCAGTTGCTGCACTGATCCGCCTGTCAATCATCCTTCCCTCACTCGTGAACAAGACCCCGAGATACTTGACCTCCTCCACTTGAGGCAGAGACATAGGATTATATTAATCTAAATAATGTTTTGATGACTGAATGTCAAAAGGACGTATTGAGATGGAATAATTCATATTTTGGGAAGTCCTGTTTTTGAAAGTAGGGATTTCACAGTTCAAGAAGTGCATTAACTGAATTTCCAAAAATGACAAGAAAGTTTGATGCTGAAAAAGTCTAAATTCTATGTTTTGACAAATTATCCTCCTAGAATTATAAGGTTCTATCTGATGTTTTTGTCAAAATTGAATTAATCATATATTCTTGTTCCTGAATACCTTCTGGGCACTTTTATCAACATTTTGTAGTGTTTGGTTTGTATGAGCAAAAACCCATTTCTTCAGTATCTCAGAACAGAACAACCTAGAACACAGATAGGACCTTATAATTCTAAGGGGACAAATTATAGCCTACTTTTTATTAATAGGTAAAAACTGTGTGTAGGTGTTTCCTCTTTTGTAAAGTTATCAGACTGTAACTCACTGGATTTTGTACAGTACAGAATAATAGCAATATTTTACCGTTCTGGAAGATCGGCTGTCCCTGGACCACACGGACATTGTTGAGAGTGAGGTTCTTCTGGTGAATGGTCACTAAATCCATACCCAGCATCATCTTAAAAGACTGTAAACACAAGACGTGTGAGTATTGCAAGTTAAAAGTAAGTTAAAAGCGCTGTACTTTATTTTTACTGTCTTACAACATGAAAAAACGGGACTAGTTCTTTTTAAAAGTCCAGAGTTATTCTTTACTTACCTTATGCATTGTGAGCATACTAATTATTCATTACAATGAGTTTATAAGTGCTTTTCATGACTTTCTGAGACCCGAGAAGATTTTTGCCATTGATGTAATGCAACAACAAGCATGCTATCTGCACACTTTCTGATTCTCAATGAAACACTTCATAATTAGATGCAGACAGTACACAGTAGACTTGTTATACAATATATTTGTTCTGGGGCAAGACACATTTTGCTCAAATACATGAAAAAAATGGTACAGAGTGCTTAATTTCACACATGATCCAAAGTCCCATACATCTTTAATAGTACAACATTCAGTTATCAGATAGTATACTAGTTTCTTAGTTGTCTCACCTTTGTACAGTGGCGGTGTCCCTCACAGCTGCTACCCATGTACACTGCCCAGGTCCCATCGGTGGAGGAGGCCAGCAGGTAGGTGCAGCTCCCCTGGAAGTGGAAGTGTTTGCGGTCGAAGCTCCTGTAGTGGCTGCCTCCCCAGGACATGCAGGTGGAAGAGCTCTGTGCAGCCCTCATACTGGACAACAGACCCCCACGCACCAAAGGAGAGGCCTGCGAGTCTGAGGGGGCACGACAAGACTGTACTCTTTATAGCAACTTTACCCAGCCAGCGAGATACCTTTCTTATTTTTAAAGTAATTATCTTTGGAGACTAAACATAATTTATCTAAGGGTGTACTTCATTCTTTTTATTGTTTCTTTCTTTCAATTTTGCTTTCTTTGTTTCTTTATTTCTAAAGGGTGGGTGTGGATGGGTACACAAGATGGGTCAAATATGGTTAGATGAATGCAGAGAATGGAGTTGGAAAGATGCAGAGGATGGGTCCAATAGATGCAGAGGATTTTCAAATGGATGCAGAGAATGGGTTAGGGCAGGGGTCCCCAAACTTTTTCCTGTGAGGGCCACATAACTTTTCGCTTCTCTGATGGGGGGCCGGGGTCAGTTTGTAACAGAAAAAGTGTGATGATTGCAGGAGTGCCTAAACGTAAAAATGTATTGTTTTCCAGAAAGCCGCACATAATCAAATAACCCTTTCGGGATTCTTCACACAACAAAAGTCAAGAAATAAATAATAACACTATTAATGAAATAAATAATAACCAACTTACCCTCCCTGGGTTCTTCACAGAAAAAAAGCCCTTGGAACATAAACTTTCGGTTGTGCCGTGCACAATCTTAACATGTCCAGATAGGGGTACAGACCGCAGAAGGGTGGAACAGAATGTCACGTTATGTGCGTTTATGAAATAGTTACTAACTAATAGTAAATAATGAAAATAGTTCATAACTAAGAATCATTTTATTGCAAAAGTCCAACTTTATTATCAAATACAAATAAACATATATGAAAAAAAATCTAAATGCTCTCTGGTATTGTTCAGGGGGCCGGACCAAATGTGGAGGCGGGCCGTAGTTTGGGGACCACTGGGTTAGGGGATAAAGTTAGATAGACGCCAAGGATGGGGTGAGAGGATGGGTCAGATAACGACAGAGGATGAGGTAAGACATGGTCCAATGGATACAGAATAAGATAAGATAAGCCTTTATTAGTCCCACAGTGGGGAAATTCCAGGTATTCCAGGTAATATAGAGTCATAGAGATTGAGAGGATGGGATCAGATGGAGCCATATAGATACAAAGGTTTAGATCAGATATGCTCAAATGGAGACAGAGGATGAGCTGCGACGGGCTGGAGGACAGAGTCAGACATATGCAGAGGATGGGTCAAATGGGTTTAGGAGATGAGTCAAATGTGGTTAGATGAATTCAGAGAATGGTGTCCTAAAGATGCAGAGGATGGGTCAGATGGGGTTAGATAGATGCAGAGGAAAGGACAGAGGATGGGTGAGGTGGCGTCTGGTGGGTTAGAGCATGGGGTCAGATGGATACAGAAGATGGGTTGGAGGATTGGGGCAGATGTGGTCAGATAACTGCAGAGAATAGAGTCAGATGGATGCAGAGGATGGGTGACATAAATGCAGAAGATGCTCAAATGGATGGAGCATATGGGGTCAGATGTGTTCGGATGAATGCAGAGAACTCACCTGGCAGCAGGGTGTAGGTGCAGGACAGGCAGGTGTGGTCAGACGCGTTCCTCCAGCTCAGCGCCCCCCTTTGGCCACAGCACTGCTCCAGCTGCACCAGGGTCGAGTTGGACATCCCAGGCAAGTCCTCACAGCTCCAGGTGGAGAAGCACTGGCCCCTGGCACCCACAGCTGCATCACAACAGGACGGTGAGCAAAGAGCAAAACTATGGTACGATCAGTGTGCTGGTATAAATGTATGATGTTTGGTGTTGAAATGTATGAAAATAGCATGGAACATTTTGGGAAAATATTAAGTTATTGATATGAGCAAAATACTATCCTCCAGTAGATTTACTTTTAAAGGTCCTATATACGCAAAACTGACTCTTTCGAGCTTTTAGCCATGTTAGCATGTTACCCCATCAAAAACATACCTGGAATCACTATGTTTTTTTTCCTAATCTTTCTCATTGCAATATCACAAAAAAGGTCTTTAAATTAAAAATAATAATGTCATTAGCATAACTTAAGGTAACTTCTCTAGCGAGACGTTCTGCTTGGTTACACAGAGAGTTCATTTATCTTTATTTATACAGGGAGAACCCAATGAGAGCACTCAGACTCTCTTTTTCATGGGCACCTTGTTCAAATACAGAAAATACAAACAGAAACAAAAGAAATAAGTACACAAGTAAATTTAAAACATTAAAAACAGGCGCAGGTGGGAGTATAAATGTCACCAGATTATTAAATTGCATGTGTAGCACCGTGTTAATATCACTTGGAGTCTTTCATAGTATGGCATTAAAAAATAATCCATCTTGCATTTATTGTATTGTTGGCGTTTTCTGTGTTAACTTGGCCTGGTGGTGTCACTACTTTGTATCCATGGAGATAGACACGTTAATATACCGTAGAGCATCTTCATATAGAAAAGTAGGTAGTGAACCCTGTACGCTATATTGATATTCACTTGACCTTACATTATGACCAGTTTTTTGCTAAGTTTGATCCAATAACATTGCGATAACAGTGATTATTCTGTTATTCCCCAACACCCACCACCAAAAAGGTTACACAGTGCAGCTTTAAATGCAGTTATTAAGGCTACAGACCACATGAGAGATATCCTTTATAATAAACATACCGTCTTTGCAGTGTGGCCCGCTCCAGCCCTCGCAGCACGCCCTCACTGTTCTGTTCACCACCTGACGCTCCATCTCCGAGGGCCTGACACACGAAAACACATCAGGTTTACAATCCAGACTCACAAATGTAAAGGGTCTTCTCTGAGTGCTCTTCAGACACGACTTTATTCTTACTTGAAATAAAAATGAGCCAGAGTGGTAGTGACAAGATGGCTGACCACATGCTGTTTTGTCGAGCTGGAAAACTACCCAAACAAAATTGGTAGTTTTTTTGATAAAATTGTGTGTTTTGTTTTGGGGTTTTTTTTGGTTAATCTTTTTAGTAATAGCTTGCAGAATGTCTAGAAGTACATTGTATTTTTTATTTTTTTATTTATTTTTTTTTTTTTTGATAAATCAGCAAATTTGGCCCTGATCCTAAATTAGGGAATAAAGGGTTAAAATTTAAAAAGTGGGTACTGTATTTCAGTGTTCAGTGAACTTGTAGCAGTAATTTAATGCAATTTTCATGCTTTTCCAAAAAAAGAAAAGGGTTCTTGGGTTCTCCAGGGTTAACAATATTTTGAAATCACAAAACTCTCACTAATTTATTATTGAGCAAAATTGTATTTAAAGGGTCCATATTATGCTATTTTCTGATCTATTTTATAATGTTGTTTCCTCATCACAAACAAACCTGGAGTTGTGTTTTGTTTCATTCACACATGTTTAACACATAAACCCTGGCTTCATATTTAGGCTGGGTTCTTCTCTCAAACAAAAAATGCTCTGCTCCACCTTGTGATGTCATGAGGTAATACGGGAAGTGCTCTGCTATGATTTTAAACTTCTTACACCTTCACTAAAATCATTTGGATAATTTCAGCTCAGAAATTGCCAATCTCTACTGGACAAAAAGGTAAACGACAGCCGTTAACTTGAAAACTACCACTTCATGACATCACAAGGTGGAACAGAGCATTTTGAGCTTTGGAGATGTAGATTGACTAATAATAAAAGGATTACTCAAACATGTGTGAATGAAGCAAAACACAACTCCAGGTATGTTTTTGAGGATGTAACAACATTATAACATGGCTAAAAGCTCACAAGAGGACTGCAATCATGAAGGAAGAGATTGCAGACCAGTAGAGAGTTGAAAGAAGTTTATCTGATCAGATGAAAGAAGTTACAGACAGCAGGCACACAGGTTACAATTCAAGGGAGTTCTTCCAGTACTTATAGCCAGAGAAAAGTACTATCTATAGAAGGCAGGTCCTTTTAAGGACTTAACTCGTTTTACATAGCTATTGACTGTTATCAGTATACTGGGGTAGGATGCGTTCCTAAAAAGAGGCTCGTTGTCACAGTAAAGATGTATTACGAGACCTCTTGTCAACCTGAAAATGAAGAGCTGTATCATGTCTCCGAAGAAACAGGCGCCAGTGTAGACTTCTCAAAATAAGCATGTGTCGCATTCCTACAAAGTTACAAGTTTACCTCACTGCTTAAGACACACAGTATTCAACATAAAGTTTAAGGGTAACATAATAAAACAAAACCATGCTTTCAAGGACCTTTAAGGAAAATGTATCTTGGCCCAGAGCAGATATATTGTATAAGCAGCTCTTGAGGTCAAAATAAGTCTGTATACTGTCTGCATCTAATTATAAAGTGTTTTATTGTCCTAGAATCAGGAAATACATGGTTAGCATGCTAGTTCTTGTTAGCTATGCCATTACGGCAAACTCCACTCTGTTGAAAATACTTATAAACTAAACACAGTGAATAATTAGGATGCTCAGAATGCATAAGGTAAGTGAAGAACAACTTTGGACCACTGGAAATGTAAAGTCAGTGTCTTTAACAAGGAACCACCAACTGTTTTCTGATTATAAGCGCCTCTACATCAATCGTGCTTTCAATTTCCTCAACAATTGAACACAAAAATGAAACAATATTCATTAAACTGCTCTCAGATGGTCTCCAGTAGCAACATGAGTGGTGAGACGTTCGTGGCATGTCAGTTGACGTAAGTGCGGCTCACTGGTTAAACACGTGTAAAACGGTGTAAAAGAGTACGCAGGGGGGTGAGTGGTGAGTTGTTGTCTCATGCTGCAGAGGTAAACACACTGTAGCACGATCCAAGCCCTCGTTGGTAAATGTCAGTCGGACTCACAGCCTGTAAAAGTGATGACACATGCACTGCTCCAGAGCACACGAACAAGTGGGAAACAACCAAGGACAGGTGCAGAAGGGGACCTACCAGAAAATACCAGAAAATATTGAGGCAAGTCCAAAGCTTCTCACATTTTAACCTTTTGCCTCAAATCGCATGTATCAAATGTCTTCTCCTACATGAGTGCTGTGGGTAAATTGTGTTCAAAACTAATTAGAGTTTATATAACTATGTCATTCTATGGGGATGAACACATTTTAACAAAATACTCAAACATTCATCATTTTACTTTGTTGGTAAAAAATGAATAAATAAAAACATAGTAAAACAGAAGCATTTTAACATTAAAAGAACAAAAGAAAAAAATGTCACTTTCTGTTTATATTTTCTCGTTTTCTTTGTTATCCAATCATATCTGGAGTGCAGAGCTCCTCATAAGCTAAGGTGGATCTGGAGCCATACTGAAGCCTTCTGTGAGGTAGTTTCATACTGATCTTTATAGTAACCCCATGCAAAAGAGGACAACTGATTCTGAACTGCCCTCCAGCTCAATAAGAAACTATGCCATTTGTTCTTATGCATCGTGGTACAATCTTGATATATTTTGTGAGAATATATTACCCACCTCTGCCTGGCACACAACATATATTTTCTTGTCAATGTCAGTGGTCAGTGTTCTAGGTGCACTCTAGGTAGGAATCGCATGGATGACCCTCTTGTTCATAGACAAAGTCTTAACCTCCTACACCTCCTGGCTGCTCTGTGTGTGCTTGTACTTACTTGTACAGGAGGCACGTGGCCTTGTCTCCCTGCTGTTGGTAGTACTGTGCAATACCATCGTCTCCTCCATGCCGGGCCCTCATACGCTCCACGTCCAGTCTCCAGCCCTGTATGTTGTACTGGTACAGCAGAGAGCAGCCCACCTGCAGCTGCAGGCGAGGGGACAGCAGGTGCTCATCCCAGTGCTGCTCCTGCCTGTCACACCAGTGTCTGACAGAACACACAGCATCATTAACACAGAGTCCTATACTCTTATACTATAGTCAGTGTCTAATACTGACATTACAGACAGTACTGATCCAGCCTCTGACAGAACACACGGCATCATTAACACAGGGTCCTATCCTCCTATACTATAGTTATAGTTTAATACTGACACTACTGACAGCACTGATCCAGCCTCTCACACCAGTGTCTGTGGAAACACACAGAGAGTCCTATACTCTTAGACTGACTCTAGAGACAGTACTGCTGCTCATAACAGCGTCTGACAGAACACACAGCATCAGTAACATACAGAATCCTGCTCTTATACTGACACTAGCGACAGAATGGAGGGAGTTTGTGCTGAAGTTTTGGAGATGTGTAGTTCTACAGTACATATCCTTCTGTGTCCTGCATTTGCAGATGCCTGAGCCACCTCAACTCATCTCAGTGTGGAGGAACAGTGGCTTTAATCTATGCTACTGTACTATGTATAGACTTATCGTACAGTGCATGATAGATGGAGCAATACTCATAGGTACTTTTTTAAAAGCTTTTTGTCATTTTTCTGCACTATGAGACATAACATTTGAGCTGTAGAGAGTTGAATTTATCCAACTGAATATAGATAGAAACTAACTACTAGTGTACAAGTGTTTCATTCAGCTACTTCAGTCCTGTAGCCCATTTTTTTTTAACAATATTGTACTTTTAGAACCATTTTTTTGGGAGGATAGTCAATTGATTAATATTATTATTGACATTATTGCTTATCAGCTATATTTTCTGGCAGGCCTACCTCCTGTTTGACTGAGCTCCTCCCTCCATCTTTGTACACAGAATTCCTCCGCTTAGATACAGGGATATGCATCTTTTGGTTTTGCTTATGACCATACATGTGTGACAAAATGGGCCTTTGTCCCCTTTAGATATTTCATTTTGTCTGTTCACATGTCTGTTAATTTTTTATAATTGTCCATATCAAACTAAATAGAGCTATCCTGGGTTTGTTTTGTTTAGTTTTCATTCACTTAATCACCACACACAAACATTTGTTACTTTAAAGTAATTTTATTTGGTTAAAGTTTGTTAATAGGTTCATTTTGCATTTACTTACCTGAAGCTCCACATGGTCCAGACAAAAGAGGGGGCGTGTCCAATGTCGGCCATTTTTATGGGCTTGGGTGTGGCTGTGGCCTGGACCATGTGGAGGGGAGAACTGGGTTTTTTTGAGTTCATTTTGTTTCTTTTGTTTAAGGTCTTAGGTATTTAGTTTTAATGTTGTAAGTGTTTAGTTTATTTTTGTAAATACTATATTTCAGTTGGGGGACTTAGGCCCAGAGAAAATACTTCAGCTAAAACTAAAAGTCATCCCCACAGCACTTGGGGTAAAGGTGGTGTATGCCGGGGGAGGTGCGTCTGGTCCAGAGGGCTATTTAAGGGCCCTAATTAGAGATTTGGGCGACCTGTGCAAAAAGGCTACCCGTGGGTTTTTTTTTTTGATTTCCTCAGGTGGGTAATTTCTGTTGCTTTAGATTATGTTGAGCACAGTTACGTTTTTGTGAATATGTATAATTTTTGCACATTTTCCACGGTGCCTTAATAATGGCCTTTAATGGGACTATTCGAAGTCTGCCTCCTATTTCGATCACTCAGGCCAGCTTCCCCACAGTATGTGACAGTGGATCTATCAAAAGCACTGATTGATTAGGTCTTTTTAGGCAAAATATCAAGAACAATAAGACTCCTATTCCCAATGCATGTGGTGTCCACCAGGGCCGCCCTTCATCACTGCATGTTCATGTCTTCATGGGCAAAATTTTGAGCCACAAGCAATTTTTTTATTTATAATAAATAAATCAGACCATGCTGACAGAGGAAGGCAAACCACTCTGCTACCATTTGGAGTATTAATAGGTTGAACTGTCAGCGTAATGTAATATAAGAGCCTATATGAATGTGTTGTTTTTTTTTCTCCACTCGAGGATAAATGTAACGTTAATCCTCTGTGTAGATTGAAACAATAATCACAATGTAAAAAAAAAAAAAATAAGATTCTTGAGAGATTCATAGACATTTTTTGTAATGTATACTGCTTCTATAAATTCTGTAATGTAAAAAATGTAACAAAGGCTCTTTTCAGAACATGCCAATGTAAATGCCCTCTCTCCACACAAACTGTACAGTACTGCGGTGCACCTTAGCTAAACTATAGTTATTGTTTAAAAAAAAGAAAAATGCAGCATAAAATTCAGTGTCTACCAACAACCAAAAACACTTCACAGGGAAGCCTCAAACACTGTCATTGTGCATAATGTTTTATGCACTAGAGTGAGCCCACACTTACACATACACCACATCAAACTAAACTAAACTGGTACTAATTTCGTAATGAATCCTGAAGTGAGCCAGGACTAGAACAGGACTAAACCAGGCCCCAAGTGTGAATCCCTGTCTCACAAGGCTCTGTTACTCTTAAAACTAATAACATTTTGCTAATGGATATAGTTTAATTATAGGAGTTAATTTGATATGCGGTATTTTTATTCCATTCAATAATTTCTGAGATGATACTTTGATGACGCAACAATGTGAAATGAGATATGATGTAATAACACTGCGAAATGATTATGTAGCTAAAATACAGAGAGACGTTTGCACTTACCCCATGGCCATCACAGCGAAAGGAGCCAGCAGCACCAGCACTAGACTCCTCATACTTCTCCTCTGTATGAGCATCATGTTTGAGTCCTCATTCTCTGGAAATCCTTCAGGAAAACAGTCAAATCATTCATCAGGTATTTATATATATACATATACATACATCTCCAAATCATTTAGGCTTATGTTTAGTGCATATGACAGATTTTCCAATCCTGACATGGTTTGGTGGGATAGTACCTGTGGTTAATACTTCGTCATAGTTTTACATGAGTTAAGTAACAGTTTGTGGAAAAAACTTGGGGCGAAAAAAGTACAAAAATACAGGAAGCAGTAGTGAGTTGTAAAACAGAGTCCCTCTGTCCATGTCATCAACACAGAAAATACCATCCAAAATGCAGAGACAATTACCTGAAACCATTTCTCTGGCAGTTTAAACACTGATTGTCTTTTTATTAGTCAAATTATTAGTATTGTGTAAATTAGATGAGCTTTGGCCCTTGGTTACAATATGGTCACTAGGTAACAGCTATGGCATTACCTCTGTGTACGCCAAAACTGCTGCCATAATGAATACACTTATACATTTCACTGAAGAAAAAAAACCAAACTAAACTAACTAACTGAGTTGTCTAACATGTTACAGGCACTTTAATACACATAATGATTGCAAGAGAGAACATTGATTTCATACAGTATGTGTAAACATGAACAAGTTCACCCCTCAGCTCCCGCTGCCTCACTCTCTCATTTGTAACAAGCAAAAGGCATCAGTTCTACAAGCAACCAAGTCATTTGCCCAGATGTATTTCTGGGTTTGGGTTCATTAAGGTCCTGTGAATCATTTTATAGCATTCAAAAACAGCAATAGTTCAAGTTCACAAAATGTGGTTTAAAAAACTGGTGAAAGTTCACAATATGAGGCAGGGACAAAATAAAAATCTGCAGCGATTTGTCACAATTATGAATGAAAGTTTGTGTAACTGTTTGAAGTCTTGAGTTTGTTGCAAATAAAGGCACTAAAGGACCAAATGAATACACTGTCTACTTCAGCGGGTTTCAAATACTGGATGTATATATGTATTTAGAAAATTCCTCCAATTAAATAAAAAAAAAAATAAAAAAATCTCATCATTTAAAGCTCCTTTAATGATTTTTTTTCCCAGTGTTTAGTATCAGTCAAGTTTAAATGCAATTGCATAATTATTTTCTATTGTAAGTATTGCAAAAGTATTTTATTACGGGCTGGTGTTGCAATATGCGACAAACCCAAAAGTAAAAAGACATTTCAACACCTTCACAACCTTGTTTTTGGATCCAAGCGAAGTAAAAAAATCACAACTGAAATATTTGTATGTATATTATGAAGATAATTCATGCAACAAGAGGTTAAGAACTTACAAGGTAAATAAAGGTTAAATAAATAATCTATGGAAAGCACATCAAGCTCATTTGTATTAAATCTGATAATGTAGTATTTAATTAATTCATTAATCAGGATTTTTGTTTAATACTAAAAAATTAAAATTTTTTTATATATATATATATATATATATATATATATATATATATATATATATATATATATATATATATATATATATATATATATATATAACTCAGAATAGACTAAAATCCTATCTTGTCTGAAGCATAAAAGCACTTTTTCTTTTACAACAACAACAACCATTAATTCTAATCTATATGTGCAGAGCCAAAACAGTTTATCACTACCACTGATACTACTTTTGATACTAACTAAAAATAAAACTGTTAAAATCATGCTTTAAATAGACAAAAAAAAACAACAACAAAAACCTAAATATATATTTTCAAATGCATACATCTGTTAAATTACTTGAGAAAACTCACCTTTTAAAAAATCAAACAAGTTGTAAGTCCTTATAAAGCTCCTGGGTCTATCCCAAATATCTCCTTATCGTACTGATCCTTGTAATTCCAACACAACACGCTCAATCCATACAACACTTTTGGGCCAAGCGCATGTGCCCGTCTGGGTTTAAGCGTGGGGCGGGACACATGGGGGAACGATGGCATTTGACCTGCCTCTGATTGGCCCAGAGCCGCGGGATCTTGGCTCTGATTGGCTTATCACGGTCAGGTCCCAGCTGGAGCAAGCACAACTGGCCAGGGACATTTTGATAGATCCGTCATGGAGTCATAGGGGGTGGGGTGGGTTTGGTGTTTGTCCTGGGCCTAATCCTATAAAGGGAAGTGTTTCGGGAAGAGCACCCATGGGAGAGCGTATACGCAGACTGAGTCACCCATGGGTCACTATAGGGTGGCCTGCGACCTCGTCAAACACAGCTGCCACCATAACGGTCAGCCATACAAATATGCTAATTGGCTACATTTATATGCTATAGGCTAGTTCTGGATTAATCAAATTGGCATCTTGAGTTATAGCATCTATGTGTATTAAATTAACATGACCTCACCAACCTCTTTAAAGGAGACCTATCCGGCAAAATCTACTTTTTTGAGATTTTAAACATGTTACAGGTGTTTCGCTTCTCACTGACCCTCTCAAAGTTGTATTTGGAGTGATTTATTCAAGTTATAGCAACATTATCCTCCTACATTCCAGATGCCATTGCTCAACCAACCCTCGTTTTCACCTCCATCCACTGCTTTTTACTTATTTCCTGCTGCAATTTTATTTTCTTAATAGGTGATATGCGTAGGATTGGTCAGTGTCACTGTAAAATAAATCCATGTATGGTCCATGGCCCTGCAATTTCCAATCCTGAACTTTAAGTTGTCTAATTTAAATTATAACATAATAACTATACAGCAGACACAAGCATAATATGTCTTCTTCAAATTTTAAAACTCTAGGTAACACATACATGCTAAAAAATGTTTCATAGACATTTTTCAGAACATAAAAACACTGCAACTCTTTAAAAAAAGGCAGAACCAGCAGCAAAGAATCAGTTCTGCAGTTTAATGAACCTGTTTGTTATTAAGTTATTCTAGATCAAAATGTGATTTAGAATAAATAAAATGATGATCTATGTTCATGAAGACAAAAAAAAAGCATGTGTCTTCCTTAACCAATACAGCCCCCCCGAGTAGTAATAATCAAAAGGACATATTTAACAAAATAATTATGTCATCTTTATTTAACCTCAAATCTCATTTTCATAAAAGTCCTGGCCCTCTTATTGCAGATATTTTTTGTGATAGGAGAAACCAGAGCACCCAAAGGAAATCTACACAGACAGGGGAGATCTCAATGCCTCTTGCACAAGGCTCAGCCCACAAGCCTCCGTCACCCATGTTCCCCCGCAGCCATTTTCCGTAAATATGCAAAAGCAAGATAAAAAACAATACACTGCAACTTCACAGACCTGATGAGATGTGCAGTAGTTTTCTTCAGTGGAATGATAGTACTCTGAAAGGGGAGTGACTTAGCATGGAGAGCAAAGGGAGAGGGTGTCAAAAATTAAAGTGTAAATAAATACACTTTTTAATGTGTTAATAGGTAAAACCTCATAGAAGTGGAATAGCCCCTCTTAAAAACACCTTATATTGTGTGCATCCCTCAGTAGGCGCATTATCTAACTTTTCTGGTGGAGGACTTGCCATTATCTTGTCTCCATGGAGATGTTGTTGCTTTGATTGGAATGTTCCACAGTAAGGCATTAATTTGCAGTCTTACAACCCCAATTCCAATGAAGTTGGGACATTGTGTAAAACTTAAAATACAGAATACAATGATTTACAAATCCTTTTCGATCTATATTGAACTGAATACACTACAAAGACAAGATATTTAATGTTCAAACTGTTTTTATGCAATTCTTCACTAATTCTCAATTTGATGTCTACAACACATTGCAATAAAGCTGGGACAGGGGCATGTTTACCGTTGTGTTACATCACCTTTCCTTTAACAACAATTAATAAGCTTTTGTACCTTTCAGCATTAATGGTCCTTAACAGATGTGTAAGTTCCCCATGCCATGGGAACTAACACACCCCCAGACTGTCACAGATGCTTTTGAACTCTGCTCTGATAACAATCCAAATGGTCCTTTTTCTCTTTGGCCAGAAGGACACGACGTCCACGATTTCCAAAACAATTTGAAATGTGGATTCGTCAGACCACAGCACACTTTTCCACTTTGCGTCAGTCCATTTCAGGTGAGCTTGGGCCCAGAAAAGTCGGTGGCGTTTCAGGGTGTTGTTGATATATGGCTTTCTCTTTGCATGGTTTTAACTTGCACTTGGAGATGTAGCGACGAACTGTGCTCACTGACAATGGTTTCCTGAAGTGTTCCTGAGCCCATGTGGTAATATTATTTACACAAGTATGTCTGTTTTTAATACAGGGGATCAAAGGTCACGGGCATTCAGTGTTGGTTTTCGGCCTTGTCGCTTACGAGCAGAGATTTATCCAGATTGCCTGAATCTTTTGATGATATTATGGACTGTAGATGATGAAATCCCTAAATTCCTTGCAATTGTACGTTGAGAAATGTTGTTCTTAGACTGTTGGCCTACACAGTTGTTTACAAAGTGGTGAACCTCGCTCTGTCCTTGCTTGTGAATGACTGAGCCCTTCGGAGATGCTCCTTTTATACCAATCATGACACTCACCTGTTTCCAATGAATCTGTTCACCTGTGGAATGTTCCAAACAGGTGGATTTTAAGCATTCCTCAGCTTTCCTTTCCTTTTGTTCCCCCTGTATCAGCTTTATTAGAACATGTTGCAGGCATCAAATTGAAAATGAGTGAATCAGTTTGAACATTAAATATCATGTCTTTATAGTTTATTCAGTTCAACATAGGTTGAAAAGGATTTGTAAATCATTGTATTCTGTATTTTTTTTAAGTTTTACACAGCGTCCCAACTTCTTTGGAATTGGGTTTGTACATTTCTTCGCTTACAGATGTTTTATTTCTCAAAAACACAACATGCATTCTGACTAATCTAAGCAAATGATCAATTTGCAGATGATCTCATGGTCTGTGTCTTTCCAGGCAAAGCAATTTGATCTCTACAGAAAAAAGCAGATAGCAGAGCTTCCACCAGCAAAGTTACACCGTTCATCTTTAGCTTAAATAGAACAAGTATTAAATGACCTCCTTTCTTAAGCCCCTGTACGCTCTATATTGCTCGAGTAGTGTACCACCTCCGGCAGTACGTCCCAGGAGTGCCGTTATCAGATGCAGCCTGTTTTTCCTCAGCTTTACAACTGACTTTTGATCCGAGTGGAGGTGAGAGCGAGCTCCAGCTAAAGTCCACTCATTCTGCGCTGCACAGCTCCATTCTGACAGAAGTAACTGAAGTGAACTCACCGGCCAATATAGACTTCCTCCTCTGCAGGTAAGAACATTTTCTCAATGCAATATGGATCTAGCAAATCAGAAGGCTGCAGTTATAAAGGAAAGATGATGTTCTCTCCAGAGTAGTGCTGTCATGATACTAACATTTCAAACTTGACTTTGCTACTAAAAAATAGACTTGACACTGGACACTGATTCTGATACACAAATGATTATTTTAAAAGCTTTTTAGTTTTTAAGACAATATTGTAATTTTCAACAGTGTTCATTTACACTGGTTCTGATCAATGGGATTCTTCAAGTAGTTTATCGATTCATATTTGAGTCCTTTTGCAAATGTTACAGTGCAATGCAAACCAAATCAAAATGTAATATCTACAACTTAATATTCATCCAAAACAATGTAAGTAGTTCTGTGCAGATTGTGCATGCAGCCCTCGATTTTAAGAATTAATTTTCATATGTAAAAATAAATAAATAAATAAAAATAAAAAAAATAGCTAAATATATCTGGGAACAAAACTTAAATAAAAATATTGTGGCTTCTGAATGTCTAGAAAACTAATGTATAATGAATGTAACTTCCCAACAAGTATGTCAAGGCTATATGAGGTCAAGTAGAAAATAGGTGAGGGACTAGATAAGGCCACTAGACAATGGAAACACACAGAATGAAATGAAAAGTGAAACATCTGTATATTTTGTATTTATATTTTTATTTACCTTGTATGTGATCATTTTTATTTCATCATAGTTTATATTTGTTATTATTATTCATTGTTTTGCGTCAGAAAGACTGAAAAGGAATCTATTTAAGTAACATTTCACATGGGATGCAGAGATCTGACAAATATATTTTGTCAGTATTATTAGCTGGAGCAAAGAAGGCCCCAACACGCAAGTGGCTGTGTCAGGATGCACCCACACTTACAGACTGGATTCAGGTTGTCAACGGGATATATGACAAGGAGAGACTGACCTTTTCATTGAGTCTTTCTGCTGGCAGATGTACAAGACATTGGGAGAAATGGTTTTGTTACACTAAAAAATAGGTATTGATTATGTCCTGTTATTGAAATATCTGTACTTTGTATTGTTTCTCTGGTTTCCTCTGGATGCTCTATACTGTTTTGTTTTGTGGTCTGCCATTTTTCTTTGTTTTAAAATACTTAAATACTTAAAAAATAAAGTATAAAAAAGAAGGACTGATAAAGTAGGGTCACCAGATCCTGTGTCAGTGTGAGGAGAGCAACAGCCCTCAGGATAAAGGTATCCACCCATCCTGCAGCATCATGGCAGCCACCAGGGGGAGTCAGGGGAACTTTCGTCATGTTGATAGTGCATGTTTGTATCGCACTGAAATTTCACCATTGTGGGACAAATAAAGTTTGATCTTATTAATAAATTAATTGAGAAAAAAAATTGAAATGATCCAACTAGGGCCAAGATTATCTAAAGTTGTCAAAAGAGCCTAAATCAAGGTAATCAAGAGTACAGATATATTATATAAGCAGTTCTTGAGGTCAAACTAAGTCTGCTGTGCATTGTTTGTATCTAATTGGAAATAATTTATTATTGTATAGTCCGATAAGCTGAGCTAGAGCTTAGAAAATTGCTTATAAACTCGACTACTGCAACCTTTTTAAAATGAACTGAGTCATGTTTTTAAGACTGTAAAAATCAAGTACAGCTCTTTTGTCAGAGTGTAGAGTGGTGAGCACTTTTAGAGCTTTAGAGAAAGAAGCCAAGATTTGTTTTTTTTTTGAAGAACGATCTCTTTAACATGGGCAGGATTGTGTTCATGTTCTCACACTCATATGGGGGATGCGTGGCTATATGTTGCAGTTTGCTGCTAAAAAAAGAAAAAAAAAAAAAAAAAACACTAAAATAATTACAATAGAAGCATGATGGAATGTTGTAATTTCTTTTTCCAGTGAACCAGAGGTAATTATCCTAAAACATGATCTGGCTCAAAAACCAACATGTGTAATTCTCCTTAGGGCCCATGACCTTTGTGGTATTTTCAGAAAAGAAATGAGCATACTGTACATGTTGTCCTATAGGCACTCAGAACGCTTAGGGGCAGGGACAATGGAGGCTGTAGGCTTGTGTATGTGAGGTGTCAACAGCCTGTCTGCAGTAGGACTCCAGGTCAGTCCCTATACTTTATCTATCTAACTGTTAAAGGGGGGGTGTTTTCTGTGGGGTATTAACTGCTAACACCTAACATACTTAGATCACCATGTTACCTTTTATAGTTTTGGCTATATTTACCAAAAACAACGCATAAACATGTTTAAGTTACACTTTTTTTCTGCTCTGTGTCAGTGTGCATCCTAATGAGCTAATGAAACTGCTGCACTGTATCATGTTTTTGTATATATTATATTTATAGAAAACTGTTGCGTGGGACCGTGGACGACGTAGACTTGTGACTTGTATAACCTGGTTGAAAGCTTAAAAAAAAAATGAATTTTGCATAATACCCTCTGTTTAAAGTGCATGTCTGTTAGACTTTTTATTTCATTGAAACATAATTTCACATTCATGCAGTTATGATTTTGCTGCAAATGCTTGAATATTTTAATTTTTTATTTTGGTAAAGTTATATAGTTTACATCCCTGGTTGGACTCAGGCAGCAGGTATAACATACTACCTAGGAACTACACTCTTACCTAGGAACTGCAATGTAAACTGGAGCCAAAACGTGTCTATATTACACCATATTTATGATTACACAGATGCAAGTGAACGACATCTTATTTTGTTAAATGAACTTTTAATGTTGTCCTAGTGCGTAAAAAGTTTTTGATGTAATTTTCTGCATTGATGACACAGGTTGAGGTATTCTGCTTTATAACTTGTGGGGAAGCTGGCCGGATGTGGTCAAAATAGGAAGCAGACTTGTTTAAAAAAGTGTCTTTTACCAGACAGAAATAAAAAAATGACTTTGGTTGGATGCAAAATAATTAAAGAAAACAACATAAATCATTCCCACAAATAAAAAGAAAATGGACAACTTAAATTAAATCTGCAAAATGGCAAGTACACGCAACTACACTGACCGCACACTGTTTATATACCCTCCCAACAGGAAGCACCTCCCCCAGGTAAATACCATTTACCATTTAGTAGAGTTTTGGAACAAACTGCTTACTGTTGAGGGCCCTTTAACCAAAGGTGTTTAAAAAAAACTAAAAACTTAAACATTGAATCAAAATACACAAAGACACTGAAAAAAGTATAAATAAATTAATTAAACCAGTTCCATGTGCTCCATATGGTTTGGCCCATGACCTTTAAAAATGGCCGACATTGGCCACGCCCCCCTCTTTGTCTGAAAGTCCAGGTAAGAATCAATGGATGTGTTTAACTGAATTGAATAGTTGTGGTGTTTAATGTAAAGGAAGACGATAACTAAAAGACTAAATAAAGCAGACCCGGGATGGACATGTCTGGTTTAGTTGAATATTGAAAAATTATAGGAAACAAATAGATGGGTGAATTTAAACTAACTTAAGCTGAGATTAATGGGAAAAGTGCCTACTTTGTCACAGAAATCAAGCTCCTATATTTTTGTACTTTTCCTCTCAACTTTTTTCCTACAAACTGCCACTTAAGTAATGTAAAAAGCTCTGGTCAATAAGTGCTATCCCACGAAACCAATAATAAAATATATTTAAAAAAGCAGCTGATCAGACGGGTCACAGCAACATCAAGTGACATTTCTGAGGCAGGCAGCCAAAACTGTCAAGGTATGAGATAAACAGAGGTCTGTACATAAGAATCTAAAGTGTGATGTTCTTTCTGAGCCTAGAGTTTCCAAAGTTTGACAGTAAACTTCCCACAGACCTGACCTGTAACTGACCTGACCTGACCTAACCACTGGAGACAAGCAAGTGGCAGACCCTCCAACAGAAAAGTTACTTCAGGCATCACTTCATTATCTCAGCTTATGGAACAAATCTTTTTTTTTTTTAGCTGGAGACAAACTAAATGTGCAGGGTTTTTAAAACAAAATACATTTCCATATACATTTTTGCTTATATTGTATTCTGTTTCTCAGCCATGAAGGTCCTGTGCCTCCTCCTGCTGCTTTTCCTGGCTTCATGTGACTGTGGCAGAGGTCGTGACTGGGCGCACCATGGTGCTCCAATGTTCGCTGACCTGTCTGTGAGGGAGCTCAAAGCCGTACGTTCTTACCTCCACAACATCCCGGAGCTCAAACTAACCAGCGCTGAGGACCACAACCTGAAGAAAAACAGCATCCTACTCATGGAACTCCATCTACCCAGGAAGCATGAAGCGCTCCGAGCTCTGGACCGAGGACAGGCCAGACCCTCACGCCAGGCCCGCGTCGTGATCCAGTTTGGAAACCAGACCAAACCCAATATCACAGAATACATTGTCGGGCCTCTCCCCTCCCCAACCTTCCACCAAGTCAAAACCTTTAAAGGAAGTAAACCAGTCCGCTTTGAGTCCAGGCCTATCACTAAAGCCGAATATGCGCATGTTGAAGACCTTCTAGTGAAAATTGCTACAAAAGCTCATAAACTCCTGGAGAAGGTGACGGGAGGGTTCTCCTACGTCAACTGCACCGATCGCTGCTTGACATTTTCCGATATAGCTCCACGTGGACTGGAGCCAGGGGAGAGAAGATCTTGGATAATGCTACAGAAGTTTGTGGAGGGTTACTTCATCCACCCAATCGGTTTTGAGGTCTTGATCAACCACAAAGACCTAGATCCAGAAAAGTGGACTGTAGAGAAGGTCTGGTTCAATAGCATGTACTTTGACAGTGTTGAAGAACTTCTTGAAAGATATGAACAAGGAGAACTGGAGATTCCGATACTACCTGATCAGGATGACATATATTCTACATACATTCCACGCGGACACAGCAACACTCCAACAGACATTCATGGAGCAAAACTTGTTGAACCGCAAGGCCGGCGCTACCACATTGACAGAAACTTTGTTGAGTATGCTGGGTGGTCATTTTCTTACCGCGTACGATCATCTGCTGGTCTTCAGGTATTCGATTTACGTTTTAATGGAGAAAGAATCGCATATGAGATTAGCCTTCAAGAAGCAATCGCGTTTTATGCCGGAGATACCCCAGCCGCAATGCAGACCAAGTACATTGACGCAGGTTGGGCGATGGGTTCCTCCTCCTTTGAGCTCGCGCCAGGGATTGACTGTCCAGAAATCGCCACGTTTGTTGACCTCTACCACTTTTTCGACACGGATAAGCCGGTACGCCACAAGAACGCGCTCTGTATATTTGAGATGACCACAGGAATGCCACTCCGAAGGCATTTCAATTCAAACTTCAGTGGTGGCTACAACTTCTATGCTGGGCTAGAGAACACGGTGCTGGTGCTAAGGACAACTTCCACAGTCTATAACTATGACTACATCTGGGACTTCCTCTTCTACCAGAACGGGGTTGTGGAGGTCAGGGTCAGTGCCACGGGATATATTCATGCGACGTTCTTCACTCCAAACGGACTCAACTACGGCTCCAAAGTGTTTCACTATGTGCTGGGAAACCTCCACACCCACCTCATCCATTTTAAAGTGGACTTGGACATTGCAGGTAGGATTTTAGTATTAAAGAACAAGTATTACACATTATATTGTTATTGACCTTTTAAAGATTCTTTTGAGTACTTTTGCTTTGGCATTTCATGGTTTAGAACTATAGACAACAGACAACTTGTTACAATATTTCTGCAATAAAGGGAACAGGGGACAGGGCACTGGCAGTAAGGGGAAATACTACAGCTAGGGTTAACAACTTCTTCCAACATGGTAACCAACTCATGCAGTTGCAATTTATGCAAATTGATGGAGAAAATGCTCAGATTTTTATTTTTTCAAGTTAAAAATAGTGTTGGAGACCTTCAGACTTATCTGTAACAAAGTGGGAATTTCAAAATCACATTTCTGTGGAGCTTAGAAGGGGCGAACTCATTAACATGTGGACTTTAAGCCTAAACAAAACTGTACACCAAGAGATCTCATTCATTTGTCACTAACAAAAATAAGTGCAAAGAACAGCATACTATTGAGAGAGAATTTCCCCTCGGGGATCAATAAAAGTGATTCTGATTCTGATACTGAAATCATGAACTTTGGTTCTTAGACCACATCAAGCCAAGTAGAGAGGTCGGTGATGTGATCAAGGTAGAGCATAGGGGATCGGAGGTCTTATCATGTCAAATCATACATGTGTACAAATATATTAAGTACACATTTTTACATTAAGTTTGTAATCTATAAAAAGAAGACTTTATATAGAAATGAGCGGTCTGGAGCTCTGAACTTTGCGTGTCAGGACATTCATCAAGGAGGCAGGAAGAGCTTTGAGAGATGAGCAATAACGCAGTCTAAAGGGGTTTGTGAAAATTTCTGTTTAGTTTGTATGCTCACTTTTAGCAAGAAGTCCACATTAATTTGTATAAACGAGACCCCTGGAGGGCAAATTTGGTGATAAATAGAGGGATGATGAAGATGGTGTGGAGGAGGGGTTTTTGGACTCGGGACTGAGGAGAGTTTGGGACCACTCCAGTTGAATGCTGGTCCGCGTTAGTCAATGTTGAGAATGACAAAACCGTGCATGCGTCCTCTATTTGCATGTTGAGGCACTGGTTCAGTCTTTTCTAAGGGTTGAACAATTTCATCTTGTGGAATTTTCCTTCCATTCCTTCCATCGAGCACATGCACATGCACTCATGCAGGCCATAGAGTTACACCGCAAGAAATGTCAACAAGGCCTAAATAACAGGTGTTTGGTCCATGCAATGGAATAATCCTCATAAACCAGTTTATTGGCCAAACTTCTATGGTGTTAGAGTTAAATTTGTCTGTTGATAGTGTGAGCAAATGCTGATCCCCATCACTTAGACTAACAATGGGGTTACTGTTGTGAGTCTAGACAAGATGAACTTGGCTCTTTTCTTGTCATAAAGTGCCATAAAATGTGCTACATTAAGAATTGGTCTGACCTAATTTCTTACCAATATGACTATGCAAAAAAACAACAGCTAGTATAAAGGAAAAGTATGTTTTTTGTTTTTTTTTGTTTTTAAATTCCACCTAACCTGTACCCAGATACAAAGTAGACATGTTCAAATCAAATACAGCTCTCACTGGTAACAAAAACATTGGACATGATGGCCAAGTTGTTTACGTTACAATTTTGGTTCTCAAGAAAATGATCGAGCAGAACGAGCTGCACATGAGTCTCTCATTTGGGTTGCTAATGTCAATGCTGAAACCCAGTTGATTTAAACCTAAAATACATCTGATTTTAGGTATTTTAGGAATTTAAATCTGTCAACTGGACAAATCGTTGGAAGAGTAAAGACGTTCCCTTGCTCATCCAAGCCGCTTCTTCAGTTCAGAACTGAGCAATTTGTCTGGTTGACAGATTAAAATTTCATCTTTTGCTATGGATCAGACCTGGACAACTGAGGGATACCTCCCACTACCTAAACCCCAGCACCTGCAGCCAACCATTAATCAGTGCTAGTGCAACCTTCTGAGCTTTCACATAGGGCATGACCTGTCCATATGCTGAGAATGAGAAAAACTTGTATGTGTCCTGTATCTGCAGGTTAACCCAGGTTCAGTTGTGATTATAACTTTTTTAAATGTAAGTGTACACTACATGCAGTTCATTTAGTTTTTAAGACTTTTCTTGAAGACTGCTGCAGTGGAGTGTACACAGAACCGTGGTACATGGCTTGACCCTCGCTGTGTGCTTTCCATCTTCTCTTTACTCAGGTCGAGAAAACAGCTTTGAGACAATTGACCTCGAATATGTCAACTTCACTAACCCCTGGAGCCCCAAGCATTTCGTTGTCCAGTCCAAGCTCCACCGGACGGAGCACAAGACTGAGAAGTCTGCTGCCTTTCGCTTCGGCAAAAAGTTTCCCCGCTACACACACTTTTACAACCCCAGCGAGAAGAACAAGTGGGGCCACCACAAAGGCTACCGGATACAGTTCAACTCACATGCCCACACGGTGCTGGCCCCGAACGGCATCAGCTGGGCCAGGGGGAGAGAAAGGCATCAAGAGCTGGCCATAATTATTACAACTTAGTTAAACTTAGAGAAATGCATCAAGAGCTGGTCATAATTATAACTTTTATTCAAGAGTGAAGTGATAGTTAGCAGCTGTGGGTACAATAATGGCTTAGCATCAGTTGGAGTGAATGAATAATGCACAAAATTGACTAAGGCATTATTGTTATTAAGTGAAATGTAAGTGAAAATGGGGGGAGCGCATGCAAGTAAGTTATCTTTTAGTAGAACAAAGAAAGAAAAGGCTTTCATCAGAAAATCCTCACTTTCTGTTCCACACTTGAACTGGATCTGTCAGGAGGTGTACAAGATGGCCGCACAAGGTTACTCTCCTGTGGAAATCCTCCATGTTATAGATCAGCATATCTTCTTCTTGCAGATACCCTCTGGCAGTGACTCGACACAGGGACAGTGAGAGCAGCAGCAGCAGCATCTACACCCAGAATGACCCTTGGGAGCCCGCCGTGTCTTTCGAAGACTACATCCGCAATGACGAGGACCTGGTCAAACAGGTCTGTTTCATACAGCAGGAGAAGTGCTACGAGTTTGTCAGAGGTCGTATCGTTTGAAGGCCATAGTTTGAGATCATGGTATTGTGTTTTGTTTATTTAGCAAAAGGAAAGAGCACATTAAAACAGATGAATGTGGATAAATTAACTAATAAATAATGATGGTATGTCGATTTTACGAGCATTCATCAAAACTACATAGTTGCTGTATTCTTGAATATAATATTTGAAGGAACCTTTAGGAACCCAGTTGTTAGTGTGATAATTTCATGGACCTCTCTTGCTGACCCTCTGTTCACAGGACCTGGTTGCCTGGGTGACGGTGGGTTTCCTCCATGTGCCTCACTCGGAGGACATTCCAAACACAGCCACTCCAGGGAACGCTGTGGGCTTCTTCCTGAGGCCCTTTAACTTCTTTAACGAGGATCCGTCCCTGTCATCACGCAGCACTGTGATCGTCCGGCCCGGGAAGAACAGAGCGCCTCAGGTGCAGAGGTGGACACCCGCCACTGTGGGGCACTGTGTCACTGATAAGCCTTTCTTCTACAATGGAACTTACGTCGGTGTGTGATGAACATGGTAGAAAGACTGAGGATATCTTACAATTTCAAATGTGTTATTTAGATGATTTCAACACTGATATTATGTCAAATGAACATTTCTGAGCTTTAAACCACTGTATATCTGTGAAATCCCTCAGTCATCCAGGCCTGGATGACTATGGTTTCTTTTAAACCACAGTGTTCCCTCTATCCTGTATCATCCTGCATTTGAGACTTAAATTGGTGGTGGTGAAAATGTTTTTAGCTACCCCTTATCTCTACCCATTTCCCTTTTTCTCCTTCTGATTGTCATAGCCATTTTTCATTAATAAAAACGGTTTTAAACAGGAAGTCAATGGACCTGTTTCTTTTACTAAGCTGTTCTAGATCAATATTGTGGTTTACAATGAAAAAGATGTAATGGTCCGGGCCCAGACCCTGCATTATACATTTCAACAAACTGTGCATTTTCTGTGTGTGCATGAAGTGCATGAGTGCACAAGTACAGGGATGGTAACTAGAATTGGGCTGTGAGCTGTGTGATAAAACTGCAGTTCATTTAATCAGAAAGCCACAGCCATAGCCCTGTAAACATTTGATGAATTGGCTGCAAACAAGTCCTCAAATTCATTTAAAATATGAGTTTAATGGATAAGGCATTCTTTTGCATTGGCTGCTAAGTTGCTGAGGTACAAACATTGAAAACATGCCAGTGAAATGCATTGTGGGGTTGCCTGAAGTCTACATCAAAAAAGTGTGGATCAAAACGTTCTGAAGAACTGGGACACGGCACACTTCATCTCCTCATTGTGAACATGCATTTCAAGTGCACAAGTGCCAATATCTTTTTTTTACCAAGCAGCCATGTTTGTTTTAATATGAGCAGGCCCTGTGTTTCTCTGAAAATCAGTCTGATATGTCTCTTTCTCCAAACTATGTAAGGTTGTCTTTCGGCCTTATTTAACAGCCACATCAAATATCTGCAGCTTTTTTTTTTACCATCTAAAAATATGGCAAAAATCAAACATATACTTTCAAAACCAGACTTGGCGAGACTTATCTATGCATTTGTCTCCAGCAGGCTGGACTACTATAACGGCCTGCTCACTGACCTCTAGAAAACGAGCCTTAAGGCAGCTGCAGTACATCCAGAACTCTGCTCCTCGGGTCCTGACTAGAACCAGGAAGTACAAACACATAAGTCCTGTGCTCAGGTCTCTGCACTGGCTCCTGTGGCTCAGAGAATAGACTTTAAAGCAGCTCTGCTTGTGAAAAAGTTTCTCCATGGACCAGCAGCAAGTACATCTCTGACATGTTAGTGCCACATGGGACCGACCCCCTGCTGGTGCCCAGACTCAGGACTAAATGAGGAAGAAACTTTTCAGTTTTATGCAGCTAAAACCTGGGACAGTCTTCCTGAAGATATGAGACAGGCCTCTACTTTGATAATGTTTAAATCCAGGCTCAACTGTTTTGTTTAGCTGTGCATATGACTGAAAGGTTTTTATTCTGCACTTTTCTCCTTTAATGTTAATTTTATGATGATTATTTGTGATTATTTATGTTTTGATGTTTTTGTGATTATAATGTCTTTCTCATTCTGTAAAGCACTTTGAATTACTTTGTGTATGAATTGTGCTCTACAAATAAACTTGCAACTTGGAACAACATTAAGAATATGGGGTGCATGATGGGATATAGCAGTGCGTGAAGTCTGCATGGATGGACGCTTTGGTTACGTCTGATCTCCGTGGAAAGCTGGAAACGCAGGGCACATTTTGTCCTGCGCACTCGTCACACGGCCGTAGGGTGTGTTGAAATGACGTAACGCCCTTAGACCCACACTCGAAGGGTGATTTTAAGGACATTTTGGCGAATTGGGACACGGCCTGTTTATATACCCTCCCAACAGGAAGCACCTCCCTCAGGTAAATACCATTTACCATTTAGTAGAGTTTTGGAACAAACTGCTTACTGTTGAGGGCCCTTTAACCAAAGGTGTTAAAAAAACTAAACACTTAAACATTGAATCAAAATACACAAAGACACTGAAAAAAAAGTATAAATGAATTAATTAAACCAGTTCCATGTGCTCCATATGGTTTGGCCCATGACCTTTAAAAATGGCCGACATTGGCCACACCCCCCTCTTTGTCTGAAAGTCCAGGTAAGAATCAATGGATGTGTTTAACTGAATTGAATAGTGTGGTGTTTAATGTAAAGGAAGACGATAACTAAAAGACTAAATAAAGCAGACCCGGGATGGACATGTCTGGTTTAGTTGAATATTGAAAAATTATAGGAAACAAATAGATGGGTGAATTTAAACTAATTTAAGCTGAGATTAATGGGAAAAGTGCCTGCTTTGTCACAGAAATCAAGCTCCTATATTTTTGTACTTTTCCTCTCAACTTTTTTCCTACAAACTGCCACTTAAGTAATGTAAAAAGCTCTGATCCATAAGTGCTATCCCACGAAACCAATAATATTTAAAAAAGCAATCAGACGGGTCACAGCAACATCAAGTTTTAAAAAGCAGCTGCCAAAACTGTCAAGTTATGAGATAAACAGAGGTCTGTACATAAGACTCTAAAGTGTGATGTTCTTTCTGAGCCTGGAGTTTCCAAAGATTGACAGTAAACTTGCCACAGACCTGATCTGTAACTGACCTGACCTAACCACTGGAGACAAGTAAGTGGCAGACCCTCCAACAGAAAAGTTACTTCAGGCATCACTTCATCATCTCAGCTTATGGAACAAATCTTTTTTTTAGCTGGAGACAAACTAAATGTGCAGGGTTTTTTAAAACAAAATACATTTCCATATACATTTTTGCTTATATTGTATTCTGTTTCTCAGCCATGGAGGTCCTGTGCCTCCTCCTGCTGCTTTTCCTGGCTTCATGTGGCTGTGGCAGAAGTCGTGACTGGGCGCACCATGGTGCTCCAATGTTCGCTGACCTGTCTGTGAGGGAGCTCAAAGCCGTACGTTCTTACCTCCACAACATCCCGGAGCTCAAACTAACCAGCGCTGAGGACCACAACCTGAAGAAAAACAGCATCCTACTCATGGAACTCCATCTACCCAGGAAGCATGAAGCGCTCCGAGCTCTGGACCGAGGACAGGCCAGACCCTCACGCCAGGCCCGCGTCGTGATCCAGTTTGGAAACCAGACCAAACCCAATATCACAGAATACATTGTCGGGCCTCTCCCCTCCCCAACCTTCCACCAAGTCAAAACCTTTAAAGGAAGTAAACCAGTCCGCTTTGAGTCCAGGCCTATCACTAAAGCCGAATATGTGCATGTTGAAGACCTTCTAGTGAAAATTGCTACAAAAGCTCATAAACTCCTGGAGAAGGTGACGGGAGGGTTCTCCTACGTCAACTGCACCGATCGCTGCTTGACATTTTCCGATACAGCCCCACCTGGACTGGAGTCAGGGGAGAGAAGATCTTGGATAATACTAAAGAAGTTTGTGGAGGGCTTCTTCATCCACCCAATCGGTTTTGAGGTCTTGATCAACCACAAAGACCTAGATCCAGAAAAGTGGACTGTAGAGAAAGTCTGGTTCAATAGCATGTACTTTGACAGTGTTGAAGAACTTCTTGAAAGATATGAACAAGGAGAACTGGAGATTCCGATACTACCTGATCAGGATGACATATATTCTACATACATTCCACGCGGACACAGCAACACTCCAACAGACATTCATGGAGCAAAACTTGTTGAACCGCAAGGCCGGCGCTACCACATTGACAGAAACTTTGTTGAGTATGCTGGGTGGTCATTTTCTTACCGCGTACGATCATCTGCTGGTCTTCAGGTATTCGATTTACGTTTTAATGGAGAAAGAATCGCATATGAGATTAGCCTTCAAGAAGCAATCGCGTTTTATGCCGGAGATACCCCAGCCGCAATGCAGACCAAGTACTTTGACGCAGGTTGGGCGATGGGTTCCTCCTCCTTTGAGCTCGCGCCAGGGATTGACTGTCCAGAAATCGCCACGTTTGTTGACCTCTACCACTTTTTCGACACGGATAAGCCGGTACGCCACAAGAACGCGCTCTGTATATTTGAGATGACCACAGGAATGCCACTCAGAAGGCATTTCAATTCAAACTTCAGTGGTGGCTACAACTTCTATGCTGGGCTAGAGAACACGGTGCTGGTGCTAAGGACAACTTCCACGGTCTATAACTATGACTACATCTGGGACTTCCTCTTCTACCAGAACGGGGTTGTGGAGGTCAGGGTCAGTGCCACGGGATATATCCATGCGACGTTCTTCACTCCAAACGGACTCAACTACGGCTCCAAAGTGTTTCACTATGTCCTGGGAAACCTCCACACCCACCTCATGCATTTTAAAGTGGACTTGGACATTGCAGGTAGGATTTTAGTAGTACAGAACAAGTACTACACATTATATTGTTATTGACCTTTAAAGATTATTTTGAGTAGTTTTGCTTTGGTGTCTATAGTTCTAAACCATGAAATGCCAGACAACTTGTTACAATATTTCTGCAATAAAGGGAACAGGGGACAGGGCACTGGCAGTAAGGGGAAATACTACAGCTAGGGTTAACAACTTCTTCCAACATGGTAACCAACTCATGCAGTTGCAATTTATGCAAATTGATAGCAGAGCATAGGGGATCGGAGGTCTTATGTCAAATCATACATGTGTACAAATATATTAAGTATACATTTTTACATAAAGTTTGTAATCTATAAAAAGAAGACTTTATATAGAAATGAGCGGTCTGGAAGAGCTTTGAGAGATGAGCAATAACGCAGTTTAAAGGGGTTTGTGAAAATTTGTGTTTAGTTTGTATGTTCACTTTTAGCAAGAAGTCCACATTAATTTGTATAAACGAGACCCCTGGAGGGCAAATTTGGTGATAGAGGGATGATGAAGATGGTGTGGAGGAGGGGTTTTTGGACTCGGGACTGAGGAGAGTTTGGGACCACTCCAGTTGAATGCTGGTCCGTGTTAGTCAATGTTGAGAATGACAAAACCGTGCATGCGTCCTCTATTTGCATGTTGAGGCACTGGTTCAGTCTTTTCTAAGGGTTGAAAAATTTTATCTTGTGGAATTTTCCTTCCATTCCTTCCATCGAGCACATGCACATGCACTCATGCAGGCCATAGAGTTACACCGCAAGAAATGTCAACAAGGCCTAAATAACAGGTGTTTGGTCCATGCAATGGAATAATCCTCATAAACCAGTTTATTGGCCAAACTTCTATGGTGTTAGGGTTAAATTTGTCTGTTGATAGTGTAAGCAAATGCTGATCCCCATCACTTAGACTAACAATGGGGTTACTGTTGTGAGTCTAGACAAGATGAACTTGGCTCTTTTCTTGTCATAAAGTGCCATAAAATGTGCTACACTAAGAAACGGTCTGACCTAATTCCTAACCAATATGACTGTGCAAAAAACAACAGAAAATATAAAGGAAAAGTATTTATTTATTTTTTTTTTAAATCCCACCTAACTGTGTACCCAGATACAAAGTAGACGTGTTCAAATCAAACATAGCTCTCACTGGTAACAAAAACATTGGACATGATGGCCAAGTTGTTTACGTTACAATTTTGGTTCTCAAGAAAATGATCGAGCAGAACGAGCTGCACATGAGTCTCTCATTTGGGTTGCTAACCATGGTACATGGCTTGACCCTCGCTGTGTGCTTTCCATCTTCTCTTTACTCAGGTCGAGAAAACAGCTTTGAGACAATTGACCTCGAATATGTCAACTTCACTAACCCCTGGAGCCCCAAGCATTTCGTTGTCCAGTCCAAGCTCCACCGGACGGAGCACAAGACTGAGAAGTCTGCTGCCTTTCGCTTCGGCAAAAAGTTTCCCCGCTACACACACTTTTACAACCCCAGCGAGAAGAACAAGTGGGGCCACCACAAAGGCTACCGGATACAGTTCAACTCACATGCCCACACGGTGCTGCCCCGAGGCTGGAGGGAGGAGAACGGCATCAGCTGGGCCAGGTGAGTTACAACTTAGAGAAATGCATCAAGAGCTGGTCATAATTATAACTTTTATTCAAGAGTGAAGTGAATAGCTGTGGGTACAATAATGGCTTAGCATCAGTTGGAGTGAATGAATAATGCACAAAATTGACCAAGGCATTATTGTTATTAAGTGAAATGTAAGTGAAAATGGGGGGAGCGCATGCAAGTAAGTTATCTTTTAGTAGAACAAAGAAAGAAAAGGCTTTCATCAGAAAATCCTCACTTTCTGTTCCACACTTGAACTGGATCTGTCAGGAGGTGTACAAGATGGCCGCACAAGGTTACTCTCCTGTGGAAATCCTCCATGTTATAGATCAGCATATCTTCTTCTTGCAGATACCCTCTGGCAGTGACTCGACACAGGGACAGTGAGAGCAGCAGCAGCAGCATCTACAACCAGAATGACCCTTGGGAGCCCGCCGTGTCTTTCGAAGACTACATCCGCAATGACGAGGACCTGGTCAAAAAGGTCTGTTTCATACAGCAGGATAAGTGCTACGAGTTTGTCAGAGGTCGTATCGTTTGAAGGCCATAGTTTGAGATCATGGTATTGTTTTGTTTATTTAGCAAAAGGAAAGAGCACATTAAAACAGATGAATGTGGATAAATTAACTAATAAATAATGATGTAATGTCGATTTTACGAGCATTCATCAAAACTACATAGTTGCTGTATTCTTGAATATAATATTTGAAGGAACCTTTAGGAACCCAGTTGTTAGTGTGCTGATAATTTCATGGACCTCTCTTGCTGACCTTCTGTTCACAGGACCTGGTTGCCTGGGTGACGGTGGGTTTCCTCCATGTGCCTCACTCGGAGGACATTCCAAACACAGCCACTCCAGGGAACGCTGTGGGCTTCTTCCTGAGGCCCTTTAACTTCTTTAACGAGGATCCGTCCCTGTCATCACGCAGCACTGTGATTGTCCGGCCCGGGAAGAACAGAGCGCCTCAGGTGCAGAGGTGGACCCCCGCCACTGTGGGGCACTGTGTCACTGATAAGCCTTTCTTCTACAATGGAACTTACGTCGGTGTGTGATGAACATGGTAGAAAGACTGAGGATATCTTACAATTTCAAATGTGTTATTTAGATGATTTCAACACTGATATTATGTCAAATGAACATTTCTGAGCTTTAAACCACTGTATATCTGTGAAATCCCTCAGTCATCCAGGCCTGGACGACTAGCAAAAGAAAAAGAAAATCTGTCAACTGGACAAAACATTGTAAGAGTGAAGACGTTTCGCTGCTCATTCAAGCTGCTTCTTCAGTTCTGGTCAGATTACTGGTAGGCAGTGTCCACCAGTAATCTGACCAGAAATGAAGAACTGGCTTGGATGAGCAGCAAAACGTCTTCACTCTTACAATGTTTTGTCCAGTTGACAGATTTTTTTTTTTCTTTTAAACCTCAGTGTTCCCTCTATCGTGTATCATCCTGCATTTGAGACTTAAATTGTCTGAAAATGTAGGTAGGTGAAAATGTTTTTAGCTACCCCTTATCTCTACCCATTTCCCTTTTTCTCCTTCTCATTGTCATAGCCATTTTTCATTAATAAAAACAGTTTTAAACAGGAAGTCAATGGACCTGTTTCTTTTACTAAGCTGTTCTAGATCAATATTGTGGTTTACAATGAAAAAGATGAAATGGTATGGGCCCAGACCCCGCATTATACATTTCAACAAACTGTGCATTTTCTGTGTGCGCATGAAGTGCATGAGTTCACAAGTACAGGGATGGTAACTAGAATTGGGCTGTGAGCTGTGTGATAAAACTGCAGTTCATTTAATCAGAAAGCCACAGCCATAGCCCTGTAAACATTTGATGAATTGGCTACAAACAAGTCCTCATATTTATTTAAAATATGAGTTTAATGGATAAGGCATTCCTTTGCATTGGCTGCTAAGTTGCTGAGGTACAAACATTGAAAACATGCCAGTGAAATGCATTGTGGGGTTGCCTGAAGTCTACATCAAAAAAGTGTGGATCAAAACATTCTGAAGAACTGGGACACGGCACACTTCATCTCCTCATTGTGAACATGCATTTCAAGTGCACAAGTGCCAATATCTTTTTTTACCAAGCAGCCATGTTTGTTTTAATATGAGCAGGCCCTGTGTTTCTCTGAAAATCAGTCTGATATGTCTCTTTCTCCAAACTATGTAAGGTTGTCTTTCGGCCTTATTTAACAGCCACATCAAATATCTGCAGCTTTTTTTTTTACCATCTAAAAATATGGCAAAAATCAAACATGTACTGTCAAAACCAGACTTGGCGAGACTTATCCATGCATTTGTCTCCAGCAGGCTGGACTACTATAACGGCCTGCTCACTGACCTCTAGAAAACGAGCTTTAAGGCAGCTGCAGTACATCCAGAACTCTGCTACTCGGGTCCTGACTAGAACCAGGAAGTACAAGCACATAAGTCCTGTGCTCCGGTCTCTGCACTGGCTCCTGTGGCTCAGAGAATAGACTTTAAAGCAGCTCTGCTTGTGAACAAGTCTCTCCATGACCTTGCACCAAAGTACATCTCTGACATGTTAGTGCCACATGGGACCGACCCCCTGCTGATGCCCAGCCTCAGGACTAAATGAGGAATCAACTATGCACAAACTACCCCATCCAGGCACTGAATGGGGTGATTGTGAGGAGTTGAGACCAGGACCCAGACTACATGTTTTTGTATAGCACAGGAAAGGCATGTAATTTTGTCTAACTCATGCATATATATAGAACTGAAGCCAAGATTCAAGGTTTTATTGTTGTTGTCATAGAAAATAATAATACATTTAGAGCATCAAAAACTGTATGCAGTTTTTTCATAAAGAGCATCCACAGTAAAGTGCATCACAGGGACATACAGTGAAATATGTGGAGTTTTTATGTCATTATGCAACAATGTAAAGTCCAGTTCAGTGCTATTGTATTGGTGGATGTGGTTATTGTCCATGAGAAGGGGGCAGAGAGGGGGGCACTGAGGATGTTGGTCAGTTTGGTTGTTTTGGCCTGTATGGACATGGACCTTCTACCTGAGGGCAGCAGGTGGAAAAGGTGATGAGCAGGGTGGTGCCGGTTACACAAGATGTTGTGCTCTCTCCTCAGACAGCGAGTGTTAGAGATCAGGGGTTGGCAACCTTTAACCTTTTTCTCTCTTCTGCCTTCGGATATTTTTCAGCAAAGATTGTGTGTTTATTGTGGAAATGCCTTGTGATAAATGCGTGGCGTTTTGGCGGGTACACCAGTTTCTGTGAATGTGACACTGACTTTGAGCAACGACAAATAATAATATATAATTTTATTTAAATATTTCAAGATCACAATAATCTTCCAATTTAGAAGTACAATAAAAAAGAACTAACACAAATAAAATACACTTTAATTAAATACTTATAATTTATTTTCCATAGCCATGTGGAGCTGCAATATAAGGATGAATGAGCTGCAGGTTGCCCAAAGGTGGTATAGATGGTACTGGTTTCTAGTAGAGTTACCCCAGTAATTTTCCCTGTTGTTTTCACCACCCTTTGGAGTGCCTGCTGGTTCACTTTAGTGCAACTGGGGAGCCCTAATAATCCATATGTCAGAACTCTACTAATGGCACAGCTCTAGTTCACCCATCCCTGCTGAACAAAGCGGACTACCCTGGACTTCCTGTCTGGAAACCCCGCCTCTACTAAAGCCTTTTCAAATTGTTTACCGGTGTACTTAACTCACTAGTATTTGCAAACCGCCCCTGGTCTCATCTCTGGGCGACCTCTTGATGCCATGTTGACCTCTGACCGTCTGCTGACCCCTGTCTGACCTCAGGTTTCTCTCAACCTCTCACTTCTTTCAAGATAAATGACTGAATGTTACACGCATGGTGATGGTGGCCACAGTTGTTGGCAAGTGTCACTTTGCAGCTGATGTCATCAACATTCCCTGGGGATGTGGTGCTAACTAAAGGCAATGCACTGTCTGGGGCTTTCTTAGACTTTAATCTCAGTTTTATTTTAACACAATCAATCTGACCAGAGAGAGCTGGCTTAGCTGGAACTACAACAGGCGAGTTGATTTGTGCTAAAGTATTAAACAAATCTCTCTCAAATAACATTACAGTCACAATGTAGCTAGGATTAGTTTTTCACTTTCACTTTTTTTGTTGAAAAGCCAACACGATTGAACGCTCGTATTGTTCTCAGGCTCCAGAAAATATGCTGTTTAAATCCATTTTGTATTTTTTTCTTGAGTTTTCAGACTATGTTAACTTTTTTGGCAGTGTTTGCTTATGTGTGCATTGTGGCCCCATGGTAACTGCTGAACATTCTGCCATAGAGATACATGTAGAACAACACCAGCGTGATGTCACTGTAAAGTATCAATGGGCTGGGTTCATGTGACATCACAACACTCTAAAATCCCTATACACAACCTTTTTCTCATTATTATTGTGGCATAAAAAACAGACATCTATAAGAATGTTGTGGAGGTTGTGTTGCTTAGGAGCACAAACACAGTATGCATTTCAAACAGGGATTTAACCACCACACCTCCACTAACTCTTTCTGAGTAATATGCTGCTCCACCAAAGTAACTGACTCAAGATCTCAACATTATGATCTCTGCAATTAAATGCCCTTAATCCTGTCAGGTCTCCAGGGTTGAGGGTTAGACTCCCCAAACATCCAGGATGCAGGATGCTGGGTGTCCGGTCCAGACTGGACTCCTCTGGTTGGGCAAGTGTGGTTGGAGCGTCACCATGGAGATGTGGCGATAATGCAGCTGAGTGCACCAAAGGTATTTGTGACATTGCATCAACGCACACAAATCATTCAAACACCAACCACTTACTGTCTTGTACTTTGTTGTGGAAGTCAGTTCAGAAAATAGTACAATAAAAAACATAAAAAGAAGCAAAACAAAAATGTATATATTTATAATACAAGTACAGGGTGGCCCAAAAGTCACTGACACTTACACCTGACACCTATAATTCTTTATACTCACCAAATTTTTGCAGTAGATACATTTTTGCCGATAGATACAGTTATAATAGTTCACTTATACTTGAACTTATCACTACTTAAACTAGGGGAAGTAAAAATTACCTAATTTTTAACAATAACAACAATTTTTAAGTGTCCCCCATTTTCAGTTTCACACTGAATAGCCTGATCCAACACACTCTGCATAACATTTGAAAGCATTTCTCGGCTTATGGCTCTTATTTGATCCTCGATATTATGTTTTAAATCGTTTATTGTCTGAGGTTTATTCATAAACACTTTTTCTTTAACATAGCCCCACAGGAAGAAATCAGGACTAGTCAGATCTGTGGAGATCACATACTGCCCCCTGTCTTTGAAAACCACTTATTATTCCTTTAATGGCATTTACTTTTGGGGCATCTCTGGTATTAAAATGTCGACGGTAATACCGCTGGGTTTCTGAATTTGACCCATGTGACTCAAAGTACCACTGTACAATGAGGGTTCGTTCCTTGGTGCTGTATTTGCTCATATTAATGTTGGAAGTGTAGTTCTAAATGCTCTGAAAAAATAAAAGAAAAATATTTAGTAACAAAAGAGTAAATTTTTTTCAACTGTCAGTGACTTTTGGGCCACCCTGTAGTTACAGATAGTAGCTTTAAAGATGCATGTGAGGTGTGTGAGATTTAAAAACACAGTGGAGCACTTCCTGTATTACCACAAGATATTACAAGATGGAATATGCAATACAAACATAGCCTAAATATGCAGGATTTGTGTGTTAAACATACATCCATTAGCTTTCAGATTGTGAGGACACTGCGGACTAACCTTCAATGGCAGGTTTAATGGGCCACATGAGATGGAGCAGGATCCACGTGAAGCATGTACCCACACATTCCTCACACAGGCTATGGAGACACTGCAGTCACTCATCTATACAGGCTATACTCCCATTCTCTCTGACGCACATGCATTTGTATAGGGACTATGTAAAACCTCGTAATAATTAGTTAAATAAAGTTAAATAAAGACATAAAAATTTGAAAAACAATATCTGAAGGAGCAGCACAAGAAAATCATTTCATATTGTCAATATAAAGCAGGGGTGGGAAAACTTTTCTCATTAACATATAACAACTTTTCTCATTAACATAAAACACACTGAAAAAGCTGAGGGCCGATTGAGGGCCATAGACTGGTCGCCAATACAGTGAATACTTCAAATCTGTGTTATTATTACAAGTTAGACTGAATCACCTTTATTCATGCTACATCCTCAATGGGACACATTAAATATTTGATATGGGCTTGTTAAAGTAGATTTTCAGAAATATAAAGTAAGAAGTACTGTTTAAGGTAATATGGGCCAATTCACCTGGAAACTTGAGGGCTAAGAAAAATTCCTACTTTTTAAATGGATGAAGATTACATATGAAAGCTCAAGCAGTTTTCTAAACTGGACTTTCAGTCGAAGCAGGAGGTTATAACTAAAGGACCTAGACCAATGCTAAAGGAGCTAAATGGTTTGCTCCAGACGACGGGACGAAAGACTCGCTCTTTTCCAACACAGACGTATAGAATGGTAAGAAATGTAATGACTTCAATCCATTGAAAATTGGGGAACCAGAATAAGGATAAAAAACAATACAAAACCAGCTTGCTTTTTATTTCATACTATTAGAGCTATTTCATACGGACTTCGGAACTTTTATTTGAAATTCTTTTTTATTCTGGCCCCAAGTCACTGGGAGAGAAACTGACCCGGGGCCAAATGTACCGACACCTGGTTTATATGTTTGTAAATCTGATTGTGACGAGATCAGTGCCTCACCAGCCATGAACCTCACCTTTTGGTCTTCCAACTAATACAGCTGCAAAAAAAGTATGTGAACCCTTTGGGATTATGTGAAGTTTCGCATGAATTGGTCATAAAATGTGCTCTGAACTTCATCTAAGTCACAACAATAGAAAAACACAGTCTGCTTAAAATAATACTACACAAACATGATATGTTTTTATGTATTTATTGAACATAACATATAAACATTCAGAGTGCAGGGTGGAAAAAGTATGTGAACCCCTAACCTAATGACCTCTCTAAGAGCTAATTGGAGCTGGGAGTGAGCCAACCTTGAGTCCAATCAGATGATGTGATGATATTGGATGTGTTGCTGAAAGCTGTCCTGCCCTTTATGACCAATTCAAGCAAAATTCCACATAATCCCAAAGTGTTCACATACTTTTTCTTGCAACTGTACATAGAGAACGATGTGACTACAGGCAGAGCAAACAGAGGGTGAGAGATGTGAGCTCCTTAGGCATTTTCATGTCCAAACAGTTAGTGGAATGTCTTTTATATTATAATGTGCTCCCCCACACACAGTAACAACAAAAGAGGCACAAACACACAGAGCATCCACAAGTATGAGGCTGTGGTTTGAGCACACGAGTACACAGAGCTGACTCATGAGTGCGGATGGAAAGTCGGTACCTGTTGTCATGACAGCAACATTCACATACCTCACACATCTGCATCTATAATATTGTTTGTTGTAATATTTTTTCAGACCCAGAATTGTTGCACAGCAGATTTAATACTTCATAAGTTAAAGGTCCTATAAGTATGTGAAATTGACTCCTACATTACCTTTAGTTCAGGAGAGATTGGCAATTATCCAGATGATTCTACTGAAGGTATATGGAGCGGAGCACTTCCTGTATTACCACATAACATCACAGTATGGCATTTGACTTGTCTATCTCTATGGAGACAACGAGGCAATGCCACCAGTCCAGATTGTAAGTCAGATCTGTGGAGAGGCAACCTTACTCATGTTTTTCAATGCATTCCTATCAACTAAAACACTGGTAATTGATTACATGCAATATAGCCAAGTGTAAAGCCGTACTGAGGAACATTCTGTGCTAAACAATAACATCTCCAGAGAGACATATCTCCACTAGAAAAAGTTACACAGTGTACCTTTAAATATGAATAAGACAACTATAACTTAAAAAATGTGAAAGTGTTTTTTTTTTCATTGCTGTCCAGGCTGTGTGTGCAACTCATTTGAAGAGTTCACTGATGAACAAGATAACAACTAGTATGCTAAATGCAGTCTTCCTGATTGTTAGGGCAATAAAGCGCTTTATAATTAGATGCAGACAGTACACAGCAGCCATGTTTTGACCTCAAGAGCTGCTTATACAATATATTTGTACTGGGGAAGACACATTTTGCTCAAATACAAGGGGAAAAAATTGAGTACAAGGCCTTTAAGGATGACTTTAAATCCCCTCCTAATCCAGTCAGGTCTCCAGGGTTGAGGGTTAGACTCCTCAAACATCCAGGATTCAGGATGCTGTGTATCCGGGCCAGACTGGTCTCCTCTGTGCCTGTGTGGGCCACCAGAAGAGGCTGGTCTTTTCGGTGGGGTGCATTTGTGTTTGATGTCATAATATTGGGTGAAGTGCAGTGGATTTTTTGACAGGGACTGAATCCACAAACTCTTAGTACTGTTGTCTTACTAAAATTTCAAACTTGACTTTGATACCAAGGAACAGACTCGATATTCAATACAATTCCAAGTAGAAGGTGATTTTCAACGTTAAATTGCAGTAATTTCTTTTATATTCCCATGTGGCCTTATATCTGTGTAATCCCGCCGTCCGGGTAGGTTCTATAATGGTCCATGGGTGTATACTAGTCTATGTGTCTTATACTTGTTCTGATACAGCTCAAGATCATTCTAAACCTATTCAGGAATGGTTCATTTCTGTCCTGTGAATGTGGCTTTTTTAGTATCGATACCTGCTCAAATGTGTATATAGTTTCGGTCCTTGTTTTAGTATCAGCTAGTATCTAATTTTCAGTACTTTTAACAACCCTAGCTCTTATTTTCTCAAAAAAAATTTATGAGAATGGGGGGTGGTCAGATTTAGATTTATGGTCAGATTGTTTTAACACAGTCGGACCATAAAGAACTGACTCAGGGTGCGCTCACACTACCCCCTAAAGTGTGGGACGTTTGGAACTTTGACCCAGTTGGAAGAAATGGGCCAAAGCACGGCGTGGTTACTGATGTACGCACACATGCATGATTTATGTTTGCAAGTCCTGTCTTGTGTGCAGAGAGAATAGAGGATAAGAGGAAAAAGTGAATGAACTCTGCTTCAGACTCACCGGACCGTGACTTGGTTCTGCTGTGCCGGTGTGTGCGGCCTATAGAACCCTACGCAATCGTGCTTGAGCATAGCATGTAGCATGGTTCAAAAGGCTTAGTGGTTGAATTACAAAAGGTTAGAGCTAATTTCTGCAGTTAAACAAGTCCGTCTCGCGTAAAATTACAGTCCTGAGCTTAGTGGCATTAGCTAACAGTCGTTCAGTTAGATATTCTCCGCTTTTTTGTTGAAAACACCTAAACAGGATTGCTCAACGGTTCCTGAAAATGTGCTATTAAAACTTTTTGGCAGTGTTTGCTAACATTTACATTGTGTCACCGAGTTAGCTGGTGAAGTCTCCATCATAGACATACATGCAGAACTCCCCAAGCGTGATGTCACTCCAAAGTATCAACTGACCACCAAATCTCCCAGTAAACAAGCCTTCACATTCACAGCAGCGCTATTGTCATACACACGCAGCTTCCCCACACCGCAGCCAGGGGGAGCAGGAGGAGCCAGTGCCGAGCTGATGTGTGAAGGGTAAACACAGCGTTTTAAAGAGTGTGTGCAGAGTTTTACAGAGCTGCTGGTAAAACGCGTTGATGGCACACGCATTCTGCCGAGACGCACCATGGCAACTCCTCACATACACTTTACAAAACTGTTACCGTTATGAGAGACACTGACAAATGATGAGCAATGTTGGTGGGAAAGGGAAATTTCAGTGTTTGTTATGGTAATTAGTTTTTGGTTGTGATTTCCTTAAATATGACCTAGTGTCCACAGTTACATGGCAAAAATCAAATATAGCTTTGATTGTTGTACAGAACAAGTGTAATGTTGGTTTATTCTCACTTACACAAATATTAGACATGATCGCCAAACTGTTAATGTTATGTTATAATCTCAGGATGATTATCCAATCAGAAAGCAGAATGAGCCTCACGTGAATGTCTCATTTGGGTTGCCAGTTTCAGTGCTGAAATTCAGTTGGTTTAAGCCTAAAAAAACTGTTACTGATCTGAATCCACACTATCTTTACCCTAGCACCTGCAGCCGACACAGTTTTTATGCAAAAGAGTTAATAAGAAGGTATTTTTCTACATTTGTAGAATGTATTTGGAGATGGACAGTAAGAGTTACATATGAGTTACAATACCGAATGTGTATTTTATTATGTTTGAATTTATGGTGTCCTGGAATGTTGCTGTTATTTGAATTGTAATTTAATCAGATGTATATATTTAGAACTGAGAGCTTTCTATCTACGATACAGAGGAAACCTTCTGAACCTACATCTGTCGTTTTTACTGTAAAACGCAGTACTGTAACACAAAGCAGAGTATTATCAAAAGGGGTGGACCATTTACAGAGACAAGGAGGTGACAACAACCAGGCCAAGTTACAGTTCAGATCTGTAAAGAGGCGATCCTCTCACTGTAAGAATGCATGTTTTCAAGGTATTAATTTATTAATTTAGCAATAAAGATGTGTGTAATTAATGCCAGATACCTTTGAAGTGATTTATTTTATAGTTTTTCCATGTTTCATGTGCAAAATGTATTAGAATCATTTGTAGTTTTTCTTTAATATATGTCTGTTTACTTTAGACTGGACAGCTGCCCTCATTAGGTAGCACTGACCTCTGACCCAAAGGATCAATGCAAAGGTGCAGGTCAAACCAAAGCCTCCGTAGAGCAAAAAGTGAAACTGAACCCTATTTGAAAAGATACTGAAACTATGTTTTTCAGGTGTGATGTCACCATCTAGTGGCTGACCCAGGAGGTCTTCCAGAGACATCAAAATAAATCAATACAGATGTCAGGACGACAGAGTATATTCAGAAAAGGCTTCTGGACCACCGCACAGCCTCAGTGACTTTTTTGTACAAGCCTTTGCCACCACAATCCCGTTATGTTTGACAGCAGCACGTGGCTGCTTGGCAGCCTATTACAGATTTGGCACATTTATTTGTTATAATTTGGTGTTGGTGTAGCTTCTCAAGATGATTATCCAATCAGAAAGCAAAATGAGCCTTGCGTGAATCTCTCTTTGGGTTGCCTGTTTAAACCTAAAAGGGCTCTCTTTCATCTGAATGGTCACTACCTAAACCCCAGCACTTGCAATCATTAGTCACTGCTAGTGCAGCCTCTACAGCTCAGTGAGTGAATTCGGGAGGTTCTGATCTTTCACATGAGGCATGGCTTGTCCATATACTGGATCTAACTTTGACCTTTCAACAAGGTCTTAACGAGATATTCTAGACGTTGTTTTCACCACCCTCGTTTTCACCACCACCGGTACACACGCACTGCTCTGTACTTTGTTCATTCTCCAGTTTTATTTTCTCCTTTTGCTCATATCAATTCTCTTCTCATCATTTACTCTTCTGTGGCAAGAAAAGACTTGGCATAGAGGAATTTAGAGCATTGCCCTTGTCCAGACTGGACAAGGGCAATGCCTGCACCTGCTTGTGGTGGTGTGCATAGCTGTGGTCAGGAGCAGCTGCTCCTGTAGATGATGTGGCTCCTGCTTTCACTCCCAGGAGTCTGTGAGGAGCACTGGGTCCATACTTGGCTGTTCCTTCAGGGTCTCCCCCAGGGTCTGGTGCACACAGTGAAAACCAGGGACAAGTGGCCGCTGTGCCCTTGCATATGTCCACCTCTCTGTAAACGGTCAATGGTTACATTTTTATATAGCACTTTTCCATCTTCAAACCCTCGAAAACACTTTGCATCAACGAACCATCAAGGCAAGGTGGGTTAAGTGTCTTGCCCAAGGACACAATGGCAGCATTCATCTGTGGGAGCGGGAATCACTCCACCAACCTGTGGATCAGTGGATTTGATCAACCAACCAATGATGTTTATGTCGAAAGGAGGATTCAAACCACCGACCTATGGATCAGTGGATTTTGGTGTGTAGGTCATTTTTTTAATTTGTTGTGTTTTTGATAATAATGTGGATCAACTGAAGAACTCAGAGAACTTATATCCCATGTGAGAGAATCAAGGAAAAGAATACATTATTTTGCAATAAACTTTACTTTGTATTAAATATAATGACACTGATATGTTCAGGCCTGTTTTTTCTTCCTCAAAGAGTTTTCTGTTTTGTTTTTTTTGTTTGTTTGTTTTTTTGTTTTGTTTTTTAATACACAAACCCTGCATATCTAAGCTGAGTTCAAGTTCTATTTCAGCCATGAAATTGCCCGTCTCAGCTGTACTAAAGGCAAAAGGTAGCTGTTAACTTGGCATACAGTATGACATCACAAGGTAGAACAGAGCATTTTGAACTTGGAAGGTGTAGACAGACTAACAATAAGGGATTACTCATTTCTGAATGAAACCAAACACAACTCTGAGTATGTTTTTGAGAAGTTAACAAAATGACAACATGACTTAAAGCTCACAAGAATCCAACCCCAGCCTGTTACACATAGATGGTTTGTATCTTGGGTTTAGTGACAAATCATTTTAAATAATTTTGCAACAGACAGATCACAAATCCTGCAAGATGTAACTCACTCAACCCTTTAATCACATCACACACAACAGATGACATACTGCGCTCAATATAATATAGTATTTTAAGTTTAAAAAATCAATTCAGTTAAATCAGAAAGATCCATCACAACATAAAATAGTGGAGATCTCCCAGGACTTCAGGGCAGTGGGTGCTGGCCATCAGGCTGACATTCTGCTGCTTGTCCCTCTTACACCCACAATGTGGTGAAATGTAACACTGTAACTGTAAGACATGTGCATTTTTTTTTCATTTTGAACACTGAACAATGATTGGGAGGAGTTCATGACAACACTTACCTAAATGTTGCTCAGGTGAGTTTAATTTAGTCTTGTTATCACTACGCACTTATCCGGCCTCACTTACAGACTCATGTTTGTGTATTGTGTTGGAGTTGTGTCTGACAACAGTCTTAAAAAGCATGCACATAAAAATAGTATATAGTAGTTTTAGGACAGGCCCAAATATTCCACGTGCTTCATCAGTGCTTTCTTTGCTTACAATAGAAATGTGTAATCATTCTGTGTGAATGGACCAGTATGACAGAAAACATCAATATTTATGCTTAATGTTTTTATGTTTTTGAGTCTGGATAGAATAGTAAGTGATTACTTGGCACATTTGTGTAATTCAAATCCACTGAATAGCGTTTCAGGGCATAGCTTGGGAGCCTTCTTCCATTCAGGTGACTAACCTTATTGTAACTTAACACATTATTACCTGACTCAGACCTAACTTCTAACTACTGCCAGTCTGAAATTATTAGTATTGTTTTAACTTCAGGATATTTCATTTTTTATATATTATTGTCATTTTTTTTATGATTTGTTGAGTCTTGTGCTTGTGTCAGTGGAGGTGTTTTTGTCATTATTATTACTGTGAGCGGGAGCCTCGCCACAGTTCTGACCTGTGACTTGGCCTGGTGGCATCACCTGCTTTTCTCATTGTAAATATAAATATTTAATTCCATACTGTGCAACTTCTAGACAATACAGTAACATTTCTATGGAGACAAACAGACAGGCAAAGTTACATAGTGCAGCTTTAAATAAAAGCAAGTCGGGCTGCAGATGTTAATGGTCAAAATGTCCAGTTCAATGCAAAACAAGGAGACTACAATAAAGAAAACCTAAGATCAAAAGCCCCCACACTAGCTGGGCAACAAAATCACCTGATATATGGTAGCAATTGAATAAATAATATTATTATTGTATGAACACTAAAAATAACAGTGATAGCTTATTATTATCATGTGTAAACTAACAGATGGTGTTATTACAATAAACAAATACAATTTAAAACTATCCTTATCAGTTATATTAACTTGATTTTTTAAATGCGTATCTGGAAATATATACAAACACACACACGTCATATATATATATATATACATATATATATATATATATATATATATATATATATATATATATATATATATATATATATATATATATACACACATATATTTATATATATATATATATCTGTGTGTGTGTGTGTGTGTATATATATATATACACACACACAGATATGTATATGTATATATATATATGTATATATATATATATGACGTGTGTAAAAAATCAAGTATATATATATATATATGTATGTATATATATATATGTATGTATATATATATATATATATATATACACATAGTATATATACATAGTATATATACTTAGTATATATACATTATATCATTATATTATTATTATTTTTTTTTTTTTGTTTATTTTCAACTAGGTTTGATAATATCCACACTGTTACACTACTACTTAGTGTCATTTATATGGTCCTTGTAATTATGATGAATCTAGCATGTGCATGTGGACTTCCTGTGACGTGGCCTCCGGTCAGTACCAGTTCATTTAAGAGGGAGTGTGATGCCAGGTTATGAATGAAAATGGACTCATCACTTACACTCAAATGAGTATAAGTGATGACTAAAGTAAGTATCTGCTTTGAGATTTATTTATGAATATTATATGAAATCATGTCCTGTTCCAGTAAGACAAAGAATGAATCACAACCACAGCGTTATGAAACCAAGATGTAGGCCTACTGTAACCATGGACCATGGTGGATGAAAAATGCAGACAAACAATGTCAAAGTTATCAGCTTTATAAATACAAATGAGAAGAATAAAATACTTTAATACTGTTATTGTGTTCTTAGGAAAGACACTTCATCGTCATGGCCTAGTATGAACGTGGTGTGTTGCTGGTGGTCAGAGGGGGGGGACACAGATTTTCAGCTTGACTACTGTCTGTCACAGCTGTGCTTCTTCATTTGAGAGAAGCATGATACAAATGAATGGCCAAAGGATGGCCAAAAACGAAATCATTTCTAAATGCCGGGGACAATTTTTGAATTTAAGATTGCAATATTTAAGTTAAGTAAAGTTAGTGTTTGATCACTGATTGTTACACCCTGCCAAAGAGGAGGTAGTGGAGCTCCACTCTTCCCATTAGCTGCAGCCAGACACTCTACAGATAATCTGTAGAGCAGTTTTAAACAGTAGGTCAATGGACCGATGTCTATTATTGTTTTATAAGTTGTTTTAGATTGATAGTGTCATTCACTAGAAACAGAATCTAAAACATGTTATTTAGTTTAATTTTAATTGAGTTATTACTAATGTCAGGATTAGGATTTTTTTGTGTGTTTTTTGTGCTATCCTTCCCCTTCCTTCCACGTCTGGAGCTGGACCTTCACCTGGGGAGTACTAAGAGGCTGGGGATTCCTACACTCGGGGCCAGATCGTCTTGTCATTTAGCAAATTAAAGAGCCACAACTTTAGTTTGCTACTGGTGAGCTAGCAAAAAATGGGTTAACAGGTTTGGTGAAGCGGGGTGGTGTCTGTCCAAGTCACCGCAGGTACAGCAGAGACCAGTCAAAGTCTGGGTACAAGTCAAATTGGCCAACCAGGATCCAGGACGCACCAACAGAATTAACATGTACAGAGACGGCAAAGAAAACACAGGAGCAGCATGTTATACCAAACACTCTGTTCCTCCTTGTGATGCCAATAAGTGGTAATATAGGAAGTGCTCCACAGTGTTTTCAAACTCTATACACCTTCAGTATAATCATTTTTATAATTTCAGCGCTGGATTTGCCTAACTTTGATGTTATAGCCAATGTTTTAGCCTCATTGAAACGGTTTCACTCAAATATTAGAGGCTTTCTGGTGACAATCTCAACTGTCCAAAAGGTAAAACAAAAAAATCATTTAAAGAGTAGGTCAATGGACTTATAGAGAGCAAACCACTTCAGTTAAAGCTTAAAACAGCTGTTAACCTTCAAACCACCACTGCATGACATCATATGGTAGAACAGAGCGTTTTGAGCTTTGGAGATGTAGACAGCCCAATAATCCAGGATTACTCAAATATGTGCGAATGAAACAAAGCACAACTCCAGGTCTGTTTTTGAACATTCTAACATTGCTTAAAGCTCACAGGAGTCCATTTTGGGTAACATAGGACCTTTAAAGAGGGGGCAAAATCTACTTTTTTCTACCATGTTATAACGTTCCCTCATCAAAAACATGCCTGAAGAGGTTTTTGAGCGAAAATTTTTAAAGCTAAATTAAAAACAGAAATTGTGGTATTTGAGGATTTAATCTGCCAAAACTTTTCTGGGGTCTTTGAGTTGCTACTGCCGTTAGTCTTGGTGTTGCTTTACATGGTTCTTTTGAATTTAACCAACAGATCAGCCAGGTAGTCAGATCTGCTACTAAGACTAGTAAGATGAAGCTGTACCTACTTCACACTGACTTGGAGCATGTTATTCATCCCTTCATCACCTGAACATTAGACTTCTATAACTCCCTTTACTGTGGGTTGGACCAGGCCTCCATCCACCGTTTACAGTTAGTCCAAAAAGCTGCAGCACCAGGAAATATGAGCATATTTCTCCTGTGTTGACCTCTCTGCACTGGCTTTCTGTCAGCTTCAGGATTGACTTTAAGATTCTGATGATGGTTTTTGAATGTCTCCATGGGTTGGCACCTCCCTGTCACTTTGAGCTTCTGTCTGTTCATATTCCCAGTACAATCCTGAGATCAGCAGACCAGATGATTTTGGATGTTTTAAGGTTCCGGCTAAAAACTCGAGAGGAACAGGATTTTGCTGTAGCTGGCCCCAGTCCAATCTGTAAATATTTTTAAATCTTTGTTAAAAACTCATTTGTTTGCACTGGCTTTTAACGCGAGCTGAGCAGGACTTTTGTATTGCATTGTACACTGCCTGGCCAAAATAATATATAATCTAACTAATTTCGTTGGAACACCTTTAGCCTTGATTTGCATTCCTTTTTCACCAAGATCTTGCATTGATGATGGTCGAGTCTGACGCTGCACAAAGCTTCTCCAGCACATCTCAAAGATTCTCAATGGGGTTAAGGTCTGGACTCTGTAGTGGCCAATCCATGTGTGAAAATGATGTCTCATGCTCCTGAACCACTCTTTCACAATTTGAGCCCGATGAATCCTGGCATTGTCATCTTAGAATATGCCAGTGCCATTGAAGATGGAACCCCTGATGGAATCTGGTCATTCAGTATATTCAGGTAGTCAGCTGACCTCATTCTTTGAGCACAGACTGTTGCTGAACCTAGACCCGACCAACTGGAGGAGGCTCAGACGTATTTGCTTAGTTAAATCCAGGTGGCGACTTTTTTTTTTGGCCAGGCATGTATTTGTTGTGTTCTATTGTATTTTTTCATGTTTTGTGTTATAAGATTATACTTCATATAGTACAGCACTTTGGGCAGCGGTGGTTGTTTTTAAAGGTTCTTTATAAATAAATTTGACTTGGCTTGACTGTTAGCCATGCATGTTTCAATACTCTAGCAATCTCCTCCTTATGGTTAGATTGTGTGCAATGCTCAGCCCACAAGTGTAAGTCACTCATGCCCCCACATGGCAATTCTTCATAACTACTACAAACTACAAAAATTTGTCACAAAACTGCATATAACAACTTTACAAATCTGATGCGATGTGCAGTAGTTCCATTAGCAGGATGCACATTTATTGTGAATAGCGCGCTGAAGGGGGAGTGACTTCATGTGAGAGCAAAGGGAGGACTCAGAGTATCAAAAACACAAGTGAAACTTGTTAAACATATTGCTCTAAATATGTTACATGTTGCCAGTTAATAGCCCATAGAAGTCAAATACCTCCTGTTTAAGTTGTAGCACAGTATGTAATTCATAAAGCACAAGATCATGTGAACATAAATATCCCGCCCAGTACGAGACCCCCGACGTCACCTGTCAGTGGTGGTTATGTGGCCGGGTTGGTGTTCACTAATAGCATGGCCCATGTGTTTATGATGTGTGTATGTGGGGGCTCCATGTGTGTGTGCTCAGTGGTATTCCAACCATCCACGCCTCTTTGTCCCCTTCTCAAAATAAACCCAGAGCCAGGGCAGCAGGGGGGGGCAGTACTGCACAATGGAATGTCCTCAGAACAGCCACACTGGACTCTGCTCTGTCTGGAGTTTGCATGTTCTCACTATGTTTACAGACACACCACAAAAAATCTTGTAATTGTCTGATATCTGGATTTATCAGATTACTGAAATGTCATATAAACAGCTAAATCTGATTTGAGTAATCTGATTTCTCTTTGACTATTCACTGTGGAAATACAGACAAAAGCCATCTAGCCTAGCAAACACTGACATGGAACACAAAACCAAAAGTACTAGAACACAACAACATAAAGGAAGGGCATGCTCACTTTTAGTTGCCTGTTCCTATTCCCAACCTAAAAGGACTCTCTCTGATCTGAATTATCACTACCTAAACCTGAGCAGCTGCAGTCAGTCATTAATGTCAGTGCTAGTGCAGCCTCTGCAGCTCAGTGAGCTTTTATGAGGCATGGCCTGTCCATATACTGAGAATGAGAAAACTTGTATGTGTCCTCTATCTGCAGGCACTGGAAACTCAGTTGCAGTTCCTTTTCCAAACGGTGAGAGGGCAGGTTACAGTCCCTATACATGTCTATTCTGATGTGCATGTATCTGTTTAGTCCAGTTATCTGGCCATGCAGCCACTGTGATACTGTAAAATTGTCCCACGAATACCACAGAGGTCCAAAAAGGACAGGGTCAGACTGGGGAGCACCAGTGGCACACACAGCAGTGAGCTAACATGAGAAAGGCTTCACAGTTTCACACATGTTTTGTAGACTGTGGGCCAGAAATACTTTAATGAAACACTATATGGTAACAGCCCATTCCTCGGCGCATGCAGGGGCCTACAGGGGCGGTGCCACTGCTGCACTGTCCACATCTAATTATAAAGCCTTTTTTTCTTCGTCTGAGAATCAGGAAGTACGTGCTTAGCATACCAGTTGTTGGTAGCGTGTGGAGCTCTGGTGTCTGAAAGTGTGAAAAGCACTTATAAACCTGATGACCAGTTAGGATGCTCTGAATGTATAAGGTAAGTGAGGAATAACTTTGGACCACTGCAAACTGTTAAAAAAAGAAATAGTTCTATTTTTCATTTTTTAAACTTAAAATCAGGTACAATGCCTTTAAGGTTGTGTTGAGCGTTTTAAGGTTGTGTTGCGGATTATCCTGCGTTCCTACTGTACATTTCCTTGCCAACCTCTTCTACACTCTGTCAAAATCCAGAAGGGTCTGAAATCGGACTATCGAGCGTGGCAAACCTCTGTCTTAACTTGGTCCCAAGTTCGGAGCGCAGCTGCTAATTTGTATCACATGTCTCTCAAATACAGAAGACTTTCCCCTAGAAAATCCTTGTATCATTCAGAACAAAATGTATAACTTCTTTCTATCTTTCTTTCTTCTGAGATAAATAACATTTTGGTTCTTTGATTATTGATTCTTTTTTCTCCTTTTTTAACATAAGTCGCCATTTTTGTTTTTGCCGGAGCAGGCATCTCTCTGATTGATTCATCTGCCTGTCAGTCACACCCTCTGGAATCGGGGAGACAGGATACGGCTCCAGATCCACTATGTAAACTTTTGTCAAAGCGAGTGGTTCAGGTTAGCCTGATAACTGGTCTCCTACTGTTGACGCTTGTCTGGCTTTTAAGTGGCAAAATACAGATTTTTAGGTCCGTTTATGAGCATGAAGAGATTACGTCACTAAAAATATTAATACATGTTTACAGTATCGATATTTCATATTGCTCTAATACAACAATATATTGCAAAATAACATATTGCCCTGGTTGTAACCTCTGAGTGGCTCCAGACTCTGCAGAATATCTTCTTGTCCTTTTCAGAATAATCACACTTGTAGATAGCCGGCCTGAGTTGTTTGCTCAGACAGTAGCAGTTACAGTGGAGACAGCAGCAGTATAATGACGCAGCAGTGGGGGGCTGCTACACAATAGAAGAAAATACAATAGATGCTGGTTCATGACCAAGGTTTGACCCACATAATGGTCAGTGCATGGCTGATCCCAGTCTGGTCATCCACAGTTTCCACATCCCGAGAGCCCACGATGAGCCCAGCCAGTAAAACAACTGTAGTGATGGACATAGGAACATATGAAAGGAATATGGACACGCTATTACGTGACACATACGAGGTTTTAAGCAAGAATTCAACAGAGGAAAAGTGACAGACGCTGAAAGTTGGCTCTGTTTGAGGACTTTCATTTAAGAGTGAGTCTGTGGTTTGGTCAGAGCTTCATCTATTTGATCACTGTTAATAAAGTGTGTCTTTATGATTATTTAATGTCACTGTACCTGATTTTTACTGCCAAAAACTAAAAAAAAAAACAGAACTACTTCATTTTAAACATTTTGCTGTAGTCCAGTTATTCTTTGCTTACCTTATGTATTCTGAGTTTTGTAATTATTCACAGCAAGAAATCCATGGGGAAAGTTATATTTAGTATAAGCTTGGTGTTTTGGGTTAATGGTAAGTTTCCTGAATACCTTTTTGAATACAATAAAAGCAATCCTATGCAACTTTTCTGATGGAGGGTCTGCTGCTGGCTTGCCTCCATGGATTATGTTATTGCTTTGCCTTAAATATTCCATAGTATGGCATTAATTATGGCAGTGGTAACGTAGATAGCATCTAGCGGTGATATGTGAGAATACAACATGGCTGGGACAGTCTAATTGCAGATTTGTCTGTAAAAGTATGAAATTATTTGTAAGGAAAAAAGGGGAATTATTAAATTATTAGTCTAGACCAGGGGTGTCCAAACTTTTTTTCACAGAGGGCCTCATACTGAAACATATTTGAAGCAGAGGGCCACAAACCAGTGTCGATGCAGGGAGTTAAATGGTGCATGTAACACGGGTTTGATAGAGCCATTGTACCGCTAATAAAACTTGGAAGATTATTTTTAAGTCTGTTTCACAATGCAACGTGGTGTTATTCAAGTTATAGTGGTAGAATCTCTTCAGTTTGTCGTAAAAAAAATACCTCCTGATCAATTGGGCCAATTTAGGAGGAGACACAAGGGCCAAAAAAAATTGGTCTGAGGGCCGCATTTGGCTCCTAGGCCATAGTTTGGACAGCCCTGGTCTAGAGGTTAGACTAGTGAGTCTTACTGTTTTCAGTATGCTTTCTATCTCACAAAAATACTGTATCACAGAGTCACTTCTGACTATGCGAATTGTACATCATGACAGAAGACCTAATGAACCTAATCGGATTATAGAGGCCGAGGATGTCATAAAATAGTGTGAGCATTGTGCTATTTGGTGGAGCGAGTTATGCATTTTTGTGATATACTAAAATGCTCATAGGGGTATAGGAGGGACTTCGTAACATTCAGAGCCAAACCCTGCTTCTCAAGTCCATAAAGATCTGTCTCTCACCTCACACCGTGGACAACACACAAAGCAACCTCTTATGACACAAGGATAGAGCAGGGAAACAAGTCAATAAGAGCTCAGTGGAGCTCAACAGTGACTGCCTGCCCCTGGTTTCCAGAAAGAAATTTCACATTCATTTTTCCCATAGACCTTCCAAGAAAAAAAAAAGTACAACGTTGTGTTAAAAGTTCGAAAGCTCAGGGCTAATCAGCTCTGTGGTATAATTTTATTTAAAATCTGTTTCACAAACTGCTAGAGGAGAGGACTTCAAAGTGGGTGGAACTGTTGAGCTCCATAGATACTACAGAACTATTACAATATCATCACTTGTCACCCCAAAACCATGTTTGAAGATTATGAATAACCTCTGATCCTCTATGTTTTTGTATGTGGTCACACGATCTGCAAGCATGTTCCTTTCCAAACCAGGACCTCACGACCTTGTACTCTCTCCTCCATTTGAAGTAGTTCATGTACTCCTCTGGATGCCTGTCGAGATAGTGCAGTCTGTCCGCCAACTCCTTCGGGCTGGCAAAGTCATTGACATGGATGAAAGCCTCCGCTGGGATCTGCTGCTGGTAATCTTCCCTGGGGGGGCCTAACACAATTGGCACACTTCCCAAGACCATCGGCCTAAACACTTTTTCCGTCATGTAGTCTTTGTAAGCCGAATTTTCAAATGCAAGGTAGAACTTACATCCCGATATGACATCGTTGTAAGCTTGATCAGACAAAGGAGCTCTAAATGCATCTCCATACATGTTGATTTCAATGTGATTTTTCAGTTGTTTGTAATACTGAACCCTTAGAAGATGGGTGTTCCAGTTGCTTACAACCCAACATACCAATTTGTCCTTTGTTGGAAGCTGGACAATCGGATCGTCAGAATTGCGCGGTAGCACATATCCATATGGCACTTGGATGGTGGAATCTCGGCGATAGTTGCATGTGAGGTTGAATAGATTGTTTAATTTTGGGATTGCAGGTGCATTTTCCGGCGATTCCATGTTAGCCCACACCCATTTCTGGAAAAAGGGTCGTGGAATTTTTGGAAGATCTTGTAAATTCTTACATACATCCCGATGATGGAAAAACACACCATCCGCGACAGGGTACAGGCTTCTATCATCAGTCAATTGGCACTTCTCAATGCCAAAAACACGGCAGTCTGTATCAAACTTATTTCCAAATGGCCATGTCCAGATGAGAAGGATAGTGTCTGTTTCATTTTCAGGTTGCAAAGTTATGTTGCTATGTTTCCAGTGGGAATCGACAAAAACTGCCAAAGATGGAAGCTTCATGTCACACTGATAATAGGAGTAGAAGATCATGAAGACCAAGACCAAGACCAAGACCAAGACCAAGAGAAGGTTCCTGAAGGTAAACTGATGACGACAAGTCCACTGGGTAGGGACGGCCATGGCTCATCTGCAGAGGACACAAACAGGACATAAGTTAGGACATTCATTTCTGTAGCATTAAAAGGACATTATCTGAAAAGGAAAAAAGGGGGATAGTGGACACAATAAGAATCAACCATCGTCACTTTTCTTTAAAAGAAGACATATTGTGCTTGAGCCTGCTATATTGTTATCTACTTGTTATCTAATCTACAATACCCATGGACCATTATGTTAGAATTTGTACATTTTAAATCACAATATTCATCTAAAATGATACAATAAAAGAAAAGTCTGCCTACTTCCAAGTTAGCAAGCTGCAAGGTGCCCAATGGAAGCTGACAACGTCGTTACAAACTATCATCACAACAAATAGCCATGAAGTCGTTTGCCCCTCCCATGGATAGCTGCACATCACGCTAGCGAGTAGCAAAATGGTTATTCAACACTGCCGAATCCTATGTGCATCACTGACTAAGAAAATAAAATTGGAGAACGAAGTAAGTACAGAGCAGTGGGTGTGTGCCAGTGGCAGTGAAAACGACTTGATTGGCAATATAGCGTCTTGAAAATAACGGATTAAAGATTGCTCAGACATGCATGAATCACTCAAAGTACAACTTTGAGAGGATAAATGAGAAGAGGAAACAACTATAAAAGCTCTATAGAGTCGATTTTGCAGAAGGTTCGCTTTAAACAGACCAACTTTATTTACTCACACCTTGTATTGGATGTCTTCTGAGTCAAATGACGTTACAGTTAGTTTACATGCACTCCAGCAAAACCTGATAACTGGTCAAGTCTGGAAGCCCCCGTTTGCACCTCTTCAGTTTTTTGACCTGCTGTAGACTGGTTTTGGGGCAAAGATGGTTTGGTTGTTTAGTGGACTCGGAGTACTCTGTGCATGTAAAAGTAGTGAGTGACGTGTCTTGTTTGTTGATTTACACAGGTTTTGGTGCCTTTCGCCCAGCTGCATGGGTAAGGGAATAACGCCATCTGCAGACTGACTTCTTCAGGACAATATCCCATACAGTAATACAGGAAGGTGATTGTTTTTAAATTCCATTCACCTTCACTAGAATTATTTCGATAATTTCAGCCCTGGAATTGCCAAGCTCTACAGAACAAAAGGCAAAAAGGTAGCCAACTTGAAAAGTACCACTTTGTGACATCAGAAAGTGGAGCAGAGCATTTTGATCTTTGGACAGCCGATACTTATGGTATCAAAAAGCTGGATCGATGCATCCCTAATTTATTTTCTCTGCAGTTGTCCAAAACAGCAGATTTAAGGTTTTCTTATTCAGAAACATGTGAAGGTAGAGAAATAATGGCGTTGGTGTGTTTAAAAGAAAAGCTATTTGTGACAAAGTGGGTCTTTCTCCTGTTAATCGCTCATTCATTTGATTTAATTTTACACATTTGTTTCTTTCCCATAACTTTTCCATTACCAACTAAACTGCTAAACAAAGAGATAAGACACATCCTCACTAACATTTATATTCATTCAAATAAAACTTTGCAAAAAGTGCGTCACTCAAAACCAGTGCAACAGAAATTGATATCTATTAATTACTTAAGACAAAATCAAGAAGAAAAGATCCAGTGACTTCTACAATATTTTATCAAAAGGATAATGTAAGTAATGAAGATGTAGAATGAATAGCTACCCTTGAACAAAAGGACGAACATATAGAAAACTGTTCCATTTACTGGCAATATTGTGCTTTGTGTTGATCAAACTTTGAGATATTTATGTTTGTTGGCTAAATACTTAAAGATGCACTATTTAATTTATCTGGTAGAGGGTTCATCACCTTCTTGTGTTCATGGAAATGTGTTATGCTGCCTGGAATTTTCTACAGCATGGTATTAAACCTATCCATCTCCACGGCGACAAGCAGGTGACGCCACCACGCCAAGTTACAGGTCAGATCTGTGGAGGCAACTCCTCTCACAGTAAGAATGCATGTTTTTTCTAAAGAGGCGGTGTGTTACTTCTGTGGGGTATTCACTGCTAACACATAACATATTTACACTGCCTGGCCAGAAAAAAAGTCACCACTTAGATTTAACTAAGTAAATAGGTCCGAGCCTATAGGTACGAGTCAGGTCTAAGCTCAGCATCACTCTGTGCTCAAAGAATGAGGTCAGCTGACCACCTGAATATACTGAATGACCAGGTTATTCCATCGATGGATTTTTTCTTCCCTGATGGCACGGGCATATTCCAAGATGACAATGCCAGGATTCAACCGGCTCAAATTGTGAAAGAGTGGTTCAGGGAGCATGAGACATCATTTTCACACATGGATTGGCCACTACAGAGTCCAGACCTTATCCCCATTGAGAATCTTTGAGATGTGCTGGAGAAGCTTTGTGTAGAGGTCAGACTCGACCATCATCAATGCAAGATCTTGGTGAAAAATAAATGCAGCACTGGATGGAAATAAATCTTGTGACATTGTAGAAGCAAAATCGAAACAATGCCACAGCAAATGCCGTAATCAAAGCTAAAGGCGGTCCAACGAAATGTGAGTGTGTGACCTTTTTTTTGTGGCAACTTTTTTTTGGCCAGGCAGTGTAGATCACCATGTTACATTTTATTGTTTTCTTAAACGCTGTATTTGCCGAAAACAACGTGTTAACAAGTTAATAAGAGTCCCCCTCTTTCCTTTGCTGTCTGCACTCAATGTTCCCTGGTACAGTTTTGTATCATGCATTTGTTTTCTCCTTATTCCAGAAGCTGCTGTGGGTGCTGCCATTGTCATTAGGGTTGTATTATTATTTTGCATGGGGCTGCCGATCTTGACAGTAAATACATTTTATATGGACTGCAAGACTGTTTTAAAGCCTCCCAGAGAATCTATGCATTGTTGACTTGATGATGCACATGAACATAAAACGTTCGACCTACTTTACATTACATTTTAGCAGTAAAACTTTTCTCAAATTCTCCACGGAAATGAATGGGACTCCCACTTAACCAGAAACCAGAAAGAAAGTCCAGTTTAGTCATATTTATGGCTGGGCAGAATGAGACTTTTTTATTGCCAGTACTCACTCAAATGAGTATCTAGTTTCGATACTAGTTTGAGTAAGGATTCGTATCTGATTTTTGATACTTTTGACCACTCTATTGAAAGCACACATATTACATTCACACTTGCACCATACATAATCCTAACCCAGAACTAAACACGAGATAAGCATCAGGCAAAAAAAAAAATCAACCACATTATTCAGAAACAGCTTTTTCCATCTCTTACAGAACATTGTGTAGTTTATGAGCCTCCATCTCAGCACTGCTCTCCCTCCACAGACAATGTCCCAGGCCCATTAGACAATAATCATACCCCATCTGTATTCAAAGTCCATTCTGAAATAATATATCTAACAAAACATGAATTGAATACAACTATAAAATGATCACTTTAAAACTTACTGCATTCCACATTACATTGCTTGAATTTTCATCTCATCCATGTCCTTAGCAAGAAGCAATGTCCAATGTCCAGTGTCCATATTTCATGTCCCTGTGACATGTGTGATCATTGAATGACATAAACTCAATCCAAACTGCTCATTCCCATGGGCGGCCATGACTGTTATTGTCCCTGAGGAGGGTCACCATGACAACAGTGCCTCGAGGATGTGACTCCAGAGACTGAGGAGTTCTTCGGACAATAACTGTGGGATAATGAGGGCAGATGATACCTGCACTGTTTCCATTCATTTGGGGCTATGACCAGAGTGGTCACTTAAGGAGAGCGGGTCAGGAGCTACCGGTACTGGGAAGATTGTGGAGTTGTGGACTATTTGTTTGCTAGTTTTATATATATATATATATATATATATATATATATATATATATATATATATATATATATATATATATATATATATATATATATATGAATTCTTATAACCCCCCAGGATTTACATATTTTAATAAAATGTTATTAATAGGCTCTTACAGCTATTTAAAACCCCTTTAAAACACTCGCTGATAAATTATAGTTTAATTCTATAGCTAGGTCACAAGCTGAAGAGTGTGGGCACCTCTCTTTTAGATTGTGATTGAAGGTGAAGGTATAGTACTGTATTTTTTCTGAGAAATACAACTTCTTTAAAAAGTTACACAAGTAGGCTAAATGTAACTGAGTACTATACCACCTTTGTATTGGACCATTGTTCTATTTTTGACTTCTTAAAAAATCCATTGTATTTACAGTATTTCCATGGCTTTCACTCAGTTGTTTAAACAGTGAATGCCTGTTTGAACTGCATCTTTTCAGTACAAAATATAAAAGAAGCCAAAGTTACACTAATTGGACATCTGTTCACACCAAGCTTAAAAAAGCAATTTCTGGGTCGTAAATCTGCAGGATGTTGACTATCACAGATTAACTTTCCCTGTCACGCCATCACTTCCAACAACCTCTTCGTTGGCTTAATGAAATGTCCAAAATAGAAGTGGTGATTGTGATTACATAAGGCCACCCAGAGCACCCCGACCTCTTATTTCAGCCCTCTGCTCTACTCAGGCCAACTGTCAACTGTCTATTTCGGTCCGAGCTCGCGTTCAACACCTGAGTTCTCCTGGAGACCGGCCACAAAGTTCTCACTAGTGGAGTATGGGAGGTCTGAATCTTAAGTGGTAGACGCTTGACATGATTAAAGTGGAAGATGAGATGCGGATATGGGAAATGACAGCCTGGCTTAAGTGTTCCAGACATAATACAGTCAAGAGTGAAAAATGATGGGGCAGCTAAACACAATTGGATTTAAGTGTCTGAAAATTGGCTAATATGTTTTAATATAATGCAACATAAATGATTAAGGGCTTATGGTGTAGGAAATGGTAATAAGCTGGTTTATTTTATTTTATTTATTTACAAAAGGTTTTTCATTGGCTATATAAGACTAAACTAATGTGGAGTTCAGGCATAATTACAAAAATCATTTTCTAATCATACAACATTGAAATGGCGATTTTTTTTTCAGTAATAGAAATATAGATGGATAGATAGTTCAGCGCAGCAACAGGATAGCAGCACTATGTCATTTTTAGACACTCAAAAATAGAAATACAATAACTAAAACTAATAGCAATAATTGGCTAATTTAAAAATGATTTGCGGGTAGGATAAGCACAAAACAAGTGTTAATTGCTCTCACTGTGGTGCGTTAAGTGTTCCGTATGCAGCCAGTACATTCTCTTCTCAGCAATCTCACATGCTATTTTTGGTTGTTTTCGGGCGTTATATTTTTAGTTAACAACTAAATATTAAAAAAAAAAAAAAACTTTAAACTTTCACATAATATTATTATTTTTAGAATGTTCATATCAAAAAAAAAAAAAATATGAATACTTTTTTTTTTTTTTTTTTCCATTTCTTACTTGGTTTAAATATATTTACAAAAGCGCCTCGCTCTGATTGGCTGTCAACTTTGATTGACAACGCTCTTTGCTCACACTGACCAATGACCGCGGAGAGGAGGCGGGGCCGTGTCTCTACTGTAATCAACGCTGTGATGGGCGCGTGAGCATGTGTCCGTCTCGTGCGGTCCTTCTATTACCTCCACGCGCGCTTTAGCCACATTAGCGCTAACTTTAGCTCTTTAGCATCAATTTCGTCTAAAGTACCGCGGCGCACGGCGGGGATATGAGCGTCAGGTTTGTGGTGGTCCCCGTGCAAAGCGAGGGCGGAGGAGGCGGTGGTGGAGAGGGCGAAGGACCGGGGAGAGGGAGTGTCGCCGCTGCTGAAGACCCGGCTCCTGTGGACGCTGACGCCGCGGGGAGCGAGACGGCGGGTGAGGTGCCTGAAGTGGGGGACGACTCCGTGTTCGAGCCGCCTCAGGAGAGTGTGGCGGAGGACGGCGTGGTGCCCATTCTGCAATACAACCGGGAACCCATCAAGTACGGTACGTGGAGACAGGTGTTTCTGACAAACTGTGTGTCTCCAGTTGTTTTTTGCAGTTGATTTAGTTAAAAAAACCCCAAACAAATTAATTAACTGAACTAACAGTCAGAATTAAGTGTGAGAAAGAACCATGCACGCGCTCATACGGAGTCTCCAGCTGGACAGAATACTATAAATCAATAATACATAATTTCTGTTTTCAATAATGTTATGATTAATAATTTAAACTTGACATGGAACCATAGACTTTCAATGAAAAAATCTGGTTTAATGATAAAACTTAATCACTTCTAAGTGGTAGAGTAGCCAAAAACTGTACTAAAGTAAGAATAACATTACTGAAGTAGAAGTACTAAGTAGTTGGCCAAGAAATGACGAAGTAAGAATAAAAATGTATTTGGGAAAACTTCTGCTCAAGTAAGAGTAACTGCCAGGACATAACATCTGATTTATAATTTGAAGCTGATGTAATTTGAAGAACAGAACATTAACGAATGCACAAAATCTGGTCAAAAGGATGGACACAAAAATGAGACAAACTAAATCATATCTGAAGGAGCGCTGCAAGAACCACAGTGTTGTCAACATGAAGTTTAACTTTTACGCAAGTAAGAGTGCTGTTACTTCAATAAAAATATTACTCAAGTAGGAGTAAAAGTGTACTGCTATAAATGTACAATCTCTTAAAAAATGAATGTAGTAGAGTAAAGAGTAAATGTACCATAACTGAGTACTACCTCCCTCTGAATATTGGTCTGTAGTAGTAGTTACCATAATGTAAATACTTTCTCATACAGCAGGCTGCAGACGTGAAGGTTTAATGTTGTTTTGGACATGCAATGCAAATTCTAAAGCTGTTCAGGAAATGTTGATTTCTGTCCTGTGAATGTGACTTTTTTAGGATTGATGCCTGCTCAAATGAGTATCTAGTTTGGATGCTAGTTTTAATATCGATCAGTATCTGATCAAATTTGCAGAAAGAATTCTGAACAAAAATGTGTCCTACGATTTTTGTTTAGTTCATCTACACAGCTTCCACATTGAGTTTCTGTAATGGTTGTCTGGTGCAGTGAGAGTACTGTTGTGTCTGTTCACAAACTCACAAACAAGGGCTTCTATGGCAACAGGTGGAGGCTCGGAAAGCGCTGGACTCATTTGTTGTGCACATCGTCCTCGCAACCAGGCTAATAATATGTAGTGTACACTAAACGTTGGGGATATGGAAACAGTAAAGAAAAAAATTGTCCCATTTGATTAGATTTCTATGGCTTTGATTTGCAGGTTAAAGGGCCCATATTAAGCTATTTTCTGATCTTATAATGTTTCCTCATCCAAAACAGACCTGGAGTTGTGTTTTGTTTCATTCCCACATGTTTAACACACAAATCCTGTATATTTAGGCTGAATTCTTCTCTCAAACAGAAAACACTCTGTTCCACCTTGTGATGTCATGTGGTAATACAGGAAGTGCTCCACTGTTTTTAAACTCCATACTCTTTCAGTAGAATCATTTGATAATGATTCTACTGAAAGTGTATAATATAATAATTTGGATAATTTCACCCCTGGAATTTCCAAACTCTACTAACCTAAATGTAAGAGGTAGCTGTTAACTTGAAAAGTACCGCTCAGGTGGAGCAGAGTATTTTGAGTTTTGGAGATGTAGACAGACTAATAATAAAGGATCACTCAAACATCTGTGAGTGAAACAAAACACAACTCCATGTATGTTTCTGAAGAGGTAACAGCATTATAACATGGCTTAAAATGCACAAGAGTCATGTTCGTGTTATACATGACCTTTGTGATCTCAGCTCGCTTTGCAGCGAATGAGTTGTTTGTGCCGGAACATCCGACCCTTCAGATAAACTTGTGTTCGCTTTTTTGTGGTGGTGCATTTGTGTGAGGAGAGGTCTAGCAGCTGTCAAATGAGGCGTGTGCACAGAGGCGGGTAGAATAGCCAAAAGTTGTACTCAATTAAGAGTACAGTTACTTCAAAATAATATTACTCAAGTAGAAGAACAAAGTCCAAGAAATTACTCAAGTATAGGCCTGTGTGCGATATGTTGCTGAAGTAAATATAGATGATAAACAATAATATTAAAAAACAAATCCCAAAGCAGAATTATTCCCCAAAAAGTATTCTAAATGTGCAAAATATGAGCTGCAATGAATAAATGACAAAACACAACAGTGAAGTAGTTTTTTTGTGTCTATAATGAGTCATAGAAGTTCATATTTGAAACTTCTACAGCACAAATCTCATTATAATGCAGAAAATTAACAAAAATGTCCAATTAGTACAAAGGAAAAAGTCCCCACAATAAATACTGACCCCCCAAAAATATTGCTCCATCTGTTACGTATTAAGTTACTCTTACCGCTCAAGTAAAAGTAACTTAAAGAGTAACATCTGATTTATAATGTGAAATGAATGCAATTTGCATAAGAAAATATTAAATAATGCATAAAATAAGTATTTTCAAAGGCTAGTAAGAAAAATGAGAAAAACCCAATCATATCTGAAGGAGCAGTGCAAAAAACACAAATGTTCAAATGATTTCATAAGTTTTTGTCACTTGTAGACTTACTCACAGTGAGAAGACTAACCACAAGTGTAAAAATATTACTCAAATAGGAGTAAAAGTATGCTTCTAGAAAATTACATTAAAAAAATACTATAAAGTAAACTTAGGTGAGCAAATGTAACTGAGTACTACCCACCTCTGTGTGTGTAAAACTGAGGAACTGGATATGAGCAAGTACATTAGTTTGTGATAACTGAAGTTTGATCAAATAGTGATGAAATTGTGTGTGTTTTGTTTTTAGTGATAGGGGGAAGGCAGAGCTAGACAGGCATAGTTTTGGTTGCCCCTACACCTGGAAATAATATAGAGGTTGTGTTCGTGTGCAGATTGCAGATTTGTTGACCTGGCTTATGGTTAATATCTGTCAGTTTTTGTTTCATATGAATAGGCCGAGTAATTACACAAAGTCCAAGTCTTCTATGTCAGCATTTTTTTTTTTTTCATGGTAGCTTTCAAAACTGGGGCTCTTATTCAGAGCCAAAGATGGAAGGACTTGAAGCTGTACAATTAAAGACCCTGTACGTAGATAAATGCTCTTTAGCAGCTAAGGAAAAAACTGCATGACACTATCCTAGATCACAGTTTCTGTGTCATGGTGCAATATCACAGTGATGGAAAGGACTAATATGTACATTTTGTGGAGCCCAAACAAACGATCCCAAACAAATAATAAAGTTCAACATTTGTGGAAGTTTGGATTTCTTTCAAAAACAGTCCCATAGAGTTACACAGGCCCCTGCCCTCTGTCTGAAATGATCACATTATCTAATTCTAGACGGTGAACACAACCTGTGGAGTAGCTCAGTAGTGCCATAGGCTGCGAGTCCTGTACTGGAGCATCAGAGGAGCAGGAATAGACTGGACTCTCAATACCGATTACGATACTATGATGATAATAAAAACACTCATTCTTTAGACAATACTAGGGCTGTAGTCGACTAAAGAAATTCTTGGTTGCCGATTGATTAGGTGACTAAAAAGGGGGCGTGGCAAAAGCTCTATGAAAACTATTGCATATCTCTATATCTGACCCAAGCTGCACTCACAAGACTACACCTGCACGGGAGTTCATGCAAACTAACTATTTATGCAGAAAGAAGAACTAGGAAACAATGTATATAAAGACAGATTAAACTTGTGAATCATGAGTTTAATCTGCATTTTTACATAGAAATACCAAAAACTATTAAATCTTCAGCTAACTCACTCACTTCTCCTTTCTGTTATTGTCCTATATAAATCTTTACAATCTAAATAAAAGATTAGCCATTCGATACAAAGACTGAGTACCCCCTATATCGTGTACCAGTGTTTGGGTAGTTATAATATCGGCATTTTAACTATTGTGTTTTTTGTTTTTTTCTTTTAACGATAATTATGTCAACACTGATCTTACAGAAACGTTATTAATGATGTAAAATGTATTACTAAGAACATGTTAGATCCAAACACTATTCGATTCCATTTTTCTCTTTAATCTGACACCCTCCTGGTACCCCTGGTTGGGAAACATTAGACTAAAGGACTAAAGGTAAACTACTACTAAAATGCGATATCGTGACAGACACCTCACACAATGACACAATGCTTGGATGTCCCCTTCTCCTGTGTGTTTGTGGCTGTAGACGAGCTGTTGACAGTTGCACATGTCTGGAAATAGCCCTGTCTCCAGTGGAACACAGTCACACAGGTTTGGCACTGGCTCATAAAACGTTTAATGTTGTTTGTGTCATGACTACAGACTTTGTTACAAAAGATTCCCACTAATTCCCAAAAATACAGACATTTGAGAGTTTAAAGGCGCTGTTCCTGATTCCTGATATGAACTGCTAACCTAATACAAATATCACGTTTTTAGAAGAGATCTCTAAACTAACAAAGACATGATACTTTTGTTTGCTAAGGACACTGCGTTAACTAAAAAAAATTATGCTCTTTGGTAACTACTTTATAAAAAAAAAACTCATAGAATATTAGCCTCTATTAAGCACCTTTTATTCATTTTTTTATTGTCAAAAAACACTACATTCGCCGATTGTTAATTGTGCCACGCTTCCATCTCTCAAAAGTGGCACAGGCTGTCTCTGTCTGAGCCCCAGCAGGGGGCGGCACAGATCTTCTTCACTTCCTCTGTCAATTTCTCTAACACGTGTAATATTACCCAGTGAACAGTAGGGGGTGCCCATGTCATGTTTTGTATGATTCTGATTCTTCAAACCATCTAGAGGACACAGAATCTAGGACTGGAACAACCTGCAGATTTTTGAAAGGAAGTTCTACACATTTACAGGAAGTATAGAGCAGACTAGATGATTGTTATCAGAGGAAAACCACTGAAATGTGGTTTGGTCGACTGAGAGACTTGGCTCTCACGGTATTGACTCATTTGTTTGTCTGGGTTGTTTTAGTTACGTTATACGATTTTTATGTGGTCCTTATGTCTGCGCCATATCCTCCGCTCCCAACTTGACTCTTGCTTGCACCCTGCCTTGTACAGGAGTGGACAATGCAGGGAGTTATGAGCATAATAAAAGTTGAGAGCTGATATAGTGCCTGTGTATCAGACATCTGAGTGATTCACAGTTTGCCTGAGTGAGTCGCTGCTGTGACCATGTGCTCTGTGTCTGTGACACAGCACTTTGTAACACACACACATTTCACTAACAGCCCGATGCAGACGGACTGTACAGGACTGTCTGAGTCTGCCTCTCTGCTAACTTTTTATTAATTGTCTATATTCACACTACACAGCAGCTGCTTTGAGCTTGTGTCCCTCAGAGTCCATCTGGTGTTAAAGGAGCAGCCACGGTGCTGCGGGCCCGCCCCCTTCTCTCTCTGTTACACAAAGTAAGAAACAGACAGGTGGCTTATCTGAAGCACATTGTTAATAATAAGGAAAATAACTAAATAAAACAGCATTTACAGTGTTGAAAGAAGAATTAATGTAGGCCTGTATGAATTATTACCAGTCCAGGACATGCGTCTTTAAATTATTATTATTATTATTCCTCCAAACCTTACTCCAAGCTCTGGCTGATTATGTTGATATGTCAAACTTAATAACTTTGCAAAAAATTCAGTTATGTGCCCTGGATCAGAAAAAACAATTAGACCCATGCCTGATTGTGTACAGTTTGGGCTCTAGGGGCCTCCCATTCAAAGTGAATAGCACTGTGACTCAAATCATGCAATAAAGAGGGAAAGAACCACTAAACATGAACAGAAACACACCATAGTCCACAGAGTGAACCGGGTTAGGGCAAACTTCAATTCAGTTTATTTTTCACAATGTGCAACATTACATAAGGCTCATGCATACATATACATATAACATATACACATGCACATTTACACACTCATCATGCGTCATACATACGGCAAACACAAGTTTAAAATGTACATATACATTTTCTCTTTACATAGGTATACCAGTATTTAAGTGACGCATGGACCCCATTCCACAAACATACACAGCGTCTCAGGGTTGTGCATCACCACTGTACAAGCCAAACAACGTGATGGCTTGGCAGATACTTTTTATTTTTACTAAATTATTTTTTCCTTTCTTTCTTTATGAAAGAAATAAAAGACCCTGAGCCGCACTAAGTCAGTCAGGCACTATATTTTCCAGTAGTTTCCATTTTAAATTTCTAATAAGGGTAATGAGGCACTCTGTTTTATATCGTTCTCTATCTCATTTCATATTTGTGGACCTGTGTAACGGACACTAAAGCTGGTACGTTTAAATTTCCTAATTTTTTTATTTTCTCTTCTAAAAGACACTTTTTCCTTGCATTGTGTTGACAAGAGAATGAGTAAAGTGGGATAAGCCCACAAAATGTAGTGTGGTGAATTGTGATATATGTTACTTTTGGAAAGATGCCGTATCTGTGGAGAGGATTTGTAGGAGTGCTTGGCAAGGACCAGGTGATTGCTTTTATGGCTCTCTTTTGTAATACCTGAAGTTTTGTAGTGTAATTAGGGTAAGTGTTATACCATATCATAATGAGGTGAGGCTCAAGCAAGGAACTATACAGTGTCAACAGTCCTTCTAATGGAAGTACAAGTCTTAATTGAAAGAGTAGACTGACAGTATTGAAAAAAAAAATTTAACCTGCTCATCAATGTGTCTTTTGTTTTTTTTTTTTTCATTTTAAAGATTGGTTAATGTACATTCCTAGGGATTTACATTTCCATCACTTAATTTATGTCTGTTTGGGAAAAAAAACAAAACAATAATAAACGTTTTGCTAATATTTAGGGACAGTTGTTACATTTGAACCAAGTATTGACCTTTACCATATGCTCATTGTGAAGTTTTCTGGTCTAACTGGTCCATATTTTTTATGTTATTTGTAATAAATAAATAAAAGCGGCCCCGTATTGGATCCTAATGCAACAATAATCAAATAATAATCAATAATTTTTGTGTCTGAGTTTTGTTCCTCAACTTGCACATATTGCTCTCTTCCACAGATATAACCTCTAAACCACTGGAGTCTTATTCCCCTGACACCTTTGTATTAATTTACCAAGCTGAGTGTCATGTTCAGTGGTATCAAATACCTTTGAAAGATCGAGAAAGACTCCGATACCATACTCTCCTCTTTCAAAAGCAGGTAAGCTGTTGGAGAGATGACAGATGGCTCTGAGAGGAGAGAAGAGAGAGGGCAGTTCACAGTCCTGTGGAGCGCCTGTGACTGTTCAGATACTTCAAGTACAATGAGCCCAATATGGATAATGACACAAAGCACTCACTGTGTTGGCGTGTTGTACACTAAATATTTGCCATTGCTGAGAAGGGAGATTGGCCAAGAGGATTTGGACAGTGGATTCCTTCCATCCCTAGCAGCAGCGGCAGCAGAAGCAGAGATGTCAGAGCACTACCCCTCTGCTCCGCTTCAGCCTTATCTCTGTAAATAAGGGTTTTCGCTGGGCAGATCTAGCAACCCTCAGCCTCCGCATCAGGATCAAGGATATTTATGGTGTAAACGGGACCAGAATAATCAAAATAAGCACAACTGGGAACCAGACAGGACGAAGACAAGCAGTGAACAAGCAGCCTGCCTCCTCATGTCTGCTACCCCTCATACAGACTGTTGTTGCTCCGTTGGACTGTGGTCATAACACAGTGACCACTAGATTACTTAAACATGCATGGATGACATAAATCAGGCATGTGCTTGATGGGGGAATAACTCCAAAAAGTTGATTTTGCATCTTATTAATGTGAAACTGCTGGCCCGTTGAATTGCAGAAATCCACTTCTGTCAGTTTGGAGCTTTGCAAATTCTCTGGTTTTCTTTTACCCTGGATAATCTGTACATCCCAGTGTGCAATAATAATCCACAATCTGTCAAGCATTGACTTTCAAAAACTGTGGATGCTGCGGTTAGTTTCTCTGCTGCTTTCACAGTGGCAGCATGGAGTTTGGAGGTGCTTGCCAGGATTGCGTGGAGCTCCATCATATTTTCCTTTTTAGACTATTATAATTCACAATTCAAAATCAATCCTACATTTTGTCTACAAATGTGGCTGATGGGGCTGAAAGACTCAATATACCCAAATATCCAGTTGTGATTTTTATTTTTTATTTTTTGTGGCAATTAGATAAGCAATATCATTTCAAAGCACACAACTCCAGGAACATTTGAGAGAAGAACTAATACAGAAATTTATAGAGAAATGGAGGGTTTGTGTTGTTGCCATGTATTTTTCTTGCAGTATTGATATTTGTGTGATATATTGTGCTGCCCTAATCTAAACTTCAGGTATAACACATGGTTCTATAAAAAGACAGAGCACTTTGCTCTTTGCAGAGGACATTCTATTATGTAAATAATTGTTTTTGCAGTTAAATAAGTCTTTGCGGTTTCATAATTGTGCCAACTCAAATGGCAATTTGGATTTGATTTACCGGTTGATATATTGTGCAGCTCTAATAAAAGCCCAGCCCAGGCCCAAGGTCCTATGGCAAAACTGACTATGTGAGCTTACATACATGTTATAATGATATTGCCGCCTCAAAAACATACCCAGAGTTGTGTTTTGTTTCATTCACACATGTTTGAATAATCAAATGGATTATTAAAATGTATCTCCAAAGCTCAGAATGCTGTTTCAACTTGTCATTTTTTTTTTGGTAGTTTTAAGGTTAACATCTTTTAGCCTCAATTGAACTCTACAATACACTGCTCTAAGCAGAAGTTGTTGCTTTTTTTTTTTCTTCAATATTTTTGTTTTACCTTTTGTACTGTTGAGATTATCAGTAAAAGGTCTCTAATATCAGAAGCAGTTTCAGTGAGGCTAAACAACAGCTGTAACCTTAAGGCAAATCCAGCCATGAAATGATCCAAATGATGCTAGTGAACGTTTATGAAGTTTAAAAACACAGTAAAATACTTTCTGTATTACCACCTGTACCTTTTGGTTCGCATTAAGTGTTGGGAGTATCTGCAATTTCGGTTCCTTTTGACTGGTTTGAAAACACCAACTTGATTTGGTGCGGACTAAAGAACCAAGAACCAAGACGACTCCTGTGCTGTTTGTTGAAAAGTAACAGATTGGGTAGGGACTTTGCTTTGATGAATAGGTGAACATGTTTTGTACTTCATTATCGTTTCCTCAACTATGTGCGATGTTGCACAACCTCAGGTGAGGTATATTCTATTTCTTTTTGTTTGGTTCATTTGAGCTGAAATGCAGTGAGAACATGACCTTCACCAAATAAAAACTGCAACAATGTTTCAAGTTTAGCTAAGCAGAAAGTGCGAAGTGTTGTTTTTTTTTTGAGAGTAGAATACAGCGTAAATATGCAGGATTTGTGTGTTAAACGTATCAGTGAAAGTAAACACAACTCCAGGTTTGTTTCTAATGAGTAAACAACATTATTCCATGAATCAAAAATAGTGCCGTATAGGTTCTCTAAACCTCCAGACACCTGCATGAGCTCCCATGTTGGTGACTATACTGTCCCTTATGAGTGTACACCACTCATGGGACAGCAAAGTCACAAAAGTCAGGATGTGGTTACTGTGACTGCGCTGAGCATGTGAGAAAGTGAACTACAGACTTTAACCTCAATACATTTAGACTAGACCGTTGTTCTCACCATACTAACATTTCATACTCAGTATCAATTCTGATATCACGTTGATAATTTAAGAAAAAAAATAAAATAAACACTTTTTATTTGGAGAATAGAATGTGTATATTAATGTGTAGTCTTATATCTGTGTCATCCCTCAGTCGTCCAGGTAGGTTCCATAGTGGTCCATGGGAGTATACTGGTATACTATGTGGTGTGTTATGTCTTCTGACACGCTCAAGATCATTATAAAGCTTTTCAGGAAAGGTTCATTTCTGTCCTGTGACCATTTGTTTTTTTTAGTCATGTTGTAATGCTGTTTCCTCATCAAAAACATACTCGTAGGTGTTTTAATTCATTCACATCGTTGACTGATCCTTTATTATTAGTCTGCCAAAGTCCAAAGCTCAAAATGTTCCGTTCCAACTTGTGATGTCACAGCTGCCTCTTGCCTTTCGTTCAATGCTAAGGCTGACGTCAGCCGACAAACAGCCACCCCTGCAGACCACTGCTGTTATATCCTGTCAGTCCTTCTATGCTGGAAGAGCCCCACTGGTAAAAAAAATATGATGATGTACAGTAACATGTAGGGAAGGATATTATCTGTTTGGAATAAGACATTTTTAGGTCCAATATGTAGAAAATTACAATTAAGCTTGTGTCCAGTGAAATGGACATTATGCATCACCGAGTATATTTTTTAACAGAAGTCATATAATTGTTTCACTGCTTCTTCTGACTTTTTGGTTATAAGTCAGTGTATAATTGTTATATTTATAAGCTTTTCATTTAAGATATACATTTTTTGTGCAGATTAGCTGTAGTTTGAGTTACTATAATAATTAGTTTATCATATTTTGTATACTTCTGTGAATAAAATTGTGTTTGTATTTTTATCATCTAATAAACTATGTTTGAAGTGTTAGATTTTAGAAGTAGGTAGAACTCAAGCTAATAGATTTAAGCTGTGTAACTAAACTGGGAGAGCAAATAATGAGAGTGCATGGGGGTGCATGGGGGTGCATGGGGGTGCAAGTGAAAGGTCAAAAGACTGTGTAACCTGAACTGAAGGCAGGAGACGTCTGTGTGGAAAGAAACTGATTGTTGTTTTCTAAGAGGGAGTACTGAGTTAAAACATGTGTTAAATGAATCTATGCTTTGTTTAAAGAATACGTCATGGGTCTAATAAAAGTGTGCCTGAAAGGAGGGAAGGCGGAGAAAAGCATTGGGGATGGTGTGAGACAGACCATGAGAGGGTCTGTGGCCGATGCCGTCTTCCCTCTGATCTGAGAAGATCAGAGTAAGAAAAGTATAACACTTGTCTTGAGTCTTTTTGGTGGTAAACAGCGAGTCGAGAACAAGAGTTTTCTTGACATTTAAGTTGGTCCTTCGAGCCAGATGTCAATATACCTAAGTTCATGAGGACGGGTCGTTGCGAACTGAAGATTGTGCACTGCCCACGGTCCAGAACCGTGGAAAGAAAGACCGCTGTAGTGAATTCTACGTTGCCCAGTTGACTACGACCTGCCCTTTGGACCAGATTGACGACATCCGACGAACAACCACACGACCAAGCAAGTGTAAGTAGTCTGGGACTATAGAGACTTAAAAGGTTGACCTAGGTCGGGGACTTAAATAAAGGAAAAAGGCCTAAGAATTTAAATAACTAATCGGGGATTAGTTTTTGGATCCGAAAGGTTAGCGCGAGTCAGGGACTTGATAGCTAATCAGGGATTGGTGTTTGATCAGGGATCAAATTTAAAGGCTAACCTGAGTCAGGGAACTCAAATGACTGTATGAGTGTAGTGACCGCAACATGGACGAGGACTAATAATGGGGTCATCCCATCCAAAATTAGAATATGAAGGAAAAAGTCTTAAAAAAAAAAAAAAGAAAGAAAAAAACTCAAAGCCAAACGTGATTCTGAGGAACTAATGTGTGAGTCTTGGCACCCCCTGTCATACTAAATTTTCCCTGCCCACCACCCCTCCCTCACCTGATCCTCCTCTGTCCTGAGCCTTATCAGCCCTGCCCCACTGAACCCCTTCAATGTTTGTTCTTCCCCTCACCTTTATTTTTTTTTCCTTGAACAGTGGTTACTTAGGGTTTACTTTTTATTGGAAATAAGGTTTTTAGTTTTAAAAATTTAAGTGCAACAATATTGTAGCTCCTCCATTATTGTAAAATGGACAATTTAGAAACATAATTTAACTACTACTATGATAAAAGAAACGTGGAGTAACGGACTCTCAATGGATAAAGGGAAGAAACAGAAAAGTTGTTGAAAGTGACAGAAAGTTTTGGAAAGTGATGGGAAAGTTTTTAGACTGTGTAAGACAGTTTTTAAGTTTTTAAGAGTGCGAAGGAGATTGTTTAGAAAGTGTGTGAGAGAGAGTGTACAAGCAAGTAGGGAAGAGAATTGCAGATGGAAGATATGTCGGGGCAAGATATTATATTAAAGTACAATTTGAGCCCATATTCAAATGTGATAAACAAATTTCCTTATCAAAAATTTAAATTATATTATTTGTGCCTCTATGGTCAGTTTCAAATTAGTTAATTTTTTATCAAATAATGATTTTAACCAGTAAACCTACATGATTCAAGAGTAATGGTTAAAGTGCCACAGTTAATGTTTTGTACAATACAAAGAAAAACAGTATTTGTTTAAACTCATCTGATAGTGACGATTTTATTGAAATAAACTTTAGATGGTTTTAACTTAGATGTTTAATTAGATCGTGCTGAAATGAAAGTAAACAACTTGTCCATTCAAGTTGGGAAGAGATTTTTTGAATAGATTTTCGATTTTACTGAAGTGGATTTGAGATGGGTCTTTGCCATGTTGTGTCTGAGTGGGCGTGGTCTGAGTGCAGTGGCTCTGGGTGCATTTTTCTCTCTAGCTCTGAACTGAAAGGTCACATGACCTGGACTGGCTCTGCTTCTGCTGTTGTCTAAAGACTGTTTAAACATGGCTGCTGCGTCACTGAGGAAGATGAACTGAACAGAAACTAAAAGTTTGCTGGTCTGAAAAATCGTCTGTGGACTGGGCTCCTCCTCCACTGGTCAAATGACAACTGAATGAACTGAATCGAAGAACCTTCGATAAACGGTCTACTGCTCCTTTAAGGCCCCATCAAACTCTCTGCTGCTGTGTTTGAGTTGTGTGTCTGGACACACATGACTTGAATCTGCTCTCAGAACCACACAGTTAAATATTTAGTTTTAAACTAAATTCCAAATTTAGAAGTGCATTAATTATTATATATATATATATATATATATATATATATATATATATATACACACGTACGTAACATGCGCGCAAAGACAGAGGTGCAAGTACGGTGTCTGGTGTAGGGCTGTCCCATTTCGGCAAGATGGCGGATACACTGAGGATTATACATTTCTGGCTGGATACTTCGAGCGGTACTTCGAATGGTACTTTGAAGGGTCTGCATTTGGTGAATTGGGACACTGTCTTTATGCCCTCGGCCTGCTCCGTCTGTTTAGAGAAAACCATGGCATGTCATACATCGTCGTGTTCAGCTGCTCATTGACTGTAAGGGGAAAACATCACTAAACGTGTGTGATACAACTGGTTGATTCTACACGGAGGACAGTGAGGCGTTTCAGTCATCTGTAGCACTGATTCGCTGTCTGGGGCTCCAGTAACCCTCAACCCCCACCTTATTGACCAACCTTGGTGTCAAACAGAAGCTAACACGTGTGTTTATCTCTGAGAAACAAAGTTGGCGCTGTCAGAAGTTTATTATGTCTAAAATCGATAAAAGAAATGCAAAAAATGACAGCAGTTTCACGTTTCCTGCAGCAGATTGGACATGGAGGATCTAATTTATTTTGTGGACATGATTTCTTGACTGGATTATATTCTCTGCACCTGTACGGAACGAATGAGACCAACTTTGTGGAATATGTTGATGTTTGACAGAATCGGAGCCTCAAAGGTGAGGCCAAATCCACATGTTTGGCTTTTCTATAAAAACGGCTTTCCTAACAGCACTGTGGTGATTGCAGGTGAAAATGGTGGCAGGTGGTTTACATATTTGGAAAGATGAGATCCGTAGCTTTCATTTGATGTGTAGATTGTTTGTGTGGGTGATGCAGAAGTGAATGTACATTGCTGTAAATTTGTAAAGAAAAGGCGACAGAATGTTAAGTGGTTAATAATAGCTTAATCATAATAACATAGTTGTTGAATTTATGATTGGGTCTCATTACAACGCCCTTCGTAGCATAGTTCTAATTTTTGGTTTATTGTGTCCCCCAAGACGAAACTGAGAGTTTCACCCCTGGTTGTTATAGACTGAATATGTAACTCATTTGAAATGGCACTTGAAATTGAAGTTTTTAAGCAGTATAATTTCAATGCAAACAACATATCTAACTTTATTATGTATGAAACGATTTATCACAAACTGTAAGCCTCGGACACACACGTGTTGGTTGGGCAGCACTGGACACTCGCAGGCCATGTTACTGGTACATGTTCATTTACAAAGGGATTATGGGTCTGCTCCCTCCATATCTATGTACCCATATTCAACATAAAATAGATGGACATTATGCTCTGCGATCACAAAACTGAATGCTTATCCAGACACTGGTAAAGTGGCATTTCAATATTCTGCGCCTTCAACATGGAATCATTTACAAAAAGTCTTGAAATTACAAGAACTGACTTCAATAGTTCAGTTCAAATCTATGGTGAAAGGTTTGGAAATTAGGTCTATGATTTGTAATTGCTTTTAAGAATCTTTTCCGTGATGTTTTGAAATGTCTGTGTGTAATGTAACTGTGCTGCTTTCATGGCCAGGACTCCCTCGAAAAAGAGATTAGTAATCTCAATGGGACCTTCCTGGTTAAATAAAGGTTAAATTAAAACAAAAAAAAAATGCTTCATATCAGCCGTACTCTGCCTGTGGGTTTCATACTTTGTGCAACAGAGAGAGAAGGGGGCAGTTAATAAAAAAGTTAGCAGAGAGGCAGACTCAGTCCTGTACACAGCCTGTCTGCACTGGAACATAAAACGTGTCTGCTGACACGTTTTCTTGTCTATAGACAAAGCACATGGTCACAGCTGTGGCTCAAATAGACAAACTCCTCTCCTTCACTACACTTCCTCTCATTTTATAGAGAACTAAAATACATCGTGCATCAATAGCATCAATGCACGATGCATTGATGCTATTGACGCATTTAGAATTCAATGATAATAATAGTTGTTGTATTAATATCCCATTTCTGCTGTGTGCATGCCACACACATACGCTAAAAGAATATGCACAGTTTTTCTACCCAGATTTCTACCCTAGATGACCCAGATTTGACCGTGGGCTTAAATTCATACTTTCACTTCACACTTTCACTTTTCAGGGTACAGTTTATCAAATGTAGCTCTCTTAAAGCAGATTGTTTAGTGCTGTGAGCCGCGTGACACTTTTTGGACCACGGTTTTACTTTTACTTTACTTGAACAAACAACTCCTGGACTTCTGCCTTTCATTTTAGAGACGTTTCTGTGGTATACAGTAGGTTCTAAAACCCTACGATTAACCTGCCATGGCCATAAATATTCACAATAACTGAAAAAACTGTTAATGTTGACATCCCCTCCCAAAATTTTCCTCACTGTTTTTTACCTCATGTAGCTCCACGTCTCCTTGTTTCGGTTTTGCCTAGTGTAAATTGGACTGCGCAGTTACGTATGAGCTTCTCCAGGTGTGTTATTGGGCTCTTTGAGATTTGATTCACGACGTCTAAATCATAGTTGAATATGAAGTGAATATAAAGTTATTGGAGAGAGGCAGACGTGTACACAGTACATTGTCTGCATTGGGCTGTTAGTGAAACGTGTGTGCATGACACGTTTTTTTGTCTGCAGATGAAAAGAAGCGGCTCAAACAGGCTAACTCCTCTTGCTGCACTACCTGTTCTCTCGTTTGATTGAGAACTTAAATACTACTAGGTCTTCGCACAGTCCAAGCCTGTCAGCTCCATAGCATCTATGTCAAGCTACAGCTCTAATGTACAGACACTCAGTGGCCTATCGGGGCTGCCTCAGAGTACTTTCATTCAATGTGGAGGTGAAAACATTTAGATGACTTGTTAATTCTAATGTGCGAAGCCCGTATTCCCTCTCCAATGTCATAGGGCTGGTACAAAGCAGTTTCACTGAAACAGGTTTCCTTCAAATGTAGAAGAAGCCTGTTTATGTAAACACTTGTCCTTTGCGCTCTACTTCTGACCCAGGGCCGGTGCAGGGGGCAGAGCCGAGACTTAGAGTGAACACTCTAAGGGAGAAAACCCACACTGAATCAGTGTTTTTTGGGCTTATAATTATTGGTGTAACGTCATAATTGCCAGTATCGGCTGATAAGTATCCTTGACCAATATTATCATGCATCCTTAATTTGCATGAATTGTGATTAAAATTGAAATAATGATCTGGCTCAAAAAATGGTTAATTTTGTTTTTGTTTTTTGTTTTTTGGCATATAGCCTGCCCCTACAGTAAGGGCAGTATTGATTCATAACTCAAACGATAAATTACTTTAAAGGAGAAATTGTGCAAAATCTTTCAACCTTGATAATTATTTCCTCTTCTCATTTCCTCTCAAAGAGAGGAAATGAGAAGAGGAAGCAGCTTGTTCTGTTCCGATTCCCATACCTTTCACTTTCTCCCGATATCCAGTATTAACTAATAGTAGTATAGGTACTGAGGATCACCTTTTCCCCCAAAAAACACAGTTAACATTAGGGCTGGGTATCACCAAGAAGCTGCCGATACGATACGTACCTTGATACACAGTCCACGATACAATACATATCTCGATACAGTGCCATTTCGATACGATTCGATATATTTCAAATCGATACTATACGATTCAGAAAAAAATAAAGGCCTTCAACCTTACTTAAATGGTCAACCCAATTTTCACCAAAAAAAACAAAACAAAAAAACATTAAATTATGCATTTATCTTCCATTTATTGAAGATTAAAAAACACAATGAAGTGCTTTTTGATTAATGCATGTTTCTAACTAGAGGGAGGAAGGCAGTTGAAACATTTTTTCTGACATTTTCGTTTCTCTTGCTTCTCGCTTCTCTTCACCCGTAGAGAGTAACGTCTGGGGGGAATATCAATATCAATACTAGGAAACAAAGAATCGATACCGTATCGATTTGAATAATATCAATACATATCGGTGTATCGATATTTTGGCACACCCCTAGTTAACATATTACACAAGAGAGCCATTTGTGTTATGTAATCAATGGTGTTATTTAACCTTCAAGTAAATACTGACAGGCTTTGTATGAATAAAAGTTCAAACATTATGAGACGTCCTAGGCCTACATCAGTCAGTAAATACTCGTATTACATCTGATTAAAGGCCTGACCAGGAAATCGACTGAACCACGATACCGGTGGGTGCTGATACTAGTATCGCTGCACCTTTAGTTGCATTTACGGTGATTCATGGATCAGTGATCTTTACATGCGTTGAAATTGTTATTTCTCAAATCTACCCCCCATTGACTCCTAAGAAGTCAGTGGACTTGTTTCTTTTATGAAGTAATTTTATGCCAATATTGTGATTTAAAATGCCAAAAATCCACAGTATCACAGATTGTAATTATATAGCAAACAAAAGCAAATGATATCATCTTTAAACTGTTGCTCAAATTTAGGTATTTTGCATTGAAATCATTTGAGTCTGCATATTTCTCTTATTTTTCTTACATCCTTACATATTTAACAGGTATTTAACACTTACATGTGGATGAGCCTTTTCCAAAGTGCTTAGCTGTTGTCCGTCTGTCTCCTTCTGTGTGTGCGTGTGAAAAGGCTTATGAAGACGTGTGTGGGCCCAAATGCTCCCCCCTCTGCTATAGTTGCAAGCCACCGTACCTAACCACCTCCCCACCACACAATAACCAAGAGATTCTTAAAGTTTGTAAAAAAGGAACATTTTTATATAGAACTTTTTCTCCTTCAAGACAGTCAAAGTGCTTTACAAGTTCATGTGGATTGCATACAATATTAGATTTATTTGGACTGCAGGATTTGATAAGAATCTTGATTATCCTTTGACAAATATTGACAATGTTCAGGTTCACTGCACATTCTAACACATCCAGTGGCATTTAAACTTGAAAGAAATGGTTATTATACTTGTATAGGTATATCCAGTTTCATGATGATATTAAGACTTTAGAGACATTTGAATGTAGCTCTTTGCAATAGACTGTGATGGAAATGTTTGGGTATTAATGTGAAGAAAATGTATGTTTTTAACTGGACATTGAATTATTTAACTTTGTTTCCCCTGCAGTTTTTTTTTTTTGTTGTTGTTTGTTTTTTTATTCTTATACAAAATACGATCAGACAAAGCAGAAAGATGGGACAGGACGGATCATAGTGAGCACTGAGGCAGATCACTCCTGCAGCTGCAGAGGAGGTTAGTTGCAGGCACTCCAGCGCCCCAGCACACCTGGTCTTCACCTATGTGCTCGCGGCTGGGCCGTGCCTTCTCTCTCCTGTGATGCTTACACACACACACACACACACACACACACACACACACACACACACACACACACACACACACAAAAGTCCAACACCTGCCTACGGCTTTTGGTAGGGGCGCTTATGAAAGACTCGTACCACATGTCCGCATTACAGGTGTATCTTGGCATAGGCCTAGGACCAGACTCAAAACCAGAGGAGACGGGGCCTTTTCTGTGGCAGCGCCCACACTATGGAACAGTTTTTTTGTGCTTTTTTGTTGTTCTTGTTCATGAGAAGCACTTTGGGTAGCTTAAGTTGTATTTTAAATGTGCTATATATAAAAAAAAAATAATAAAAAAAGAATGAGTTGAAAAACTAGAACAAATGTATTTAACTCAGTTACACTGCTATCTAATGGAAGGGTCAGAATGTTCCAATGCTCTGATCAAGAATCCTAAGAGGAAAAGGGTGACCTTTGGCAGTACTGATGAAACATATTTAATTAGATCAGCATATTATTGGTGCAAGTAGTGTAAAACTATAAGAGGGTGTGGCACCATCCTCTGCTTCCTCTGCAGAGCATTTCAGGACCACAGCGCTGAATAACATTTAACATTTATTGTTGTAGTAATACCTCATTTGAACACCAGGGGGCACCAAAGTATCACTTTTGGGATTGAAACGGGGTGATGACATGAAAGTGGTAAGGCAGCAGTGTAGATTGAAAAGCATTGCTGCAGTGACTTAGTGAAGGTTATCTGTTCACTTTATAACCCTTCATATGTTAGACAGATCTTGCAGGAGCTTTTACAGGAATTGTAAATTGTTATTTTCATGATTATTTACATTACAAAATCTCACTGAAAGCATCAAAAATATGAATTCCATATAACAAAAGGTAAACTCAAAATAACAAAAGACTTTTACAATTAGCCACTCTTTGCTTTGACCACTGCCTAGCACTTGGCACTGGCATTTCTTGAACCTGACAAGGCACACCTGTGAAATGAAAACCATTTCATGTGAATTCATCAAGATCATTGAGAGAAGGCCAAGGGTTTGCAGCTCTGTGGACAAAGCAAACTGTGGGTACTTGTAGGATTTGAATAAAAATGTTTTTAAACATTTTGTTAAGATAACTTTTTTATCTTGACACATAATTTCATATGTCTTGCATCATATATTTGTTATCTTCAATATGTATGTAAAATCCAGAAGTGATGCAAATTTCAATCCAGTCGGACTAAGCGTGTAAGCGTGTATTTTTTAAAATGTTTTTTTCTTTGCACCCCTGCTGACTAACTGAAATGCCCTAAGCTCGTAACAAGTCTTCCCCTCATGCATATAATTTATCCCCAAGTTTTGTAGAAGTCAGATAATGTTGACATTTTATGTATAGGCAAGGGGGTGCTATAATGTACACTGGTCATATGATTATTAGTCCATTACATTTTTGTCTCATGGAGCTCTATTCTCAATATTGTGTAAGCCTATGCCAAAATTTGCCCATCTTTTCTACCATTGGGGTCCACTTCTACAGCAGCGCTGTTGAGTCAGTGGGTGTCGGACATATGTTAAAAAAAAAAATCCATCACAGTATTGGCTGACACAGTAATCAATATAATATATAAATTATATTTTAAATGTAATGTGACAACAGCATGTGTGTCCATGCTTCTATTCACTCCTACTTTATTGTATTCTGTTTGTTCACCTTTATTTCCATGAAACATTTTCATGAAAGTTAGTTTGAATGTGACTTTTGTATTATTAATTATTGCTCAAATGAGAATCTAGTTTCAGTCCTCATTTGTAGTATTAGTATCAGATTTTTTATACTTTTGACCACCCTAGTTCGGACTAGTATATGGCTATGGAGAACTCTGTAACATACCTGGACAACTCAAGGATTACACAAATATAAGGCCAAGTGGTAATATGAAAGGAAGTACTGTTATTTCATGTCCAAAATCACATTCATTTGTCTAAAGAAAAGAAATGTTTTTAATTATCATTGTGGTATCAGAATTGGTACTGAGTATCGAGTCTATTCCTTCGAGTTTGAAGTTTTAGTATTGTGGCAACATTACTGACTAGTCAACTACTAAAATAATCATTAATTTCAACCCTTCTGAGACACAATAGAACTTTGTGCAAGTTTGGTGTTGCAGCAGTTTGTTGTGTACAGTCGCCTGGGGTTGTCCTTGGACTGTACTTGAGTATCAGATGCTCTTCAGTTTGCCTGGAATAATCAATAGACCTATTTTGAGCAGGAAATGCAACACTCTCTGTAAAAGCTTCAACCTGGATAGAAGCTACACTGTTCACATGAATAGAAAGCTGTTTAGGACCATTTGAATTCTTTATTTTATTGTGCTGTAGCTGGTATGAAAGGCTGACCATTTGAATTGAATTGTTGCTGCTCATTTCATGAATGTTATTGTGGATTCTCACTTAATGAATTCAAACTATGAGCACATATGGAATGTAGTAAACCAAACATGTTTTGATTTTAGATTCTTTAAAATAGCCTTTAACCATTTCTTTAGTCACTGCTTTGCACACTTGGGATTCCACTAATGAACCTTGACAACACACAGCTGTGAAGAGAAAACCATTAGGAGACTTGATCATGAAGCTCACTGAGGGAAGGCCATGGGTTTGTAGCACTGTCGATGAAGCAAAGGGTGGATACTTTGAGGAATGTGAAATTCAAAACACATTTAAAGTTAACATTTTTGGCCACATGATTCCATGCATCTTGCTTTTTGTTACGTCTTCAGTATCTACAATGTAGAAAGTAGTAAAAGATTGAGAAGGTATGTACAACCGCTTGACTGGCATTGTACACCTGATATAGGACTTGATATTAAAAGTTTTAGTAGTAGTATTAGTAGTATTAGTAGTGGCAAGTACAAACATCCACTCACATTGCTCACTCCTGGATCATTGTGTTAGGCTAGTCAGTCATATATTGCTTCCAGTATATCTTGGTGATATTATGGTGTACTGATTACAAATTGTGATTTCAATTCAGTTGTGATAAATCTTGCAGTATTATATCAACACTACTACCAAGGATCTCTGTAATCCTCAGGAGCAAGCAGGTCGGTTCATAGCTGACCATTCTCACCCTGGACATGGACTATTTTAGCCCCTCCCCTTGGGCAGCAGGCTACGGTCCGTTCAGGCCAGAACTTCTCACCACAAAAACAGTTTCTCCCCCTCTCTGGACGGATGGTCACTCTATAACACCTGTCACTTTATAACACAAGTTACTGTCACTTTAAACAACTGTAACTTGGACCGTTGTTCAGTCCTATTGTTCATTTTGTATAATTTATTTAATTTTAATTATAATGTATAATTTTGTATTTTTTACTTTATTTGAATACATGTCCTTATTTTAATTTTATTATATCAGATTATATTATTATTCTGTTTAATGTTGCACTGTAATGCTGAAACAGGTTCCTAGTTTGTAAGTTTTTTGTTCACTGACTGGCAATAAAACTGATTCTGATTCTGTTGTGTGTGACAGCTTTGTGTGTCTGAACTTGTTTAATTGAATTTTGATGTATCACCTTTTCCTGTATTTGCTTAGGAGGTGTCTCATTACACATTTTTCCTATCATGGAGATGTGATAATGAACTGATGCGTGCCACATTAAGTCATTCACCACTAGATGTTAAGCTAACTTAGGACTATATTAGCCACCCTTTCCAAATAGCTCAGAATAGACTGTTGCTTATGGCTGACTGGAAACATGTCCATTGGAAAATAAAGTTCTGCATAGTGTGCGTTCTCTCTCTTTGTCTTCACCCGAGCCCAGCCCTGAACATTGTCAAACAAACTACTTCCTGCGGGTCCTCTTTCAGGCTACAGTTGCTCCGATCTGGAACTTCATTATGTAAGAATTAGTCCAGAGCTAGTCTGTTACCGAACCATGAAGAATGCACAATGTGTCTTTACTAGTGGAACATGGGGTCACAAAGGCAGTACTGTCCACTGTAGGTCACTGATCAGTCTGGATACTGACTCAGCTGTTACATCGCTTCAGATAAACACACTTTCAGTCAGACCCAAATTTTGATCCATGCTTTGCGTTTGTTCTGTGGACACTTGCCACGGTTTTGCATACCCTGGATTTGGACGTGGACTGATTTGCAAAAACTCAAAGAAACATGAGCTGAATTTTGATGTCCATTTATCAAAAGCTTTAGACATTGGCTCCAACTTTGACAACTTTTTTGGGTTTCCTGGCCCTAAGGCTTTATTGTACAGGACAGCAGTATCGTGAAATATTAAGGGAGGGTAGAGACAATGCTTATTATGTCAATGCTAATGCTAACTTTAATTAAAATGTTGAATGTAACGTAACAACAAAATACTATTTGTATTATTTTGTAGATGTAGATTATTTCTCTGTGGCGTTATTTAAATATTTATTAGCCATTTCCTGTTTTGCACAGAGCCTGTATCAACACTAGCTGTGTCAATGCAGTTTCAAGAGGGAGTATTATGCAAAATTCTATTTGTTTTTTTTTTTTTTTTTTTTTTTCCATTGTTCTCCCATCAGAAACACGCCTGAAGAGGTTTTAGATGTCCTGCATGTGTGTTTCAGTAATTTTGCAATCTTTCCCAGCCCTGTTCGAACTCTGCTTATGGTTAGCTGTAAGATTCAGCGCGCTAGCATATGTCATCCACGGTCCCATGTGACAATTCTCCATAAATATACAAAAGCATGATACAAAACAACAACCTGACAAACCTGACAAACATTAGTGGGATGCACGCTGGTTGTGTTGTGATAGCTCTCTAAAGGGGAAGTGACGGGAGGGGGAACTTGGCGTCAAAAACAAATTGAAACTTATAAAATGTTAATATGTTCTTTTCAGTCAATATAACATTTTCAAAACAGTAAGAGGTGTGATCTATTAACACCCCTAGAAGTAAAATACCCCCTCTTTAAGAATTATTTCGAGATTCATATACAGACAGGAATTTTCTTATCTTTTCTACATTTGTAATGAATTCTTCAAAAGGTGACATGGTTGTTCCTGCAAGTGAAGAGAACGCACGCATTATATATATATATATATATATATATATATATATATATATATATATATATATATATATATATATATATATATATATATATATCTATATATATATATATATATATATATATATATCTATATAGGTCATCCTTGTATAGTCCATCTGGTGGTACTTGATTTGAGAGCCACTGTAGGTCATCTGTTGGTTGACCGTTATTGGTTGTGTCTCTGTATTGGGCCTCTTCCTCTTCCGTGCAACCCCTCCCTTCCTCTTGCTCGCATTGATCCTGTGTGCTTGTGACGACATGCGGAGCAGGGAACTTTCTCTGGGCGGGTTGTGCATGTCCCCGGGGCCAAACTCGGCATTGTAATGGAGCTGGACATCTGGAAGTCTGGTACAAAGCTAGCGGTGGAGTGTGGAGGACTCTATTGAGTTGTTTAGTGATGATTTCAATTCTAGGTCCAACCAGAAACTTCACAGCTGATTTCTAGCTTTGTTGTGATAGATGCATGTTTCAGTAATTTAGTGATCTCTCCGAGGGCCTGTTCGAACCCTCCTTACTGTAAGATTCTGTCCAGTGTGATGCGCAGTAGTTTCATTAGTGGGATGCATGTTGATTGTGTTGTGATATTGCTCTGAAAGGGGAGTGAACAGGGAGCAAAGGGAGGGGAGATGCTTTGCTCTCACTTATAATACATGTTAATATGTTGTTTTCAGTGAATATAGCAGTAAAAGCTAACTGCTAACACATAACATATTTAAATCACCACGTTAATACCCCATAGATGTGAAATACCCCCTCTTTAACCACAAATTGTATCAAATATGTAAATAATGTAGCAATAATCTAGCATAATATAGGATTACGATAGGATTATTACGGTATATCTCACAAACTGTCAGTCACTGCTAACGCCATCTTAGCCTAGCCTAGCTTCTTACCTCAACCTCCCTCGTACACTTCCTGTCACAGTTATAACCTTAGATCCATGTTTATAACCTTGTTAGCTTTATACGACTGCAGTCTCTTTGTAACGTGAGATGTGTTGTCACTTAAAGAGGAAACTGTAAACATGTGAATTGTTTTCAGCTAATGGACCCGGAAGTGACATCACACTTAACAACTCTATAGGACCTGTCATAGGCTGTGTGGCTCTATGTCCCCAGGATGTGAGTCATGGTTGTGGATTGGACATGGTCAGCTGAGGAGATAGCTGTGTAATGGGCAATGTGATCAAGTGGTAAAAACGGGAGCATTAAGGATAGGACTTTACTGTAAAAAGCTGGGTTGGGTTCTGCAATAACCTCTATAGGCCTGTTTGAAACTTGAAAATGTAGTCTTTATAGCACAAAGTATTGGCTGTATAATACAATTGGGTAACACCATGTCTTTTGTCTGCAAATTTAATCGCAACTTGACCATTTCAACGATCTTGTGTAATATGATCTACTGGGCGGTGAAATCATATCTAAATGCACATAGAATGAATCAAATGCCAAAGCTTTGGTCCGGGCTCATCTCCCTAGAACACACTGAGCACAGAGGATCAAATAACACTGCTCAGGAAGTCAGGAAGTGATTTTGCAAAAGTGCAGCTCTGGCGTGAGAGCAGTTGTCTTCACCATATACACACGTGATACTAGTGTCTAATTGTGAGGATAAGTGAGCCACAGGGCTATGGACAGGGGTTGTGTATGACTATAGGCTGCTCAAAGTTCAGATTAAGTCAGGATGCACACTACCAGTCAAAAGATTGGACACCCTTTTTCATTTCTGTTTTTTTTTTCTTCATTTCCATGATTATTTACATTATAAATTCTCACTGACAACATCCGGACTATGAATGGAATAGAGTAAACAAAAGATAAACTCAAAATGACTCCTCTGTGCTTTGACCACCGCTTTGCACTTTTGACGTTTCTTGATCCTGACAAGCCACACCTGTGAAGTGAAAACCATTTCATGTGAATTCATCAAGGCAAGGGAAGGTTATTTGTATAGCACAATTCGCACACGAAGTAATTCAAAGTGCTTTACAGAATAAGAAAGACATTAAAATCACAATACAACAAATCTAAATATAAATAATCACAAATAATAATCATAAAATTAATGTTAAAATGAAAACAAGATCATTGAGAGAAGGGTTATTAACTTTTTTCTTTTATACATAATTCCATGTATCTTGCATCATATATTTGATGTCTTCAGTGTGTATATAAGCGTAGAAAGTGGTATATTTAAAGAAAAAATACACTGAAAGAGTGTGTCTAAACTTTTCAATGGTAGTGCCTGTAATGTGTCCTATAGAGTGAGCACTTCCTTCTTCTCTGCCCCGAGTGTGAACCTGACAAAAGTCTTCCTCTGTCCGAGCTCTTCCTCAACACAGGCAGAGCGGGCCACATGTGTCATGTTTTCCTCTAGTGTATGTTTGTGTACTGCCCCTAAAGGGCGGGCCCTGTCCTTCCTTATTTGGAGTGGTGTGGGGAGGGGAGGGGGCGGTCACGTGGGTGCACAGCCGTCTCCAAAGCGATAGGAGCAAAAACTCTGAAGTACAACGTAGCCTCTTCCAGCCAGCCAAAAGTACAGTGACTAGAGCTAAGCCAACAGCGAGAGGAGCAGGAGCAGACGAAGCAGAGGAGATAAGAGCCGGACTGACTACCGGCACATGGTGGAAACATGCCCACCAACTTCACTGTAGTCCCGGTGAAGGACGCCAGAGGAGCCCAGCGCAGCTTCACGGAGGACAACGTGCTGAGGGAGGAGGATGAGGAGGCCACAGGTGAGTCAGCCCATGTACGTTCTTATCACAGCTGTGGATCCATGTGTGAGCCGTGCTCCTGCTGCTGTTGCCCTCAGGAAACTTCTAGACTATACCTTAACCACATCATTCAAGGCAAGCTTTTGGATCTCCTGCACTGCCTACTTTGTTTTAACTCCAAGGAAGACAAAGAATTTTCAGACAATTTGTTACTTTCTGCGCTTAAATGATGTTTCCCAAGGGCCCAAGAGGGAAGCTGGCATTCCCCTTATCTCTTCACACATGGCAGCGTAATAAAAGTCAAATGAATGGCTTTGAATAACAGGGCGACACCAAGTTGTTTAAGAAAACTTGTTAACATCCATTTTAAACATTTGCCCCACACCTATGCTCCTTCATTGTTCCATTGCAGTAGCAGGGATATTGGCTGCAGTGACATACATGCTATAGAACATTATGTCCTCTTATCTGTCTGTAAGATGCTACTGAAGAGAAGGACAGAAGGTGACTGTACCAGAGTGATAAGAAACAGGTTTTGGAGGTTAGATGAACTCCAACTGCTTTTTTGACTGGGATTTGTTTGAACTTTTTCGGTGGATTAGGTTAATTGACGAAGAAGGATGGATTTTGAGTTTGCTTTTGTTTAAAGGGCCTGTATTAAACCAGTTACTGATCTATGTTGTAGCCTCATGACAAATATACCTGGAGTTGTGTTTTGTTTTATCCACATATGTTTAACACACAAATCTTGCGTATTTAAGCTGCGTTATTTCCGCCTTGTGATGTTTTGTTAATACGGGAAATGTTCCACGGTGTTTTTAAACTCCATAGACTTTCACTAGAATCATTAGTAGAATCTTTGCTGTTTCAAAACTACCACATCATGACATCACAAGGTGGAACAGAACATTTTGAGCTCTGGACATGTAGACAGACTGATGATAATAACAAAAGATTACTTAAACATGGGTGAATGAAACAAAAAACACTGGGTATGTTTTTAAGGAGGTAAAAGCTTTATACCATGCCATTTTGTGTGATAGTGGACCTTCTAAAAAGTTTTCTGTTGCTTGCATACACTGATTGACAGTTAGAAGCTTGTATTTGGGGTTATCCCGAGGTCACAAAGTTCATGTTTAACAAACTGCTGTCTTCTGTACCCACTGCACGCTTCAATTTGAAGTATGGAGCTGCAATTATGGCCCATGCTGTGAGTGAGTTTATAGACTGGAGGAGACTAGGCTGGTTGTTCCATTTCACCAGCAGCTACGTAACCAAGACTGAACGCTTTTGGAGAGATACTTAATTGCAATGTTTTTTTTTTTTTTGTTAGAACCATTGCGATTCGATTTTGGTTTGAATATTAACATTCTTCAAATACGTCGGTCATGTTTTTGCATCATGGTAAAGTTGAGCAAATACGAAAAAGAGAAAAAAAAAAAAACTTTCACTGTGGGGTTGCAAGATTAATTGCAATCAAATGAAAATCGTATTTGAATGGACGCAATTAGCAAATCACAAAGGCTGCAAGTTTTGAAGTACCATAAATGACAAAATCTCCTGTCTTATTCTGTATAAAGCTGCTAACTCTGTAGTTTAGATCTGTGCAAACATGTTCTGAAATGTGATTTTTGTATTAGTTTGTCAGCTCGTATTTCAGTCTTTTTGTTAATACTTCAGGACGTGTTTAAAATGTGAACTTTGCACAGAATCCTATTGCCAAAACAATGCTTTTCAGAAAAATCGCTGTTAGATATTTTTCCCATAACTGTGCCACTCTATTTCACAGACTTTCGCGATGGCTATTTAAAATTCAGTTCAGTTGAGATTAGGGATGGGACAATATAAAATTTAGACTAACGATTATCGTGACCAAAATAAATCGCGATTCACGATATTATCACGGCAATTATTAATTTCTAAACGTTCCGACGGCCCGGGCCTACTTCACAACTCTACAGGAATGTACATGTACTTCTGTGTCACCCACGCAAACAATCTACACATCAAATGAAAGTTACAGCGCTCGTCTTTTCATATATGCAAACGATTTTCACCTGGAATCACCACAGTGCTGACAGGAGAAACGTTTTTACAGAAAAGCCAAAAATGCGGATTTGGACTTCACTCACCTTTGAGGCTCTGGTTCTGTCAAACATCAACATATTCCACAAAGTTGGAATCATTCGTTCGGCACAGGTCCAGAGAATATAACCCACTGAAGAAATTATGTCCACAAAATAAGTTAGAGCCTCCATGTCCAATCTGCTGCACGAAAGTATTCCACACGTGAAATCTGCTCCGTCACTTTTTTGCATTTCTGTGGTCGATTTCAGGCATAATAAACTTAAGACAGCGCTGACTTTGGCCGTGTCTCAATTCACCAAAAATTCACCAAAGTGCCCTTAAGGCGCAAGTCAGGCAGTACTTCGACCTGCACTTCGAACAGTACATGAACGGTGCATGTGACGAATTGGGACACGGCCTTTGTTTCTCAGTGATAAACACACGTGTTATCTTCTGATTGACACCAGTGTTGTCCAATAAGGTGGAGGTTGTGTGTCACTGGAGCCTCAAACAGTGAATCAGTGCTACATGTGACTGAAGATTTACGCCCCACTCTCCCCGCGTGTAGAATCAACCAATCACATCACACACGTTTAGTGACGTTTTCTCCTCACAGCCAATGAGCAGCGAGCACGTGTGTGACATGCCGAGATGTTCCGTAAAGAGACGGACCTTACCGAGTAAACGAAGCGTGTTAATGCGGCGCATTCTAGGAGCGGTTTTGCTTCTAAACATGATGAAACGGACAAAACAGACAAAACAAAGGAAGTACGAGATCGAGGACACTGTGGATGTTTGTACAAGTTAAACTACAGGCGTCTCTGACCCGGAGCGGTTCGTGTCAGAGTGAAGATGACTGTGGACTCAGGAGGAGAGGAGCTTATTTTTGATGGATTGATGCTGTTTGATCTGTAAGAGTGGTTTATTTTGCTATTGACATGACTGTAGGTAAATATATATCGTTTGTGTGTCGGTAAAATGCTGTTTAGCTACTACACACAACACAATCTACATTCAATAGTTTATGTCACTTTCAGCTCAAGGTTGTCAAACAGTGCGGGATGTTTGACTCGTAAATGCGCGTGCATGTTGCTCGTGTTTTGCCCTCGGACCCGCAACTTTTTTTCAGCGACTCTGCACCAGAAGAGGCACAGACGCAACAAGTGTCATTGCTGTGACAGAGCGCCCCCTTGTGAGCAAACACCAAAACTAGCATCTAAACGTTGTATTGAAACCAGAGACATGAGGCAGTCTGGCGCCGTAAAGACTATTATAATCGTTCGCGATTTTGAAAAAATGCCACAAACGATTTATCGCGGACCATTTCTATCGCGATTTACGATATTATCGTATATCGTCCCATTCCTAGTTGAGATTACATTTCAAATTTGTCTAATATCATTAATATCTGACAGAAGACTGAAATATGAACTGCAAATCTAATACAAGAATCAACACGTTTCAGAACGTGTTTGTAGAGGTCTAAACTACAGGGTTAGCACCTTTTTAAAGATAAAACGGTTTGCGATTTTCAAGTACTCAATCATCCTTTGGATTTGAGAGCTCTGTAAACCACTGACATAGGCAATTTTTTGGGAAGTCAAAGTCCAGACAGATGGTATAGGCTGGTGCTGGTTGTGATTCTGTTTGGAGAGCACTGATAGCAGGATAAGTGTGTTAGCTGAGCGGCTAAGGGGAGTCGGATAGCAGTCACTGGTATTGATTAGGTGCTGGCCTGCTTCCCGTTGGCTGAGTGGGGGGAGGTGAAGGACCCCACCCCCATGCTGTCATCTCATGTACTCCAGCTGGCCTCTTCCTCCTTCACGGCCTTTGTCCTTTTCGCATGGAACTTTGGGTTTGTCTAAAGAGATGTTTTTGACTCAGTTTAAAGCAGACCTATTATGCAAAATTGACTTTTTAGAGCTGTTAATCATGTTATAAGTGTTTCCCTTCTCTTTTAAACACTCTAAGTCAGGGATGGGCAAACTATGGCCCCGGGGCCACACACGGCGTATTGGGTTTATTAATCCGGCCCGTCGAGACCAAATTATGGTGCACTACATCGCTACATCAGCCTTGTATTACTCTTATTCTTTTATCAGCCCTTCTGCAAAAGTGAGCTCATCAAAGAAAAGAAAAGTGGATAGTGAGTGCTAAGTGTTTAATACGGAGTGGACAACAAAATATTTTTTCATCGAAGTCCGATCAAAGTACCAAGGCAAGTTTTTTGCTGGCATTCAAATTAGCAAAAGATAGCAGACCTTTCTGTGAATGCGACTTTTTAAAAGAATGCATTTGGAAAACATGTGTACTATGAGCCTTGCATATTCATGATTTGCTACATGTTACAGGCCAAATCTCTAGTGTAATATATATCCTGGCCCGACCCCTCTGTCAAATTTTAGGATCCATTGTGGCCCATGTGTCAAAAAGTTTGCCCACACCTGCTCTAAGTTGTATTTAGAGTGATGTATTTTGGAGTTGGATACTAATCGATATGAATACGAATTGATGTTGAAAATTATTCTATTGTCATATTGGAATCGGCCTTGAGTAGGAAGTCTATTCCTTAGTATTGAATTTGAGTTTGAAATTTTAGTATCGTGACAACATTACTGTATTCAAGATGTCATTGCTCCAGTCAACCCCCACTGCTCTGCACTTACTTAGTTCTCCAATTTACTTTTCTTAATCTGTGATACACGAAGGATTTGGCAGTGTCGTGCAGTCATTTGGAGCCCTCGACAGCATGCTGCGCTTTGTCGTGATGACACACACAGCGAAGTACCATAAAGAGACAGACAGAAATTGGCTCCTATTGACCACTGCACTTTTCCAACCTTTTTATTATTTGTTTCACATCAATATCACAATTTAAAATATCCAAAATACAACATCGACAGGTGTCAAATACATAGCATGTATGTATAGCAAAGGCAATGTCTTCTTTAAACTCATAATTGACTCCCAAATCTTCAATGGGATGTGTTCTCTCTATGTTTGCACTGAGGTGGGAGAGAACAGCAATTTCATCTGCGCTATTCATCTTGTATGTATATGCACATTTGACAATAAAAAAATAAATTGAATTCAACTATAGTGCTTCCATATAATCTGATTAAAAGAATGAATATTAATTGGCTAGTAAAAATTACATCTAAGACACCACCAACAAAACGATTAAGGGTTTACAGCATTAATTATCATAATAACATCTCAATACAGTGAGTTCATCTTTTTGTCAACATTGTCTACACCAAAGTTGCATTATAGTTAGGATTACTCCCCAAAATGTATCTGTACATATCTGTTTTGCTTCAGTAATCATTCATATTTGTATTATTAAATATTTTTAGATTATATCTGTGTAAACCCTCCGTCTTTTGCTATGGATCAAACCAAGACGACTAAGTTAAAATATGTCAACTGGACAAATTGTTGTAGAAGTGAAGACATTTTCGCTGTTCATCCAAGCTGCTTCTTCAGTTCTGGTCAGATTGCTGGTGGACACTGCCTTATATTTATCTGAAGAGAGGAGCTAACTATAGTGAAACTGTAAACATCTGTTGTCTCCAGTTTCAGCTGAATTTACCCTATTCAGCCCTTAACGACCCTGCTATTGTTGTATTGTTCTCATTGTTCTGGGTCTGAGGATGGAGTTGTAGAACTGACCAGAACTGAAGAAGCGGTTGGATGAGCAGCAACGATTTGTCCAGTTGACAGATTTTAACTTTGTCTTTTGCTAGTTACTAGATTAATTACAATCTTGTGTGTAGAGACGGGACGATAAACAGTCATATTGTTTATTAAGGATAGACAATAATCATTATGTAAACGTGATGAACGCCAACAAAGATAATTGCCATTGTATCAACAAAAAAACACTTCTTCTAGATCACTGTTCTACTCAATTCGATCTTAATTAAGAATACATAATATCTAGTTCTTAGTGAATAGTAAAAAAAAAAATAAATGAAATACACTGCACATATAATGTATACAGACATGAACACAATGTCTTGTGTCGCCTCATAACAAAGTACAGAACTATAGCAGTTGTTTAAATATGGAACATGTTCTTAATATTAAAATCATTATTATTCATATCCATAACATTTTTAAACTGTCAGCAACTCCAATCATTATCGTGATATAATCGTTAATGGTGATTATTTAGTTTTATTTTCAGTATTGTCCCATGCCTACTTGAGACCACACTGCCACATAAGCAGCAAGCAGGGAAACAAGGACTTGGTAATAACTGAAGTCCCACAGTAAAGCCACATTGTCAGTGGAATTAGCATAAAGCAATAAGTGTAATGATTAACTTTTCATCCTGCTAATAAAAGTAATATCCATGACAACAGAGACGAGGCACTTTCAAGAAATGTGGTGCGACCCTTATTGTTTAGAGGCAGCTGGTCAAAAGGACTGACTCACTCTAACTCATTTTCCACAGAGTGAGGACGCCAAGGCAGGTTTATGGAGCTGCACAATACACTGCTACAAATGACAACACTGACGGAAAATTATACCAAACAAGCGCTGTAAATATTTCAGTTTTGGAGAATAGATTTTATATAATACTGAAATTAGAGCTGCAACTAATGATTATTTTAGTAGTTAACTAATCAGCAATATTTTTTTTCAATTAGCCGACCAGTCAAAAATTTTTCTCGAGTCAACTGAGAGAGGTTTTGGATCCTTTATCGACCAAATGCAGGTTGAAATATGGTGACTGAAGGCTTCTAAATACAGCACATTTACAAATAAAGTATGTTATCGATGGAAATCAGTAATAGTGTTGTAATGGTTTTAAATTTCAAACCTCAGATTTTCTTATTTTGATACTAAAAAATTGATTCAATAGTACGTGTATATATACAGCTCAAGATCATTCTGAAGTTATTAAAGAAAGGTTCATTTCTGTCATCTAAATAACTTTTTTAGTATTGATACCTGCTCAAATGAGTCTTGTTTTGATACTAGTTTTAGTATTGATTAGTATCTGATTTTTGATACTTTACAACACAAAATGTCATATAAAGTTTTTTTTTTTTTTTTTTTACATCTATGCAAAGTACCATATTTTCTCGACTATAAGTCGCTCTGGAATATAAGTCGCACTAGCTAAAAAAGATGCACAATAATGAAGAAAAAAAACATATATAAGTCGCACTGGACTATAAGTCACATTTTTTGGGGGAAATTAATTTTACAAAATCCGAGACCAAGAACAGACATTTTATCTTTAAAGGCGAGTTATAATAATTAAACAATAAAGTAGAGAACAACAGGCTGAATAGCAGCACAGCACACTAATGTAACACATTTATATATATTCAGCTTCATGAAGAATAAACAGTGAACTGAATACATGTCTGGTCTGTTAACGTAAGATATTAACAGTTAATCACTAAAGTACTAAACTAAAGTATAAAAAAACAAGCTAACAAGTTTACTCTCGATCTCACTCCAAATCACTAAATCCAGTGAATTCTATGTTGAAATTTTTCATTTTCAATGTTACAGGAGTAGTATATACTGGTACATAAGCCTAGAGCGCCCTCACATGGCTGTCAGTGTGACAGTAACGAAAATGTGAAATTATATATTTTATTAATTTCACATATAAGTTGCATCTGAGCACCTCAGGCCAAACTATGAAATAAGTTTGACTTATAGTCCAGAAAATATGGTAGTAAATACAGAAACTTTTACATTATATTTTACATTACATATATATGTCATATGTCACATTTATATGGTTTTCAGTTACATCATTTTGCTGATGTGGCCCTTGGTGAAAATAAGTTTGACACCCCTGATTTACAGCCTGTGAGATTTGTTAAACCCTGTCAAAAAGTAAAGGCCTTCATTCAAATGCTCTTGAGCTGTTTACAAAGCTTTAATAAAAAAGTAAATGGCTGCCATTTTCAGTGACATAATGTCTTTTGGAGAGAACTAAATGTCCCTGTGCCCTGAAGGAGTCTTCTACCTGCTAACCCTGCATTTAAGACCTTTACAAACATGCACAAGATTCCACTTTGGTACAAAAGCTCTTTCTTTCAAATGCTACTGCTCCTCAGCATGTTTGAAATGTGAACTGTGAACTTTTACTTTTTATTTCTAGAATTCATATTGCAATAGTTAAAATGTCTTTGTTTACAGGTCACATGCTTTACTAACTAAACTCCATGTGCTTATAGATAAATATATTGACTGTCATTCGCACAGCATATGACCAGCTTTATGAAGACATTTGAATTTCTTATTATTTAGACATGGCTTTTCAGTCTAGATTTTTCTTATGGGAATTGCCCAGACTAGACTCCTCTCCTTGTCATGCTGTTGTGACCGTTGCTCATAGTCCAGTTTGCTGACTGACCACGTGGAAGCAAGTCAAACATGTGCTCCTTAGTAACGTTAGCCTGGACAAGCACGTCACATTCTCTGCACTGAGAATGAACAACACTACAACAGATAAACCTATCTATCTATCCTGGTGTAACCTATAAATCTATGAGCAGGAGCAGGAGTCAAAGTAGTTGCTCATAGATGGACATGGCTAGACTGGGAGCCGTCACATTTCAATTTACTTTATATTCAAAAATGATGCAGCCCCTCTCTTTACCTCTGCTATCAGGCTTGTCATTCTGACCTTAGAATGTTTGTTGGTCAAAATAGCAAAATAAATACACCATTCTACATGAAAGCGGTATATTTTTGACCGAAAATCAAGATATGACCATTAATAACCACCATTCACGTGCCTTTTTTCCCTAAGGTCAGCTCCTGCTAGCATTGGCAACAGTTTTGATTGACAGATATCGTGCCTTGTTGCTAAGCACACGCCCCCTCGCTCCTTTGCAGGGTACTTTCAGCGTCTTTCCTCCTGATTTGCTCTTTGCTTATGCACTCAGAATTCCTAAATGGAAATTAGCTGCTACAGCTGCTAGCCCTGGTGAGCTTCATTTGGCTGGAAACAAATGCTGTAGGTGACACTACGCTTCCTCAGTCCAATTTTACGTGCAGTCTATGAAAAGCATATAAAAAACTGCAGACAAATTTAGACTTTCCCGAACTGGTCGAGTGCTTCTTTATCTGAACACTTTAAAAATGTTATTTGTTAATTGCTATGGCATATATAAATTACAGTTGGTAAAGAACATTTCTGTTGAAGAGTTTCAGTGACATCTCTACTCCCTGATTTGAAGGACTTTGTGAGGACTTTGGCCCACCCGAAAGATATCACATTTTAATGAAATTGCTTACTGAAAACTGTACTCATCGAGAGCCATGACCTTAATGTTGGTGTTATTTTTTTTTCTGCTATCAGAGTATTGAGTAGTGAGCTTTTTCTCCATATTACAAAAGAGTAAATGCTAGTCTTTTTAATGTGTAAGTGTATTATATGTAAGAGGAAAAAAAATATATACAATGTCCACAGGCTGGGGGCTGTCCATGTGTCCACTAACAGTCCAGCACTTCCTGTTTGTCTCTGCTCTGGTCTGGATCTGCTTAGAGCCGGTTTATAGTCCAGCCTCTCTGTGTCATGGCTTCTCCTGTTCCTCTAAAGCACTATTACTTCTAATTGTCACAAATATTTGCCCTTGTGAACTGTTTTATCATGTGATTTGAAGTGAGGAAGTATTCTCACTACTCCACTGTGTGCTAAAGCGTGTTTCAGTGTGAACCTCTGCCGTTAGTTCATTCCTCCATGTTTGTTTTGGAGGAGGTATGCTGTTCTGATAAGCGATGTGCATGATTTTTACCGTCTTTCATTTTAAACAGTTTGCAGTTTGTAGGTTTTCACAACTCTCAAAGCAGAATTTTACCGTGATGGTAACGTTAACAACAACTAGCCTGCTAACATACACTTCCTGTCTTTCAAACAATAAAACGCTTTACATTTAGATGCAGACGAAAAAGCAGCTTGTGGTCAGGTACACTAGGAAAGCCACATATTGATTTAAATTATATTATTAATTAAATATTATTGGAAAAATACTCTAGGCTTTTGATATGTGCAGAAGAGAACAGAAAAGACGATGATGTGAGGTGCCGTTCTCAACCACGTCTTTTATAAAGTCATGTGCTTTTTAGATTCGTCTTGAATATGCAAAAAGCTCAAAAAGCGCATTTTCTCAGCACAAAAGACACATGTTTTTCACATATCCTTGGCTCTGGATATATATGTAGTACAAGCATGAAATTAGTGCCATGTAACAAGTAAATCTCCATCATGTGTTTGCACCTGTGAGTAAATAAGTGAAGTTCGTTTGTCCTGTGGATGCAGTGGAAAACCATCTGGCACAGTCGATGTCTGATACTCAGGCACTACGTCAGCTCTGAACTTTTATTATACTTTTAATGTAAAGGCTAGCGGGTTAGCTCATAACTCCGTGCATGTTTATGGGTGCTCCGTGGCGTGGTCCGCTCCAGTCGAAGGCGGTGTGCAGATGAGGGTCAGACATAAGAACCACATCAAGAGTGTGTCATGGGACTGTAGGAGCAGTACTGTGAGGAGCACTGCTTTTTCCACAGACTCAGTCAAATAAATGAGGTGTCAGTACTTTATCTGCATGATATTGATACTGTGGCATTTTAATTACCTCAATACTGCTTATCATCCCAGGCCTAGACAGAACTCAGCAGACTTATTTTGATCCCAAGAGCTGCCTATATGATATATCTGTATATCAAATTCTGCCCCAATACAAGGGAAAAATGGAGTTCAGGGCATTTTAAAATGTGACATGGCAGCTCAAAAAACAGGCTTGTGTTGGCTAACATTTTACAGTATAGCCTCATCTCTTTTGTTCATCTACACTTGGGAAATACATGTTGTTTATCATAGGCAAGTCTGCTCTGCTCAAGGCTGAGTCATCCTACAATGCATTTTTGTTCAGTTTAATTTCCTTTTAATCTTTCAGCAAATTTCACACCACAAAGCTATTCATTGTTCTTTTAACTGCATTTGAAATTTTGCTAAGCTTCCAATTTTACTTTCTGTTTTGTGTAAAAATTTAAAACATCAGCAATATAATGTTGTATATAAACAACATAATACCAGTTGTAATACAATAAGGCTTATGTCATATTGTTAACATTTTTTCTAAATGTTTTATTTTCACTTCAGTACTGACTAACCTATTCCCTCCTCCACAAATAATTTCCAAGTTCTGTTTCCTCATCACAAACAGACCTGGAGTTGTGTTTGTTTCATGTTTAAAACAAAAATCCTGCATATTTAGCCTATGTTATTCTCTCCAACAGTAATACAGGAAGTGCTCCACTGTGTTTTTAAACTCCATACACCTTCACTAGAATCATGTGTATCATTTCAGCCGTGGATTTGTCTAACTTTGAAGTTACAGCTATCGCTCTAGCCTCAGTGAAACTGCTTCTCTCCTCAGTGTTCTAATGACAATATGAACTATACAAAAGGTAAAATAAAAATATAAAAAATAAAACCAACAATTTAAGATTATTCTAAAGTATTAAAGAGTAAAGCTGTTCTAGTGAGGCTAAAACCTGTTAACCTTTAAACCACCACTTAATGACATCATAAAGTGGAACAAAGCATTTTGACTTAGAAGATGTAGACAGCCCAGTAATGCAGGGTTATTTAAACATGTGTGAATGAAACAAAACACAACACCAGGTATGCTTTAATGAGAACAACATTCCAGCAGACAGCTCACATGAGTCACATTTGCGTAATATAGGACCTTTAATAAGGTTTACATCATTTTGTTGACACTTTTTTAAATTTAAGTGTATACATTTTGACTATATATTACTATATATTTTCACTTGAATACTCACTTGTTTACCCTCCCCCTCCGTCTTATCCCTTAGTCACAGCTCATCTCTTCCATGTGCCGCTCTGATAACGCACATTTGGCTCTGCTCTGAGGCTGAGTGAGTTTGTGAACCTGTGTCTGTCTTTCTCTCTCTGTGCTAATCACTTTTAGCCTGGCTGTGGTTAGCTTCTCATTAGCCGCACTCTCCACTTAACACACGGCACATAAAGCGTGCTGTTTGTGGTGTTTTTTATATACTGGCTCAGAGGGTGATTTGTCATATTTTGGGCGTAGTTGCACATTTTGGCCGTGCTTGTCTGGGTTCCTGTGAGATTATGTAACCTTATGAAATGGACTATATAATGAGAGTGCTGTTACAGGCTGGGAAATAGTGACCCCTGCTGGCCGCTGGCTGAAGTTGGAGCTGTGGTTCAGCGCAAACTACATAAATTCATAGCTTTCTGGTCAAAAACAATCAAAACTAATTGTATACTGCCTCCAGAGACCGCTGCTATTTCATGTAGCTGGTGACATCATGCATGACTGCCCTGATTACAGCTACATGTTTCTGATTACAAACACCTGGCTGCAGGAGCAGAGTTTGAAGTGCAGAATACTTGTTAGACTAATCTCACTGTTCCTTGTACCCCCGTACCTGCCCCTCTTCCACAGTCACTTTCCCCTTTAGTCCTCCAGATTTTGCCCAGCTCTATTTGAAATGTGGTTGTAGGTGGAGTTTAGGTGTTTAGTCCCACTTTAAAGACTCTGGAAGTCTAGTCTTCACATGGAAGATATTTTTCTGACCGTTTAAACCTTCATTTTACAAAATAAAGGCATTGTCATTTATTTGTATTTGTCTAATTGTATCTATTGTGCAATTTAGACAGGTTTTGGCCCTTGTTAACATTATTGTTGCTAGGTAACAGTACCAGGAATGTAAAATAATACATTTCACCAGAATTCAAAACTAGACAAGATTTTTAGTCAAATCTTAAATATAATCATGTTAGCCATATATTAATTGAGTAATCTAACCTGTAACATGCACTTCAATTGTTTCCAAATAGAAAATTATTTTGGAATTTTCAGCATAATTCATTTTGGGTTTTTTTGTTTTTTTTGTTTTCTTATTTTTTGCATGCCTTGCTTTGTCTCCATCACTTGTGGCTCCCTCTCTTTTTCCACTGTCTCTCTCCCTCCCTCCGTCCCTCTGTGTCCTTCTCCCCCTCCCTTCCTCCTGTTACATAAGCGGCTGGCCTGTTCACCTGCAGGTTTAAAGGCTTAGGGCATCATTAAGTGTGGTGCTGTGGCAGTCCTGAGCTCAGACTGCCTCCCATAAGTGAGTCCATCTGACATTCCACGCACCGCTGTTTGATAGACCTAAATCCTTCTTATACTCTCAACAACTGCTACTCCAAACTGCCTGTAAGCCCCACACATCTGCACTGCTGCCTAATGAGTACGAGCGTGGATGGTCAATTAGGACACTATGGGACATAGGGGTATAGCGTAGGGTTGTAAGTATTGAAAATCAGATACTAAAACTAGTATCAAAACTATACACACATTTGAAGAAGTATTGATACTAAAAACTCACATTGATAGGACAGAAATAAATCTTTCCTGAATAGCTTTAGAATGATCTTGAGCTGTATCAGAGCAAGTATAAGACACATAGAATAGTACACAGATATAAAGCCACATCGCAATATAAAAAAGTATTAACATTAATGATGAAAAGTCACATTCCATTGTCTAAAGAAAGAGTGTTTTTTTTTTTTAATTATTATTGTTATTGTGATATTGGAATAGGTATTCTATTAGGTAGAGCGAGGAGGGCCACATCAGCAAAATGGTTGCCATCAAGGGCTAGATGTAACTGTAAGGCAGTATAAATGTCACTAAATGTAACCAAAGGTTGTGTAAAATAAATTTAACTACTTTTTAACTTGTTAAATACCTGTTTCTGTATTTATTACTTATTCAAGTTGTTAATATTACATGTCTGTGTAACTGCATATCCCCTGATAAACTGGCATTTTTAAAGTGTATATCTGGTTGGGACACACCTGCTCCCAGACCTTCAGCACTACTTCAAAAACTTCTTTTACAGCCTTTTAATTATTGGTCAATTTGCTGTTTTTCTTGAAAGCTAACTTTTGCATACTTGGCTCTGTGTCCGGTGTCAAAATACCGACGTAGATTGTACTCTTTCGCAATCATAACACAAAAATCATACAGTTTTTTTTTCCTTGAAGCACAAACTTGTATTCACCTTCACCTTTCTTGAAACGCCCTTCTACAATTTTCATCTTCCTGAATATTTTGGGATCATTATTTGCAAATATATCTCAGTTCCACTTGGGAAAATCTCATTAGTTTATGGTCAATGCACACATTAAAGCAGCTTAGACTTATTTTAAAATGACAGTCGTACCTTTTAATTTACTTTCTCGTGGGCCACATAAAATGATGTGGCGGGCCACATTAGGCCCCCGGGCCCTGAGTTTGACACACGTGAGGTAGAGTATTGAGTCTATTCCTTATCAAAATTGAGTTTTGTGACAACAGTCATGGTGTCAAGCTGCAAGACGAATTGCAGTCGAATCGAAATCTCAATTTGAATTTCATTCCATTGTTCCTCATGAGTTTGCTCCAAAAGACAAATCTGATGCTCCGAGGACAAACTGTTAATGACACATTGACTCTACCCCAGTCTGTGTGTCCCTAAGAAAAAAAAACAGCTTTGGGAATAAGTCGACACCAGTTTACCATCACTGTTAATTTCATGCATGTCTATTGGCTGTAGAACTCCCTATTAAAACTATTGCTACAAGCTGATCACTGGCCATGTGAAACAACTGAAACTTTGATTTATTAATTGATTTCTTATATCCTGTCTTGTGGGCGGTAGTTGCTGACCAGAGAGTCACCTGTGATGATTCTTGACCAGTACTTGTGCCCCCTTCTGTTTAACACTCTCTTCCTCCTCACCTAGCGCTGTGCTTTATAAAAAGTCCAGGATTAGCTTAATCTGGTTAAGTGCTTAGCTCTCCCTCCGCATGCTCTTAGACAAATGGATTAATGAGCGGCCATGACAAAGGTAGCACCGGGGTCCAACCGCCAGGCCCACTCCTCCGCCGACTGCCCCACCCACCTTCTCGTCCGTCCTTCGGCGAGAGGTACATGGCACGCTAGCTAGGCTTATGTGAGCTGAGGTGAGCTAAGGTGAAGTTGACCATTCACCCACCAGTTGGATCACGGTAAAAGGTTGCATGCAACTGACTGAAGTGTAAAAATAGATGAAGTGGAGGAAAGTGTCAGCAGGCAATAGGACTGCAAGGTTTGGGGAAAATATCTGAATCTTAATTTTTCTGCCAAACATTGTGATGACGATTAGATTTGTGTTTTAATAACGGGATTCTGTTCAAAGTTCACATTTCACAGCCAGGAGAACTGATAAAAAGATTGAACTATGAATTAACAAACTAATACAAGAATCACATTTCAGAACAGGTTTGTGCAGATCTAAACTACAGGCTTAGCAGCTTTTATGCAGAATGGATATTTTCTTGTTAGTGGAAATTATGCTACGTCAGAAATTACAGCCTTTGCAATTGCGACTATTCAATCACGGATAATCTTGCAGCCGTAGCAGTTAGTTTACACATCCTCATACCCTACAGGGCAGTGATTAAAAACTCTGCCATTTTTCAAATCACCTCAGAACTAACCCTCTTCTACTATCCCTATTAATAACTGATTTTACCATGAACTTCAGGTAGCAATAATGCAATATAATAATTAGTTTAGCTGTAAATCACATTGCTTACTACATTCAAAAGCAAGCATAACAAAAACAGCATTTCTTTGGTCTTCATCAGTCTTTTCTATGTTTGATCTTGTTTGATCCATTTCATTGTCTCCATAGAAGTTCTGCCACATAAATCTTAAACAAGAAAAGTTTGACTGATGGAAATTGGCATCATATTTCAGTGTAGTTGCAGACAGACCTTTTATTACTTTATAGATTTTTTGCAGTGTGACAAATGGCCTGTTTCTGTGTTCACTTTAACAAAAAGGAAATAGGACTTATTTTTATTATAATTCATGTGAAGTGGGTCTGGTTTGGCTTGGGCACAGGTTTCAAAGCGTGTGTGATTGTTGTCAATAGTGTGTACAGAATTCTCCAGATTCGTCCATCACAGTACTGCTGCTGCTACTGCTGCTACTGCCCAGTGCTGCTCCATCACCGCCAGCCTGAGGTCAGTGTAAAATGAGGCCCTCCGTCATTTTAACAGTAAGCACTTATTGATTCACACGTTCACACTCTGCCTCTCCACTAGAAGATCATCTCGTTTTTATCACCAGTGCTTGTCTTTTTACTCGTGGATTTCAGCTTTCGGTTATATGCAACGTTTTGAGAGCATCTCCCCATTAAAAAGATAGAATATATAGTTTTAAGGACCTACAGTATGGGTAGGACTGGTGGCATTTAAACAGGGGGTATTATCCAACGTTTACTTTTTGGAGATTTCTACCATGTTATAACATTGTTCCCTCGTCAAAAACACGCCTGGAGAGGTTTTAGATGTCATCCATGCAGTTTTTAGTAATTCAATGATCTCTCCTGGGCATTATTCAAACCCTCCTCACAGTTAGCAGTATGATTCTGTCCAATGCTCAGCCCACAAGCTCCCACACAACAAATCTCCATAAATATACAAAAGCATGATACAAAACAATACGCTCCAACTTCACAAACCTTTCGAGATGTGCAATAGTTTCATTAGAGCGTCAGAACATCAAAAACAAAACTACAACTTATGTTAATACATTGTTTTCGGCAAATATAGTGCTTTCAAAACAATGTAAAAAAAGCATTAAGTCCCTCTCTTTAACTTTATTATTATTGGGCTGCACAAGACTATTTATTTTAATACAATAATATAAATAAACACATACAGATTTCAAATAAAATCAAAATCTATTCAAAAACCTACAGCAAAACCCACAACTAAAATCAGTTGCCCAACTGTACAGAGCAGGCGTGTCTACCTTTGGGATGTCATTCAGAACTCACCATTTATTAATACTGGATTGTTGTCAGTCTCATTTTTGTTTAAAATTGGTCAGAAAAGTCAATCCAAAAAAGATGGTTTATAATCCTCTATAAAATATGAACTGAAGTGAAATTGCACCACAAATAAATTAAGTAAATCAATGTAACGGCATACAAAACAAAGTAAATGCTGAACTTGCCAGAATGCATTTATTTATTTCATATTGATCAATACATGTAAACATGCCCCATTGTGTAAAAAAAAAAAAAGAAATAGAAATAAATGTATAAATAATTTAACAAACTGATCAATCCTTCACATTATATTCTAAAATCCCCTGGTTCTCTGTGCACATTGTGGCTGCTCGTAGTCTCCAGGCTGTGTTGGCTCCTCCCCCTGTGTTTGTGCTGTAATGAAGGTGAGTGAGGGAGGGTGCTTTGTGATGCTCTCTCACACACACAAACACACACAAACACACACGAGCGCATGTGTCACAGAAATAGCTGATCCTCACAGTATGCAGAGAGGCAGAGACGCAGCATTCCTGACGCGTGCACCTCACTAGCGGGATCGGTTTTATGCGAGGACCTCCGTTTCGCCCGGAGTACCACAGGGAGCGCTCCTAGGACCCCAGCCCTTCCTTCACTTCCCCTTTGGGCCAGCTGCTCCTCAGGATGGAGCACGGGGGAAGCACTCGACGGAAGGGTGAGTTTGACTAAATGCTTCGCAAATCGACCTTCTAGCAACGAGCTAACGGAGCATTTTATATGGTCAATAGGTTTAGGTATCGAAATCAGATACTAATATTAAAACTACTATTGAAACTAGATACTCATTTGAGCAGGTATTGATACTAAAAAAGTTGCATCAACAGGATAGAAATGAACCTTTCCTGATTAGCTTTACAATAGTCTTACGCTGTATCAGAACAAGTATAAGATACGGTGTTCAGTATTGTGCCCATTCCTATCGTGACAGCAGAATTTTATAGCTTAGTTATGTTTTTTATGGTTTTAATTTTCAATTTTGACAAATTTCTAGAATGCTTTTGATAGCTTTAGTTTTGTTATGATGTGTGGTTGTTGTCCATAGTTGTTTCATGGAAATTTGAAATATTGCTAACTATAAATACTGGCAGAAATAATGAAATTTTGAACACTATTTTCACTGTCTTGTCTTGCAGTGGTGCTGTAACCTTTAATTCAGCTCATTCCCCAGTTGCTCCACTATTTTGTACACCTTCTGATTTAGGTACATATGTAGTTTGTAAAAGAAATGTCCCATTCTAGTTTAGCTGAAGAGCAAAGCTGACAGATTTGCAGGCTATCTGTGGCTTAACCTTTAGCTAGTTGTAAGATTTAGGGTCAATGATGCTCTGTGAGGCTCCACAAATATCACTAAAGAAGCTGTACAGTTGTAGTTGATTTTCAAATTCTCTCTATAACCACGGCTGCCCAGTTTTAGTCAAAGAACGTCTTGGGATAAAAAAATTGAAGTAATAATTAGAATTGATGTTTGTTAGTTAACAGCAAAAATATATAATAATCTTCAAAAGAGGTAGAGTTGTCAAAAGTGTTGATTATAAAACTAATATCAAAACTCATTTGAACAGATATTGATACTAAAAAAGTCACATTCACAGGGCAGAAATTAACCAATATATTACAACACAGATAAACATGTAGTACTGTGACTTATGTAGTCTTGTCTCTTGCTCTCTGACATCTCCCTCCCACTTTTCCTTTCTGCTGGTACAGAGTGTCTAACTGTGGCGATGTAGGCAGCTTATGGCGCGTCAGAGCAAAGCTTAGGGCTTATAAATAGTCTGCCTGGTCACTTCTCCTCTCTGCAAGCACATCCCGAGATCTCATGGTGATGGGGCAGTTAAGCTTTCTAATGGTCAGGCCCTCACAGACAGCTGCAGTCACACTGGGGAATCCCACTCCCTTATGTAATACAGCTGTGATGGCACTTTTCATGCACTACTTAATGGTCGCTCAGATGAACTTTATTTGGTTGTTTTCAGTATCGCGACAACTGTACAGTGCAGAGAGCATCAACATAGTGTAAAAGGTTCGCAGAAATTCTTGCTTTTCTATCATTATACATTATTTTATGTCAGAGGGTACATATTGGACCCCTAATACTCACAGCCGTTTGTGTCTTTTGTATTTTTGAAACGAGTACAATTATCTAACAGCTGTGAGTATATGTAGAAATGTACAGAATCAGTTAGGTGCATATCAGTTGAAGTATAGATATTTTTTTACATATGATATTTTCATATTCTGACACGTATCCTGAGAGGATACATGTCAGACCCCTCATACTCACAGCAGTTTGTGCCATTTGTATTTTTGAGATCGTAAACCATGTGAACCCGGTCTGAGCCTGTTATCTTTACTACAACACCCAGAACACAGCGCAGTGATATCAAAAGGGGTGGACCGGCAACAATAGCGTTGTGGAGTATGGCCTTTTTGTTATGGTATTCATTTGAGACTGCACATCTGAACCATAGTCACATTTTGCAGTTTTGCAATTTTACATTTTAAGCCATTTATTTCCTTACCAATGCGGGGGGTGCGTCTTGCTCAGGGATCCAAGGACAGCGTGTGCTCAGGCGAGGTACGATCCTCTGACCTTCGTTTGGCGGGCAATCACTCAACTCACTGCACCTCTGCGTCTCATGAGTATTATTATTACTATTATTTTTTATTTATTTTTATTTTTTTTTAATGTAGAACTTTGTTTTGAAGTCTGTGAAAATGTCAGTTGTCCCATTCCAGTCAGTTGGTCATCCCTAGTAATGTGCTGATAGTCCTACTGCAAGAGAAAGCCTATAAAAGAGCTTTATACAAACTAAAAATATGTTTCAAATAGCACTGTCTACACAGGACACTGATCTGCATGGCTTTGCCCAGGAATGTAATCATGATACATAAATGTTTGTTTTTATGTTTGATATATTTAAATATAATATTTGGGTCACTTCATCACAGACTACTCCTATGGTGATGATAATATTAACAAACAATCCCATATACTGTAGGCCCAAGCCAACGTTCTGCTCAGGGAATTTCTGCTGTTTTCAGACCTTGTAAAATGAACCTGTTCAGGGTGTACGGTACACCTTTGTATACAGCCCCACTGTGGGGCAGAAATAAGAAGGCTATAATGGTAGAATACTCAGAATACTGCTGAAAAAGCCCAGGGCTAGTAGTGCAGTTGTCTATTGTTTCATTTTTATTTGAGTTTAATCAAAGACCAGGGGATCACACCATTCTTCACACCACAAGTAGCTGTATTTGGCCTGACACTTCTCACCATGTGTACTGATGTCAGAGTGTGATGGTGCAGCCCTGTCCCACCTGTCTGAGGGCATAAGTTTAAAGAGGTAGTGTCTCGGTAAGGGCGCTCTCAGAGTTCTTGGATCTACAATGTGGTCAGGAGGTCAGCGGGCAGATTTTATCAGTAGATCTCGTGACTCATGGTGGAATCATGAAATCCTTTTACCTGCAGCTGTACAGTCTGTAAAGTCCGTTGGAGAAGGTCAGTAGGTGATGATGTTCTCTATGGTCACTCTGAGATGGTGCAGTTCTCTCTGTTTGACAGAGGGTGGTTCATAGTAGTGCTTCATATTTAGAGGTTTTAAGTTCAGGACATTGGGATGAATAACATGGGTGTCTTTAAAAGTGGAGGGACAGGGACATTTTGATTTTGTAAAAATACAAAAAAAAATTAGCAGAAGGATTGTATGTTCTTCCTGTGTCTGTGTCTAGGTTTCCTCCGGGTGTTCTGTTTTTCCCTACCGCTCAAAACATGTAGATTAGACCACCCTCTGGAACCAGGACTATCCTGAAATTAGTCTTATATTCACTGGGATTTTCCTTGTTTCATGTCCAACCTTTCTCACTGATTGTATATTTGTGCACACTAACTATTTAATGTTAAAAAGAAACCATGACTAAATATTGACTGAATGCATGAAGAAACTCAAGAGAATAAATCTAGGTCAGCTTGATCTCGCAGTCGATTCATGAGTACATCAATTCTCAACCAGGACCAAATCAATTTGAAAAGTCAAAAAACTTCATGAGTACCATTAGGATAAATCAACACACCATCACACAGTTTGAGAAGTACTGGTCCAGCCATTAGAATATCTGTGACTGAAAAGGCTTTGGTCACCGGCGGAAGAGGGGGTCTGCACAGAGTCTGTATGGTATATAGGCCAGGGTCCTGTCAGAGCTACTGTAGGGAATGTGGAGCATGTCCCTGAGGGCTGCTGCTACAGTACACTGACCCCACCACCTCCACACTGCCAGCTCCTCACCCATCATCTACACAGCTCCCAGTTACCTCTGCAGCTTCCCCTCACCTTTTCTGACATAGGAGAAGCACGGCGTTTGTGGTACTTTCATTACTATCCTTGCATAGAGTGGGGCGTTTGGTTGGCCCTGACAGCTGGCGTAGGGCACATGTGTTCTGTTTGTCTTGTAGTAGTGGGTATCCAGAGTTTGGATTGGGCTGCTGTGTCTGTTCTTAAACAGTAAATTAACTTGATTTTTTCCAATACTTGATTGAAGGTTTCTGTAGCTCAGTTTATATTAGCTGATTTGATCCATTGCAGTAAAAAGTACTTCCATATTGTCCTTGGGCAATACATTTCTCTGCCTTTCTTCCGCTGTTTACATGCCTTTAGTTTCCAGTTGATGATGCAATGGACCACTAGTGCAATGTATTCTTTTAAAGGTCGACTGTTTAACTTTTCTGGGGAGGTTTCCACCAGCCACTTGTCATGTTATTGCCATATCTTGTATGACATTAGACTTGTCTATATTTAATATATTGAGATAAAGATGGTTTTATTGCTAAAAAAAAAATACCTTAAAGAAACACATACAGTAAATGGTTGTTCACAGATCAGGATCTCATATATAAAGTGGACGTGTACAAAAATATGTAGTATGTGAATTTTCACGTTACATTTAGATCTATAAAAAGCACCACTGGACATGGAAATATGTCATCCAGTCCACAACTCTGTGGGGGCTTTCAGAGCTCGGGCAGAAGACAATCTGTCTCAGAAAGGAAAGGGAGCAAGTTTGAGAACATTTGTGTAACTTAATAATAATGCTTTATACTTGTAATACACTTTACAAGCTTGCTGAGGCTTTTCAGAGAGTTACACTGTAGCCATTATTCATTTACTCCACACTCGCTGGTGGTAGCCTCATCTTCTCTGGAGTAGACTGACAGAAGTGAGGCTGGCAATCTGCGCTATTGGCCCCTCCGGCAACCAGCAATCACTAAAACACACACCCCATTCAAACAGGACAAGGGTGGTGATGTGTCTTGCCTTAGGACACGATGACAGAACTTTGTTCAAACAGAAATCAATTCTTTGACCTACGGGTTGGTAGACAAGTGCTCCACTGAGTTACTTGGCTTGGTGGTATCCCCTGCATGTCTACATAGAGATAGATAAGTATAATGCCACAGTGTGGAATATCTCCATAGAGAAAAGCAGGTAGCAAACCCTCTGCCAGAATGGTGCACGTTTAATTTCAGATAATGAATTTTAAATGAATAGATAACACAATCCTTGCCTGTGATAGGAGATTAAGCATTAAACACGAGAGTATGTTCTGGTCACTAATGGAGAAACATTTACTGTACTGTAGTGGTGTATGTTTTATGTCTGGAGTGTGCCTGCTGCATGGGTGTTGCAAGTCTGGGTTGTAGCTTGTGCTGTGTCCCAAGACATTTTGCCAGTGGGGGACCACCATGGATCATCTTATCTTACTGTGACTGTCAGAGTTTCATCCTTTTGAAAAATATCAATATTTACTAAACATCACAATGATCTTGTGTTAGGAAGTCACTTTTGTAATATAGTGTCTTTCTGTCCAAATCGCCCACTGTATAGTACTCTAGTAGCGCACTCTAGTCGTGTCTTAGTTCAGATCTAAGACTTCCGGTGTGATGCAGTAACTATACACGTGGGCACGTTCTATAAGCAGCAGCCTCTGCCATTTTTAACCCATGGCCTGGTCTCAAAGAGGATTTAACGAGTGTCATTTAAGATGCGCTGTGTCCTCCAGGCTCTGAGCCTCTTCACAATACAGAGGAGACATTCTACAAAAGTGACTGGAGTTATCAGAGCTTATGGAAACATTGTATCCTCCTTACCTATTATGCTCCTCTGTTAGAATGTTAGCAGAGAACAAGGGCGTGCTGACTTTGGCTGTGATTACGGCGCACTAAGCCACACACCAAGCCTCTTACCCTTTACAGCTGGAGCAGGAACAGGGAAGTCCCTCAGCCCCATAGCTCAAGAGACCACTGGGCTCTGATGGATGGCACCAACCATCACAGAGCACCTGCCCATACAGAGGAGTGCTAGGCATGCTCACTTTACAGGTCATTAAGAGAAATTGGCAATGAATAAGCTTGGTGCCTGGTGGTTTGGATTAATTTATTTTTTGCTGGTAAGAAGCTCAAGTAGTAATTAATATCCACTGTCCAGGGTATGAAAATTCCTGACTTAACGCAGTTGCTCTGAATGCTGTGACTGCTCTGTATCTCTCTATTAGACCTTATATAGATCTTCACTTACATACTCTTTCATACTTGGGGAGGGTGTTTCCCAAAGACACAATGACACTCACTGGTTAGAGACAAATTTGAACAGGCAAGCTTCTGGTTATAGGATGACGGCACTACCACTTACTTACTTACTTAGACCAACCACAGCTGAAGCTGTATTTTACTCCACTGCGCTTTTCTTTGGAGGTGACAACAGCATTTGGGCACAAAAAAGAGATGTCATGGTCTCTTGTTTATGATGGCTTGCTCCACTTGACTACATGCGAGACTTGTGTTACATGCTCTTTATAGTTCTAGGTCCTGCCTTGTAAAAGGAGACAGAGGGGGCACAGTGAGCTGAGCTCCATCACTAGTACTCTCTGACACATTGTGTTGGCACTTGGACCTGCCTTGTGTGTCAGTTGTCTTAACCTCTGCTCTGCTGCCTGTGTGTGACTCTAAACATCTACTGGCTTATGTAGGAGGGCCCCTCACAGTGTGCCTCACAGTGTGCTGTTAGAATGTCCTCTGAAGACGGGGCCGCTCCTCCTCTGCTCTGTTGTGCTTATCCTGCTGGGACAGTGCACTCTGTTCTTTCTGTTGTTATTAGGGATCTAACAGTATCGGAAATGTATTCTTTTGTAAAATCAAAAGTCTCACAATTTGGTCCCGTGTATATTCTGCTATTGTATGTTGGATACATGTTTTTGTAATATGACCTGTTTCCTCATTTAGAAATTTAACAATCAAATTAATAGAGCTCTGATCTGAGTTGTCTTCTGCCCTCATAAATTCTGCAGGGCTCAACTAGTTGAAGCTATCAAGCAAAGCTTGCACCAATCGCTGTGTTTTATTCAACAGAACAATTGTGCAGAGTGACTTGAAGTACAGCGTGTGTATACATGTTTATAATGAGTCTGTAAAATGTTTAAAGTTATGATTGTAGATAAGTGAACATTGATTTGAAAAATGCATATTCCAATACAGACAGTGAAGCATTGATTCCTGTGTCTTGCCAGGAATAAATGATTGTATGTACTGGTCAGGTTTGGGCTTAAACTTCTAACCCATATGGATGAGTACTTTACAACTTAAATCAATATTCTTGACAGGTTGCCCCAGGGGCATTGAAGGATGGGTCAAATGCAGAGGACACATTTTTCCATGGTGGACATTAAAGTGTACCTTAACCTTAATAACTGAGATATTACTGCTCCTAACTTGAAATTAGTGATAAAACACCTCATATTTTGAAATTTGACAATAACTCTGTAAAAAGGCCCTCTCCTAAGATTGTTACACACCTATTTTGTTTGTGCACATTGAGTGTGTTTTGAACTTCTTCTCATCTGTTCACAGGTGATGGCGTCCCAAAAGAAAATAGTCCCTTTATTAACAACACAGACAATGACAAAGCCAACAGCAACAGCTACGATGGCACCAACATGGCACTTTTTGAGGTAAGCAGCGAGCACTGATCTGCATGTCTAATGCTGAGTGAAAACAATAAATGTAGACATGAGTGGAGCCTGGATTTAGAAAATGGACATTTACAGAATCAATCATGATATTTTTACTTTACGTTTACCTCCATGGGGTATTAACTGTTAACACATAATATATTTAGATCACCATGTTACCTTTTATTGTTTTGAAAAGGGTTGCCAAAAGGAATGTATTAATGGCTTTGTGAAGTTGTTGTGTACAGTTTTGTATCATACTTTTGTATATTTATGTGGAATTGTCATGTGGGAGCATGGATGACGTTGGCTTGTGGCTGGAGCATTGCACAGAATCCTACCGCAAACCGTAAAGAGGGTTCAAATAGGGCCCGCGAGAGATCGCTAAATTACTCAAACATGCATGGATGATATCCAAGACCTCTTCAGGCATGTTTTTGATAGGGGTAGGTTATAAAATTGTAAAAAGCTAAATAAAAATTTATTTTGCATAATACCTCCTCTTAAATAGTGTTTGCAAAGAGAGTTTCATAACGTTTATTTTTAGATAAAGACACTTTAAACTCAGTTTAATCACCAAACTTATTAAATATTACACTCATTCAGTTACCCTCAATGTTTCTCTGTTCTCGGTTCAAGTGTGGTCAGAGCTTTCATGAAGGTCAGAATCATCACTGCACAGCTAAGTAGCAGCGACGAGACTGACTCAAATAATGACGAGAGGGATCCAGGCATGTTTGATGGCGTATTCTTACTGTTTTGTTTCGCTTAATGTGCCCACGGACTGTATAAAGAAGTGGACTAAGCGAGTGTGACGTCACCCACAGCATTCAGTGCGCTTTATAATCCGGTGCGCCTTATGTATGAAAATAGACCCGTTCATTGATATAGCTCCTTGTAATGCGCTTTATAGCCTGAAAAATATGATACAAATTAACTTGACTGTCGACAGGCTTGATTATCCAGGATGTACTTTTTTTGTGAAATTATTAAGATCTATACACAATTTCAGACTGTCTGGAAGCTGAATCCACTGGAGAATTACAAGTAGCCTGGGTTTAGGAAGCTAAAATGTCTTAAGCCTGAGTTTGCATAAGCAACACAGACACGTCAGCTTTGTAAACCCAGGCTCAGTCACCTTCACATCAGCAGTACAGACATGTCTAAAACTAGGCTTAAATCACCTTCACATGAGCAGTACAGACATGTCTAAACACAGGCTTAAATCACCTTCACATCAGCAGTACAGACATGTCTAAACCCAGGCTCATTCACCTTCACATCAGCAGTACAGACATGTCTAAACCCAGGCTCATTCACCTTCACATCAGCAGTACAGACATGTCTAAACCCAGGCTCATTCATCTTCACATCAGCAGTACAGACATGTCTAAACCCAGGCTTAAATCACCTTCACATCAGCAGTACAGACATGTCTAAACCCAGGCTCATTCACCTTCACATCAGCAGTACAGACACATGAGCTTTGTAAACCCAGGCTCATTCACTTTTACATTAGCAGTCCTGACATGTCAGCTTTCTAAATGAGAGAGGAGGAGCCTGGGTTTACAAAGCTGACATGTCTGTGCTGATGTGAAGGTGAGAGGAGGTGTCTGGGTTTAGACATGTCTGTGCTGATGTAAAGGTGAGAGGAGGTGTCTGGGTTTAGACATGTCTGTGCTGATGTAAAGGTGAGAGGAGGTGTCTGGGTTTAAACATGTCTGTTCTGATGTAAAGGTGAGAGGAGGTGTCTGGGTTTAGATATGTCTGTGCTGATGTAAAGGTGAGAGGAGGTGTCTGGGTTTAGATATGTCTGTGCTGATGTAAAGTTGAGAGGAGGTGTCTGGGTTTAGACATGTCTGTGCTGATGTAAAGGTGAGAGGAGGTGTCTGGGTTTAAACATGTCTGTTCTGATGTAAAGGTGATAGGAGGTGTCTGGGTTTAGATATGTCTGTGCTGATGTAAAGGTGAGAGGAGGTGTCTGGGTTTAGATATGTCTGTGCTGATGTGAAGGTGAGAGGAGGTGTCTGGGTTTAGACATGTCTGTGCTGCTGATGTGGAGCATAGGCCTGTCTGTTTGTTACTTGGCTGACCTTGGGTTGCTCCAGTCAGTCTGTTTATAGAAGGTGCCATTCTGCTTCTTTTTATGCCACTCTGCATGGTGCTTATCCACATGTTGTTCTAACAAACATTTGTCTTTCCACCAATCAGATCCATCTAAACAATGACTCATAATGACTGACGGGAAATGAATGAAAGAAAACTCAAACGTGCCCTTGTGTCTTCTCACAGGAGGAAATGGACAGCCATCCCATGGTGTCGTCTCTCCTCAACAAACTGGCCAACTACACCAACCTCACTCAGGGAGCCCACGAGCACGAGGAGGCAGATGAGGACGAGGGAGCCAAGAAGAAAACTGTCAAGGTACTACTGTGTGCTGCAAAGTGAACGCACACCACAGTCTGGAAATATCAGTCTAATATAGACTGTATGTACTGTAGACTGTATTTTTATTTCAAATATAATAAATATGACCAATCAGCATTCCAAGAAATGAGGTAAACAAACTGATGAGCCTGACATGAGTCTCTCATTTGGGTTGCCAGTTCTTAAGACTAAATTCAGTTGTTTTAAACTTAAAAGGACTTTGGTCTGCATACTTACTCCGCAACATCTGCAGTCAATCGTTTATCTGTGCTAATGCAGCCTCTGCAGCACAGTGAGTGAATTACAGAGGTCAGAGCTTTCACATGAGCCATTTTTATGTGTCCATAATATTTCACTGGCAACCCAGGTTCAGTTGTGAAAGTAGTTCCTGTATTAAAGCAGTAAGAGCACAAGTTATGTACCATTAGCATTCATTTAGTGCTACAGTATGTCATGAGTCTGTAGATACATCACCATTAATAACAGTTGTAGAAGGACCCCAATTTTTTCTTAAAATTTTTTTAATGTAATGCTGTTCATAAACACTGGTTTAATGATTTAGTGCAGCCAATATAAAGAAATTATGTTAATAAATACTTCTTCATATATATATTTAGAATTTGATAGTATATGTGGAATGAAAAGCTGATTAGGGCATTTTAGAGCTAAAGTAGCACTTTTACAATATCTTGCCCACAAATATCACTGATTCAAATGCCTACCCCTAACACTGACACTGGCTGTGGTTACATGCGCACTCTAAATCTGATTATTATCAGATGTTTGGAGTTATAAGATGATTAAACTCATGTGAACAGCAAAATCTGCTCATTTCCTTCTGATCATGGTCCTTCTCATTATTCACATCAGATTTTGTGGTTTACAAGGCATTTATATCATCTTAAAGCAGACCTATTCTCCAAAATTGACTTTTCAGAGCTTTAACTATGTTATAGTAGTTTCTCCTTACTACTTTACTCACCCAAAGTTGTATTTGGAGTGATTCATGCATATCTGAACAATCTTGCATATTTTCAGACACCATTTTTATGTTTTTTTATTTGGTAGTGCTTTTCAGAGCCTTTACTTGTTATAGTAGTTTCTCCTTACTACTTTACTCACCCAAAGTTGTATTTGGAGTGATTCATGCATATCTGAACAATCTTGCATATTTTCAAGACACCATTTTGCCAATCAACCCCCATTTTCACTACCATTGGTATGTGCTTATTACCCTGTACTTACTTTGTTCTCCAGTTTTATTTTCTTAATTTTAATTATAACACAATGGTCCACGGGTGTTAGATTATAAATGTATTGCAGCCACAAGCACATTAGGTCTTCTTTAAATATCTAGGAATCAGATAATTATCAGATTTTGGTATGCATGTAAACATAGTCACTGTTTTTATGTGGTCTCTTTATACAAGCAGAAGTTTAGCATTGTCTCAAAATGTGATAATGTTTGATTTGGAGCAGCCATATAACTCTCATCCTCCTGCTCTTCGGCAGAGTCCTCAGATGGGGACCTTCATGGGTGTGTACCTCCCCTGCCTCCAAAACATCCTGGGGGTCATACTGTTCCTTCGCCTTACCTGGATCGTTGGCACCGCGGGCATCCTGGAGTCTCTGGCTATCGTGGGCCTGTGCTGCAGCTGTGTGAGTACAGACACTAAGACCTTCAGTCGTTTAGTTCATTCATCAGTCGATGGAGTCTTAGTCAAGCAAAATTTGTATTTGTAATCACATTATAAGGATTTATATGGTAGAACAGCAAAAAGGAGAAGGTATTGAGTGAGTTGGATTTATGTAAATAAATTTTTTTCTAGTACTTTTTTTCTTTATAAGTAGCAATTTTATGCTACTCCCATGCAGTTGTAGTCTTGTCAGTGCAGTTTGGGTCAGATATGTAAATTAGGGATGGACAATATATCAGTTAAAGCATCGTTTTTTGGTGATATCGCTGCAGATTTGTCATATCTGTATCACCCTATATAGATGCCGATATTTTTATTTTATTTTTTATTTTTTCTGCGTGCCCTTTTTGAATATGAGAATGTTATATGGTTGTGCGTTAACACAAAGATGTAGCACATTATTTGATATTCCAGATAAATACATTTTATTATTTTTATTTTTCCAAAAGTGAAAAGTTTGTTTGTGATCAAATGTTGGTTATCAGCCGTAACAACATCTCTAATGTAAAGATGCATAAGAGTTTTGAGAGCTTTTGTCTAATCGGCAGGACATGTCTTTACTCAAGCAAGAATTTCTGCAGTGGACAACAGCCCTAAAGCCTTCACTGTAGTGCATAAGTGAGCAGACTTGACATTGATTTTTGGTGTCCTCTATGAGGGGATTTAGAGCTCAAGTCATTAGAGCAGTGACGTGTGCTACATTATGTAAGAGTCAGTGGAGTAGCCCACCACCTCTCAGCGTAATTACATTCTTATCTTTTATGCTGGTTTCTATCTTGGTCATTTTGGGTCAACTTCTACTGGACATTGTGTTGGTTTGTCTGCAGAGGTGAAGCTTTTGCCTCTGGAGACGCTTGTGTAATTTACCACTTACAACCCCGTTGTTTAACTTATCATGGCTTCTCTAGGGCCTGACTTGACCATGGGTATTTTCATCAGTTCATTTCCACATAGTATAGTTGTTTATTGGTTTAGGTGACAACATGTTTGTAGTGATTGCACAGTCTAGATTTCAGAAATTTAGGCCATTGGTTAAATGTGTTTGGGTTTTTTTGGGGGCTGTCAGCTCTGAGAGCACTGCACTTTGTTGTGATGATGTTTATGGTGATGTACCATAAAGAGGCAGGTGGGAATGAGTTCCACAGTTATCAATTTCTATAATGTTGTTTTTGATCAATGGCAGTTGTGAACATAATGTAAAATGATAATCTGAGTTTCACTAAATACCAGAAATGAGCATAAAATGATGTCTTCAATGTAGATCTAAGTCTATAAAATGTTCTTTGTGTCAATCTGCCAACTGTGTTTGCTCTCAGTCTTCTGAAGCTGTAAATGCCTAGAAAGACTTCCATTTCATATATTACAATCTGTCTAAAGTGCTTTGGAGATTTCCCCCCACAGTCATTACATAATATGAGCAGACAGCTTAAGCAAACAGATTAATGTTCATTTTTACTGCTCAGACCCATCGCACTCTGCACCAGTGCTTCCACATCAGCCGCGGTTAGAGGGCTGCTCTGTGGACACAAGTGCTAAAAATAGCCTCCACAGATCAGACCAGTTGAGCTCAGGCCAGGGCATGTTTGAATTAGGACTGAAGGACAGTAGGAAAACCAATAACAAGTAACTACACTCAGAACAGAAATTACTCCATTATCTTATGTTCATTCTATGTACTATTACGCTGAATTATCTCAAACATGGTGGTAGTTTTTTGTTCATTTAAAGTTATTAGTAGTGTGAAAGACTAAGCCAATATTAAAGCAGATCTGTTATAGTAAAAGAAAAATATAAAATTTGTCAGCTGGACAAAAAGTTGTAGGAGTAGAGATCATTCAATCCCCTACTGCGTACTTTCACAACTATTAGCATCCTGGCTAGCCTTATTGTTTTCTTTGTTTTGGGTCTATGGAGTTAGAGAAATAACCATGTTACGTTTGTTTCCCCCATTTAAACTCTGAAGTTGAATTTTGAGTGATTCATGTGTGTTTGAGTAATCTTAATTCTCCTGTATTCAAGACATCAGTGCTCCAGTCAACCCCCGTTTTCACCAGTGCAAGTCGACTGCTCTGTACCTACTTTGTTCTCCAATTTAATTTTCTTAATCAGTGATACATGAAGGATTTGTCAGCGTCAGCTCCCACTGTGCACTGCAGTTTTGTAATACAGAAGTCAGCTGACTTTTTTTTTTGATTTAGTCATTTTAGATATTATAATTTAAAATGTGCAAACTATAACACACTGATCCACGGGTGTCATAGATTATAACTATATAGCATACACAAGCACAATACAATATTTAAGTCAGACTCAACTTTGAGAAAAGAGGATCATTCTGGGCCTAAACATGTGAAGTCCTGTAGGTCTGAATACAAACCCTTGCTGTGAATGAAAGTGAAGTGACTGTGACTCACAGAGAGCACACAGGGCGCACAGAGGGCGCACAGAGGGCGCACAGAGGGCGCACAGAGGGCGCACAGAGGGCGCACAGAGGGCGGACAGAGGGCGGACAGAGGGCGGACAGAGGGCGCACAGAGGGCGCACAGAGGGCGCACAGAGGGCGCACAGAGGGCGCACAGAGGGCGCACAGAGGGCGCACAGAGGGCGCACAGAGGGCGCACAGAGGGCGCACAGAGGGCGCACAGAGGGCGCACAGAGGGCGCACAGAGGATGCACAGAGGGCGCACAGAGGGCGCACAGGGTGCACAGGGCGCACAGAGGGCGCACAAGGCACAGGAGCAGAGGATCCTGTTCACCACTGTCTGCTGCAGCTGCCTGTGTGACTTCTTTGAAGAACCACTGATCAAATTGGAATGAGATTTTTTTTCAAATATCTTGTAATGCTGTGAACATGCACCATGTCTGTGTGTACGCATGACTTCATGCATGAGGCTAATCGTCACAGATTACCAGCAGACTAACAAAGTGACTAACAAAGTGCATAACTCCTAATAGTTTAAGTCTAATAGTTAAATTAGCAAAAATAGCAACATATTTGAATAAGGTTCAGATAAACAGATTTGTATGTACAAGTAAAATTAGCTAAAATATATTTAGACTGTAGAGTAGTTATTTATTTATTTTTTATTTTTTCATAGCTAAAGCAGATTATTTGGAATCCTGATTGTCTGGAGCCGATGGCCTGTAAGCTCAGAGTCAGAGGTAGTAGACTGTTCACTGTAAACAACAGATTTTAGACCTCTGCAAATATCTGAATCACATGGAATTTTACCAGTTCATATACCACTGTTTTTTCAAAAGTTCATGCTTCTAGACATGTTCAAAATGTGCACTGAATTGCAAATCTAATCACAGTCATAATATTAGCTATAATTGCTAATAATGGCCATTTTGGTTTGTTTTTTTTTTGTTTGTTTTGTTTATTTCTAAAATTGTGCAGCCCTGGCACAATATCCCTTCTGTCTCTTTACTGTGATTGCGTTAACACCATGTCCATAGTCACAGGTCGGCCTCTGGATGGCCTATAGATGCTCTGATATTTATTTTGGACAGATTATTGGCTTTGCTCCGGCTTGTCTGCCTTTTAAAGGGGATGTCTTGTCAAGAGAAACTTATCTTGGTCAGTCCTTTCTCCTGGCTTTGCTCCAACACACTGTCCCCTGTACTGTCTACTACTGTTTATGTCCACTACTGGAAAATTATGTGTTTGTGTGTCATAAGAAGAAATTTGTTGGTTCCTCACTGGAAAAAAAAAAAATAAATAAATATATATATATATATATATATGTATATATATATATATATATTATTAATTAACTCATACCTTTTAATAATGTCATTTTCTTGCATCAAAATCGTAAAAAACAAAAATAAATCTCTCCATTATCTTAAAGTGTATTTTACAACTGAAGAATAGTATTTTCAGTTTTTTGTGTCCACTTACACATTTGACTTTGTACTTTGTGTGTCTTTCTTGTGTCTTTTCTCTCACCTCGAGAATTTGTTTGAGCTTATCTTTAGCCTTAACAATCCTTAACAATGAAGGGTTTATGGAAAAGCTGGTATCAATTACAGGGCTCAGAGACATGAAACAGTCCCCCTTAAGTCTTCACAAACTGTGCTTCTAATAATACCACGCGATACATGTGATTTTATGGACAATTAAAGGAGAAAAACATCACTGAGAACAAATAGTTGACCTAAAACACTTCATCAGCTTAGTGAAGGCTGTGGGAGTGGTACTTGGTAATATTTAGGCCATTATAGCCTTGTGACGCTATAGCAGACCTGGCTGTTTTGCGGATCAAGGCATTTGATCCTGCCCTACCCCCACTTTTCCCCTCTTGCATATAAACATTTGTTGCACCAATGATTGTTAGTCATTCCCAACCTAGAGACTGAGACCCCAAATTTATGTTCCAAAAGATTCTAAAGGGGTTCCCAGGGTTTCTTAGAAAAAACGGTCAAACTAGATGGTGTGAATTAGAATGAAGGAATGGCATCTTACTCGTTTCTATTAAATATTTTAGAATAATTATTTTTCCATAATATTGTATTAAGTAGAAATTATCTAAGTTTTTTTCTTATTAGACAGTTGCTTCTCAATTAGTAGTAGGATATCAGTTTCACGGGTAAAATGAAATGGGGGTTGCCAGAAGAAAAAGTTTGGGAACTACAAGCTACAGATGTGTTCACTCTTCTCCCTCTCTCTCCACAGACCATGCTAACAGCCATCTCAATGAGTGCAATCGCTACTAACGGTGTAGTGCCAGGTAAGAGTGGATATGTGGAGTAAATATGTGTACAACTGTGTATGGTCGTAGTTGTGACCTGTATGTCCCTGTGCTCTCAGCTGGGGGCTCGTACTACATGATCTCCAGGTCTCTTGGGCCAGAGTTTGGTGGAGCTGTCGGACTGTGCTTTTACCTGGGCACCACGTTTGCTGGCTCCATGTACATCTTGGGGACCATAGAGATTTTACTGGTGAGAAGCACATGACATAGCATTTTTCTTTCATTCATAATACAATTTCTGTAGACACAACTGCCCTGACTACCTGGGCAACAGTCTGTATCAAAACAAATATGGCTGGTTATGAGGCAAAAAGAAAGGGAAAAAAACTATCACAGGGGACTCAAAAAGAATTGCAGAATCAATGACTGAAGCATTCGTAAATGTTAGGTGACCAAGGAGCTCTTTCGTTTCACATGCATTACTGAAAAAACAAATCTGATTGGACATACATGATTTGGTTCTGTCTCGGGCTGAATTTGAACTACCAACCATCAGTTTACAGAAATAGTTCATTTTAAATGGTTTGCAGTGCTCCAAAGTTATTCTTCACTTACCTTATGCATTTCGAGCATCGTAATTATTCAACGTGATTAGTTTATAGTGAGTAGTATATAGTTCCTGATTATCACACAATAAAATGTTTTTAATTAGATGCACAGCAGACTTATTTTGACCTCAAGAGTTGCTTCTACAATATATTTGCACTGGGGCAGCATTATTTTGCACTGCTCAAATACATGGGGAAAAAATTGTGTACAGTGTCTTTCATGTTCAATTCATGTCAGACATTTTTTTTCTTTGCAGACCTACATAGTGCCTAAAGCAGCCATTTTTGTTGCGGACAAGAAGGAGGACGAAGTGGCCGCTCTTCTGAATAACATGCGCGTGTATGGGACGTGCTGCCTGGCCCTGATGGCCGTGGTGGTGTTTGTGGGAGTCAAGTATGTCAACAAGCTGGCCCTGGTCTTCTTAGCCTGTGTCATCCTCTCCATCCTCGCCATCTATGCAGGGGTCATCAAGAGTGTCTTTGAGCCGCCTGACTTCCCGTGAGTCAGATTCCATAGTGGTTAGCACTCTCACTTCACTGTAAGGCCTTGAGGTTTGTTTCTGTGAAGGTTTCCCCTGATTTCCTCATGTAGGGTAGGTCATAGGTCAGATATATGTATTATTTTGATGCTTATAATTGGTCTTGAAAATTATACGTGTTCTAACAACTAATGACATCAACATGAAGAGTCACTGTTTAAAGCTGCCTATTAACAACTATCTGGCCTAAGAACAACTGCAAAAAACAGTAGTAGTAGCATGCAGATGGGTAAAACAGGTTATTTACAGAGGAATGTCTGTAGGAGCACAAAGATGTTGCACAAGCTTTCAGCAGCAAGAATTCATGGTACTCATGCTAAAAATGTATCTACATGGGCTAATTTCATGGAAAATCTACTGTCTATGAATGCTTAACACAACTAAGGCTGTAGTCGGTTAAAGAAATTCTTGGTCAGCTAAAGACTTGTCCGGTCCATCAATTAGTCAGCTAAAAAAGGGGGCATGACTAAAGCTCTCAAAACTATTATGGATCTCTATGTATCTGACTCAAGCTGCTCAGAACTACACCTGCAGAGGAGTTCATGCAAAAACAACTATTAATGCAGAAAAAACAACTAGAAAACAATGTAAATATATATAGACAGTTTAAAGGTCTTATCTTTACAAAACGAAAGGTAAAAGGTAGCTGTTAACTTGCAAACTACCACTACATGACATCACAAGGTGAAGTGTTTTCTGCTTTTTAAAACATGTGTTAAGCAGAAGAAATGGATAGATGTATACAAATGTATGTTAATGCCTATAATACTATTCACTTACTGTCCTCTCTCTTTCTCCTGTCCAGGGTGTGCATGTTGGGAAATCGCACATTAAATAACCAGAAGTTCGACAAGTGTCTTAAGACTGAGGTGATTGACAACCTGACAGTGAGCACTAAACTGTGGGAACTGTTCTGTGATAGCGCTAATCTCAGTGCTACCTGCAACGAATACTTCACCAACAACAACGTGAAAGAGGTGCAGGGCATCCCGGGTCTCACCAGTGGAGTCATCTCAGGTGTGTGCAGATGGAGCTGCCATAGGATACATTCACTTTTCTCACTATCATCCATTCTATTGTCATTGGGGTCATATTGCATAAGGCCATCAATCTTGACAGCAAAGCAAGCTTCTTCAAAGTTGTTTTAAAGCCTACTTCTTGTTGCACTTGAACATTGAAATTTTACACAAATCAATCTACTTAATATCATATTTTACTGGCAAAACGTTTCTCCAATTCTCCATTTAAATGAATTGGATTTTTGCTTAACCTGAAGTGCCATCACAAAGAAAGTGTGGTTTAGTAGCTTTTAGAGGCAAAAGTGGGTAGGATGATATAAGGTAAATTAACCAGTCTAATACACCTATCTCACTGTCAATGGTCGGTGGTACATGGCTCTACTCAGCTTATCTTTATCTGTATTTTATAGCCATAACTGGGCCTGTCATGATAATTTGTTATATCACGTTCAGAAATGCCTTCTCTTTCCTTGGGCCTTCTGTCTGCAAGCTGCTGGCCTTAGTGTTAAAACTGACCAATCAGACTTTCTCTTTGCCGACACCAGCACTGGTGCATTGTGTTAGTCCCGCCCAGCTAGCATAATGGTATTCAGTATTATTGTTTCTCATCTTTATTTTCTTCAGCAATATATCACACTTCAAAATGTGTTATCGTGACCGATCTCTTATCTGGTTCCAACTGTTTCAAGCCGGTACTAAAATGTGCTGTCAGCAAAATCCTGGCTTCTAATTGGTCAGAGGAGTGAGAGGCTGTCTTCTGAAATATATTTTATCTATGTTGTACAATAATTATAAGCAATAATTATAGCATCATTGTTATATGTGGCTGTATGCTGTTTTTCCAGCCTGGAGAGCAAAGACTTCTCAGTTTTCGTAATGTCTGTTGTGTGGGATTAGAGACATACACGGTCTGTTTGTGTCAAAACAGGCATGTGCTGGTTTACAAGTAAAAAAGATCAAATCTGAAATTTTGCATTTGAGAGACGTGAGCTGTGACTGGCTGAAAACTTGATGTAGATCCGATTAGCTGTTGTTCCAGAGCCTCCTGTATCTGAGGAGTATCTCAGTGAGTCAGAGGGTGGATTTGTTGATTAAAACCAAACTTTCCCAAGTCTGTGTTTGGACAAAGTGATTGCAGTGTTTCTCAAACCTCACCTCAGAGTCGAGCCTTGGGTAACCATGGGGAGAGCTAGGTTTGTCACAGATTAAACTCTGAATAGTGTGAATGTTGCATAACTGCTGCTCATGACAGATTACTTTCACAGGGGAATCTGTTCAGCTCATGCATTCTTTAAATATTTTTTGTAAAAAAGTGTGCAGAAGCTGAGAAACACCAAGTCTAAACATTTTGAGTTTATTTCAGATAGGACTATGCTCAAGTGCTCTCATGTAGAGCAGACATGTCAAACTAGGCCCGTGGGCCAAATTTGGCCCTTCATATAATTATATTTGGCTCGCGAGATCATATCAAATATGTATTAGAGCTGCATGCACCACTAATACTACAAATCCCTGAATGCTTTGCCCCTATCACTTCTGTTGACACTTATTAGCATCTGCTACCTGTCGCCTCACTCAAATTTAATCCACCCCTTCTGAAAAACATGCAGATGTTGTTGAAATTTTTCAATAAATATTTATTTTGGCCGCAACTTAGTCCCAGCTTTTAATTTTGGCCATCTGTGAATTTCAGTTTGACACCCCTGATATAAAGCAATAGAGATGTCATTGTACTGCTATTTTAGTGAATCAATGGTTTGTTTTTGTTTTTTTTTTCATATATATATATATATATATATATATATATATTTTATTTTTATTATTTTTTTATTTATTTAAAAGAACTGTTTTACAATGTAAAAAAAATTATCACACTTGAACTTGGGTTGCCAGAGCCTTATGGTGCGTTCACACCGGGGTGTCAGGGGCGTCGAGTTCACATGCAAAGTGGTGGATGCGCGTCTTGGCCGTCCTGCATTTCTGCAGCGTGTTTTCAAGCGTTAGAGCGCTGGGAATCTGGCGTTGACGCAGTGCGTCTTGAGTGTCCAGGCACCAGATGCTCCAAAAGTTGAAAAGCTCAACTTTTTGGCGTTTGACAGCGTCAACCAATCAGACACTACGCTCCAGTGACAAAGCAATGTCATTATCCAGAAAAAATAGAAAGACATCAGCCAACTAAACTAGCGGCACCTCAATTATGCTGGGCGCACCAGCTAGCTTAAAGGCTAGTCACGGACCCAGACACGCCGCCGTTGATGGGTTTTATGTACTAAGTACACTAAAGCCACTCTCTCAATCTGGTGTGTTCAGAAAGACACAGAGAAAACAAAACATCCAAAGGCACTCGCAGAGACCGCAATGGATGCTCTGGGCACCTGTCAAGTATTTTTCTCCGACGTACGTCCATGACGTCCATGACGTCCATGAAGCACATTGGAGGCATTTGTCCTCAAATGCAAAGACGTCCAACTACAGGCGTCCAACACGTTTTGGCACCCCAGCGTCAACGCAACATTAACCGTCAAAAAGAGAACATGTATGTTTTTCTCATTCTCAGTATATGGACAGGTCAGGTCTCATGTGAAATCTCAAAACCTCCAGAATTCACTCACTGAGCTGCAGAGACTGCACTAGCACTGATTCATGACATGTGCTGGAGTTTAGATAGTTACCTACCTCTGAGTGTGGAGTGAATGAATAATTTGAAATTGTAAAGTGACTTTGAGCGTCTGGAAAAGGGTTTTTATAAGACTAATGCATTAAGATTATTATCATTATTACTGTTAGAAAAAATCCACAAATGAACCTGATCACATACTATCATAAGGAAAGAAGCATAGTCTTTATAGAAAAGTGTGAGCTGTATTCATGTGTTGTGTTTCTCCTGTGTGTGTAGAGAACTTGTGGTCTGCATATGCCTCTCTGGGTATGATGGTAGAGGACCCTAAGCTGGGGTCGGTGCCCGCCCCTGATTCGGCTGACGACTTCAACATGCCATACGTGGTCAATGACATCACCACCTTCTTCACGCTGCTTGTTGGCATCTACTTCCCCTCTGTCACCGGTAATGCAACTGAATCATAAGCCTATAACATAGACATCCTTGAATTGGTAACATTACTATGTCACATACATTTTTCTTTGAGGGGCTATTATGCATACAAAAGCATGGTACAAAACAATACACTACAACTTCATAAACCTGATGAAATGCGCACTAGTTTGACTGGTGGATTAGTTTTGTTTTGTCACTGCATTCATATAGAAAAAGTACAATTTCTATACCCTTAATTGTCCACAATCAATGGAATGGATCCGAATATCCACACTATCCCCAATTTAGGGCACTATGTCCAGCGCTGGTTACTAGACCAGTCAATATAGACCACACTGTGAGAGTCAACAAAGCAAGCAGCGACAGGTCTTTAACACAACACAAGTGAATGAAAGTAGATAAGAAGTGTTTTGTTTTACTGTTAACCCGTGATTATGTACAAATCACTATTAAATGAACTATCATGGTGTAAAGTTGCTAGTGTTAGTCGCATTACCTCAGTTTGAGCTCTTAAAAGATCAGTAATTTCCACATCTCAGACGAAAAACTGAATAATCTGGTCTGTTTATGTGTGAGATTGACAATTACTTGTGTGGTTATCTTTAGTCCATAAAAAGATTTTTCACAGTTAAGCAGAGTCCTTTGAACCACATGTAGTGAGCTGAATGTCTGAATCACTCTGTGAATGAGGGACTAAAGAGACCAATAGAGTTCAGGCCTATGTAGTGAGTCAGGGGTTGGTTCCAGTGTGGACATTCGGACACAGCCAATACCATAACCATGGATATAATACTTTGATGATCCCATACTGTTAGTGTTGCATCCTGTGTCACCTCCTCATCATGTGTGTCTGCCCCCTGTCTGTGTGCAGGTATCATGGCAGGATCCAACCGCTCGGGAGACCTGAGGGATGCCCAGAGGTCCATCCCCATTGGAACCATTTTGGCCATTGCTACAACCTCCTTCATTTGTATCCTTCACAGACATCACCTAAACTATATTGAAATTACTTTTGCTTATGATTTTGAATGCTGAAGGAGAGCAGAGTTAAGTTGTATATTGTTTGTGTTGGAGCCCTTGACGGTTGAACAGATGTTACATGTGTGGTGCTGTTTGGAGCTTGTATCGAGGGGGTTTTGCTGCGAGACAAGTAAGTCCTATTCTCTGTGGTATCTGACTTTATTCTTATAAATTGCCAAATTTTGTTAAGTATATTGTAAAAGCAGTTTTCTATGACAAAATGACGCCATTATGTGCTATTTCTTTATCTATTGTAACCAGAACAAGAGAGCAGGGCAAACAGGTTTATGAGATTTTGGCTAGTCATTGTGAAGACCTTTTCCTCGTGTGTTCCATACACTGACCCTGTGTGTCCCCCAGGTTTGGAGATTCAGTGAAGGGGAACCTGGTCATTGGCACCCTCTCGTGGCCCTCTCCCTGGGTCATTGTCATTGGCTCTTTCTTCTCGTGCTGTGGAGCAGGGCTACAGAGTCTGACCGGAGCCCCTCGTCTGCTACAGGCCATCGCCAGAGACGGAATAGTGCCTTTCTTACAGGTCAGAATGACAGAGATAACAGAGCCTGTGGTTTATAATACAAAAGACCAAAACATTACAATGACTTAACTAACTCCTCTTTAGGTGTTTGGTCACGGTAAAGCCAATGGTGAACCTACCTGGGCTCTGCTGCTGACCGCAGGCATCTGTGAAATAGGCATTCTCATTGCCTCTCTGGACAGTGTGGCCCCCATCCTCTCCATGTAAGTTTGTGCTTTTTTCTTAACAAGTGTTGCCTGGAGTATTAAACTGTTAAAACCCTGTAGGAATAATTAGTCATTATTGCCTCTGAATTTCAACCATCTCTGTATGTGACTGCGCAGCGTGCCATTTTCCCTTCCTGACAGCCACCCAAGCCACTATCTTATCACATATCTGCTTTTCACCCTATTTCCATAGTGAAGTGTGTCAATTAACTTAAACTGGTGTGGGCCAGGGCATTGAATCAGCAACCTTGTGCGTGATACATGAAGTTCCTATGGTGTAATTGACTTTTTTGACTGGAGTCAAGTGAAATTAAATTTATTTATAAAGCACATTTAAAAACAACCACCACTGCTTAAAGTCCTGAACAAATGCAATATAAAGGTCACTGGAGTGACCTAAATAATGTCCGTGTCAGTTTTCAGTCACTTTGCATTATGCATCTGTGATTTATAGTGTGATTATACTGGTGGTTCATGGCTTTGAACCCCACCAGTAGCATCCTCATGCATAATAAAGCTATTGTGCAATTGACTTTTTCGTTTGGAGTGACCTTTGTGTCAGTTTTAACTTTTCATGAAGTAATTTCTGTCTCTGTATGTAGATTTGGAAAGTCCAATATTATAGAGGTACAGGAATCATTCTGTAGAGCTTTTATTGTACATTTGAGTTAAAGGCAGCATACAGCAAAATTTGAAGCAGAGTCTAACACAGAGTCTATCAAATTGAGATTACATCAGTGCTTTAAAATCCTCCCAGTGGGTGTCACGCACCTGGTATGAAAGGAGGCTTTTGAGAAGAAATGTGGCCTTGACCAAAATGACCAAAATGTAGCTTGGGATTACGAGAAATGACAATTGTTGTGCGGGAAACAGAACATTTTGTACCTTTAGAAGAAAGTAAACAATGTATTATATTTGTATATCATTCACTAATCCTCCTTTTGATCATGTACATGTGATCACTAAAAGAAAGGTGCCAGTCACTATCTTTCAACAAATAAAATAAACCACCCCAAAAATCATAAGTATCAGCTAAAACATAAAGATGTATAAAAAAATTGTAATATCAAGTGTACAATTTTGTAAAATGTTAGCAGAGCTTCAAACCATATAATACTGTATAAACTATGTGACACTCGGATTAATCCATTTGTCATTGACATATCGATACCAGCGTGTGTGTGGAGTGTCTGGAAATGAGGCCCTGAGCGACTAAAAGTAATGTACCATATTTTCCGGACTATAGAGCGCACCTGATTAAAAGCCGCATGCTTTAATTTTAGAAAAAAATACTTGTACAAGCCGCACCGGATTTTAAGCCGCAGGTATCCCACGTAGTAATATGAAAACTTTGCTCAAAAACGTTCATTTGCGCAGGACCACTAGTGCAGTTTTGCATGCTTTTTTTTACAGTGTATTTAGGCGTGTATTCTGCTTCCTGATTGGCTAAAGGAGGTGCGGTGTCTCCTGTACGGGACAGAACACACGTTCAGCCAAATTAACCAAAATATTCGATGCTGCAGCGTGACTCTGAAACAATCGTGTTGGATACCTTTGTATTTGAGGACAAATGTAACTGGAATTTCCCCACTGTGGGACTAATAAAGGCATATCTTATCTTAACTGCAGTAACACGCCTCTGATGTAACTGATCAGGCACTTGCAGTACCCACGCACCCAACTTTTTTCTCATAAATTAGTTATTTCTGTGTATTTTAAAAAATCAGATGTCTACATCTAATTTGGAAAACATTTTATCTATTGCAAACTTGTAAGAAAGAACCTTGTAAGTCACTATATGATTATATGATGAGAGCTGATTGGCTGTGCAAGGGTGTCTGGCCACTAGCGCAGGTGTAGAACAGCTTTTTCAACAATTCATGCAGGTGAATACTAGTGAAGTGCCAAAGGGTTTGTTAGAGCTAGGAACAGGTTAGATAGATTTATATACCTACTTCGTACTTTTGAAATTGAGTAATTCAAAGTGCATTACAGATTAAAAAAGACATTAAAATCTATGGATGTCTGGATATGTTAATGTAAGCACGTGGAAGTAATGAGTGCAATTTGACAGCAGAAATACTTAAAACAAGTCTGGTAATTCATTTATAGATTTAAAAACTGCGCAGGCTCTCCATCTATGACATCAATCACCGGAAATTTCAAACAGTGCTTTGTGAGACTCAAAGGCAAAGGACTTTTAGCAGAGGATTACTGAAACCAGAGTGAATGATGTGAAATACAACTCCAGGCATGTTTTTGATGAGGGAACAATGTTGTAATATGGGTAAAAGAGGGGGTATGATGCATTTATTTATTTTTTGTTTGCTTTCTACCATGTTATAACATTGTACCCTGATCAAAAACATGCCTGACAACGTTTTAGATGTCATCGAATGAAAGTGAAACTTATAAAACATGTTAATACGGTGTTTTCTGTGAATATATAATTTTTAAAACAATAAAACAACATGGTGATCTAAACATTGTCATTTAGGTTTTTCCTCATGTGCTACCTGTTCGTCAACCTGGCTTGTGCTCTTCAAACTTTACTGAGAACACCCAACTGGAGACCGCGCTTCAAATACTACCACTGGTCAGTTCCTATAGCACCTAATCTGCTTATTTCAGATATATTACTCTGCATTGAATAAATAACTCTAATCTGTGAAACATCTTTACCCAGATTAGTGCTGAGTTTGAGGACAGTGGATTTGGTTAAATCCTAATCTTCTCTTCTCAGTCACCCCGCACTATGGTTCTATGTTGTGATAGATCTGATGTGTTGTCATGCAGGACCTTATCATTCCTGGGCATGAGCTTGTGTCTGGCCATCATGTTCATCTCCTCCTGGTACTACGCTATTGTGGCTATGGTTATCGCAGGCTGCATCTACAAGTACATAGAATACAGAGGGTACGCATTTATCATTCTTTTTATGTAATTTTTGTTTCATTTTGGAATTTCAATCATGATTTTAGAGGTTCCATATTGTGCACTAATCAGACTTTATATTGCCTGGACTATTTCATTTCATTTTTACAACTTAAAACAGTGAAAGGGTACCAGATTTTCTGGTACAGGCCCTATTTGTCTAGTACAGATATATTGTAGAAGCAGCTGTTGAGGTCTAAATAATGTACTATCTGCATCGAATTCTAAACCATTTTATTGTCAGATAATCAGGTTATAAGTTGGCAAAACTCAACACTGGTCTCTGAAAGTTGTAAAAAGCACTTAAAAACTTGTCGTGGTGAATAATTAGGATGCTCGGAATGCATAAGGTAAGTGAGGAATAACTTTGGACCACTGCAAACTTTAAAATAACATAGTTCAGATTTTCACATTTTTAGGACTGTAAAAATCAGGTACAGCAACTTCAGCTGTTTGAATAAAGGCTAAAGATGGTGAAGATAGTGATGTGCAAGAAAAACCCTCTTAAAATGAATAACTATTTTCTAATAATTTGACATTGCTGGAGTCAGAAGGTTTGTGTTCTAAAGCCTTCATAAATCACGTTATTCCTTACTTTTCCAGGGCAGAGAAGGAGTGGGGAGATGGGATCCGTGGTTTGTCTTTGAATGCAGCACGCTATGCCCTCATTCGCCTGGAAGACGCTCCGCCACACACCAAGAACTGGAGGTATGCCTGTGTCTGTCTCTGTCTCTTAGTCAGATCAAATGGGAAAGGAGCGAGTAGGATTATTCTACTGATTTAATCTGACAGATGTTAGAGTGAGTGCAAGCAGATCAACTTTTAAGTGCAATGGCGAATGGGGGGGGGGGGGGGGGGGGGGGGATGACTCATGATTTGTCTCCTCATATTGTTGTATTTTGATTCTATATAGCTTTTTTCTTTTCAAATTAAAATAAAAAAGAGCTTTCAGTTTGATTCCATGAACATGCACAACAGACTTTTGATCACGCAAAATTGGTTAATTATCTTCCGAAGACTTTTGTCCGCTCCAAACGACATGCTTTTAATGACAGAGGATTGGCTGTAGACCTCTTTTGAAAACCCGAACTATATCACTCACAATTAGAGCTGAACGATTTGGGGGGAAAAAATAGCGAATTGCAGTTTTTTTTGATGAGCATTGTGATTGCATTGTGTTAATGGCAAGGCACGTTTATTTGTATAGCACAGTTCGTACACAAAGTAATTCAAAGTGCTTTACAGAATAAGAAAGACATTAAAATCACAATGCAACAAATCTAAACATAAATAGGATTTTGTTCAAAGTTCATATTTTAAACGCATCCAGGAGAATTGACAAAAAGCCTGAAATATGAAAAGTAAAGTAATACGAGAATCACATTTCAGGACATGTTTCTACAGATCTAAACTTCAGGGTTAGCATTTTTTGTGCAGAATAAGACAGGAGATTTTGTTGTATGTGCAGGACTGGTACTTCAAAAATTGCAGCTTTGCAATTTGCTAATTGTGTCCTTTCAAATGTGATTAATTGTTTCGCCTTAATTCAAAATATCCTCTCTTGAAAAGATTTCACATATTTGATCAGACGTATTAATAAATGGTGTTCAGAATAGAACTGAACTGCATGTAAGAAAACACATTGATATTTTTGCTTGTGTGTGTTCAGGCCTCAGGTACTGGTGCTTCTAAACCTGGACTCAGACCAGAGTGTCAAACACCCACGCCTCCTGTCCTTAACCACACAGCTCAAGGCAGGCAAAGGTCTCACCATCGTGGCTACCGTCCTGGAGGGCACCTATCTCACCAAGGATGCAGAGGCCAGGAGAGCTGAGCAGGTACAGCACCAGTTCACATTCATGCTCTTCTGCTGTCCTGGAAGTCTGCAGTCGTCCAGGCAGACTAGTGTTGTCTCCATACTAAAATTTCAAACTCAGTACTAGGGAATAGACTCAATAACAATTCCGATACCACGATGATAATAAAAACACTCCTTATATAGGCGATAGAATGTAATTTTCTAGATTACATAATAGTACTTTCTTTCATGTTACCATATGGTCTTATATCTGTGTAATCCCTCAGTCGTCCAGGTAGGTTCATAGTGGTCCATGGGTGTATACTCGTCTGTGTCTTATACTGTACACTGTTCTGATACAGCTCAGGATCATTCTAAAACTATTCAGGGAAGGTTAATTTCTGTACTGTGATTTTTTTTTTTTAGTATCAATATTTGTTCAGATGAGTATCTAGTTTTGATTCTAGTATTAGTATCAATTAGCATCCGATTTTTGATACTTTTGACAAACTTAAGGCAGACTGACGATGTTTAAAGTATTATATTTAAATTGAAGGTTCACTTCTCAAAAAAGCTTGCTTGTTCATATTGAGAAGTAACAATGTCTTGAGATGTCAATGGCATTCTGCTCGAGTGAAGAACTCATCTTAAATATGCAGGATTTGTGTGTGCAGAACATGTGTGAATGAAGCAAAACACAAACTTCAGATATGTTTTTTTTTTCCAATTCAGAAGTTTGCTCAGTGCACTCCAAAATGGCAAAGTATTACATTCAAATCCAAACCCACTTTATTTATTTAGCACCTTTAATAGACAAAGCCTTTCCAAAGTGCTGCATAGAGACAGGGAACAATAAAAAAGGTATAAATGCTTGATTTGAGTTTACTAATCTTATAACCAGTACAAGAACAGAAACCGTAAAACCAGTCAAATCAAATAAAAGCAAAAGCATAAAACCATGAAATAGCAGTAAATTCAAATGAATAAAAAATACAATGAACCACATGGTTCATGCAATCTTAAAAAAACAGGGAATAAATGTGGGTCTTAAGACAAGATTTAAAACACTCCACTGTGGGGGAGCTCAGACGTTACACATATTAAAGAGGAGGTATTATCCAAAATCTTGTTTCTTTTTATTGTTTCTACCAGGTTATAATGCTCACTCATCAAAAACATGCCTGAAGAGGCTTCTTACAGCTAACTATAAGATTCTGTGCAATGCACAGCCCACAAGCCTACGCCATCCATGCTCCCACACAACAATTCTCCACAAATAAAACAGAAACAGCAGTACAAAGGAACCTGATGTGACTTGCAGTAGTTTCATTAGCAGGATGCACGCTGATTGTGATATGATATGCTCTGATATGATATGCTCTGAAGGGGGGAGTGACTTAATGCAAAGGGAGAAGAGACTCAGAGCATTACAAATGTGAAACTTATGAAACATGTTAATATGTTGTTTTTGGCAAATATAACATTTTCAAAACAATAACTAGGTGATCTAAATATGTTGTTTTGGGAGTAGAAATAAAGTACCCCCTCTTTAACTGTGAACTGGTTAAGTCAAGGTAGATTTATTTGGGGGTTTTTTTTCAAGGCACATCTGGCAGTCCCTCCACACCACAGTAGTGTTCCCCAGCACACTGGTTGAAAAACAAGAAGCTAGAGTATATTTGAGCTAAATTGTAATAGAATACTGCCATCTACTGGTCAAGATTAGATTGGTCATGACACACCTGTCATTCTGCTTTATTTGCATTTGTCTTCAGAGAATCAGTTAATGAATCACTTTTAGACTTTGAAGTTTACATGAATAAACCATCAGCAGAACATCTGGCTGGTCTGTACTGTAATGTTTTGTTTTGTGCAGAATATCAAGACGTGCATGTCCACCGAGCGCACTAAAGGCTTTTGTCATGTGGTGGTGTCATCAAACCTGCGCGACGGAGTGTCCCACCTGATCCAGTCTGCAGGCCTGGGGGGCATGAAGCACAACACTGTCCTCATGGCCTGGCCCGGGACGTGGAAGCAGGCCAACGACCCCCAGTCCTGGAAGAACTTCATAGGTACAGCACTGGGACAAGTAGATCAAACAACTAGTGAGACTTGGGCTCTGAAATTGAAACTGTTTTCATAACTTGTTTTTAGGGATGGGCCGATATGGAGTTTAATTTATTTTTATCAAATGTTTTTTTCATTATTATTATTAATATTATGCTTATTATTATCATTATATTATTATCATTATTTTTGTTTGTTTGGGTTTTTTTGAGCTGATACCAATATCTGATATTTGGCTTGCTGCTGTGGTCGATAACCAATATTTGGTAATACTGATATTTAGCTTTTAAAATCCATAATAATACCCACAAATTTATAATATTTAATATATTTGTAATATTTAACTCGCAGTAAAGATCACAAATTAAGATCATTTTTGTAAAAATAATAACAAAATATATTTATCTGGGCTAAAAAATAATTGTTCAAAAAGACAGATCTGATGTGCTGAGTTCAAACTAGAAATGACACATCAGCACATAAAGACTAACCTGGCTCACACCAGATAGCTATTATGTCACTCTGAATTGCGTTTTACACATCAGTCTGGAATGACTCTCTCAAAGCAATTGGGGAAACACAAAACATCTTGGCGAATATTTCCCTGTCTACAAACACATCAAGTATTTCCCTTCTCTTCATGTGTTTCACCAACAAAATAGCCTGTATTTTCACTAAAATAGGCCATCTGCCGGGGTCACTATGTTTCTTTTGGTTTGTTTGGGTGGCACAAACCTCAGTGTTGCTCTGTGATTGATCTGCCCACTGATGGGCGAGTTTGAACCTTACAGCGGGTGTATGTCAAAATGGGTTGTCATGAGTTTGTGGACTCACAAACAGGAGGTATTGAATATCAATATTGACAAAAAAAAGATCAATATCAGTAATAAAAACATACAAACTTGAATAGAATATTATAGTGTATTTATTCAGTACATTATGATATAGAATGTGTGTGTGTTTGCAGAGACTATTCGTGAGACCACAGCAACACATCACGCTCTGCTGGTGGCCAAAAACGTGGACAGTTTCCCCACAAACCAGGAACGTCTGGGCGAGGGCACCATCGACGTGTGGTGGGTGGTGCACGATGGAGGCATGCTCATGCTGCTGCCCTTCCTCCTGCGCCAGCACAAGGTCTACCTCTCACTGCTATGTATTAGAACCTCACCGTAAAGGCTTAAGCTTATGTTCTATTTGACCTCTTGTTCCCTGGAGCAGGTTTGGAGGAAGTGTAAGATGCGCATCTTCACAGTGGCCCAGCTGGATGACAACAGCATCCAGATGAAGAAGGACCTACAGATGTTCCTGTACCACCTGAGGCTGGACGCAGAAGTGGAGGTGGTGGAGATGGTACGTGCTAAGTACAAACACTATTTGGCACTTGAGGAACTTATGAATCAAAGCTAAGAACTACAGAACAGCATGGATTAGTGGTTAGCATTGTCACCTTGTAACAAGAAAATCCAAGACTGTGTGGATTTGTGCATTTCTCCCGTGTCTGGTGGGTATCACATAGATTGCACAGTACCCTAATGCTTCTATTGAGAACTGGACAAGGGATCTAACTAAGAATCAACGTTACAATGTGTGTTCTATGTTACTAAAATGTTGTCTCATCCTCTACAGCACGATAACGACATCTCAGCCTTCACCTATGAGAAGACCCTGGTAATGGAGCAGCGCTCACAGATGCTCAAGCAAATGCAACTCTCTCGGACCGAGAGAGAGCGAGAGGTACACACACATACACACATAGTGAGATAGGTAAGCACACACACACTGAGAAAGAGAGATGGAGGTACACACGCATTGGTTCATTAGCTTCAGGAGGTGGTTTGAAAATGACTGGATTGGGTTTGACATTAGAACAAACTAACTGTTCATCCACATGAGAGAAACTTCTTCCAGAGATGAAATAGAACCGCTTGTTTAAAGGAGGGGTTCTCCAACTGCTTCTGGGATTCAGTTCTTTCTTAGAGTAGTTTAATCTTGGTTTATACTTGTTTTGGACTTGGTTTAGTCCACATTTAGGCCTGGTTTTGTAAAGTTTATAAATTTAGGCATGGTTCAGTCTCAATAGTACTGTTAATTGCTGGTTACGCCTTTGATATAGTAATTTTAGACACTGATTAGTCCTGTTTAAGACCTAGTGTTGCTGTAGACTAGCAGTTGTTTATCTTGATGGTAATAGTTAATGAGTGAGCTAAACAGGCCTTTCCTTGTTGACCTGCAAACACCCTGGACCTCAGATTCAAAGTATCACAGATGAGTCTCGTAGCTCCATCCGGAGGAAGCACCAGGCGACAGCAGAGAGCTCCAGCCAGAGCCAGAGCCGGCACTCCTCTACTGCAGACGACAACCAGGAGGACGAGGTAGAGCGGCCATCACCACCCAGTTACTCAGACCTCTCAATGACCTATGCACATGTTCACTCTGAGGAAGCACATCTAAAGCCCTGTGTCCACTGCACCATTTTGCCCATTTGGCATGATTTGTGATGATGGGGAACATATTTGAGTTGTGGGTCTTTGCTGTCATTTACATAAAGAGTCCAGTATTTTGGAATCTTTGTTGCAGAGTGAGCCCTCCTGCATCTATGAGCAATCTCAGTCAAACATGTGACCAACAGTAAATGCAAGTGCTTAACACTTCATCAAAGTAGCAGCAAAAGAGCTCTACTGTGATCAGGACTGTCTCTCCCCTTTTCTCTTTCATTCAATAACTTTTACAAACGTGGAAACTCGGCCAGCGTGTAGCACTTAGCTAACCAGTACAGCTTCGGTGACTTTTCCTCACAGAGCCTAAACCTGACATTCACTTTGGCCACTGCTACAACTGATCATGTGCACCATTGCACAATGTGCACGTGTGCTGTTGTATGACTTAAATTCCTCACATTATGTAGTGTGACATCCAAAAATCTATCAGGCAAAAACAATTGTGGAGTGGACACCAGGCTATAATTATATATTCATTTATTTTTGAGCAAAGTGCATGACTTCTCTTAACTCCTCTTATCAAACAGCATCCAGTGCTGTCTTTTCACCTGTTGATTAGTTTGTGCTGTTGGTACCATCTGTGAGTGAAGAATATAGAGTGTTATTAGGGGTGTGCATTGCCTCTAATGTGATACCATATGGTAATATGATACAACATGGTTCACATGTCACAATATGATATATATCCCTATACTGATATCAAGACTGATTCTAATTAGTATATTTTATCTGTTTGAATAAGTTGAAGTACTGAATGACTCACCCTGGAAGTATTGATACTTTGGTCCACTGTTGACATTGAAAAATGTTAATCCATGTAACAGTGCTGCCTCATAATACACATGAAGACATCAAAATGTCACAATACTGGTATCAGAATCAATACCAGTATTGTGACTCAAAATGTTGCAATATTTAGGCCATCCGTATAGTTTTGACAGAGTTGAAACCTCTTGCGGCAGTAGCTATACAACATGTGTTACCACAGACTACTGCAGACTCCATCACTCCCTCTGAAGGACAGGTTCATGTGTCATTGAGAGGAACTGTGTGAATGAGCCAGTCCCACCCTCTGCTCCTCTCCTCAGACCTCCTCCTCCACACGCAGCCCTCCATGTCAAACTCTACCACTGTTATACCTGTGCATGTGTTTGGTCAACTCCATCACTCCTGAAGACTCGTCACTTTGTCTAGACTAGACCAACCCCACATTTATGTGTTTATTTTATTTCATTTATCTGTTTTTTGTATTAAAGATTATGTACTATTTCACTGAATGATTCAAGTTGTCACGCCTCCTCCTGTGCACTGCTCCTGCTTCAGGGAGGCACATGCATGTTGTATCAGACCTGTGCATGGCATGTGCTCTTATCTGTGCTACAATAGAACTTCTGTCTGTATTAAATGTGCTATTGAAGGGCACTTTAGGTAAACTGTTTCTATGGATTGTATTTTCATAATAATTTTATCATTTCAATTGTTTCAGCATTTTTCAGTTGTTCCATGTTGTATTTTTTTTTTTTTTTTTTATTTAAAGCATTTTTGTCTTGTTTAATGATTTATATTTGCCTATATGCTGAACACTTCCATAGCCATTAAAATGGTTATCTCACAGAAAATCAAGGATTTCATTTATTTTAGTTTCAGATAAATTTTTGGAGCACATTGATCTACATGTCCCTTTAAAATACCACAAGTTTGTCAGTCTTACCTGTTCTCCTTTTGTCCTTTAGGCCCAGCTGATCCATGACAGAAACACAGCATCTCACACTGCAATAAATGACAAGGCGGACGCGGCTCCAGAGCGCGTGCACATGACCTGGACCAAAGACAAGCTGTTCACCGAGAGGAGGCACCGCGAGTGTAACGCCAATGTGGCCGTGAGGGACCTGTTCAACATGAAGCCGTACGCACAACACACACGCACCACTACTATACTCACATTAAACTCACATTATACTCACATTATACTCATACTATACTCATACTGTTCACCGAGACAAAACACTGCGAGTATTACGCTAGTGTGGCTGTGAGGGACCTGTTCAACATGAAGCTTACACATACTGCACGTACACACACACACACACACACACACACACATCACTACTATACGCAAGAGTATACTCACTGTATACTCGCTGTATACTCACACTGTTCTTACACTATACTCATACCGTTCACCGCATGGAGGCACAGAGAGTGTAACACCAACATGGCCTTGACGGACTTGTTCAACATGAAGCCGTACGCCGAACACACACACCACTACTATACACGCGGTATACTCATAGAGTAGTGTTCAGTCAGGATGCATTGCTAGTGTCCCTTCTTCCTTCAGTAATCTTTTACATTGTACTACTCAAATATGCATGAGATCAAAAGGTCAGTTTAGTATAATACAGGAACTTTTACTGAATACTCTATAGGTTTTAAGTGATAAAAAATGTGACAAAGTAATTGTCATCAGTCAAAATAAATCAAAATATTTTTTGAAAAGAGACAAAAGTCCTCAAAATAACGTCCATATCATGAAAAAGTCATGTCACTGAAATTCCTGAAATAGCTGTTAAAGTGCCATTAGTGTAAATGATTTGGACTGTGTGTATAATTAAAACACATAGCCGCCCGATTAGCTTGTTTTACTATTCATGATATCTGTGTATTCATTTTTTCAATTCCTATTTCAGGCAAATTGTAATAAATAAATCATTGAATCTAATTACAATCTTGGTACACACTAAATATTTGAGGTCTACATGAGACAGGTGCATGGTGTGTACACTCTGGCTGTGTTAGTGCACGTGCTGATGGCCCTTCTGGTCTAGTGCATGTCCAGAGTCACTGTGCCAGACTAACTCATCAACTGTCTGTACCTGTCTGCACCTGCCCTGTCCCCCACACTCCCTATAATCTACACACTCAATACATAATATTTTGTTTTTATTGTCAATCAGATGATAATACGAGAGTCAGCGCATATTTGTGCCCCTTTTTAAAAAAATATGTATTGACAACCTAAGATTTGTCATTGCACCTGCTGTGAGTAACTGAGTTATGTGGTCAAGTAAAAATTTGAAATGTTTTCAGTAGCTATCTTTATTATGTTATTATTTATTCTTATACTACCTTCTTAATCCATACAGGTATAATACAATGTGCTAATACGTGTATACTACTATAAAAATTAAATGGACCAATTCATTATAGGCTTAAAGCTGCACCATGTAACTTTTCCTGTTTGGGACCTGCTTGTGTCCATAACATAATGAAGATGATCAGGCGGTGCACTCCATCCATCCATTTTCTTCCGCTTAACCGGGGCCGGGTCGCCTCCCAGACTTCCCTCACCCCAGACACGTCCTCCAGTTCCTCCTTGAGACCCCAAGGCGTTCCCAGGACAGCTAAGAGACGTAGTCCTTCCAGCGTGTCCTGGGTCTTCCCCGGGGCCTCCTCCCGGTGGGATATGCCCGGAACACCTTCCTAGGGAGGCGTCCAGGAGGCATCCGGAATAGATGCCCGAGCCACCTCAGCTGGCTCTTCTCGATGTGTAGCAGCGGCTCTACTCTGAGCTCCTCCTGTGTGACAGAGCTCTTCACCCTATCTCTAAGGGAGCGCCCAGCCACTCTGCGGCGGAAACCCATGTCAGCTGCTTGTATCTATGATCTTGTCCTTTCGGTCATTACTCAGAGCTCATGACCATAGATGAGGGTAGGAAAGTAGATTGATCGTTAAATTGAGAGCTTTGCCTTTCGGCTCTTTTACCACAACAGTCCAATACAGCAACCGCATCACTGCTGACGCTGCACCGATCCGCCTGTCTATCTCACGCTCCATCCTTTCGTCACTTGTGAACAAGACCCAGAGAAACTTGAACTCCTCCTCTTGAAGCAAGGACTCACTACCCACTCGGAGAGGGCAGCCACCTTTTTCCGGTCGAGAACCATGGCCTTAGATTTAGAAGAGTTGATTCTCATCCCAGCCGCTTCACACTCTGCTGCAAACCGCCCCAGTGCCTGCTGTAGGCCCTAGCCCAATGAAGCCATCAGGAGAACATAAATTGCGAACAGCAAAGATGAGATCCTGTGGTTCCCAAACCGGACCGCCTCTGGCCCTTGGCTGCGCCTAGAAATTCTGCCCATAAATACATACAACAGAACCGATGACAAAGGGCTGCCCTGGCGGAGTCCAACATGCACCGGGAACAGGTCTGACTTACTGCCGGTAATGTGAAGGGACCGGACAGCCCTTAGCAAAGGGCCCCGGACCCCATACTCCCAGAGCACCCCCCAAAGGACATCACAACGGACATGGTCGAATGCTTTCTCCAGACCCACAAAACACATATGGACTAGTTGGGCAAACTCCTATGAGCCCTCGAGTACCCGATGGAGAGTATAGAGCTGGTCCAGTGAGGTCAGCAGCTCTCCGTTCGCATTGTAAACGGTGTTGGGGAAGCACTGCTTCCCCCTCCTGACGCGTTGGATGTTTTCCCGGAATATATTTGAGGCTGTCCGATAGTCCTCCTCCATGGCTTCCCCGAACTCCTCCCAATCCAGAGTTTTTGCCTCCACAGCCGCACTCGCAATCCATGTCCCCAGCCTCCCCCAGGATCTGGGCTCCACCAGACATTCCCAACAGACCCTCACGATACACTTGGACCTGCCAGCTCTGTCCGGCCTGCTCCTCCACCAACGGATCTAACTGTCAACTGATCACCAGTGGTGATCAGTTGACAGCTCTGCCCCTCTCTTCACTCTTCATGTGTCCAAGACACATGGCTGGAGGTCAGATGACACGACTACAGTCGATCATCGACCTCTGACCTTGGGTGTCCTGGTGTCACGTGCACTGATGGACACCCTTGTGCTCGAACATGGGGTTCGTTATGGACAAAATGTGGCTAGCACAGAAGTCCAATAAGTGCATTCTTCCCGATCACGCCCCTCCAGGTGTCACTGTCGTTACTCACGTGGGCGTTGAAGTCCCCCAGTAGAACAGAGTCCCTGTTCAGTGCACTATTTAGTACCTCTCCCAGTGACGCCAAGAAGGCCAGATATTCTGCAGTGCCGGTTGGCCCAAAGGCTGACGCAACAGTGAGAGACCTGTCCCCAACCTGAAGGCGCAGGGACGCGACCCTCTCATTCACCGGGGTGAACTCCAACATGTGGCGACTGAGCTGTGGGGCAATAAGCAAGCCCACACCAGCTCGTTGCCGCTCACTACTGGCAATGCCAGAGAAATGGAGAGTCCAGCCCCTCTCAAGGCGTTGGGTTCCAGAGCACAAGCTGTGCGCGGAGGTGAGGCCGACTATGTCAAGCCAGTTACGCTCAACCTCCCGCACAAGCTCAGGCTCCTTCCCCCCAGCGAGGTGACAGATCTGGTCGTCGAGGCCCCCGCGTTTGACTGCTGCCCATATCTCTCCACACCAGCCTCTCACGGATCCTCCCGTGGGTGGTGGGTCCACGGGTGGTGCTCTCTTCACCAGAAAAGTTACATAGTGAACCTTTAAAATATGAGATAAAAACAGTTCTCCATAAGAACAGAAGATGACAGCCATCCTTTTTATCCACTACTAAACCTATGTTAACATGTTGAGTTAATCTGTTACAGCAGGGACTTGAGCTGAAAAGGCTCCAGAGACTGTGGGCATGTATGTGGGGGTACTATATGGGACTGTAGGGTATTCTTATGGGGCAGTGGGTGAGTGGGGCAGTAAGCATGAGGGCTGAAGCTGGTTGTAGCACTAAGGCTGTTTGTTCTGTCCTATTTCTTGTTGCAGAGAGTGGGAGAGCCTGTAAGTCATCCTCTTTACACTAGTGTCACCTCATGTCCATCTCATGTCTATATGTGTGTGCAGCTCAACAGTACACAACCTGCTAAGCAATTCCCATGCACAGTAATAGCATGGGAATTGCTTGGTAACTAAAGTAGTAATTTGAGCACAAGCTCATTCTAAAACTGTCCTGGAAAGGTCATATTTTGCCATGTAAATGTGTTTCTTTTAATATCAATACTTCAAGAAACTGTCTAGTTCTCATACTAGTTTAGTATCCACTAGTAGTGTGTATCCTGGAGTGTATGTCACTGTTGAGCTGTCCGTGTGTCTCACTGCATGCTCCAAATTGCACATGTCTAAGCTCTGCTGCTTTTACTCTTTTGTCTTTCATCGCACCAAACACAGGAGCAAAATCCTGCTTTCAACTGGTATACCACACTAACCTGGCACACACCAGATTGATATATCTGAATTGAGTTCTACACATTTTTCACTCTGGAAGGGCTCTCAGTGGGGAAACTGAGTGGGGGAAATGTGGAAGGTTATGACGAATCTTTGAATCTGATTAGTTAAAGCATCACAACAGCAGAACAAGCTAAGAAATCAAACATTAGTTCCCTGTCCACAAATGCACAAAGTGCTTGCCTTCTGAACATATTCTCATGAGTTTGTGAACTCAAAAGTATCATGAAATATGTTGTGCAAGGTTAATACCACACTCGAGGGCTGGACAATAAATCAAGAGTTACAAATGTAACTATGGTTCTATGAATCCTGGATGACCACTGAATGTTTCCCCCACAGATGCGCAGGAAATCATTCAGTGCTTTCAGCACTACCCTCTGGTGGCCAGTAGGGATCTACACCTATGCCATATGGCCCAGTCCTACCACCCAAAGCCATAGCACAACTTACAGAACATGTTAAAGGAATTTGGACTCACTTTTCTATTGGCTCCAAGAAAGCAGAATTTTGTTTGGCTTTATTTGTCATTGATATGTCTTTACCTTTTGTACTAACCTGAGCACAAGAGACAACATTTTCATATAACAATTTCTTAGACAAATGTGGTTATAAATGTTGCATTCTTGATGCATTACCAGTTCTAAGACGGCTGCATTTTTTAATCATATGTTGAAAAGATTTGAAAATTATGTCTCCAGATTTGCTGTTCAACTACAAAATGTTGAAATACAACAGATATTGAGCCTTATTCAGTATTGTATGAATTTTTACACACTGTTTATTGATGTTAAACTCCAAGATTTTTTCATTTGGTGAAAGTTTTACATTGATCCTAAATCTTTTCAACTCTGAAACAATAAAATGCACCTTTTGTAACATGTTGAATAAGGCTCAGCACACTCCTGTACTGTGACTAGCGTTGTGGTGGTGGTCTCTTCTCTTCCTTATCTCGTACCTGTGCCTTGACTCTGCGTCTCCGTAGAAACCAGTCCAACGTGCGGCGCATGCACACGGCCGTGAAACTGAACGAGGTGGTGGTCAACAAGTCCCAAGGAGCCCACCTAGTGCTGCTCAACATGCCTGGGCCGCCCAAGAACCGTGGAGGGGATGAGAACTGTATCCTTTACATAAAGCACCATTCTAACTGCACTCTGAATGGACAAAGTCACATTCTAGTTACTTACTTAGTTTCTATATCTTTTTAAATTGAACTTAACTCAAGATTCACTTTTTGAGGTTAAAAAATGTGTGTGTACCATTTGGATGTGTACTGTCTGTATCTAATTAGTGTTTTATTGTTCGAGAATCAGGAAGTGTGTGGTTAGCATGCCAGTTGTTAGCTTTACCGTGATGGGAAAACTTTGCGCTGGACTTTGAAAGTTGTGAAAATCTCTTAAAATATGTTCGTAGTGAATAGTTAGGATGCTCGGAATGCATAAGTTAAGTGAGGAATAACCATTGCAAACCGTTTAAAACCAACTAGTTTTTCAGTGAAGAAACATCTGCAGGACTCGGCTGATCCAGTATTAGTCAGTATTAAAACCACACTGATCTTCATTAGTGGACTGTATATAATTCTGAGCCCTCAGCTTCTGTCCTTCAGCTTAGTTAAACAGTGTGTTCAGAATATCAGAACAGGGATGCATATATTTGATTCCTGGATAAGATTTACTATTTTTGAAAGAAATATCTAAACTTATGGTCATGTTGAACCTTAGCATGATTCGTTTGGGATTGGCTCCACAAACCTGCCATATTAATCTTATGGCTTGAAGTCCTTTCAACTGACAACAATCAGGTTTTTGAGGTAGAATAATGGCCCCAATTTCTAATTTCACTTTTGTTTATTTATACTGACAGGGAACGCTTTGAACTTTGTGCCAGTTTTAATTTCATGTGGTTAGGCCCAGTAATTAGAGATATTAACCATAAACCAAGTCAACAAATCTGCATTCTACCATAGAATACATAAGAACATTTACCATGCTCCTTGACTCGGCTGCTCAGACATGGAGTTCCTGGAGGTTCTTCTGGAGGGTCTGAACCGCGTGCTGCTGGTGCGAGGAGGAGGCCGTGAGGTCATCACCATCTACTCCTAAACCACACCACCCAGCCTGCTCACATGGGCCGTTCCCATGGAAACTGCTCCACCTGCGGACAGGGGCTGGGGGCGAGGCTTTTCTGGAGGCGGGACCACTCGTTTTGATTGACACACGGACCTTTTTCAGGGCATTGGGTGTGTCTTCGCCGGGCCTCTGCTCCCCACACACCGCAGTAGAGCCTAGAGACACTTTATACTTTTCATTCATGGTTCATTTAATGTTCAATGTTTTATCCTTGTGTGTTCTTGTTCAAACTGTTGGAGATAACGACCAGAAGAAGGCTGTTAGATGGACTGTTTGACACACTAACTTAGGAAGACTATTAGAACTCATAAGAATTTATATGTCTACATTTTTGGAAGCTGTATTTTCAATTTATGGACATTTAAGCTAGTTCCAATTTAGCCCAGAGCACAATATATAGAGAGTTGTTAAGTGACGTCACTTTCAGGTCCAACCAGAAACTGCACAGCTGATTTCTAGCGTTCTTTTTATTTGTTATTAATCAAGCAAAAGACAGTTAACTTTCAAAAGTGTATCTTTAACCACAAACTGTATTAAATATGTAAATAATGTTGTAAAAATTTGGCATAACATAGGATCATCATTGTGTATATCTCACTAACTGCTGGTCACTGCTATTGCTACTTCTTACCTCAGTCTCTCTCGTACACTTTCTGTCACAGTTTTAACCTTACATCCATGTTTATAACCTTGTTAGCTTTAAGCGATTGCAATCTCTCTTTAACGTCACTTAAAAGAGGAAATTGTAAAGATGTTCATTCCTTTCAAAGGTTGATGGACCCGGAAGTGTCATCACTCTTAACAACTCTATGGTTGTATTCAATTTAAAAAACATATAGAAGCACAATGATGGTACTATATTTTAAATACCATTTCAAAATTCATGAACTGTCATTTATCATTTGGAGAAATAGCCATATAGTAGCATAGCTTTTAAGAGCTTTTAATACGCGCCTCATGTTGCTAGCGCTCTTAGACTTTTTCAATTAAATAGTTTATCACCCGCCGTCAGAGATGGTCTGTGGATTATCTAAAACACATTTAGCATAATTTATTTTCTTATTCTCACCCTAAAATTGTAAAAACTGTGCACTGAATTTTGAGCATTTGTTTTGGAGTTTGGAGTCACGACACAATTGTATAGCTTCAGTTCCACTTCATTTTAATAAATTATATTTTATCACTTTAATCATAGGCGTTTAGCTTGTAGAAAAAAAGTGCCAAAAGGAAACTGTGGGCGTAGCATTACTGTGCAGCTTTAAGCAAAACTCACCTATGACAATCTGTGTGTAATTAAACATGTAAGTTATTAGGGGAAAGCAAAACGAGTGCACTTTGTTTGAGGATGGGGGAACAAGGGATGATGGGAGATCAGGTGTAACTCCACAGTTTCTCACAGTAGTGTCGTCTGAAGCCGTCACTTATGCAATGTGTCGTGTTCATTTCCTGTTTGTTTATTTTTGTTTATTTTATTGTGACTGTATATCTCCAAGTTCTGTTTCAACAAGCACGTTTACAGCAAACTATTGTATGAATGTTTGGAAATGTTGTCAAATTTGAAAACTAGATAAAAGATTTTACGATTGTAAATTATTAGTAACACCGTGAAAAACAAATTGTGAATAGATGGATAAACTGATTCACTCAAATAGTTAAAGCTACAGTATGTAACATTTTAGCCTAAGAATAGACTAAAATGAAAGTATGTTTTGTTTTGTTTTTTCATTTTGGTTGTTTATAGCATGAATAAACTTAAAAACTAACTTTGAATGGGCTTGCATCTCCACAAACCTGACTTGTATTTGGCCTGGGGAGGGCCTATATGACTATAATCTTCAACAGTATGGCATAAAACTTATCTATATCCATGGAGAATGTTCCGAAGTATGCTTTAATTTTCTGTTTCTATGGAATCATACACCTACAAAAAGCTACATACTGTAATTTTAACCATTACCATTATTACGTCAATATTATCAGATCAATATAAATAATTAATGTGGTCTGAATTTAAAATGTGTGATTTGAGGAGGGATTTAGGCGACTGTTCAAAGAGATTTATGGAACATTTTTAAGTTTTATGAAAAAGTACAGAAAATTACACAGGTCAAAATGATTCACCAAGTTCAAATCTGAAGTTTGCTGAACCTGCTTGACTGAAACCAAACCTGGTCTGTGTTGTATCTTTTCAGTATCTTTTCAGTTTAAGTGTAAAAGTGTCTGCTGAGGCATGTCTAAACCATCATCTAAAGAAACACTGTCACGTTGTCCATCTGCGACTCGTCACTTTTCTACTGCAGCCTCAGGAGCAGCTCAGAGCATAGGCTGAGTTCATGGGAGAATATTTACCTATTGCAAACCATCTTATGTTATAGTTGTGATTTAATGCTCTGTTTACTGTCTACACTACATACATGTGTGAGGGAACAGGAATTTAACTATTTTTGCTCCCTGGTTCCCTAGTCATTGTTTCCTTATGGGCAGGACTATTAATTCTCATAATATTGAGTTGACAAATTTACAAAGATCCATTTTGAATCTTCTTTTTATCTCTATCGATCATTAGCAGTGAGAGCCATCCTAGACTCATGTTTACTCGATAGGCACAGCTGCATGCTAGCTAGCTCGCTGTGTCTCAAAGCTAATGCTAACTTTTATTAAAATGTAAATATAAAACAACCAAATAAATTCATTTTGAGTGCAAACTACCCAATGTTTTATCTGGAGATCACATAAATTTGAAGCATTATTTTTCTGTATATGATGCCTCAAAATTAGCATTAGCCTTAGCATTGAGACACCAAAAGAAACGCGCTAAAGTATTCGCTTAATTTATAGTCTTCTAACATGCTGCCAGTGAAATTCACCCTCTTCTCGCTGTCCGTGGCGTGAAGTATTTAATTTTAGCATCACTCAGCAAAATTCCCATAGAGCTAACGGCGAGCTAACGGCGAGCTAACGGCGAGCTAACGGCGAGCTAACGGCGAGCTAACGGCGAGCTAACGGCGAGCTAACGGCGAGCTAACGGCGAGCTAACGGCGAGCTAACGGCGAGCTAACGGCGAGCTAACGGCGAGCTAACGGCGAGCTAACGGCGAGCTAACGGCGAGCTAACGGCGAGCTAACGGCGAGCTAACGGCGAGCTAACGGCGAGCTAGTCGTTCACCGTTGTGCACCGAGCCAATTGGGTTTTTAGTTAGGCCTACAATTAGGCCTACACTAGTAATAACGTTTTATGTGTATACTTTGTCAAATATATAAACCTTGTTTTATGCGAACATCAAAAGGAACCACAAAACATCTGCAGCTTTAACAGCAGATTTTACCACACCAATCTGACCCATCCTCCATTTTATTTAAAAGTAACAGCTCTGTGAAATGACATGAACACAGCCTATCCCTCTGAGGACTGTGGCCGTGCACTTCAGCAGGAGACACTTCAAACATGGCCGAGGTTTTTAGATGTATTTGTTTTGCTATAACTGGAGAAAGAAATCTACCTCACAGGTGTCACTGAGGCTCAATCACAATGTCCCACTTTGTTCCAGTAGGAAGTGTAGGAGGAGGCGGGGCTAATGCTGCGTGGGTGGAGTCAATGAGTGAATACAGGTGTGTGAATGAAGGTACTGTTAACTCTAATATAACTATTATCTATATATTGTCATCCAAATATTAGCAAATAAGGTTATAAAGTTATTATATAATATTGATCAATTGCTCAAAGATTTAATTAATAAATTAATGCAATTATCTAATCTTTTTAACAACAATTTTTTTTATATAAATGTGTAAATTGGAATCATTTTGAATTCACATACTCCACAGAGCTCAACATTTTCGCTCTTTTGAAGTCGACTCTGGTTTCAGAAATAAATGTTCTGTTCCCTAATTCTAATATTAAGTTGATTTCAAAGGAATCATGGAGGTAAACCAGAAATGTGGCAACTAACATTCATAACCTCAAAAAGCGCAGTTAAAACACAAGGTTCTGCTAAATGTTTTAATAACGTGGCAATTTATAGAGCTCCAGAAACAGATTTTAAATTGAAATTATTGGTCTTGTGGGTCGTTAGTTGCCACAGAGCTGATTAGCCTTGAGCTTTTTCAGGAGGTTTATGGGAAAATTGAATGTGAAATACAGTATACGTCTGGAAGCAGAGGGTGGGCGTGTCCAGAATGTACAATATGGCATTAAACCTCTAAGCAATAAAAACGGCGGTAATTGAATAATTGCAAGATAAATATGTTAATGCCATACTGTGGAACATTCAAGGCAAACCCCCACCGCCAAGGGAAAAGTTACTTAGTGAACTTTTAATGTTTCATAATTGAGTTACTAAGTCTGAGTCACATCAGGGAGCAATATAAGCAGACAGTAATGTGCATGTGTTTGACTGAATGAATGTATTAACGTGTGGTTGTGTCAAGTAGCAGAGCCCACCTCCGAACAGTCCATGGGCACACACATAGAGGAAGAGGAGGAGGAGGAGGAGGAAGAGGAGAGAGGAAGAGGTGGCCCTGTAAAGTGTACTGTGCCTCTCTGAGTAAGGATTAAAAGTGCTGAAATCAAACCTGTTTCTGCTTTTTTTTATACAGTATATGGCTGTTTATCAAAGAATCTTATCATGATCTGACTTCTGGAGTAGTCAGATTACTGAAATGTCAAGTAAACAGATCAGATTTATTTAGCACTGTGTATGTGGCATGTACCAGTGTGAAAAATATATTTACTACCTCTTCTCTAACTACCTCAATACAACAAAATCTCTCATTCAGCTGTTAGAGCTGTTTGAGGTCAGATCTGTGGAGAGGCGACCCGGCTCACAGTATTGCATTAAGGCATCTTGGAAATAAAAGCACCTATAACTGAATAAATGCGAGATAGATTTGTTTAATGCCATACCGTCAAAGAAAATACTAAAACATATTTGGGGAAACTACTACTTAAGTAAAGCAAGGCAAGTTTATTTGTGTAGCACTATTCATACGCAAAGTAATTCAAAGTGTTTTACATAATGGGAAGAGTAACCAAAACTTTTACTTGATGACTGTTACTTCAGTAAAAATGTTAGACTGCATAATATACTACTCACGTAAGAGTACTGTTACAAAAGTATTAAGTATGTTGTAGTAAGTAAGTAAGTATGTTGTCTGAAAACCACTCTGAGCAGAACAATTTTATTAAAAGTACATGAAACTGAGTACTATACACATCCGCTTGTGGTAAACTATTGATTTGGAAATCTCTAATTTTCCCACATTTTTACATCTATAACATTTATGAATGAATAAGTCCACTTTTTAATAATAATTCTCTCAATTTTGCTGCTCAGATGTGTAGTTTAGACATGAGACAATCCCCTGTCACTTACACCATGTGAACACTAGATGGCAGTACACACTACAAAATAAATACATGCTTAAAATGGCTTGAATTCAAATACTTTAAAAGACTAATTTCACTGGTTTAGATTTACTTGAAGATCTTTTTTTTTTTTTTTTTTTTTTTTTTTACATATCTCAGTATATCTGTGTAAACCCTCAGTCGTCCAGGTCTGGACGACTGAGGGTTTACACAGATATACTGAGATATGTAAAAAAAAGCCGCTTCTTCAGTTCTGATCGATCAGAACTGAAGAAGCGGCTTGGATGAGCAGCGAAACGTCTTCACTCCTACAACGATTTGTCCAGTTGACAGATTTGAACTTCGTCTTGCCATATCTCAGTATATTATACATCTTTTTTTTTTTACATTTCATTTTTTCCAACAAAACTGCGCAGGGATCTTTTTTCTTATTCTAAACTTCACTGTCAGCCCATTGGGTATAAAAGCCTCTCATCTCATTTGTGTTGCCAGTTTCAGTGCTGAAATCCAGTTGGTTTAAACCTAAAAAGACTTTGTCTGATCTGAATTTTGTAAAATGTTAAATACACACAAACAAGAACAGTTCTTCATTAGACCTACTGCATAGTCCATGTGTCCTCAGATCAATATGGCTCTGTGCCTGGAGTTCAGTGCCATCGACATCAGCGCACACTCTGCCTCACAACACACACACACACACACACACACACACACACACACACACACACACACACACACACACACACACACACACACACACACACACACACACACACACACACACACACACTGCCTCACACACACACACACACACTCGCACACACACACGTCCAATCAGCTGCAGTGTATTGACCTCTGTGTAACTGACTGAGCCAAACAGGACAGTTCTTCAATCTACACAGAGACTTAAACAGATACTGGATAAAAAATCTTAAATAAAATGTGTTAACGCAGACGTATTATTGTCATGATCCACGTTCCGCTATCCATGTTTTCCCTGCCTCCTGTGTTCTCCTCTCTCCCGCCCTGCTCCTCCTCCACGCACCTGCACCTCGTCAACCCTGATCAGCACCACCTGGGGAGTATAAATGGGACCCACGCCTGTCATTCGGGGCAAGTCCGTCCGCGTGACAACGTGAATACTTTGCCTTGCTTTGGATTTCTGCATGTCTTGCTTCTTGTATGCTTACCGGATTTTTGCTACTCCTCCAGACTCGTGCTCCCAGATTTCTTCTGGTCCTGTGCCTCTGGTCCTGCTTCTGCCTCCCGCCTCGCTCTCCCGGTATAGTCCTGCCTTGTCTTGTCTTCACGCTCACCTGCACTCTGATCACTGCTCCTCGCTCCTGGCTCCACGTCCTGCTTCTCCGACTTACCTGCTCCTCGCTCCCGGCTTCACGTCCCGCCTCTCCGACTTGCCTACTCCTCGTTCCACGTCCCGCTCCTGTGTCTCCGGCCCCGTTTGCCCTGTACCTGACTTTATTGATCGTATATTTTGTGCACTACTGTAAATAAACACTGTTAAACCGCTCCCGGTCTGCATTTTGGTCCGCTTCACCCCACATTACGACAGAACGGACCTGCCAGAATGGACCAAGCGGCTGCTGGTGCGGAGCCAACTCTACAACAGGTGCTTTCGCACCAAGGAGCGGTATTGGGGAGACACGATCAAACTATTCAGACCCTCGTTGAACAAAACCAGACTCTGTCACAACAGGTGTTGCAACTCAGCAATCAGGTCGCCACTCTGCTCACTCGCCCGCCCTGGGCTCCGACTCCGTCGCCTCTGCTGGAGTCCTACCACCGGACCACCCGGAGTCGAGGAGCACGGATCCGGATCCCTACGCAGGTCAGGTTTTCTTTCAATGCAAATCCATGTTCCAGCAGCGTCCTGGCCGCTTCTCATCAGATGCGGCTAAGATGCGCTACATATGCGGGTTATTGAGGGGGAGAGCTTTGCAGTGGGCTGAGGCGAAGTTTTCTAAGTCCCTGTTAGAATCAGTTAACTATGAACATTTTTTGAGTGAATTTGAGACTGTTTTTGATCATCCGCATTATCAGGCGGACGCCACCTCGCGGCTCCTTGCCCTCACGCAGGGCTCGAAGCCCATTTCGGACTACACCATTGAATTTTGGACATTAGCGGCCGAGGTGGACTGGACTGATGGCGCGCTTAAAGCTGTGTTCTTCAACGGGTTAAACGAACAGTTAAAGGATGAGCTGGCCTCCCGGGACGAGCCTCTGGATCTACGGTCCCTCATCTCCCTCACCTGCCGGATCGACCAGCGGCTGCAGACTCGGCGGAGGGAGAGGCGCCGCTCATCCGCCCGGTTCGAGGGACACGGCTCTCCAGCCCGGACCAAGTTACACTCTTCCTCGCCATCCCCTGACTTGGATTCCTTGATCTCCCAAGCCGACCGGATTTTTGACCACCTACAGACGCACCAACGAGAGGGACATCACTCAGCGACCTGGGCCGAGGGGCACCCGTACGCGTCGCCGAGTGAGGAACCCATGCAGCTTGGCCGGATCCTTGTCTCGCCCGAGGAACGACTACGGCACCGCCGCCAAGCTGGGGAATGCTTCTATTGCGGCAAACGGGGGCATTTCATCGCCACCTGCCCGGTTCAGCCCAAAAGGGGGCGCTCTTCAGTAGCACTGGGAGGGGCTACTACCTCTCCAGAGCCTGCCACCTCACCTTCCTGTGTCGTGGGAGCCCTCCATTTGGAGGTTGAGGACCCTCGCGGCTCCGCTGGACACAGTCCTCCATCCAGGGACTGCCTAGCCTCCTTGGCTCCTCATCCCGCTTCTCACCCGGCTCCTCGTCCCGCTCGGACCTTGGACAATGTTTCCAGGACTTTTGTCCCTCCAGGCCCCCTCCACCCTCCCGAGCTGGTCAGGCTTCCTCCTCCACGCACCTGCACCTCGTCAACCCTGATCAGCACCACCTGGTGAGTATAACTGGGACCCACGCCTGTCATTCGGGGCAAGTCCGTCCGCGTGACAACATGAATACTTTGCCTAGCTTTGGATTTCTTCATGTCTTGCTTCTTGTATGCTTACTGGATTTTTGCTACTCCTCCAGACTCGTGCTCCCGGATTTCTCCTGCTCCTGTGCCTCTGGTCCTGCTTCTGCCTCCCGCCTCACTCTCCCGGTATAGTCCTGCCTTGTCTTCACGCTCACCTGCACTCTGATCACTGCTCCTCGCTCCTGGCTCTACGTCCCACCTCTCCGACTTGACCTGCTCCTCGTTCCTGGTTCCACGTCGCGCTCCTGTGTCTCCGGCCCCCGTTTGCCCTGTACCAGACTTTATTGATCGTATTTTTGTGCACTACTGTAAATAAACACTGTTAAACCGCTCCTGGTCTGCATTTTGGTCCGCTTCACCCCACATTATGACAGTTATGCAAAATCAAGCTTGTAGCCAAATTATGGTTGCCTCCTCAACATTTACTCACACAAAGTTGTATCTGAATTGATTTGAGCGTGTCTGAGTGATCTTTAATGGCTTATTTTCAAGACTCTATTTTGCCAATCAACCCCAATTTTCACCGGCATACACCCTCTGCTCTGTACTTCATTCCAGTTTTATTTTCTTAAGGATTAGGCAGTGTTGCGTAGTTATTTTGGTACAAATGTGAGCAAACAAACCACGTACTAGTGTGATGTGCAGTTATCCATCACAGGTCTCTTTGTGGTCATGACATTTACGGGAATGTCGGCTTCATTATTCATGTATATAATAAATGTACTGAGATCAGAACAATCATTACTTCATTCTTAACTTATTTAATTTAGGTTGTATTTTTTTCTACAGATGGATACAGACCAGGGGTGTCCAAACTTTTTCCCCGAGGGCTGCATACTGAAACATATTTGAAGCGGAGGGCCTCAAATCGGTGTCGATGCAGGTTTGACAGAGACATTGTACCGTTAAAACTTGGAAGTCTTATTAATGTCTGTGTCACGGTGCAGTGTGACATTCAGGTTTTACAGGTAGAATCTCATCATTTTGTAGTAAAAAAAAGCTCCTGATCAATTAGACCAATTTTTGTCGGTCCTCATGCCTCCTCCTAAACTGACCCGAGGGCCGCATTTGGTCCCTGGGCCGTAGTTTGGACAACCCTCATACAGACAGATACAGGTAAAATGAAGATAGAAAGTGAAACCATTTCTGTTGTTGGGCCTCGACACTGGTGGTGATGAAGAGAAAGAGGAGCAGGAAGAGGAGAGAACATATGTAGCCTATAAAACCAGTTACAACACATAGAGTAACCATTTTAGTGTAACTTGTAGTTGTGTGTGGTATTGTGTGTGTCACAGGTTGCATTAACTGTGTGACGCAACCTCCATGTTTTCCCAGATACATATTTTGAAGTAAATTTATGAACTTACAGACAACCTGACAGACAGATAGATGGATGGATGGATATTCTTGTGTGGATTTGCATATTTAAATCCTTAACAGTACTACAGTCTATTCATCCACAGCTGCTGCTCCTCTGTCCCAGCTCAGTCTGGCAGCTCAGGGGTTAACCCCAGAGAAGAGTGTGCAGTGTGAAGTTACATGTGCGCACACAGGAAGTGGAGTGACCCTGTTTGGACCAGCCTTTAAAATAAAATACACTGCACTGCTGTAGTTTCATGATCAGGGGAATAGAAGGTTCAGCTCCCAGACTGTGGCGTTTCTCTGTGGAGTTTGTTTCTTCCTGTGTCTGGGTGGGTTTTATTCAAGTTTCCTCTGCTCCTGATATGCCCCCGTGTTTGGCCTACTGACAGATGTAATTACCTGTCGTGAAGTGCCCGTCAAATACAAAAAAAGTAATAAAATGTTTATTCAAACCAGAATCAGGGCTATGTCACAATAATAGCCAATAAAAAAGAACAAACAACAAAACAACAAAACAAAATGGCTGCACCCAAATCCCAATGCTGCCCTGTGATTGGTCTGAACCACTGTGCCAAGATGGATTCTCGGGAGAATTCACCTGGCTGGCGAGGTTAAACCCACACCGACAGATAAATGCTCAGGTTATAAGGATCACAGACGGGGGACGCTCCACCTTTAGTCAATGCAAAAAATCACAACCACCAAACAGACTAAGTGGGCGGAGTAACCAAAAAAGTGAGTAATATAAAGATAAATACAAAATGAAACCTTTCTGTCCTCAGTAGCTGCTTATAGACCTCAGTCAATCATTAGGCCTGTACGATAGTATATGCAGAGTGTAGATGTGTACTCTCGAAACCTGCTTTTTCTCAACACTGTTACACAATGTGTGAAAACAGAGGGATTTCACAAGTGTCTCAATCAGACACACCCTCCTCCATCTGAGACAGTCTACATCATCCATGCTCCCACATGACAATCCTCCTTAAATATAAAATAACAGGACACAAAACTGTAGAGTCAAAAATGAAAGTGAACCTTATAAAACACATTTTCAGTACAATAAAAGGTAACATGGTGATCTAAATATGTCATGTGTGCAGTTATACCCCATAGAAGTAAAATACCTCCTATTTAAAGTAGCTTAAATGGTCTTTGTGGTCATAGACAAGCTCATTTTTATCAAGTTAGACACATTTTTTGTCTGAAATAGCTACACTGCATAGACCAGAAACTTAAATTAGATGCAAAAGTCATACATGAATACCTGTAAGTGTGATTTCCATCGCCTGGTGCATTTTTAGACCTACTTTCTGTTGCCTTTTTTCTGGTTTTGATCAAGCCTTAAATATGATTTGATTATTTTAGGTCAAAACTCAACATATAAGGTACAAGTTTACAGTAGGGTAGGGTTGTCAAACGTATTGAAAATCAGATACTAAAACCAGTATTGAAACTAGACTCATTTGAGCAGGTAGTGATACTAAAAAAGTCACATGACATAAGACACACAGACTAGTATACAACCATGGACCTCTGTGGAACCCACGTGTCAAAAATCACATTCTATTGTCTAAAGAAAGAGTGTTTTTTCTTATCATTGTGGGATCAGAATTGGTATCGAGTCTGTTCCTTAGTACTGACATCGCATTATACATTTAAGTACAGTGACAATGTGTTACCTCATATGTGAACAACTGGGAACATCAACTCTGTCTCATGGATCATACGTCAGGGGATATTTTTGTAGACACACTCTCGCCTCCTCATCCTCCTCCTTCTCCTCCTCCTTCCCTCTTCCTCCTCCTTCTCCTTCTTCTCCTCCTCCTCCTCCTCCTCGTCCTCCTCGTCTTCCTCCTTCTCCTCCTCTTCCTTCTTCTCCTCTTCCTTCTTCTCCTCTTCCTCCTCCTCTTTCTCCTCCTCCTCCTCCTTCTCCTCTCTCCTCCTCCTCCTCCTTCTCCCCCTCCTCTTCCTCCTCCTCCTCGTCCTCTTCCTCCTCCTCCTCCTCCTAGTCCTCCTCCTCCTTCTCCTCTTCCTCCTTCTCCCCCTCCTCTTCCTCCTCCCTCTCCTCCTCGTCCTCGTCCTCCTCCTCCTCCTCTTCCTTAGTACTGACATCGCATTATACATTTAAGTACAGTGACAATGTGTTACCTCATATGTGAACAACTGGGAACATCAACTCTGTCTCATGGATCATACGTCAGGGGATATTTTTTGTAGACACACTCTCGCCTCCTCATCCTCCTCCTTCTCCTCCTTCCCCTCTTCCTCCTCCTTCTCCTTCTTCTCCTCTCCTCCTCCTCCTCCTCCTCCTCTCTTCCTCCTTCTCCTCCTCTTCCTTCTTCTCCTCTCCTCCTCCTCCTCCTCCTCCTCTTTCTCCTCCTCCTCCTCCTTCTCCTCCTCCTCCTCCTCCCCCCTCCTCTTCCTCCTCCTCTCCTCCTCCTCTTCCTCCTCCTCCTCCTCCTAGTCCTCCTCCTCCTCCTCCTCTTCTCTCCTCCTCTCTCCCCCTCCTCCTCCTCCTCCCTCTCCTCCTCGTCCTCGTCCTCCTCCTCCTCCTCGTCCTCCTCCTCCTCCTCCTCCCCCTCCTCTTCCTCCTCCTCCTCTTCCTCCTCCACAGCATCTCAAGCTGCGGCGCTGGTTCTCCTGATGTCTACTCTCGTCAGTTTCTTCTCTCCTCGCTCGCACCTGTCTCAGTCTCAGTCCCAGTTTTGCCCCATCCAGTCATGGGTAAAGGTGCAGTATGAAACTTTTCCAGTGAAACTGACTAGCCGCGTCCTCGTCTGTCATGGATCTTAATGCTTTGTTAAAAATGTTAAGCAGTAAATAAGTAATTTATTGCTCAAATAGAGAATTACCTGAAAATTTCCACCATTCCACCTTTAAAGTGACAGTATGCAAATTTCTGAAGGTGGCACGTCACCTGCACGATTCCATGGAGTTTAAAACATACTTCAGGAACATTCTCCATAGAGACAGACATGTTTTATGCCTGTACTGAGGGAAGTTATAGCTACATGTCCATGGAAACAAGTAGGACAAGGCCAAATAAGAGTCAGGTTTGTGGAGATGCAAGCCCGCTCACAGTTAGGACGTATGTTTTTTAATTTTTCTTTTTTTTTTTTCCTGTGCAGTAATGAACCAAAATGGAGGGGGGGAAAAAACAACCAACAACAGCAACATGAATTTACATTAGTGTGTTTTGGGCAAAAAGTTACATGCTACAGCTTTAAGAGTAGCAAGTTAAAGTTATGTTATGTCTTTGCCTGGAGTGTTCTACAGTTTGTCAGTAAACCTATTGTGCATTTATTAGAGCATGCACTTAAAATAGTTTGCAAAACATGTTTTCTTACTGTAAGAGGAGTCTCCTTTCCATAGATCTGACCTGTGACTTGCCCTGGTAGCATCATCTACTTTTCTCCATGGAGACGGGCAAATTTACACTACACAAGCAGGTAGTGGACCAGCTTCACGTGCTCACCCAAACCCTCGTGTCCATAGTGTTAAAGGGCCTGTACCTGATTTCAAACCATGAGCGAGGACTATGTTTCAGTTTGGACTTTTAGCTCCGCCCACTGTGATATTGCACCATGAAACAGAAACTACTCTCTGGGATGGTGTTATGGGGCTGTTCCCTTATATTTGTAACAGCAGCAGTAGTAATGTGTCTGATAAAATGTGAAATGTACAGACTGTATTTTATTTTCTTGTTTAGCAGCAAATACAAATGTAAGGAATATTTACCTCGATAAAAATACACTCTAGTCTCTGGGCTTCAACATTTACACAGACGTAGTATGCATGACGAGTGCTCAGTTACATTTACTCGATTATCTTGTAAAGAAACTGTACTTTTCAGAGTACTTTTGTAGCAGCATATGTTTACTACTACAGTTGAGAGTTGAAAAAAGTTCATAACTCTTTTGTTTCTAAATATTTTTCTTTAATTTTTTTCAGAGCATTTAGAACTAAACTTCTGACATTAATATAAGCAAATATAGCACCAAGGAACGAACCCTCATTGTACAGTGGTACTTTGAGTCAGATGGGTCAAATTCAGAAACCCAGCAGTGTTACCGTCGTCATTTTAATACCTGAGATGCCCCAAGATTAAATGTCATTAAAGGAATAATAAGTGGTTTTCAAAGACAGGGGGCAGTATGTGATCTCCACAGACCTGACTAGTCCTGCTTTCTTCCTGTGGAGCTATCTTAAAGAAAAGGTGTTTGTGAATAAACCTCAGACAATAAACGACTTAAAATATAATATCGAGGATCAAATAAGAGCCATAAGCCTGGAAATGTTTTCAAATGTTATGCAGAGTGTGTTGGATCAGGCTATTCAGTGTGAAACCGAAAATGGTGAACACTTAAAAAACATTATTTTTAAAAATTAGGTCATTTTTACTTCCCCTATTTTAAATAGTGATAAGTTCAAGTGTAAGTGAACAATTATAACCGTATATACTGCCAAAAATCTCTGAAGGTTCAGTTAACTCCTGCTAAAATTTGGTATAACTTATGAATTATAGGAGCTATTGAAGATTTAAAAGTGTCAGTGACTTTTGGGCCACCCTGTACTTGAGTGACATTTTATCTTGAAGTAACAGGCCTTTTCCTTGAGTAAAAGTTGCGGTTCCTCTTCTACAAGTGACATAAGCTTTATGTGGACAATATGAAATGATTTGAACATTTGTGTTTCTTGCTCCGCTCCTTCAAATATGACGTAGTTTGTCTCATTTTTGTGTCTATCCTTTGAAAATACCAGATTTTGTTCACTTCAAGTTATAAATCAAATATTACATCCCAACAGCTACTTTTTTAAGTGACTCTAACTTCATTAATACTCTTTTTTTTTCGCTCTTACTTGAGTTATTCTTGGATCACTTTGTACTTCTTCTTGGTTTTGAAGGAGTGTTACTTTTAGTTGAGTACAGTATGGCTTCTCTGATGCGCGGTGATATGGGGCCGCTTTTATTGTGACAGAGCAGAGCGTGTTTCCTGTGCGTCCTCAGATTGACGCTGGTGCGCGGAGTGGAGCGGTAACCAGCAGAGCGCAGCGTCGACAGGAGCGCGCAGCTGTGTCCGGGCTCTGCGGTCTGCTGCGGCTGGAGCGGCGTGAGAGCGGCGTGAGAGCGGGCGTGTGTGTGTGCGTCACGAGCAAGCCCACGGTGTCCCTCTGTCACCCTCCTGCCGTCCCCTCTCACGTCCTCCCCCGACCCGAGCGCACAAGTCTGCACAGAGGAGCAGGCACACGGAGGGGAAGGACGCACGGGCATGACGCAGCCGACGCACGGATCGCTGCTGTCTGGAGGAACACCGCGGTAAAGCAGCGTTTGGATTATCTGAGGAGGATTATATCTTCCAGTGGTGGGTCTGGGAGGGGAGCGGTGCGCGCTGGAGAGATTGGAGCGGGGCCGGTGATGCAGCAGAGGCGCACCGGTCACAAGCAGTCAGACCGGGAGCAGGTGGAGGGCCAGACCGTCGCTCTCCAGCCGCCGCTCCGCCCCTGTCCAGCTGCATAGGGGCTGGTATCGACGTTTTCCCCCAGTTTGACCCGTGCCAGATGCGCCATGACGTTTCCAGTCAGCCTTATGACAGCGCGTTTCACGTTTCAGGTTTGGCTCTGCACCTAAACGCACGAGAGGAGGATGGCTCTACCCCTAGAAAAGATTACTCCTACATATAGATAGATATAGGACATATTTAGTATAAGGTAGTCTCTGTAGCTTAGTTGAGTTGTTCATAGAGAAAGTTCAAGTCAGTATGTGTTATTATAATGTTGCACTGACATTTTAAGGACTTTTTAGTGATATTAGTAGCCAGATAGTAGGTTTTAGAGCCACAGTACCAAGTTTAATAGGCAGTTTTCAATGTTACTGTACTGTAGAACTTAAAGCAGTCTGTATGTGAAACCTGCAAGTGTCATCTCCGCCTTGAATATTGCTTTTTGGCCACAGAAAGGCTCATTTTGCTTAGTTTTTGACTGACATAGCTGCATTACACAGCCTAAAAACTTGAATTAGAAGTGAAAGTCATATGTGAATACCTGTAAACGTCATCACGTCGCCTGATATATTGATTATTGGACATACTTTGGGGATAAAATATCTTAGATTTTTAGTTTTTTGCACGAGCATTTGTAAGTATTGCATTATTTTAAGCCAAGCGGTACAGATGTACACGAAGTCATATGTGAATAACTGGGAACGTCAACTCTGTCGCCTGGATTTTGTGTTGCTGGATATATTTTCTGGACTTGGATCTGCTTATTTTTTCTAACATTGACACGTTTTTCATTTTGCCTAATGTACATTCGTATTGGCTGAACCTCAACATACAGTGTGAAGCGTAGAAGTCTTTCAAGTCATATTTGAACACCTGGTTACGTCAACTCTGTCACCTGGATCGTACATTATTGGATATACTTTCTGGACTTGGACTAGGTCTGAAGTTTAGATTTTTTGCCAACAGTTCCATACTTTTTACTGAAACTCAACAAACAGCGTAAAGCTTAGAATGTCAAGTCATATCTGAACACCAGGTTACATCATCTCTGTCACCTGGATTACACCTGTCCCCGCCCATACCTGCGTGACGTCACCATGTTACCGGGCGTGGGCGTGTTCGGCACCAGCCTGACGGCGCGGGTCATCGTGCCGCTGCTGCAGAAAGAGGGCTTCAGCGTGCGGGCGCTGTGGGGGCGGAGCCAGGAGGAAGCGGAGGAGCTGGCGCAGGAGATGGGCGTGGCCTTCTACACCAGCCGCATCGACGACGTTCTGCTGCACCAGGACGTGGACCTGGTCTGCATCAACCTGCCCCCTCCCCTGACACGCCAGATCGCCGTCAAGACCCTCGGTGAGTGCTCCTGCAGGGATTTTCATTTTGGGAAAGACAGTTCTGTGCAGGGCGTAGGTCTGTCCCGAAGTGCAGTGCCGGCCCTAGATTTCAGGGGGCCCTAAGCAGAATGTGTCTGTGCTGTGCTGCTGTAAACCCCCGAGCACTGTTTCTAGTATAACTTTACATATTATATTATTTTCAGTACAGATGTGGGGCCCTCTAGTGGCTTTGAGGCCCTAAGCAGCCACTTAGTCTGCTTATAGGCTGGGCTAGCCCTGCAGAAGTGCGATATATTGTGGAAGAAAATATAGCCAATAAACAATAATATTGAAACTACTTTATGCCATTGACGCAATAACCTTAAAGTAGAATTATCCCCCAAATAAGATTGCTCAAGGAAACACTTTAGTAGTTAACTTTTATTTATTCAACCTTTTTCAGCTAAAGTCTTATCTTAGTACAGAAAAATTCCCCACCAGTGCAAAGAAAAAGTCCCCACAGCTACCATAAAAGACTTAGAAAACTGAAAACACATTAACATGTTTTCTAGATGGAAATTCCACTTTGTATGCAATTCATGTGGCATCTGTCAAAAAGTGGGACAAATAATAAAAGGGAGGCTTGCCTGACCAGCCCGCCCCTTCCACGTTCTGTTCAAATGCAGATTGGGTCTAGAACAGGACCATAGAGCATGACAAACAACTGTTCTAGCTTAGGTTGGTCCAACCACAGCTGATAAATTGTATCACGAGTCTCTGAAATGCAGAAGACATCTCCTCTGAAAACTCTCATATCGTTCAGAACAATATAACTTATTTTACCTCAGATAAATTTGTGCTTCAGTTGTTGATTCTGCAAAAATCTGCGCTTTCTTAGTCCTCTGTGTTATGTGATTGATCTGATTGGTTAATCCGCCTGTCAATCATGCTTATCTGAAACTGTGGGGACAGGATACGGCTCCGAACTCACAAAATACTACCAAAGCCTTTTTAAAGTCTCATGAATCACTGTTGCGTTGTTATAATAGTTTAGTATATTCCTTGTACCTATTTTTCTAAGTTTTTTTTTTTTTTTTTTTGGCGTTACCATGACGATAAACTCCAGATTGAAGTTTGCAAAATACCAAGTGTCACTGTGTCTTACCCAGTGACACAATGACAGTGTGCAGTGTTGATAATGATAACACAGAATGAACCCACAGCCTAGAAATGAAACTAACATCATGTGTCAGTGTGATTCAGGTTTCACTATTGGTAATGTAAAACCAATTCTGATCAATTTATGTCCATCATTCATTCACTCCTCAGTTACTTTCTGCAGTGTTGGTCATGGAGGATGGAAAAAAACCTACAGATACTGGTAGTGATGGAGAGGAAGAGTTGGAGAGTCAGAGGAGGCGGATGCTTCTGGTGCTGTGATGGACATAGGGACAGACAGGGAAGAGAGAGTGCATTTATGGGCTAGCTGATTGATTAAAAAAAATAGCTGTTAACTTTAGAGCTATCACTTAATGACATCACAAGGTGGAGCAGAGCATTTTGAGCTTTGAGGATCCATACATCATGTTTTTGAGGAGGTAACATGACTAAAAGCTCACAAGTCAATTTTGCGTAATATAGAACCTGTAATTATCCAAAATACTTCATACTGATGCATTACAAATAACGAGAGCTACACATGAAACTAAAATGATGCAACCTTACAGATGTTCTCCACCCACAGGATTCTCCTCCATGACCTAAGACGACCCTTTGTCCCTATAGGAGATAAACAACAAGTCCAAAGTCCAAAACCAGTGGAGTTTTGGAGAGTAGGAAATATCAAAGACTAGAGAATGTAATATTGTGAGCTTACAGTGCATTTGTGATTGGACACAGTCAGGCTCAATCCATTTGTCATGTTGGTTTGAAGAATGCACTGGTTACTCACTGGCTTTCCACTGTTACTGAGGTTTGACTTATGGCCGCAACTCAGTGATAATGGAGCGCTTTTAAAATGTGCTTGTTCATTCGCTTAATGGGAACACATTAAGTGACATGACAAACGCATATCTGTCCATGTAGTTGAGTGTGTCCTTGGGCAAGACACTTCTTCCACCTTGCATATATGTTTAATTTGACAGAAGAATCAATGAAAAGGCTGAAATGGGAAAGTGCAAATCAGCTGTTTGTTTCAGGCGATCTTGCATTGTTTAATGTACAGACTCGTGTTGCCTTCATGAGAACATTGTATCAAGACGTCTGCGTAAAGCCTCAGTCGTCCAGGTCTGATCCATAGCAAAAGACAAAGTTTAAATCTGTGAACTGGACTCCAAGCCTGCTTCTTCAGCTCTTGACTGAACTGAAGAAGCGGCTTGAATGAGCAGCGAAACGTCTTCACCCCTACAACAATTTGTCCAGTTGACAGATTTAAACTTCGTCTTTTGCTATTGTATCAAGACCCTGACTAGTTGCATAAAACTGAAACACTGATTCCCCATGTTTAGTCCTGGTTTAGTCCTGGTTTAGTCCTGGTTTAGTTTTGGTTTAGTTTTGGTTTAGTCCTGGTTTAGTCCTGGTTTAGTCCTGGTTTAGTCCTGGTTTAGTCCTGGTTTAGTCCTAGTGTAGCCCTGGTGTAGCCCTGGTTCAGTCCTGGTTCAGTCCTGGTTTAGTCCTGGTTTAGTCCTGGTTTAGTCCTGGTGTAGCCCTGGTTCAGTCCTGGTTCAGTCCTGGTTTAGTCCTGGTTCAGTCCTGGTTTAGTCCTGGTTTAGCCTTGGTTTAGTCCTGGTTCTGTCCCGGTTCTGTCCTGGTTCAGTCCTGGTTTAGTCCTGGTTTAGTCCTGGTTTCGCCCTGGTTTAGTCCTGGTTTAGTCCTGGTTTAGTCCTGGTTTAGCCCTGATTTACTCCTGGTTTAGTCCTGGTTTAGCCCTGGTTTTGTCCTGGTTTAGCCCTGGTTTAGCCCTAATTTAGTCCTGGTTTAGTCCTGGTTTAGCCCTGATTTACTCCTGGTTTAGTCCTGGTTTAGTCCTGGTTTAGCCCTGGTTTTGTCCTGGTTTAGCCCTGGTTTAGCCCTAATTTAGTCCTGGTTTAGTCCTGGTTTAGCCCTGGTTTAGTCCTGGTTAAGTCCTGGTTTAGTCCTGTTTCATGTAAATATTGCGTTGTCTTTTAATTTGGACTACGAATCTTTAATAAAGTGTTAACAATGATGATTTAGGGGAAAGTTTGGCAGCCACTCTTCTCTCAGTCTGCCTCAGTACCACTTGTGTTGCAGAAGAGAGTATAAGTAATGCATAGTATAGTACGAAATAGTCTAGATCTAGTTATAAAGTTCATTGAAACTCGCATTCTTACGGTGAGCGGGGTCATCACTCCACAGATCTGACCTTTTAAGTTGGCTTGATCTGTGTAATCTCTCAGTCGCCCATGTCTGGCTTGGTGACGTCATCTACTTGTAACTATAGAGATGTTTAATGCCATACTGTGGAAAATTCCTTCTTGAAAGTGATGAAACTGGATCAACGGGGAAGGTAATGGCACAAATTGATGCAAATTGTGGATGGGACAATGGACAGTTGTGAGTCTTTCCTGCATATTCACTGTTGACTATAGGTTGGTGATAAAAATATTTCTACATTTGTGATTTCATGTGGTGTATTGTGAAGACTAGAGACATTTTAAAAACCTTAAATGTGGGTTAGAGCAGTGCAGGAGATCCTCAGAGACACAGGCCTGGGTCAGACTCAAACAGTGAGGAGAGTGTGGAGCAGTGCTGGTGATGGTCTCTGGAGACGGGACGCTCTGCTCGCAGGAGTCAGCAGCTCTGGAGTTTGTGCTGAAAACGGGGAAAGAATGAAAGAATCTGCCCCAGCAATGAAAGTGATGTCACAGTTTAGATGTAATGAAGCACAATTTTCAGAGAGTCAGTGCAGAGGACACACAAAATGATTCTCCATGTGACCAACAGACACTGATTTTGGAGTGAATCTGCCATAATTTACACAAGTATTTATCTGCTGTAAAGAGATACTTCATTTTAGCATCTTAGTCAGAGGTGGGTAGTACTTTCTAGCAGCTCACTTTTACTTGAGTATAAGTTTTGGTTACTCTTCCCACTGTGAGCAAATCTACAAGTGACAAAAGCTTCATGTCGACAATATGACATGATTTGAACATTTGTGCTTCTTGTAGTTCTCCTTCAGATATGATTTAGTTTGCCTTATTTTTGTGTCTTTGCAAATACCAGATTTTAATTGTTTGTCTTTCAAATTGCATTAACTTCAAATTCTAAATCAGATGTTACGTCCCGACAGTTACTCTTTAAGTTACTCTTACTCAGTGTCGGAGTTACAATCTGGGGTCCTTAGACGAGTTTGAGTTTTGGGGCCTTCATATTATCGTCTGTTTTCTCCGATTGTTCTTCAGACATGCACATCTCTATTTATTTTATTTAGCGTGGTGGACTGGAAACTTCATTTTAGGATACAATTACATTTTTGTTGATGCCTGATTACTTTTCCTATGGAAGCCCTATGGATAAAGGAAACATGTAGCTTTGCCTTGTCGTGTTTAGATCATCATCGTTTTAATCCACGCTGATTTAACGACTTTTTCATGTTGAGGCAGAGTGATCTAAATGGCAAAAGTGGGACCAATTTGCTGCAGACAATTGAAATGGTCATGGTATATGGTCACATTTTTATATAGCGCTTTACCACCTTCAAAAGCGCTTTACGTCAAGGAACCACTCGCTCATTCTTACACCAGCGTACGAGGCACACATGGGGCGAGGTGGGTTAAGTGTCATGCTCAAAGACACAACGACAGCATTCATCTGCGGGAGCCGGAAATGCCCCGCCAACCTGCGCTTTAGTGGATCTGACTCCTCAATCAGTGATGTTTATGTCAAGAGCGTTTGGTGTTTCGACCTGCCAACCTTCAGATCAGTGGAGAAGCGCTCTACCACACTTACTAAAGAATGTGGATGTTGAAGTAGCTCTCAGATAAAAGAAGAAACACTTTTCTCCTGTGAAATAAACTCTCAGTTAGTGGCTGTCAGGTTTGCACCCTGCAGTTTTCATCCTTTGCTGTGGAAGGAGATTCTGAGTACGTCTGAGCGCATAACACCTCGTTACAGATGCACATCGCTAATTTGCATATCAATATACATGAGAACTGAGTGAAGTTGCGCTAAACGTTTTAAATGTGCTTTTGCTCCGCTCGTTTCCCCTTCGGTCTCACATGAGGAGTCTGAGCAGAGAGCCGCTGCACGTAACGATGCACAAAGACAGAGGGAGGTGAGTCAGATCCACATGAATGAGCTCACATCTGTCTGTGAGTGCTCAAAGTCTGGGGTAGGGCAGATTAAAGATCAAATAATATGCAGCCTGACTCAGAAATTAATTATAATAAGTGGCTTAACTGATGGGTCGAGTCTAGGCTTATTTTTTCAGTAGCACTATGTTTCTGTGTGTAAAGGTTCAGCATGTGACGACACAGTTAATATGCGGGTAATTAATAAACATGCTCATTCACGCGTCATGTTTATTTGAAAGTGGACCAGAACATTGATTCTGTGAACAGACTTTTTGATGGGTAGCTGTGTCTCAAGTGAAAAAAAAGCTTGAAAAGTACAGTCAAGAGAGATATCGTTCCCTACCTCACCACACAGGCATCCTCAAGTCCAAATGGGATCATTCAATAGTGTCTGTCCATTTTGTGAACATCTTTGAAAGTACCACAAAGACGGCATGGCCCCTCCCGCTCAGTGTGGACTCTCGGACTAGTCCATTCTAACCTGAAAGGGGGAAATGCTTTGACAGATAAAATGTATTTGACAATCACATGCTATTTTGATGGTGTTTGTTTGAAAGTAAACTTTTCTCATTTACCTTGATGTTGAGAGAATATCAAATGGGTCTGAGGCCTGGGCCATGAAGGGCAATTGATCGGGGGCCCCTCGAGGATTGGGGGCCCCAGGTAGCTGCCTACTCTTGCCTAATGATAGCACTGCCCCTGCTCTTACTTGAGTATCAGTTTTTCCAAATACTGTTTTATTCTTACTTGAGTAATTTCTTGGACCACTATTTTGTACTTCTGCTTGAGTAATATTATTTTTAAGTATCGTTACTAATTTTTAAATTTTTGGCTGGCTGACACACCTCTGGTCTTTGTCAATGATCAGCTTGGGTCTTTTTAATGGAGAGGTTTACAGCTAATCAGTAAAAGAGTTCAGACTTTGGACAAACAAATATAACACTTATTAAAAGTCTTTCAAATAAAGATTGAAATCATTTTTACTAGTTCTTAATAAGACAAATAAAATGTAATAAAAATGTGATTGGTTTGTAAGGCCTAAGCAGTAGCACCCAGCTCTTGTTTGTTAAATACAGTTTACAGTAGGCTGTGTTTTTCCCAGGACTTAATTAATACTTGGGCAGGTAATAGTATGTCGCACGCACATTTGAGTTTTAAATAGTCATATAGTGAATAGTAGTCTCAGTGTGTCTTATAGTGTTGTCATGATATTAAAATAGGAACAGACTCAGTACCGAATACTGATTCTCATATGACAATGATAATAAAAATTCTCTTTATTTAGACATTAGAACAGGCCTGTCAAACTGAAATTAACATTGAGCCAAAATTTAAAACTGAGACAAACTCACGGCCAAACTCAATGTTTATTGAAAAACTGACAGCACCTGATATGTAACGTTTAACCTTTTCATATGGAACCATCTTTAGTTTTGCTTAAACACAAAATCTGGAACAAATCAAGCTTGATATTACAAACATATGAGAAATAAAAATTGAAATAAAAGACACATCAGTAGTATTAATTCATTATTTAAATAGGTAAAATAATTTATGTTTCTCTCTGTAGTAATTAATTTGGCCCGAGGTGACTAGTAGCTCGTTTGCTAATGAGTGTTAACAGAAAAGGAGGAGCGCTCGCTGGTCTCGACTGCGTGCCAGCGTACTAGCAAAGCATTCTGGGATTTGTAGTATTTGTTGTGCATGCACTATATACAGCACGTTTGATATGGTCTTACTGGCGAAATATAATTACACTGTGGGCCAGATTTGGCCCCTGGGCCTGAGTTTGACATATGTGCATTAAAATGTGATTTTCAGCATTAAATAATAGTTCTTTCTTTTATATTACCATGTGGCCTTATATCTGTGCCATCTTTCAGTCTAGTCGAGGTAGGTTCCATTGTGGTCCATGAGTGTATCTAGTTTTGATACTAGTTTTAGTGTCGATTAATATCTGATTTTTCATACTTTTGACACCCCTAGGGCCTTATTATGAAACGTCTGGTATGGCCAACTTTCCTGTTCATAAACTTGTGACCTCAAACGACTTCAAGATAACACTGCCTGCGAGCCTTTCTATTGTGTAAAATACCTAACTGAATCCGGCTAACAGTGCAGTACATTTGCTCATACCAGAGCTGGCACGTCAACACAGACACACTGCTCTTGTCTACCTGTGGGTCAAAGGTCATCTGTTCCATTTACACACGCAGCTCACTTCCTCATGTCAGCGATGACACATGGCCTAATCATTATTTCATTCATGCACGGAGCTTGCATCAGTGCAGTGTGTGACGTGGGTAGCGTATTACACAACTGTGCATGTGCATGGTGTGTTTGTGTGTATGTATATATAGGGTAGGCTTAGAGCACTTCCTCTTCTGTCATGGTGCAGGCTGATGTTATCGGTGCCATAGCTCACCTCGGCCGCTGTGATGTGTGAAGTGTGGGAGTGCGGAGACGAATGAACAGATGGGCAGGAAGTAACCATTCAAAAAAGAGCTTTTATTTTTGACAAAGTTTCAAATGCAATTGCGATCAGGATTCAACTCACAGTGCACATTTTAGAGAAGACTGAAAGATGAATTGCTTACTATAGGCATTTAGGCAACAAGAATTACTGCATACTGCATGTTGCCAGAGGTGAAATAGTCAATGTGTTAATTGTGCAGCCCTAATTAATAATAATAACTATGCATTCATCCTGTATAGTGCTTTTCCAGAGGTTCAAAGTCGCCTGACAGTTTCTTGCATTAGTCATTCACACCATTGACTGACAGAAGCTCGGGCCCAATCTGCACCATCTCTCCCTCCAACACTTATTCACACACACACACGTGACATTAATACTAGACAATGTGGGGGAAGTGTCTTGCCTAAGGACACAACAACACTTCCCAGCGGTCTCCCATCCTTAGCTTTAGAGATCAGATGAGTTTGGGCTTTGACAACGAGGCAAGGGGGGGTATGGCCACAAGAATATACTGTTTTTGATTGTGAAAAAGAGAGATTAGGTTGAATCTCTGTTATTGTTAAGACTGCAGCTGTGGATTCTTAGCTGCTGTACATAAAGTCCTACACATTTTGTTTTATCCCCAGTTACTACTTATTACTACTACTACTACTATTACTACTTATACAATTACTGCTCTCCATCTGAAACTATGGCATCATATTCTAGAGAGAAAGTCTTGCTCACATCCTATTTGTCTGAAATGAAATCATCTTGCTTGGCGCCACTACAGCGCACCATATATTTTCACTTCCATCACTAACACATCGCACTCTAATTGTCTCTAACGACCTGAATTAAACGACCCAGGCCCGTTTGAGCTGTCCACAGAGTCTGTTTAACTTTCACATGGTATATTTAGCCGTGCCTTTAAGGCTTGTCCATTGTCTTTAAGTCTCTAAACTCGCTCGGCAGTTTCCACTTTGTCCCAGGTAATACAGTAACTTTCTCCTGTCCGATGGGCTTTGTTATATTTAGTATCAGGAGCACCACCCGAGCTCCTCCATCTGCACGTTTCTATTGTGCACCCAAGGGAGACACAGCACCCGGTAGCTGTTCAGGTTTAACGGGTGTTGAACCAGTCCGTCTTGTCGGTCTGCCGCTCCTTCAGATAAGTTTTTTAAGGAGCTCCTGAGCGTCTGGGGCGGCAGAGGGAATCCTGGAGCTTTGGTGTTCAAACGTTGAGATGCTTTGGTGTTCAAACGTTGTGTTGTCAGTGAGCTAGCAGCACTTAGGGGAGTTCCAACAGTGCAATCCCACTCTCAGATCTTTAAAAGAGTTTGTATCAGGCATTATTCAGGCATTACAACCAGGGATACTAGTGTTTCTTGTAGATTAACTCATAGATTAATTAAAGTGTGATTAAAGTTGCACTATGTAACTTTTCCGGTTTGATTACATACTACATTCCAGGTAAACCAGTGTGATTTATGTGTCACGAGCAGGTGGCAAAAATCACACTGTGCACCTGTGGAATCATCGTTATATATACTAAAATCAAAGCATTCTTGGAAAACATGTATCCTTACTGCGAGTGGGCTTCTCTCCACAGACATTACTCGTAACATCCACCCTTTTACATGAACTTGAAACAGTCATTGCTTTGCCTGAAATGTTCCACAGTGTGCTGTAAACCATGTCTATCTCCATAGAGACACGCAGGTGACATGCCTGATCACCAGACACATTACACAGTGCTGCTTTTGTTTCTTAGGTGAATAGTTTGATCATGTCTTAAGTTATGGAAGTCTGACATATTACTGAAACGTCTGGTCCAGTTTCAGGTGCAGTTTCAGGTGCACTTCCTGTGTCGCCGTGCACTTCCTGTCTGTGTGCTCTCATCACAGCTCAGCCTCATGTTTTTCTCAGTCTGTAGTGAATAAACCCACACTGTACAGTTCTGATGATACATACACCCGTCCCACATGACCAACTGACAGGAAGCTGAAGGGAGTTTCACATGAGGCTATAGCTGTTAATTTTAGGACCAAACTTTCAGTGCAACATCATGAGGCCAAGAATATATATATAGATTATTTTCACTGGCACCATCATTTCAGCACAAAAAAATGATCAGAACTCACATTTATTTCATTTAAAATAAAATAAAATAAAATAAATTAATACAATACATTTTTTATTTTAATTTATTTTATTTATTTTATTTTATTTTATTTTATTTTATTTTTATTTTATTTTATTTTATTTTATTTTATTTTATTTTATTTATTTTATTTTTTATTTATTTTTATTTATTTATTTTATTTATTTTATTTATTTATTTATTTTTTTTTTATATTAATGTTTTGACAAAACCATATGGGCTTTTGAATGAGGTTACTTCTATCCAGCTCTGTCCATTTGCATACATTTGAACATAGGTTATATATTTGCTGTTCTTTTCATTGACAGGTTTAACCCCCCAGTGGCATTGCGGGATAGGGCCAATACGCAGCGACTCAAACATGGCTATAAACATTATAATAGTCAAACGTGAGTCCCGGCTGATGTTGTGTGCTCGGTGTACAGATGTGTTGTTACTGGGAGCTGCAGAGGTTTCCATGGCAGCAGAGGAAAGAGCAGGAAGCCCTGATTGGCTCCTTTTCCTTCCTCTCCTTGTTTAATTAGGCTGAATGAAATACTGTAGTCTAATACTGTACTATGCTGGGTCTTCGCTTTGTTCTGACTTATGAAACTTTGCTCTGGTATTTGAAATATGCAGAACATGATCTGTCTTTCACTTTTCATTTGAACGTTTGGATTAGGGGTCTATTGACCTCTCCTAGCAACAGTGTTTAACCGTTTGCATCATGGCGATCTTCAACATGCCAAATGAAGGTGTATTTACAGAGTTAAAGTGGGACAAAACACCTGAACCTGAACGACCTGCTAAACTGGGCAGTACCTGGAGGAATGGAGAAAAGAGTGAAGTAAAAGAGGAGGGGCGGGTCTGGGGGGATAAGGAACAATGTGATTGGTCTAACAGGTATCTATGCCTCAAACTCCGCCCCTGCAGCCTGATGTTTCTGATTTGAAACATCTGGCTGTAATCAGGGCAGTCATGTGTGATGTCATCTTGTGCTCCATGTCACTGGATCCAGGACACACCCATTTTTATACATTTTTGACCACAAAGCCACACTAAAATTGCCAAAAATGACTAGGAACAGTAGATGATGCTATTAAAACACTATATACACAGTTTAGTCCAGGGGTGGGCAAACTTTTTGACACAATGAGTTCTAAAATTTGACAGAGGGGCCAGGCCAGGATATATATATGTATATATTACATTAGAGATTTGGCCTGTAACATGTAGCAAAGCATGAACTTGCAAGGCTCATTGTACAAATTGTTTTCCAAATGTATTAATTAAATTATTAATACATTTATCACATTTCAGTAAAAATAAACACAGCAGAAAAACTTTGAACAAGGTTTACCCTTACCTATCTGAATATAATTAGGTCATGTTCGGTGGGCTGGATTAATAAGCCCAAAGGGCCGTATGTGGCCCCCGGGCCGTAGTTTAATCTACACTCGTATTAGTTGAGGCATAAAGTCTTTTCAAATGACAAATTATAATCATGCATTTGATATTGAATGATTCTACCGCTTTTTATTTCACTTTTTATAATCACATTTAGATGTTTAGATGTGGAATATCAGTTTTAGTTCCAGGTAAGACTATAAACCCAGTCAAAACATCTGCATTTTCACAGTTAAAAGTCAAATTTTACCAAAAAAAATCTAAGCCACTCACCAACAGTTTGAATTTAGCAGCAGCATTAAAGCATGGGTCAAATACAGAAGACACATTTCTCCATAGTGGAGAATATATATATTCTTCATAGTGGGTGTTTGCCATACCAAGCAGCAGATTTTCATTTAACATGGTTTCATTGATGATAATTTGCAGTGTTTTTTAACCCTGCATGTACAGAGATGTGTTTGGGGATAGGCGGTAGGTGAACATGTGAATTTTGTGAGCACTCAAGCCTTAAATTGAGGACTATGTAGGATTACTCAACACTTGAATCAATTGAAATACTATTTTGATTGAACTAATGATGAAGGAACAGTTATAACATGGTAAATTTCACATATGTCCTCTTTAAAACGTCTATGTCTCTGAAGAAATTGGCCTTAGACCTTAGAAATACTGAGCCAAAACATCTCCTGACGTCATAGAGATCTGATCATATTTTACCCCTCCCTGTCCAGATCATATGTGACCACGCTGCTGGGCTGGACAGTAGCTTGTGTGGGCCAAATGTCTAAGAATAGTCTGGTACTCGTGACCTCATGATACCATCTGTTCTTATCTGGTCCATCTCCTATCACTTCATACTGTTACACTGGCATATACAGCATTATACAGGCCTGTAAAGCTTTACTGCAGTGTGTGTGTGTGCGTGGGGTCAGAGGTCACCACAGAGGGTAACCACAGCGAGCCAGGTACTCTCTCTCTCACTAAAACTGTACTCAAGGAAGAATGTAAAAAGTGAAGTAACTAAGTAGTAATTAAGCAGTGTTTCCCAAAGTAAGGTGGCCACTACAGCATCAGGTACTGTATTTTACTTCTGTGGGGTATTACCTGCTAACACATAACACATTTAGATCATCATGTTACCTTTTATTGTTTTGAAAATGCTATATTCCCCCGAAAACAACGTATTAGTCTCCCCTCCTTTTGCTCCCCACATTAACCCTATAGCGTCGCTATCGCCACCGATGGACTCGCAGTTGCAGACTTTCCATTACCATAAGTCCGTATTTCCATTGTCCTATCATGTAAATTCAAACAGCATCTCAAAGCAGAGGCATGGGGCTCTTTAAATATGTTACTGTCATTTCGATAATGTGCTTACATACTCCCTCGAAGATGACCAATCAGAGCGCAGGTGCCGCCGGGACTCTCCCAGTCAGTTTTTTGAAGCGTCAAAGGAAAAATAAGGATGGGTATGTAGAATAGAGATAGTTGTGTGGAAATAAAGGCAAAAGTACATGTTGATACTTCCTTTAACATGATTGTTATGGCTAAAAAAAAAGTCTATGCGAGCTATAATGGTTTGTAATGCGCTCAGTCCTTAAAGGGTTAAGTCCCCTTCAGAGCGCTATCACAACACAATCAGTGTGCATCCTGTTAACGAAACTACTGCACGTCGCATCAGATTTGTGGAGTTGCTGTGTGCAGTTTTGTATCATGTTTTGCATATGTGTGGAGAATTGTCATGTAGGAGGATGCAATGGACAGAATCTTACAGCTGACTGTAAGGAGGGTTTGAGTAAGGCTCTTCGGGCAAGTTTTTGATGAAGGAACATTGTAATGCGGCACAAAATCTTCCCTCTATAAAAATGAGTTTAGAAGACTATAATTACAACACTGTTTTGTGGCACATTGTTCAAGTTTAATTACTTGTTTTTATGTTTTATGAGGCAGAAGAGGTGTAGTGGGGTAAAGGTGTAATATAACGCTTCTGTTGGAGCGTCTGCCGACATACTGTCTCCATGGAGATTTATTTTCTTTGCCTAGACTGTTCCACGCTATGGCATTAAACTAGACAACCAGGTGACAATACCAGGCCAAGTGACTGTACAGGTCAGATCTGTGTAGAGGCGAGCAAACTCAAGTAAAAGCACATGTTTTTCAGTGTATTTTTCAGCAGTAAAAACACCCGTAGTTGAATAAATGTTTGGTATGTTTAATGCCATACTGTGGAACATTTTGAGCAAATCAATCACATCTCCATGGAGACCAGCAGGTGGTGGACTACACACCAGATAAGTTGTAGTGCACCTTTAGAGGCTCTGTACCTGATTCTTAGTGTCCTAAAAATGTGACGAACAGAACTAGTTCATTTTAAACAGTCCAAAGTTATTCCTCATTCACCTTAAGCATCCAGAGCATCCCAGTTTTTCACCACAATGAGTTTATAAACGCTTTTCACAACTTACAAAGGCAAAAGTGGAGTTTTGCTGTGACCGTAATGATGAGAATAATGGCATGCTAACGCGCACTGCTGGTTATAGCTGCTTATGCAATATTTCTGTGCTGGAACGAGACATACTTTTGCTCAAATACATGGGGAAAATGGAGTCCAGGGCTTTTAAGGATTCATTGTTAGTAGTAAGCCTCCATTGCCCAAGTCAGTCACATGTTATAAACCTGAACATTTTAATATATCCTTGATTTAGTTTTTAGTTTTGGGTAGATTATATTTGGTTATTTGTTTTTCTTCAATCAGATTTTACAGCAAAGGCAGCCCTGTTCCCTGTTTATCTGCCTCGTGTGTGTGTCTGTGTGTGTGTCTGTGTGTGTATCTGTTGTGCGTGTGTGTACTTGTATGAGGATGAGCCCGAGTCACCTGCTAAAGGCCAGCGCACAGTACACTTCTATTTATAACTGCACTCTCATTATAAATACATGTGCAGCGCTTATGCAACTGCGCCTCCCGCTGGACAGGAGCTCCCCTAATGTTAAAGAAGTAGTCCCTCTTCAAATATTTACTGTATAGATCCAAAAAGCTCCAAGTCCATGTTGTCTGATTGTCCAGCATTTTGTCAGTTTATTACAAATACAATTTTCTTCCCTTTCCTTGTTGTTATGTAACTATGGGATTGACGTGAAAACCAATAATTCAGTGTTGTATAGCTGTCAAAGGCCCTGTACCAGTGTTTTTTCCCCCCAGATATATTGTATAAGCAGCTCTTGAGGTCAAAATAAGTCTGCTGCGTAATGTCTGTATCTAATTATAGTGTTTTATAAAAATGAGGTACAGCACCTTTAATATTTTGCATAATTTAAAGGTGCACTATGTCATTTTCTGCTTATAGGTTTGGTCTCCTGCATCTCTTTGAAACTATATCACTAAACTAATCCCCGATTGTTCATTTATAGCACTCTTTTGTGTTTTATTGTCTTTTCTTTATCTCCAATCATCACTATCTGGAATTTATGAACTCAAGAACGTCAAGTTAAGAAACGTTTTTTTTGGTTGGAAGGGTTGGTTGGAAAGAACTGAACCTTTTTCTTTCTAATTTGAATGCATTTTTACACGGATTAACACTGAACCAACACAAGAATCAGCACAGAAGCAGAGCAGGTGACACGAGCTAGAGCTTTGTGCACAAAACCAGAACAGATGTTAGATTTTTTTAAATGTTATTATTGTTTTGTTTTATTTCGATTATGCATACAGATTTCAGCTTTGGTCGTTCCTCTCTGTGATCAGTTTGTAGATAAAAGGAGTTCTCATATCGGCTTCTGTCATATAAATAAATATTAAGAGTCCACCTTTTGAACGACCCTTTGAAATAACGGATCCATGCATAAAGGAGCCGAAAGTCCCGTCACCACCAATCACTAAAAGAGAGAGCTGTCCTCAGTGGCTCGTTTTCTCTACAGTGCATTCCTTTGTCCCGTCTGCTCTTGTCCTGTCTGGATGTTTACTACTCGCTTGGTTTCTTGTAGTGATCCAAACGGCACGGCGGCCCGTCCCCTCAGCCCTCTTCTGCTCCGTGGCTTGTCTCTTGTTGTCCGGCTGGACCTTTCCCACCGGGGAAGGGTCCTGTCTGTCTGATCGGGCCTTTTACATGCTAATGCCCCCTCTGTGTGTGTGGGCGGGTAATTATCACATTGTGGGAACTAAAATCTGTACACACACGCACTTTAACATGGTTTAAAGGTACACAATGCAAGGTTTGTTTTTTTTACTGGGGGGAGGGATGAATGGAAGTTAATGTAATGTACACAGAAGCATGAAACTCCAAGGTGTGTGTGTGTGTGTGTGTGTGTGTGTGTGTGTGTGTGTGTGTGGGTGTGGGTGTGGGTGTGTGTGTGGAGGCTGGAGAATAGAGCAATATAGCCCTGTCTTCCTGTGAAATTGTCTTGTGCTTACAATGGATGAGAAGCAAAACAACCTCCATCAGCTGTGAGTAAAAGTACAGCTGATCCAACACACTTTGCATAACATTTGAAAGCATTTCCGGCCTTATGGCTCTTATTTGATCCTCGATACTATGTTTTAAGTTGTTTATTGTCTGAGGTTTATTCACAAACACCTTTTCTTTAAGATAGCCCCACAGGAAGAAATCAAGACTGCCCCCTGTCTTTGAAAACCACTTATTATTCCTTTAATGGCATTTACACTTGGGGCATCTCTGGTATTAAAATGTCGAGGGTAACACCTCTGGGTTTCTGAATTTGACCCATGTGACTCAAAGTACCACTGTACAATGAGGGTTTGTTCCTCGGTGCTGTATTTGCTCATATTAATGTCGGAAGTGTAGTTCTAAATGCTCTGAAAAAATTTAAGAGAAATATTTAGAAACAAAAGAGTTATGAATTTTTTTCAACTGTCAGTGTCTTTTGAGCCACCCTGTACTTCCGGGTCGTCTTCATGGTTCCCCCATCAACCTAAAACATGCATCATTTGCTAATGCTCCAGTTAGGTACTTGTGCTCAATTGTCAATTAATCGGTCTGAATAATCACAATTACAGATTAACGTAATAATCTTGACACGTCTCTCATCTGATTGACTATAACCATGTTGCAAACGTTTCATTCAGATGCCTTACTTCCTCCCTCTACGGCCCAAAAAGTGAACATCAAACTATTATTATGAAATTAGAAATAAGAAGTTGTGATTAGATTTGTGATTTATGTTTTAATAATTGGATTCTGTGCAAAGTTCACATTTTAAATTTGTACTGAAGAATCGCCAAAAAGACTGAGATATGAACTGACGAACTATTTCGGAACAAGTTTGTGCAGGTCTAAACTACAGGTATAGCCGTTTTGATTCAGAATAGATAGGAGATTATTGTTTCTGCAGGAAATGATGGTACTATAGAAAAATGCAGCGATTTGCTAACCACGTCCACTCAAATTGCAACTTCAATTTGTTTGCAATGCCTCTTTCAGCCCTAATAACAATGCATAGACGTACCAAAAACTAGTGAAAGTCCTCTGTTAGATCCAAAAGTGCTGGCGGAGCTGTGAGCTGAGGGATTTAGATTAGCTCCACATTGTGTTGCTGAGGTCTGGGCTTCTGGACTCGTAATCATTTCTGTTCAATAATCTGATTGGTCACACTCTGTGAATGTGAAACAATTGTTCATTTTACTCACGACGCGTTTTTGTCTGGTAATTTGATTTAAGGGATTTCAAGGTTAAACAAGGAAAAACTGACAAAGGCTGGAGGGAGTTTTACACAATTTAGATTTTAATTTCCAAAAACATGTGTCACCAGATACGAGGTAAACAAATGAAATATATTTGATTTATTCTTAATTACAAAAACATTGACAAAGGCCCATTTTATTATGTTATAACTTGGTGATGTGAGTCTCTCATTTGGGTTTCCAGTTTCAATACTGAAATCAGTTTGGTTTAAACGTAAAATGCCTTCCTCTGATCTGAATCGTCACTACCTAAACCCCAGCACATGCAGTCAACCATGAGTCAGTGCTAGTGCAGCCTCTGCAGCTCGGTGAATGAATTCTGGAGGTTTTGAGCTTTTACATCAGGCCTGTCCATATACTGAGAATGAGAAATACTTGTATGTGTCCTCTATCTGCAGGTTAAGGCTCTGGTAACTCGGGTACAGTTATGATTTTGAACCTTCAAACTTTCGACACAGGCTATGCAGTTTTTTTATATGCTCAGATTTAACAAGGCATTTTTTAACATCAGTGAAATTGTACAAAACTGCAACTCCATTGTGACCAGTAAAAAACACAGAGAATAAACACTTTTCTGAATAAAGCTGTTCTTAGTGTGTTGTCCCAAGGTGCTGAGGCTCTGTTCTGGGCGTGTTCAGTAGGGCTTAATGTGGCACGTGCAGGGGAGGGGCGTGGGGGTGTCCTAATTGGCCCTCGGGGATGGGACAAGAAGCAGAAAACGAGGAGGGAAGAGACAAGAAGGTAGGAGACAGGAGAGAGGAGACAAGGAGATAAAAGATACAAGGGAGTAGACAACTACAGAAGGAGAGAGGAGACGAGGAAGGAAGAGGCAGGAGGGAGGAGACAAGAAGGTAGGAGACAAGGAGGTATTAATTGTGTTAAGTTAGGAAACAAGGAAGCAGGTGACAGGAAGTTATAGACCAAAGACCCAAAGGAAGCAAAGGAAGACCAAAGGAAGCAAAGGAAAGGATATAGGGGATAAGAATGGGGGAGGATACAAGAAGTAGCTGACATGTGCGAGGTGACAGGAGGTAGGACATATGATGTAGGGCAAGGCAAGGCAAGGCAAGGCAAGTTTATTTGTATAGCACAATTCGTACACAAGGTAATTCAAAGTGCTTTACAGAATAAGAAAAAACATTAAAATCACACAAATCAAACATGAATAATCACAAATAATCATCATAAAATTGACATTAAACATTAAAACAAAAGAGTGCAGAATAAAAATAAAATCCTCTCAGTCATATGCACAGATAAACAGAACCGTTTGAGCCTGGATTTAAACATTGTCAAAGTAGAGGCCTGTCTCACATCTTCAGGAAGACTGTTCCAGGTTTTAGCTGCATAAAACTGAAACGCTGATTCCCCATGTTTAGTCCTGACTCTGGGCACCAGCAGGAGGCCGGTCCCTGAAGTCCTCAGAGTGCGAGATGGTTCATATGGCACTAACATGTCAGAGATGTACTTTGGACCTAAGCCATGAATAGACTTGTACACAAGCAGAGCTGCTTTAAAGTCTATTCTTTGAGCTACAGGAAGCCAGTGCAGAGACCTGAGCACAGGACTTATGTGCTCGTACTTCCTGGTTCTGGTCAGGACCCGAGCAGCAGCGTTCTGGATGTACTGCAGCTGTTTTAAGGCCCGTTTGGAGAGGCCAGTGAGCAGGCCGTTACAGTAGTCTAACCTACTGGAGACAAATGCATGGATAAGTCTCTCTAAGTCTGGTTTTGACAGTATACCTTTAATTTTGCAATGTTTTTTAGATGGTAAAAAGCTGCAGATGTTATTGATTTGATGTGGCTGTTAAAGTTCAAGTCTGAGTCCATTATTACCCCTAAATTTCTAGCCCGATTTGAAGGTTTTAGAGAAAAGAGACTGGAGGTGACTGCTGACACTTTCTCTATGTTTCTGTGGGCCGAAGACTATGACTTCAGTCTTGTCTGAGTTTAGCTGAAGAAAGTGTTTTTTGCATCCACTCACTGATCTGTTGGATGCAGTGGCAGAGTGAATGTAGGAGACATAGAAGGGCACAGAAAGAACTTAGGAGATAGGGGATAGGAAGTACATGGAAGACATGAATGAGGAGACAGGAGCAAGGAGGTAGGAGTCAAGGAAGGGGAGACAGGAGCTAGGAGTCAAGTGGTTGAAAACAGTAGGAAGGAGGTAGGAGTTAAGGAAGCAGAAAACAGTAAGGATATAGGAGACAAGGAGGTATGAGGCAAGAGGGTAGGATACAGAAAGTTGTTGGCCTGTTGAATGAGAAAGGATCTAGGACGCAGGAGACATGAGAAAGGAGAAAGAAGATAGGAGATATGAGATAAGGGTTAGGATGTAGGAGTTAGGACACAGGAGGTAGGAGTCAAGGAAGTAGGAGCTAGGAAGTACGAGACGTGTGTGTTGCTGGGACCGGCCTCTGGGACTCTCTCTGGTGATGGTGATAGTATTGTGTGCTTTTCTGAATGAGACCATGTGCATTGTGTAGACTCAAGTGGCATTTATGTTCTGTTGTAAAAGCAACTCATGTAACACTCTTACATTTATTTACGTGTATAGGTCGTCGGTGAAAGTAGGAATTCTTGAAGCAATGATGTCTTAAATACTGGTGGATTATAAAGATTAATCAAACATGAATCACTCTAAATATAGCTTCAAGAGGGGAAATGAGAAGCAAGAGAAGTATACTGTACACATTGTATTTAGTACCCTGTATAGAGGATACAATTATCATCTCTGCTTATCAAAAAAACACTGATTTATGATCGGTTTATGACATTTCTACAAGCATACCACTTTCTTTGCAGAAATACGAGTACGGGGTGGCACCAGTCTCTTCTGTTAGTGGGAAACTGCATGTTTAAAGCGGACCTATTCAGCAAAATCGACGTTTTAGAGATTTTAATTATGTTTTTAATAATTGGTTTTCTTCTCATTTATGCTCTCAACGTTTTATTTAGAGTATGCATGTTTGAGTAATCTTTATTCTCCTGAATTCAAGACGCCATTGCACTGTTCTACCCTTGTTTTCACCTCCCATGGCTCTGTACTTCCTTCCTTCTCCAATTACATTTTCTTAATTGGTGACACGCATAGGAATGGTACAAATGGAAAAAAAATAAATAAAAAATCCACTACTCGCTACTGTGACCTGCAGCTATCCCTGTGACCTGCAGCAGCTCCACGGCCTTAGCTGTGATGACGTTTACAGCGACGTCAGCTCCCATTGGGCGTCGCAGTTTTCTTATTACATCATTTTAGATTAATATCGCGATTTAAAATGTCCACAGTACAACATAATGATCCACGAGTGTCATAGATTGTAACTGTATAGCAGCAGACACAAGCACAACAATATTTAAAAGCTCTGAAAAGTTGACTTTGCACAATAAACTGCTCGCCTGTTTGCCTTCCCTGATCCAAACCGTGTTACAATACTGCGGTTTAGTTGCGTAGCTGTTACCCAATGCGCTGTTTGCATGTTGGTTACTAACGCTCAGACATTTTGTAACACCAGGTATAGGCCTTTTAAACCATGATCAATATTTACCACGGTTACTATCCCACCACCATTATTTGCCAAAAACATGCAAACCTGTCATGTGCTCTTTAACCTTCACTATAGAAACAAATCTTGTCTTCTGACCCCAGCTGGAGCCCCATGCAGAGGGCGGGTCTGTTACCACGACAACCACCCACCCCCTTTACCCCTCCGCTGCCAGACCTTACAGCTGTTCAGACCAGACTGTTTGACTTTGATTAACTGGCATGTTTTATCAGTAACAAAATAATAGACTTGTAGTAGTACGTTATCTTCCAGCTCCATCACAGCTGCTTCCTGGTTGTAGAGAATTAGCCGGTAGCGTAAATGAATCACAGTCACATGGCGGCGGTAGCATGTTTTAAGTCAGCGCTAACTGCTATCCTTGTGCGTCTGGTTAGCATTCCCCCTGTCACCTCCTCGCTCACTCAGCAGTACAAAGATGGCCTTTATGTCCCCTGAGACATGTCCTGAGTCACCCGCATGCACATTTGTTTGGGCAAAGCTCTCCTCCTGCATGGAGTCTAATGACTGAAGGAAGAGGTGAAGAGGAGGAGATGGAGAGGCTGAGGAGGCGGCGGTTCACGGTGGATCGAACTAAATATGTATGAGAGTGATTGGTTGAGAGCCTCTCCACAGAACTGCCCTGTAACTTGGCCTTTGTGTTGTCACCTGCTGTTCCCCTGGTGATAAATGAGTTTAATGTCCTCATACATATAACCAGATTTCTGGCAGATAATTTACACTGAGCATTTGATTTTTAACATTTGCTAGTCCATGGTGGAGAGGCTGTAGTTTGTCACTGCTGCTGATCTAAAACCAAAGTAATCGTCCAAACACATATATTTTCCTGGCTGTTTCTTACCTTGTGCAGTTGAATGCCTCTCCTAGTCTGCACCGAAGTCAGTCGTAAATGTTCGCAGACTTCTACAGCTTCTGCAGTTTGTCAATGGGGAAACTTCATTTACAGAACATCATCACACTTACTATACATCAATGGTATGGTATTAATTTTTTAAAAGTGTTTGTTTCATGCTATTTCACTTAAAAAAAAAAACAAAAAAACATTTTGTCAAACAACTGTGAAAATGGTTGCCGTCTGTACTGGGAGGGCTTCCAGATTGGGCAATGCTTCGTGGAGTAGGAGGAGAAAGTTGAAGTAGGCGGAGTTAATTACAGCGGTCTATTTCAACTGTCAGAAAAAAACAGGAGCTGAGAATTAGGGATAACTTAAACCTGGATGGATCAAAACCGAACTTAGTCAAAGGCTGTTATATTTCCCCTTTTAATCATGATCATTTAACACAATCATTGCCGTTATTGGCGTGTCCCTTCTCTCTTACTCCCTCTTTGTATAATCGCCTTGTTGTGTCGGCCATGTTGGATTTTCCAGAGCAGGAGGAAGCACCTGATTACTGAATGTGTGTGTGTGTGTGTGTGTGTGTGTGTGTGTGTGTGAGCACAGGACCTGCTGGTTCTGTGTACAGACAATGAGGACGGATGGAGCAGGAGCAGGTGGAGAACAGGAGTGTCTGATGGAAGAGGGATGGAAAACGCATATTTTTACATAATCTACACAGAAAGACTACATTAAAGACATGATGGCATTATTAAAGCAGGGCTGGAAAAAAATATTTGAGTGACAATATCAAACCAACGCTGGAGTCTGCACCTAATAGGCCTACTGAGCGACTCCTTGTGCATTGAATAAACAGCGTCTTAGACCACATAAAAACAAATGAATGCGCAGATTTCACATAGAATATCTCGTGCACATGAAATAAATAATGTTGCGTAGCTTGGTTGATGTCAGTATTACTAACAAACCTAACTCCCAGGTTGACATGTGGGAGGTGACAGGAGGTAGGACCTAGGACATAGGAGACACGAAAGGGCCCCAAGAGAAGGTAGGAACTAGGAAGTACAAGACATAAATGAGGAGACAAGAGGAAGGACATAGGAGCAAGGAGGTAGGAGTCAAGGAAGTGGAGACAGGAGCTAGGAGTCAAGAGGTTGGAAACAGTAGGAAGGAGGTAGGATTAAGGAAGTAGGAAACACTAAGGATGTTGGAGACAAGGAGGTATGAAGCAAGAGGGTAAGAGAAAGGATCTAGGACACAGGACACAGGAGACATGAGAAAGGAGAAAGAAGATAGGAGATATGAGATAAAGGTTAGGATGTAGGAGTTGGGACACAAGGAAGTAGGAGCTAGGAAGTACGAGGCGAGACGTGTGTTTTGCAGGGACCGGCCTCTGGGACTCTCTCTGGTGATGGTGATAGTATTGTGTGCTTTTCTGAATGAGTCAGAACCTAATAGGCCTACTGAGTAACTAGGATAAACAGCGTCTTAGACCACATAAAAACAAATTAATGTGCAGATTTTACATAGAATGTACGCGTAACTTGGTTGATGTCAGTATTACTAACACACCTAATTCCCAGATGTCAAATTGATCCTGGTCAATCTCACATAGGCCTAGTATCTCCAAAGAGTTAGTCCTGTTTGATATGCAAGACTTCAAGACAAGGAAGGGACTGGGAATATGCGTAGTATCACATCTAAATGAGATTACATTAAAGTCTGGACAGATCAAGAAGACGTAGATATATTTATATTTTCTGAAACTTAAAATAGGTGATAAGAAATTCAATATTGAAAACGATTATTTTTTTCTGTTCTCTTGTTCAGAGCTTAGATGTTTTGAATATCTATCTCTTAGTTATGTACATGATCCTGATGAAAATTTGACTATTACTGGTATTTATCATGGACCGTCAGCACCCAAAAATACTCCTAATGATCTATTTATGATGCTTTCAAAACTGGAAAATTACGAGGTCCTAACAATGGGCCATATAAATATTAACTGGCTGGGAAAAAAAAGACAATGACCTAAATCTCATTCAATTAACTTCTATTCCGACTAGACCTCACCCTAGAAATGTCATTCAGATTATATTTGCAGCTTTCTGGCCAAAAATGCCTCTGTGTACCTTCAGTGGCCATTGAAATTTCAAGTACTCACGAAAAACTGTCCTGATTACAGCCAGGTGTTTCTGACTACAAACACCTGGTTGCAGAGGAATTTGAAGTGTGGATACCTGTCAGACCAATCACAGCGTTCGTTATACTCCCAGACACCCCCCAACTCTGCCCAGTTCAGTGGCACTTAGTATAGTTTTGGTTTACAAAGATATACAGTATTTTGTAACCTGTAGTCAGCAAATGTATATATTAACAGTGGTCCAGTAAAAAATAATGTGCCCTGTTAAAGGTTCAATTCACTTACAATGAATCAAAACTGAAGGACGATAAGCAATCAAAAGCACAGCAGCTCCTCCGCACATCCTGCTCGGCTGAGGGGGTAATGGCTGCACTTACACAGCTACATCATCACATCATTACACCGAAGCAGAGGATGAAGCTGCTCCCCCTCCCCCTCTTCCTCCTCCTCCTCCTCTCCGTACTCTATGTGAGACTGTAATGGAGATGGAGACCAGAGAGCATCTACAGACAGGACGAGGGGAGGGGGATGATGTAGAGATGTAGGAGTGAGAGGTGGGAGTATAGACTGTATAAAGAAGTGAACTGAGGGAGTGTGACGTCACCCATAGCGTTCGGCTCCAGACAAATGAAGCCAATCGACGCTGGCAGTCACAGGCAAATTTGGGAATCCAAGCGAGTGTGTCATAGCAACCAAAAAGCCAGTCAGGAGTGAGATTGTTGAAGGTACTGTCAATCAAAAAGCTACAGGGAGCGACCTCGGGGAAAGAAGATTGGTCTGTTCATATGTTGATTAATGGACCATATGAAATAAAAAAAAAATTTAAAAACACCATGATTGTGTAGGGTGGTTTAATACGAACATTTTAAGACCAAAATGATGAGCCTGACAGTAGCGATTACAGAGAGAGGAGTGACGTATTTGCAATAGAAAGTGAATTGGAGTCAGAGTCAATGGAGCCCAATCACATGCTATATTTATAAGTGGACAGCTAACCTGCTAGCGGCAGCTAGTAGGTTAGCTATGTCCACTTATATTATACAGTCTATGGGTTGGAGAGAGTAATGGAGGGTGGAGGTGGGTGGAGAAGGTCAGAAAAGAGAGGGAGTGGAGAGAGGAAAAAAGAAAAGGGGTGGTGAAAGAGGAGAGGTGGGAGAGAGTGAGGAGAGAGGTATTGTCCCATGAGAGAGGCAATTATCTGAACACTTAGAATGTACAGACCCATTACTTTGAGTGGTGTAATGCTGCTGATGGAAGGTGTTTTCAGAGCTACAGTTCTTTTGAATGTGAGTGGGCTTGCCTCCCCACAGATCTGACCTGTAAACGTGAAAAACACATCTGGTTCATCCCTCACTTACCTTATGCATTCTGAGCATCCTAATTATTCATCACAACGAGTTTATAAGAACTATTTGCAACTTTCACAGACTAGAGCAGAGTTTTGTTGTCATGGTAACGCTAACAGCAATAACAACTATCATGCTAACACACATTTCCTGACTCTCAAACAGTAAGACACTTATAATTAGATGCAGACAATACACTGTAGACTTATTTGGACCTGCTTAGACAGAGCACATGATACACACCACCAGAAAAGTTACATAGTGCACCTTTAAAGCTCATATGTTATGCTATTTTCTGGTTTATCTTATGATGTTGTTTTCTCATCAAAAACAAACCTGGAGTTGTGTTTTGTTTCATTCATACACACAAAACCCTGCATATTCTTCTCTAAAATGGACTGTTCCACCTTGTGATGTCATCATGTGGTGATACAGGAAGTGCTCGATTGTGTTTTTAAACAAACAGAGCATTTAGAGCTTTGGAAATGTAGACAGACTAATAATAAAAAGTTATTGAAACATGTGTGAATGAAACAAAACACAACTCATGGTATGTTTTTCATTCTAACATTGATTTAAACTCAAGTCAGTTTTGTGTAATACAGGACGTTTAAACTGACCGGTCCCTCATGAGCAGGAGCAGTTGTCGGGGCGCGTACTGCAGTTTGAGAAGCTGCAGTGGACTGAGGCAGGCTCCCACAGTGTCCTGTTTCAGCCTGACATTTGTAATCACTTTAGCCTAAATTAAGTTTTGTTTCTGAGCTGATAAAGGAGTCTGCTCACTCTGCACAGTAAACATTCAACTGTGTCCAGCTAAGTACGCTTTAGAACAGCTTTTTTCCCAACCAGAATCATGCAAAATTTAAACAAAAAAATGTCCAAATGAATAGAATTTGATTTTATTTCCTTAAAGAAGAGGTATTAACTGCTAACATACAACATATTTAGATGACCATGTTACCTTTAATTACTTTGAAAATGCTATATTCACCCAAAACAACATAGTAACCAGTTTTATAAGTTTCACTTTCATTTTTGACCCTCGTGAGTCTCCCCTTTGCTCTCTGCATTAAGCCACTCCCCCTTCAGAGCGCTATCACAGCACAATCAGTGTGCATTGGGCTAATGAAACTACTGCACATCGCATCTGTTTTGTCAAGTTGCTGTGAACAGTTTTGTATCATGTTTTTGTATATTTATGGAGGAATGTCGTGAGGGAGCGTGGGTGACATAGGCTTGTGGGCGGAGCATTGTACAGATTTTTACAACTAGCTGTAAAGAGGGTACGGGAGAGATTGCGAAAATGTTCAAGTAAAGACATTTCTAATTACTAAAGTAGCACTGGCACAGGTAATCTAGAGATGCCCGTAGTTCAATTCAACCTTTATCAAGAACACAGAGTATGCTGATTCCCATAGTAAGTGAGGCAATTAATACTGAGAGTAAAAGAGTGGAGACACAGAACAGTTTTGATGCTATAAACCATCACCGGACTCTTTCTGTAGTCTTCATTTGTTTACTTTCCCGTTAGTGACAGCAGAGGGAGCTCCAATGCTTAAATGCCTCTTTGGAAACAGGTGGAATTTATAAAGTGTTTGTGAAATAGATGCATTATTTTAAGTTAGATGTGAAATACATTTCCCAATGTGACCAAAAGCATGTTTAAAAGGGAATTAGAGCTACAAGAAATACATTTCCAAAATGCATCGTATGTGTTCTTCTTTAATCTACACACCCCCACCAATGGTTTGTTCTTGTTCTGTTGATGTGCTAATATTTGCTTATTTTAGTGTCAATTCTGTCAATTTTTTCTCCTTTAGGTATTTTCTTGGTTATAACTACTGTAGAAATGATGTAATCCAATTTTAGACCTGGTTTAGCCCAGATTCAGACCTCAAATAGAACTATTATAGACCTCGTTTAGATCTGGTGGTAGCGTCTAACGTTTTATTTATTTATTTGCTTCCATACATACATATGCGCTGCAGCTCTACCACTAAGCCACACTGAAATCCCATTGTATCTTTTGTAGGGCACCAGTAACAGTTAAACAAATGTGCTGGAATCTGTTTGTGAGGAACTGTTTATGTCACTAACTCATCGTGGTGCCAAAATAACCCCCCCTCCACAAGAGACCCCCCATGGCAGAGTGTGCATGCCCAGGGAGGGGGCTCGTGTCTGGGGTGGGACAGCCTGGGGGGTCCCTAAGCGCTCCTTGGATCTGGGTCAGTGGGATTTATTTCCTAGTCTGGCTGCAGCTATTAGGCCATTAGCATACGTTTCACTTCCCAAACAGCCCCTCAGCTCAGCCAACAGACAGGGGGGGGCTACCCACTCACCTTCTGACACACGGAGGGTTTTTTTTTTTTTAGTTTTGATTATTTTCATTTCTTTATATTTTTTTTATTTTCTCTCTTTTTTGTCATTTCAATATTTGCAATGTTTAAGCCATAAAAGACAGACTAGAATAAAAGTATATATTTTCATTTAGGTTGTGTTTATTATACTGAAAAACTGAAAATCTTTCCGTGAGTGGGCTTGCATCTCCACAAACCTGACTATTATTTGGCCCTGCTTGTTTCAATGGAAATGGTGGCTTAAAATAAATCTATCTCCGTGCAGAATATTCCGAAGTATGGTTTTAACTATTTCCATGGAATTATGTACTGCAGTGTGTTGGTTGGTTGTTCAGCTGATTATCTAAAAAAAGAATCATAATGAACTTACCAGTAAAATCACAGCAACATTTATCTGGGAGAGGCTGTAGTTCCTCTGTCGTCCCGGGACATGGTAAAATCCCTCCATTGACTCGTCGCGTGGTGGTTCAGATGCAGACAAACTGAATGAGTGAAGGTCGTGGATAATTTTAGACACAGGTCTGAAAACTTTGAGGTTTTCTCTGAACTCAACTATGAACAAAATTTTTCTATTAAATATGAATTGCAAATCCAATTCAAGCACATCAATAAAACAGGAGCAGTGTTTCAATACTCGGTCAAAAACATGTACCTTCCACAGCGCTCTCCTCTGTCCTAACCAGCTTCCCATCTGTGGTCCTCAGGTATCGGTAAGAACGTGATATGCGACCGCACCGCCACCCCACTGGACGCTTTCAGGATGATGTCAGCGGCACAGTACTACCCCAAACTGTTGAGCATCATGGGAAATGTGCTGCGCTTCCTGCCTGCCTTTGTCCGCATGAAGGAACTGGTGGAGGAGGGATACGTGGGTGAGCTGTTGGTGTGCGAGGCTCAGGTGGGTGATCTGTCCAGCTACATTTTATGGGTTTCAGTCAAACCCCGAGGCCTAAACATGGCTGCTCATTGGGGTCAATGGGCTGAGCTCAGTGGCACATGTCTCTAGTTTAGCCTTTACCAGCTGACCAACGAGAGCGAGAGGAGCTAGAGCAGAGTGAGTCACAGCTAACAATAAAAAATTGGGACTGAGAAAAGGTTTATAATGTGAAAAATTGACACAAAATCAAACCTTTTTGAAAACTCTCAGTCCCTGTCAGCCAAACATGAGCAGTTGGTGATTACATTGTGTTCTATAGAAATATGCTTTCTGGGCTAGAGAAGATTTTTTTGCTGTACTATCAATGAGTCGCCACTAATCCAACTTAAGACAGGTCTAAGATACTTTTGTCCACCAATGGTAACAATGTTAATTTGTCTCACTCCAGTACAGATATGTAGTATACGAAGCCCTTGTGACGACAAAACTCCTCTCTGCTCTCTGAAAGGTGTGAAGTGCTTATGAACTCATCATGGTGAATTAGGATGTTTGTAATGGGTTTGAAAAGTAAGGACTAGCTTTGGACCACCGCAAACATTTTTAAGACAGTAGAAGTCAGGTATAGTGTCTTTAAGATGGACATGTTTGCTCAATCGTTTGCTCAATGTGTCTCTTTCACCTTTGTGCAACAGAGCACACACAGCACAGTGTGATAGGAACTGTTAAAGGCCCTGTACCCGTTTTTACAGTTTTCCAACTGTGTTGATCTTAAACTGTTTGCAGCGGTCCAAACTCGTGTGTCACTTTTTAATGCATACCTAAAATCCCAGTTCTTCACCACAATGAGATGGCACTGCTTTGCTAACAAGAGCTAGTCTAACAATGCACAGCACATCCAGGTTTGAGATTGCTTCCAGCTTTAGATTTTGCTTTTACAATGTAGCCTCCTGTTCTGGGCCAAATAGTTTTTCCTCTACTTCATGAAAAAAGTGTACTTTTAGTTAGCCCTAAGTTTACTTTTTCAAAAACAAATATGAAACAATTCTTAATAATCATCCTGATTAAAATGACATTTCAAGACACATTTCCAAGACATCCCCAGGTTCAAGGTTCATGAACAAGGTTCAAAGTTTTATATTTTATATTTTAGTTCATAAACTTGACATATCAAGATTTGTGCTCAGTCACCGATCTATATGGTAATACCAATTTTTGTCATTTTATTGAAATATAATTTGTGAAAATAGGGAAAAATATTAACCATAAAGTGCATACAAATATCTGCATTCCAGCACTTAGTTTTTCCATTTTCTACAGTAGAATTTCAGTCTTTGCACAGAGTTATAAATCCTGCTCTAACCCGGTGCCTTGTCTGCAGGTGCACAGTGGCAGCCTGCTGGGTAAGAAGTACAACTGGAGCTGTGACGACCTGATGGGAGGGGGCGGCCTGCACTCCGTGGGCAGTTACATCATCGACTTGCTGACCTTCCTGACCAGCCAGCGCGCCATCAAGGTCCACGGCTTCCTCAAGACGTTCGTCAAGCAGACCGCCCACATCTGCGGCATCCGTCAAATCACCAGTGACGACTTCTGCACCTTCCAAATGGTGCTGGAGGGCGGAGCCTGTTGCACAGTAACGCTAAACTTCAACGTCCCAGGAGAGTTCCGCCAAGAGGTGATCGTCGTAGGAACAATCGGTCGGCTAACGGTGTCCGGCACAGATTTGTATGGACAGAAGAACGTTGGCGCACCTGAGCTTTTGCTCAAAGACTCCACTCCGCTCGAAAAGTCCGCTTTGCCAGAGAAGGCGTTCAGCGACATTCCGACGCCGTATCTGATCGGGACAATTCGGATGATCCAAGCGGTCCGGGAAGCATTCCAGGATCAGGATGACCGGCGGACATGGGACGGGAGGCCTCTCACTATGGCAGCGACATTCGAGGACTGCCTGTATGCTCTGTGCGTGGTGGACACCATCAAGAAGTCCAACCAGAGCGGAGAGTGGCAGAGCATCGCGGTGATGACGGAGGAGCCCGAGGTCAGCCCGGCCTACCTGATCAGTGAGGCCATGAGGCGCAGTCGTATGTCCCTCTACTGTTAGCACCAGACTGGGCTGTGAAGGCCAGCTGAGGAGGACAGGACCCGGAGGAACCAGGGGAGATGTTTAGCTGTTCACACCTGGAGTTAGCAATGTTTCTGGAGGGATTTAAGGAGAACAATGCCACGCAAAATGTCAGATTTACCAAGGTTTTCATACCATAATATTATATGCCATTTCATACCATTCATAAATATATGTACATTTTGAATTAAATGCACATCCAAAACGGCATTACTTAAAGATGCACTGTGTAACTTTTCTGGTGTAGGGTCTGCCACCATGTTTCCATATGTTCATGGGTTTCAGACTAACAATTGAAGGATCCCGTGAGGACCTTTCAACCTTCAAAAGATACTATATTTTTATTTGAAATGCTTAATTGCTATGACGACAGGGGACAGTTGACAGAGCTTGAAACCTATGAAAAGATATTGGTACTTTTCAGTTTGCAGAATGTGTGTCAGAGAGGAGGGAGGGGGTAAGAGACAGATTTCCCTATTGATTACATGTTACTTTGCCAAGAAATATCCAAAAGGTAAACCCACAAATGTTGAACCTATCAGTGACCAGACCCCAAAAGCTGCATAACCATATTCATTTTAGCTTCTCCCCGTGTGCATTAAATATTATTGCCAAGTAGAATGTTCTGATGTCATCTGAAACCCGTTTTCCTGTTTTTCCGATGATAACACAACGTTCTATTAAAAGATAAAACGTTATACAAATTGGGGCAGTGTCGTAACATCCGGAGGGACCAAAGATACAGACTTGGGAAAAGAGTTCAACACAGTTTATTAACAACACAAGGGCTGGGTCGGCGGTTGGCGTTCGGGCGGGTACAGGACAAGGTTCTCACTGTCGGGGTTCTCGGTCCTTTTAGCCTCACAGGGGCAGCTTGATTGCTTGATCAGAAGCAGGTGTGCGGAGGTGGTGCCAGAGACTCCGCCCAGCTCCAGGCGCAGACATAGAAGGGAAAAGACAGCACAGAACACACAAAAAAGCCAAATCCTCACAGACAGTTAAAACTCAGATCGTTCAAGTGTAGATTTGGGATGTTGTATATGAGTGAGTTCTAGGGTGTACTGTAGTAGAAATGATCAAGTTTAACATTTCTGCATTACCTTTTGGATATTCTGTGGGAAAGTACAATGTAATCAGTAGATCCTGGCTCGTGTCCCCCATTTGAGACTCCAACGTCATCACATTCAAGGATCTGAAAACCACCAATTGTTCTGCTTGGAATTGTTCCGCAGTATAAAGTTAAACATATCTCACCTAACAAGTGACACCACCAGGCCAAGTTACTTATCAGATCTGTGGAGAGGCGACCCCACTCGCAGCAAGAACGCATGTTTTTCCAAGATATACACTAATTCCAGATACCATTGTACCATTAGAAGTTGAAAATATGTCTCTTTAAAATATATGCAAGCAATTTATTCTATCCTGTTTCGATGCTTGTTAACTTCAGGTGTGAATGCAACTTTCACCAAAATAGCTAAACATAAATTTAAAAAAAATTAAAAACTGACTACCATCTCTCCATCACACGCTGCCTCTACAATAGACTTAAGAACTGTCCTATAGAAGTGCACATCAAAGATACTACTGCTGCACCCCCATTCAGACCCATGGACCTGTCTGGACCAATGGCTGCTGTCCGCTGGGTTGTTTACACTGAATATGAACCAATGGCTGCTGTCCTTACTGTGATGTCAGACTGCTGTATATGTCATGTGCAGAGGAGAGAGGATGGGACAGGGCGCAGGTGAGACGAGTCATTACGAGTATATTTGATCTCGGTTATTGCTTTTTTAAGTATTCTGAGCGATGTGTCCAAGTAAGTTCCCTTAAAGTTTATTCTTTAATCTGAAAAAATACAAGATATATATTTAAGCAAAAAAATAATTTATAAATGGAATGTTTTATTTTTTATTTATTTTTTGTCTTTCAGTGATATTTAAAAATGCAACAAGTCTTAAAAGCTAAACTAAAATAGTCACTTAAAGCAGAACTAAGTAACTTCACTTGAAATAAGGCAGTATAATCACATACAAAAATAGATAATACAATAATACGTTGCCATATATATATATATAAAAAAAAAAGAGCCAGTGTTTCCCAGGAGAACTCTCACTAGGTTGGATTTGGCCATGTTCCAAGGCTTGTTTTCCAGCAGAGAGACGACAGATGCTTCAAACATGTAGATATTAGATCAATATTCGTAATTTAAGATGGTTTTAACTTAAAGGGCCCATATCATGCTATTTTTTGATCTGTTATAATGTTGTTTCCTCACAGGTTAAACACACAAATCCTGCATATTTAAGCTGAGTTCTTCTCTCAAATAGAAAACACTCTGCTCCACCTTGTGATGTCATGTGGTGATACAGGAAGTGCTCCACTCCATACACCTTCACTGGAATTCAGCAGCTGGAAATAATACTCTAATCTCTAACTTAAAAACTTCTGCTACGTGACATCACAAGGTGGAACAGAGCATTTTGAGCTTTGTAGATGTAGACAAACTAATAAATTGTTGCTCAAACATGTGTGAATGAAACAAAACACAACTCTGGGTATGTTTTTGAGGAGGTAACAAAATTATAACATGGATGAAAATTTTCTCCTAATTTTTTTTTACCAAGAAATTAAACTTTAGTATTTATTTATGTAATTCTGGGTTTTGTGGAGTTTGCATGTTCTCGCTGTGTCTTGATGGGTTTCCTCTTTGGTCATTATGCCAATCCTCCGGCTAGGTACTCACCTCGCCAAGATCTGGGTCTGGAGATGGGTTGCCAGCCCATAGCAGCACAGGATGGGACAAATGGAGAGGCTGTTAGAATCCAAAGTCCACCAAATATAATGGTGTAATATTACTGCGTTCCAGATGAAACTAATCCATGTGGTATAAAAATAGTGTCACAACAGCTCAAGTACGTTTCCCTCAGATCAATAAAAGTGAAAGAACATCCCTGAGCCCGCCCCCTGCCTGTATTTGGACACATCCTCTCTCCATGTGGTGTGCTGAAGTACTACCTGTGTATCGTCTACTGCAACTGTACATAGTATGAACATATGATCAACTGGAATGTGTATAAGTCTGTATGTTTTTGTGCTGTGGCCTGGGACATGTTATTTATTTGAATAAAGTGACTAGGAAACAATATTAAAGTGTGTTTTGTCACAATATATAAGTAATAAGATCTACTGTGTCAGTCAGTTTGGCCATTATTGATTATCATACATATTTCAATAAACATAAATGATATTGCCCACAGTGTAGATATAATGTCTGATGTTGCCAAAATGTATATAAATTAAATCAGCACATGACAATAAAGGCCCCCACCACACCTTGTGACCGCGGGATATGTGCTGCCATGAATATCCCGCCTCTTGTCCCTGCATCACGACCGCCCCGTATCAGTATGATGTGTGAAATATGTGGGCCAAATTTCCTTTTTTTCTTACTTGTGCAGATAGAGGTATGTCCTCACTGACTTTTTGATCAGTGAGGTCATACCTCTATCTGGCCCATTGCCACAGAAATTTACAATTCAAAACCCATGAATAATTATGCCGCAGTTTACAGATACAAAACAAAATATTATGCAGTGATTTACTCCTGTGGTCATTCTCACCTTCTGCTGGCACACTGAGGAGTGAAGCAGTTCAAACTGGTTCACAACAATAGCTGCTACTCTCAAAGCTGGTGAGCAGCAGGATATGCATCTTTCTGAAATAACAATTGGAAAAACATGTACTTCAAAATCAGGACTTGATGTAATACTTTTGTCCAGAACGATGAAAAGAGAAGGCACAAAGAGAGAGACAGTCTAAATATGTAACATTACTAACTGTGTGAATGTATAAAATACAAACTGTTAGAAATGTATATAATAATAAGAAAACGATCAATCCTTGTGCGACATCTGGTGTGGAGAGCTTTAAGGTCCCCATGTAACAACAGTGGCACTGCTGTGACTCTGAGTGGGACTAAACATCGGGCACTCCTCCAGGAAGCAGAGCACACCACTGTGAGCAGCCTCCCTTCCTCTGTGGAAACACTGCCCTGCCAGCTGTGCCCAGTGTGCCCACGGCCCCTAACAAAAACAGTATGTTTACAGGACATTTATAAATGTATTGCTACAATTCAACATGATTAACAACATTAATAAACAACAAGCCAAAAAAAATACACACACAAATAAATCACTTTTTGTGTCAGTGAATGTTAAACAAAGTGTTGATTCTCAAACTGTTGTCAGGGGCTCCTGGGGGCCCCCCAAAAATTCGAAAACATTGATTATTACTTAAATTATATAATTTAAATCCAAAACATTTAAAGTTTTTTGATAATAACAATTACATCAGTGAAATAAACAGTATTGTGATTCTTGGGGAGACTGATATGGGGTGCTTGGGATATTTTTTGAACAATAAGAGGTCCCCCGCTTCAAAACGTTTGAGAAACCCTGAAATCAGGGACATCACTGCTGCAGTATGATCAGCTACAGTCTCACTGCTCTCCCACAGGTGCACAGTGACACCTAGTGGCGTGTGGTGGGACACACACATACAAATAGAAAAGGTTTATTCAGCGGTGGAGAACTTTCTTTTAGTAAATGTAGATGTTCAGAGGTCTACTGTAAAAAAGCAAACATTTACTAGTTAGCTCTAGGTCAAGTAAACATGAGTGGATAGGTTCCCATCACACACCTGTTACACCTGTGTGTGAAATAATAAGGTCATCCGCAAGGGGGCAGCTTCAGCAGAGGGGGAACCTGTGCTCCAATGGTACAATATTAGCTAGAGTGAGAGGTCTGCAAAGGTATTACAGAATATGACAATAGAGATAAAGCTGCGCATGTGCAGAGGGGTTATGGGTTTGAATCTTTTTCCGCGCTATTTCCGAGCCTAGGAATGAGTGAGACATGTTCAACCAGAGTCTGCAGGTCTGCTCCAGCCTTTTGTGCCTCACAGACACAGCGACCCCAAAACACTTTTACACGATCACGCTTTCAATGTGTAACTTTTTATAATTCACGTGGTGTCAAGGAAAAAGTGGGACATTCTTTTAAGTCGGATAAGGGACAGGACTGGATGCGCAGGACAATCAAAAGAGAGACGTGTGGGAAGGGAAAGGTGTTTGAAACTGAGTCAGCTCTGGGTATTTTATTTTATTTTATTTATTTTATTTTATTTTTTATATATATATATATATATATATATATATATATATATATATATATATATATATATATATATATATATATATATATATATATATATATATATATATATATATATATATATATATATATATATATATACATACACACACACACACACACACATACATATATATATATATATATATATACACACACACACACACACACACACACACATTAGACATATTGGTCTAAAAAGGTTACATACTGGAGCTTTAAGTGAATGATTTAGGTCTAGTCGGTTTTTGTGTGGTCTATTCTTTGAGAATACCACATTCATTATTTTGTAATGTTTGTCCTTCCAGTAAATCACATGTTACTCTACTCTTGCAGCATTATTTTTACACTTATTTGAATAATTTGAATCACTACTGTACGTCTGCTCAAGTACTATTATCTTGAAGTAACGTTACTCTTACTTGAGCACACATTTTGCCCACTCTCCCATCTCTGATCTTTAAATGTGTCCATTGAAGCCTGATATTTCCCTGGGCGCACCACGTGACTGACTCATATGATGCCGCTGTAACTGCAGCCACATCCCCACAGCCTCTGTAGTCCTCCAGAGCCTCCACACTTTTCACTTTTTATTTGTTCAGTCTACCTCATGTATTTATTATAGATCATTGTGTTGTTTTTGCGTTTTTCCATAGGCTATAACCCTATTTATTATTCGTTAATTTTAAGATATATAATTTAAATCGTTTGTCTTGTATCTATATCGGCACGTTTTGGGTTCGGTTGCGGCGCTGACAGGTGTGGCCTCTGGAGCCTTTTGGAGTCGCACTTTGGGAGTTGTTTGTGGATCACCTCCGCAGGCCTCGGAGCCTCAGCAGCGGGGAGACCGGTCCAAGAGCACTGGGGCGCGGTTTTTGTGTGGATCACCGGTTGGAGTTTAACGGGAGCTCGGTGCGCATCCTCCGGGCACAGACGGGGACATGGGCGATGCTTCGGCCACCAACATCAAGGTGGTGTGTCGCTTCCGGCCGCTCAACAGCGCCGAGGTGGCCCGGGGAGACAAGTACATCCCCAAGTTCCAGGGAGACGACTGCGTGGTGTTGGGGGTGAGTGACGGTTCTGGACGGTTTGGTTTGGAGAGCTACGCGTAACGGTGCGTAATTGCGTTCTCCCAGGCCTTTTACGCACGGACTAAACCACCTATTTAGACGATAAAGTTGGGTTCAGTGGGTTCAGTTCTACTTCTCAAAGGTAGAGCTACCTGAGTGAAGGCAGGGCTCGTCGCACGGCACAAGATTTCATGTGCTGTAGGTTTGAAGTTCCTGAATCTCGTAAACTTTCTCTAACTGGGTGTGTCCTTTTATTCTCATACAGGACAGTTTCATGTTTGTTCGGTACACGTGCCGAGTTTAAATGCCCCACACATATTTTGTGGCTTTAAAGTTACACAAATGAATGATGCTTCTCACATTTGGCTGTGAAACCGTAAAAGTGCCATCTTTTTTCTCATGGTTCCTTCTCTTTGAGAAGATCAGATGATTGTTTCACAGTAGAGGCGTGACAGAGGCTGACCAGGCTGAGGCCCGGGCCCGGGGCCCAAACCAACCAGAGGCCCAGAACACTCCACTGTTCACTCTGCTGCTGCTGCTTTAGCATCTGCAACACAGTACTGTTATCAACTCAAGTCAAAACCAAAATAAATCCCAAAAGTTTTCTGAACTTAACAGTCCTTGTTTTCTTTTGTTGTGATGCAGTGAGCCTGGCACATAGAGGACCTCACAACCACATGAGTTGATCCAGTAGAATAGTACAGTCTTTATCTCTGGCAGAGAGTCTGGAGAGCTCCTCCTGAGCTCCCAGGGCTTCTGCCATAATGTGTCTGCTCCTCCTCTGCTCCAAGGGCATGTGCCTTTGGTCTATAAACCACATCTCTGTATATGTGTGCCATGGATTTCACTAAAATCCATGGCACACATATACAGTGTGTGTGTGTGTGTGTGTGTCGCCTCTCCTCCTGTAAGCTACACATTCATCCTGATGTTGTTTTTAGTGTCTGTGACCATCACATGGGTCTGACTCATGGTACTCCACACGTATCCACAGCCAGAGACCAGTGTCCCCCACAAACTGAAATGTATACTCACTACTGCAATATGTAGTACACAGCAATGTGTACCACATATTGCAGTAGTTGTGATGCTGGAGGACATGTGGCTTCGGTGCAGCATTTTTACTTCACTACTGTGTTCAGACAGAGCAGCTCTCTAGAAAAAAATCTAGAAAGAATAGTCGTGAGATAGTAGCAGTGTGCTCTGTTGTGGAGGCACTTTGAACTGAGATGTTCAGGATGAGTAAAATATAGGAGGGGGCTTTAATATTGGCTCTTTCATATATGTGTGTGTGTGTACATTATATATATATATATATATTTTAATATATATTTTTTATTTATTTATATATTTTAAGTATAAGTAGATATTTAACATAAAAATAGAGCTATAGATACATTTATTATAGGTACTAGGTGTTATTTATTATTGGTCATATTTAATTTCTATATTTTCTGATGCCCCTCTCTTTTCTCTCAGGGTAAACCCTTCTACTTTGACCAAGTGTTCCGCTCCAACACCACACAGGTGGAATTCTACAACGCTGTGGCTCAGAAGATCGTCAAAGGTAAAGAGACCTGTGTTTGTGACAACAGCATGTACATGCATCCTACATATGTCCTAGAACACATTTTCTACACATGTAATCTACACGTGTCCTACACATGTCCTACATTTATCCTGCATGTGTCCTACATGTATCCTACATGTGTCCTACATGTGTCCTACATGTGTCCTACACATGTCCTACATATGTTCTATATGTATCCTGCTCGTGTCCTACACATTCCCTACATACGTTCTCCATTTATCCTACACATGTCCTACATGTATCCGGAATGCGCCCTACATGTGTCCTACACATGTCCTACGTGTGTTGTACATGTATCCTACATGTGTCCTACAGATGTCCTGGAGGGATATAATGGGACCATATTTGCTTATGGACAGACATCATCTGGAAAAACACACACCATGGAGGTAAGACGCACCTATCTAAATAGGATGTATATATACACTTTTAAAAAATATATATATTTTGGTACCTGTTTGTGGTATCTTTTTCAGTACCTTATAGTACCTTACCTTTTTATGTAGCATACTACCTTTGCTCCCAGGTTAATATTCTGCTTCACCAACACTCACAGAATTCAAGGTTCATCTGCACTGCTAGTCACAGCAGATGTATGTGTCTCCTCTCACACTCTCAGTAGAATGTACTTCAAGTGTCTGAGTGAGGCCATGCGTTCTCCATTATAGTCTCTGTCAGGTATTACGCCCCCCAGTACTCCCCCTCTGCTCTCTGTCCATTATTAGTCTTCCACTACAACCCCTTGTCTGTCATGTAAGGTATTACACTTCTGCTGTTCTCCCTCTCCCTTCTTCTCCTGTCTGTTTGCTCTAAATGCTCCTCTGTGTACCTCATCTGCAGGGGAAGCTTCATGACCCTGAGATGATGGGCATCATTCCCAGGATTGTGCAGGATATCTTCAACTACATCTACTCCATGGACGAGAACCTGGAGTTTCACATCAAGGTAGATCTGGTGTGTGGACTATGGGTGCCATGCTTCTGCTGGTCTCATGTGCTTCTGCTTTTTCAGGTGTCCTACTTTGAGATCTACCTGGACAAAATCAAAGACCTTCTGGACAGTACGTACAGTCACCATCAGTAACCTCCTATACTTTCTTATATTGCTGATACTGAGGTCTGACCTCATCTGCAGTGGAACAGTCCAGTACAACAATAGTATGACACATAAGAGAACACACACATGGTTAGATCCAGGGCTTACACGATGTGAGGGACACTGTAAAAGGTGTCCAAACACACCAAGAGTCAATATAGGAAGTCATTCAGATAGATGTATTCAACGCAGCGTTGGCAGAGCCACTGTACCTTTTGGCTTGGAACATTAGGCTTGGAACACTCATTTTTATTTCTGTATCACACTGCAATGTGATACAGACACTCTTTTGCAGTAAAATGTACAGCCTATGATCATTTGGGCCAATTCAGTTGGAAGCCTGAGGGCCAACAGAACTTGGTCTGAGGACCACCTTTGATCCCTGGGCCATATTTTTGGACACCCCTGTAAAAAGTAATGCAAGTTAGCTGGATCTATGCACATTCGTGTCAGGTTTTAGTCTGTGTGAATTGTTTAAACATTCCCAAATGCTGTACACTGATGTTTCCTTTCCCACAGTAACAAAGACAAACCTGTCTGTTCACGAGGACAAGAACAGAGTCCCTTATGTCAAGGTGAGACTGCAGAGAGCACACATCTGCACCAACTGCTTCAAGTATTACATCAAGATCAAGATCAATGATAACGTACTATGTTAAGAGAGGCCTGACCAGTACAGAGTCCTGACCAGTGCAGAGGCCTGACCAGTGCAGAGTTCTGACCAGTGCAGAGGCCTGACCAGTGCAGAGTTCTGACCAGTGCAGAGTTCTGAGGCAGACCAGTGCAGAGTCTGACCAGTGCAGAGGCCTGACCAGTGCAGAGTCCTGACCAGTGCAGAGTCCTGACCAGTGCAGAGTTCTGACCAGTGCAGAGTCCTGACCAGTGCAGAGTTCTGACCAGTGCAGAGTTCTGACCAGTGCAGAGGCCTGACCAGTGCAGAGGCCTGACCTGACCAGTGAGGGACTTGACCAGTGCAAAGACCTGACCAGTGGCATTTCCTTTGATCAGAGCTCTGTCCAGTCTGAAGCAGTCCAGTTAGACACGGTGTTTTATTGGAAATGTATTAAACATCAGTGTGAGCGTATTACGGCTTCAAACATGTGGCATGTTCAGAAACATGAGAATGTCATAGTGACACTGGTGCCCAAATATTTGCCCATTTGTTGCACTAATATTATGTCCATAATGATGAATAAGAGGTGTCACATCCATGTTTACAGAGACAGAGCAGAGGCTGAATAGTTGTGTTGTTGTGCTCGTGTCCCCAGGGCAGTACTGAGCGCTTCGTGTGCACTCCAGAGGAGGTCATGGAAGCAATAGATGAAGGCAAGAGCAACCGCCACGTGGCCTTCACAAGTGAGTGCTGCTCATGGGGTCTGTCCCGGTCTGCTGACTGCTCTGTGAGGAGGAGAGAGAGGGACTACTTTTTATATCACAAACAAACACTTCTGATGATCCATTCAATGTCAGAGTTTAATCATTTTTGGCATCATTTATACATCATTACATTCTAATGTCGGAGAATAGTACTTAGTATGTATTGCTAGAGCTGCGCAATATATCGCAAAAGTATTAATATCGCAACTGACTGATGCAATAATCAGTATTGTAAAAAGTTACATACTGTTGCTTTAAAGCTGATTTTGTTAATGATTTTTCTTATTAAGTCCAAAATTAACCTTGATTTACTCCTGGTTTCTGTAAATATTTTGTTTTATTATAACTGAACTTACTGAGGCTAAAAGTATATTGAAATATTGCAAAAATATCAATATCAAACTTCTTAGCAGCCATGTTGTGTATCACAAATGTTTCCTATATTATGCAGTCCATTTCCTGCAGTAGTAGATCTATGAGCGATGTTGTTGTGTGCTTCACAGACATGAACGCAGACAGTTCCAGGAGCCACAGTATCTTCATCATCAACATCAAACAGGAGAACACTCAGACGGACCAGAAGATGACAGGGAAGCTCTATCTGGTAGACCTGGCAGGGAGCGAGAAGGTACAGGCTCTGGGTGCCAAAGTTCCTGATCAAATCTATGATGTGGGAAACTTCGTGCTATAATTTGACAGACTTTCTCATCTCTACAGCCAAATTACAAATGATTTTATCCAGTGTATTGACTGGGGTGGTACTGGGGTGAATGATAAGAGTTGTCATTAGTGCAGTAGTGTAGTGTACCTGCTCCTTTGGCTGTGTTCAGGTGGGGAAGACTGGAGCAGAGGGCACAGTTCTGGACGAGGCCAAAATGATCAACAAGTCTCTGTCTGCCCTGGGCAATGTCATCTCTGCTCTGGCTGAAGGCTCGGTGAGGGGAAAACACACACAATATTGTCATCTTTTTACAGAGTATTAGCAAAGTACTTATAAATGTTGACTACAGCTAATGCCGTTTTTAGCTTTACACCATCTATAGCAAAATAAAATGAAATTCTGTCAAATTCAGTTTTTAGACTTCTTGTTGTGGTCATCTTTGACATGTAGATTTTTTTTTTTTAATTCATGGTGCTGTACCTGATTTTTACTGTCTTAAAAATGCAAAAAGCAACTTTCACAATTCTAATGCTGTCTTCAGACTGCGCTGGCATCTGTGGGGTACATACGTCTGCACTAGTGTCTATGGTGCGTTTGAGCGTCAGGCACCCGGGGTGAAAAAAATAGAAAATTTCTGAAATACAAAGGCGTCCAACTACAGGCGTTTGGCACAATTTTGATACCTTCTGAACACAGCATAAGAGACCAGTGCAGAGCGCTGGGATGACCAAGCTAACAATTAGCATGCTAACATGTACTTCCTGGTTGTTGGACAATAAAACGCTTTATAATTAGATGCAGACAGTACACAGCTTATTTATTTTGACCACAACAGCTGCATATACAATATATCTGCACTGGGGCAACACATTTTGCTCAAATACATGGGAAACATCAGGTACAGGCCCTTTAACTCTACATAGTCAAACATGCATTGCTAAATATTGTGAAACAGTTGGTTTCAGTATATTACAATAAGTTGCATTCAAAGTTTAGACCTTGATGATGGCATGGCTCTATAGGAAATATACTGTTTTTGAAAGAAATATCCAATCTTGGACCTTATCATGATTTGTTGGGTTCTGGCTCCACCTACTTGCCATATGAATAATATATCTTTAAGTCCTTTCAGCTGACAGTAATCACATCATGTGGCTAGTCCCAGTAATGACAAATATATTAACCGTAAACCAGGTCAACAAATCTGCAATCTGACACGACACATTATTGTACATTGTTAGCTCCACATAGAGAGTAACGGTGGCTGTGTCAGGCTTATGTTCCGTACAGAGACAGTAAGATGACGCGGATCCTGCAAGACTCCCTGGGGGGAAACTGTCGTACCACCATGGTCATCTGTTGCTCCCCTTCAGAATTCAATGATGTAGAGACCCGCTCCACCTTGCTCTTCGGACAGAGGTACTCGCTAAACTGTAGAGCTGTAGCTGACTCACTCACTCTCAAACTTCTCCTTTCTGCTGTTGTCCCATATATAAGTCCTTATAATTTAAATAAAAATGATTAGTCTATTAATAGACTCATTTTGGCTGATTAAGATAACTTGGACAGATAATCAACTCAGTGATGACTACTACAGCTCTTTTTGTATGTAAATCAGTAAAAACCTAATAAATGACCTACTACTTTTAACTGTATTTCTTAAAGGCTTGTAAATTAAAGGACTGTAAATGTGGGATTTGCCGCTTCAGATTTGAATTTCTCTTATCGGAGCGAGTTAGCTTGTGCAGCGTTATCAGGTCTTCACGCACAATTGGGCTACTTTGAAAAATTGCTGCAGGGGAAAATCTGACTCGGCAGATTGCGGTTTGCTTGGGATGGTTTTAAAACATGTGCAGCTGCAAAATATTACCATATTACATCACTAATTTGGGGATCTCGTCATTAATTACACTACTAGTCAAAAGTCTGTATGCACCTTCTCATTCAATGTTTCTTCTTTATGTTTACTACTTCATACATTATAGATACAAACCGAAGAGATCAAATATAAGAATATAAGTAGAGCAAATATCCTATAATGGTGTTGGGATGTGACCTTCTAGAGCAAAGACCATCAAGAACAACGTGAGCATGAATGTGGAGCTGACAGCCGAGCAGTGGAAGAAGAAGTGGGAAAAGGAGAAGGACAAGAACAAGACCCTGAGGAACACCGTCACCGGGCTGGAGGCGGAGCTGGCCCGCTGGAGGAAAGGTCAGACATACCTCCAGATGGACACAACACTGAGTCAAGAGCTTCTTATGGGTCATAGAAGTCATTTTTACATGTTCATTGTGAACATTACGATTTGTACATCACCACATGAGACAATCCCCTATGTGGTTTTACAAGGGCTAAACTGAAATGACAAAATTCTTATCCCCAACCCAGATGTAGAAAGTAAGAAGGTGCACCAGATCATAATTAAACCAGTACTAAACCAGCACTGAATGAGCACTGAAACTAGCACTGAACCAAGACTAAACCAGAACTAAGTCAGGAATCAACCAGGGCTGAGCTAGAGCTAAACCAGGACGAACCTGGACTCTATTCTAGACTATTGACTATGGTCTTGTACATAACTAGCTGGACTGGCCCTAGCTTTCATGGGGCCCTAAGCTGAATTTGTCTCTGGGGTCCCCGACAGCGGATACCTCCTGGCTCAGCTATTGGTGATTCACATTTGACACATTATGACTCTGCTCTCATCACCTTGACCAGTTGTATTTGTGTTTATATGACCAACATCAGACTGAAAACATCCAAAGTTTCACAACTACTATAGTCACAAGAACAGCTGACAAACATAGGAGGGGGTTCAAAATTTTAAAAATTACAGATATTTTTGTTTCTGGTGGATTTTAATGTGTTCCAGTTGGCAACAGTGGGCTTACATTTACATTATAAAGGGTCCTTACACCGGTGTAAACACATAGCTGTCCTCACCTCTGCTCAGCTCAAAAACAAATGTAGCAGCAGCAGATATTTTGCTACTATATATATATTTGCTACTGTATATATACTATATACTATATAGAACAAATGTAATTGTTTTTGAGGGATATTTAGGCTGCAGTAAACACACAAGCCCTGTGCCCAATAAAACTTGATACAATAGTTTCACTATAAATGTATGGGCTCTTGGGGGCCCTCTGGTGGCCTCTGGGGGCCCTAAGCAGCTGCTTATTTATGACTCTGTTTATAGGCCTCGGACAATGTTAAAATCCAGGCTCCGGTTCTGTTTATCTGTGCATATGACTGAGAGGGTCTTATTTAACTAGACAGAATGTGAATTAATATTTATGTGATATGATGCCCCTGCAGGTGAGACAGTGTCAGTGGAGGAGCAGTTTGACAAAGAGAAAGCCAATGCAGAAGTGCAGGCTCTGGATGTGGTCCCTAACAATGACAAGGCGGCCCCCAGTGCGGCCCCCAGTGCAACCCCTGGAGCTGCAGGGACCGTGCTCACGAACGCCGAGAAGGAGCAGTATGAGGCCAAGCTCGCCAAGCTCTACAAGGAGATGGACGACAAGGTGGGACACCAGAAACACAGATTTATGTTAAACACATTACAGAGATAAGTGCAAGGATAGCTCCAGTAGTGTTAGGCAAATACTGCTTTGGATCCAGAATGTACACTTCTTGAATACTTTACAAACTGGTGAATCGAGCTGCAACAGAGCAAGTGGTGACCACACGGATATCTCCCTGTATAAAAACTATAAAGAGAGATCATTCTGAACCAGACGAGGGCGAATAGTCTCCATGATTCAGACGGTATTTACTGTAAGAAACAAAAAAGACCAAGAAATCCATTCTGACTTTATTAAAGTCCTTTATGAAGGGTACAGGAAGATACATATACATATTTTTGATCAAATCTCCCTTTTAGTACAGCACATATATTAGGTAACAATTTATAATAACTACACCTTAATTAGCCCAAATAAAGTATGAAGAAAGACTTAACTCATAATGAACTAAAAGTTAATTAAGAATGTTTCAAGCTTAGTAACTATGGTACCTATTTAATTCCATAACTTTTAATCCTAGCTCCTTAATGAAGTAGTTGTCTCTGGTCTTGTTCCTCCTTCAGGATGAGGAGATCAACCAGCAGTCCCAGCAGGTGGAGAAGCTGAAGGAGCAGATCTTGGACCAGGAGGAGGTGACACAAGCTGCACTAACACTACACACGAAGCACTTTCTCAGACTACTTCAGGCAGTAGTGTTGAACTTTCAAACTTATCTCAAGACAAAACTGTAAAAATGTATCCTATTAATTATCTTGTTTTACTGACTGCTTACTCCACTGGGAAATTGTGGAAGAAGACCAGGTTCCAGATTAACTTACAAAACCGAAAGAAAGAAGGTTAACTGTACAAAAATAAACAAAAAATTTAAATACAATATGCCTGATCTCTTATCAACTGTCGTAAATGGCATCCAGCGTTAAAGGCGCACTATGAAACTTTTCTGGTGAAGGGTTTGCCACCTGCATGTCACATAGTTATTGCTTGGCCTGGAATTTTCCACAGTATGGCATTAAATGTGCATTTATTAAATCACATGTGAAAAAATCCATGCATTCTACCACGAGTGGAGTCGATTTTCCACAGATCTGACCCGTAATTTGGCCTTGAGATAGATAAGTTCAATGCCACACTTTGGAATATTCAAAACAAAGCAATGAGTTATTTCAATAAGATGCAGATTTGACTCACTGTGATATAAGTTTACTATGTGTACTGTGTGTGCTAGTTGCTGACGTCCTCGCGCCAGGGCCATGACACTCTGCAGACAGAGCTGAATAGGCTGTTAGCAGAGAACGAGGCGTCCAAGGAGGAGGTGAAGGAGGTTCTGCAGGCGCTGGAGGAGCTGGCTGTGAACTACGACCAGAAGAGTCAGGAGGTGGAGAACAAGACCAGGGAGTTTGAGGCTCTTAGCGAGGAGCTCAACCAGAAGTCTGTAAGTCTCTGAGCGAATACTCCCCATGTTATATCACCTTAGCTTTAAAGTTAGACTATACATTTCACTAAAACTTCATTTATATTTAATTATCTATTTTATATAATATATCTATATGTAGCCTCCTAGGACCTGGCGTCCACATATGTGGACAACACATTTTGGGTCGTCTAAGCCACAATGCAAATTTTTAGAAGAAGAATAACAGCAAACAAGAACAGCAACAATGCAAATGTATTCAATGTAGACATTTTTAAGTGTTTAGAATATTAAATTTTTTTTTTTTTTTCCTGTTCCTGTCAGCAGCACTTCACATGAGCCACATTGTTCCAAGAGGCACAACTGTTGTTTCTCATTTTGCTTTTACATTCAGGACAAATGTTGCTGTATTCAGGGTCTTTATAAATAATTTTTTACACTCATCAGGTCTGAATCTGCCTAAATAGTAAAGAGAATTTAATAAAGCATGTCATGCAAGAGCTCGGGACTTAGGAGGTTAAGAATCTAGGCTAGATTTTTGTAGTTAATCAATTTAGGTGAAATTTATAATTTTATTATATAATAATAATTTGGTTGAACATGAGCAGCAGATGTGATATATGTAGATGTGATTCCAATACTGTTACCTAGCAACCATAGTGATAACAAAGGCCAAAACTTGTCAAAAATTCCCAATAGTTATGATTAGACTGATAAAAATAATACAACCTTTATCTGATATTTATCACACATACCTGTGTGTTTTAGAAGATGCATTATGTAACTTTTCTGCTAGTGGGTCTCCATAGAAATAATTTTGACTTGCCTAGACTGTATGACATTGTACTTATCTGTCTTACATAAATGCACTTAAATCTCACCTCTTCACATATCTGACCTGTACGGTGGCCTGGTGACATACTTGGTGTTGTATTGTTCTTTTCCTATGCATTGTGACTTTTAAGCATTGCACTTAGGTCAGCTGAAGTTGTTTTACATGTGCTATGTAAATAAGTACACTTGAAATGAACTTCTTGTCTCCCTGGAGACAGATTTGGTATGTGCCAGGCCCACCAGAAAAAGTTACACTGTGCACTTTTAAAGCACATAAACCTTCACTGAGTTTCATAAATGGCTCTATGAAGTACAGTTATTTATGTCTGTTGTTAAAATTAATTTGTATTTATCCCCCTCACTGTGACCAGCAGAGGGCATCTAACTAACCCAGTCCTCTCTCTTGTGCCTGTCCCAGAGCTCCCTGGCCTCCATCGACTCAGAGCTGCAGAAGCTCAAGGAGATGACCAACCACCAGAAGAAGAGGGTCACAGAGATGATGTCCTCCCTGCTCAAAGACCTCGCTGAAATCGGCATCGCAGTGGGCAGCAATGACATCAAGGTGGTGCTATGATGCAAAGCTTTGGATGAACATGAGTTCATCCAACGTGAACATGTGTGTTCCCTTAGCAACAGGAGAGCAGCGGGGTGATAGATGAGGAGTTCACCATGGCGCGGCTCTACATCAGTAAGATGAAGTCTGAGGTGAAGAGTATGGTGAAGCGCAGTAAGCAGCTGGAGAGCTCCCAGGCAGAGAGCAGCCAGAGGACCAAGGACACAGAGAGAGAGCTGACCGCATGTCAACTACGCATCTCCCAGGTAACAGCGTCTTGCAGGTGACCACATCTGTCCACCATTGAACTCAAGAACAAGATGGAGCATATGTTGTGCATCCACAAGGAGAGTGCTGTACATGGGGATGAAGAGGCCTCTGAAGGGGACTTCACAGCAGATGTAGCGTGAGGGGCTAAGGAGAGGGAGTATGAAATGGTTTGGAAAAGGGCCAATGTCTGTGTTTGTGAAAAAGAATTTTCCCCTCAGGGACAATAAAGTCTAAAGTTTACATATGTAACCACATCTCCCAGGTAACAGCGCCCCCTAGTTAACCACATCTCCTGGACAACCACACCCCCCAGGTAACTCTGTCTCCTCTTTAACCACATCTTCCAGGTACTATATCCCCAAAATAACCAACATTTTCCATGATAATGTTAAATGCACGTCCATAATATGTCCCTAAAATTTTTCAACTTTAACTTAACTTGAGGGTGAGCATCTACACCAGGGGTGTCCAAACTGTGGTCTGGAGGCCAAATGTAACTCCATCCTTTTTATTGTTCGAAGTTTCCTGCTGATATGGCCTAAGGTCTGTAAAGGTCCTACTAAACATAGTTTATGTGCTACTTCACTGCAGCAAGAAGCTAAGATCAAGACTGTGTCAGAGAGCCTACAAAACGTGGAGCAGAAGAAGAGGGAGCTGGAAGAGACCGTGGACTCTTTGAATGAGGAGATAGTCCGTCTCAAAGCCCAGGGAGAGCTCAGCCTGGCCCAGGGCCTATCAGGTACATGCACACACTGCACTAGTCAGGTACACACACCCATACGCACACACACAGCCTGCACATGTCAGGTACACACACACACACATATGCACACACACACACCACCTGCACATGTCAGGTATACACACAGCCTGCACATGTCAGGTACACACACACTATCTGCACATGTCAGGTACACACACAGCCTGCACATGTCAGGTACACACACACTACCTGCACATGTCAGGTACACACACACTACCTGCACATGTCAGGTACACACACACTACCTGCACATGTCAGGTACACACACAACCTCATGTCAGGTACACACACACAGCCTGCACATGTCAGGTACACACACACTCCCTGCACATGTCAGGGTACACACACACAGCCTGCACATGTCAGGTACACACACACTACCTGCACATGTCAGGTACACACACACTACCTGCACATGTCAGGTACACACACACTACCTGCACATGTCAGGTACACACACACAGCCTGCACATGTCAGGTACACACACACTACCTGCACATGTCAGGTACACACACACAGCCTGCACATGTCAGGTACACACACACTACCTGCACATGTCAGGTACACACACACAACCTGCACATGTCAGGTACACACACAACCTGCACATGTCAGGTACACACACACAACCTGCACATGTCAGGTACACACACAGAGGGCAGCAGTGGATGGGGCCGTTGGAAATGCCCTAATTAAATGCAGAACATTTATGTATCTAACTATTATCTTACCCACAAGAACTTTTTTACTGACCACACTCACCTGGGCGACTGTTCACTTCTCTCTAATGGTGGGTAAAGATGATTCTCATGTTTTGATCCTTATTCAGAGAAAGTCAACGCCACAGACAAGGAGAACGAGAGCCTGTCTGACAACCAGTCTGTAACCAAGGTGAGCACTTATCATACTGTTAGATCTATGAAGGGTTAAAATGCACCATAACCCTGTGTTTCATTGTGTGTTTTTCCCCAAACAGCCTTCATTAAAAGCCTTCTCCTTTAAGGTAAGCACCTGCTCTGTCACAGTACACACGAGAGGGCCCTTTGTAAGCGTGTGTGTGTGCTGCGTTTGTTCATTAGGATGCGGTAGAGAAGCAGATCCGCTCGCACAGAGAGGCGCATAAGGAGCAGATCAGTAAGCTGAGGGACGAGCTGGACAGCAAGGACAAGCTCATCGCAGACATCCAAGAGTAAGACCCAATACTGCCCTCTACGGGTCTTTTTCATTATGTCCTCAGGTTATACAGTCACAGTTTAGTCACATTCACTGTATTCTGGAAGTTGTTGTGGGGGAAATTATGTCAGTAAGAGTGGAAAAATGTAGTTGAAATTACTCTTAAAAGTCTTCATGAGTCAGTGGTGCAGTCTGTAAGCGCCCACCAGAAGTTAACTGGTTCAAAAAGTGTTTACGCTCAGACACTTTCCCTCTCCAGTTTCAGTTATGTGGCTGGTTATGACAGGGTGGGCCACCGTTGATAAAAGGCAAAGGTTTTCACAATTATTTTCCAACCATTTACTAATAAATAATAATAATAAAAATGCCAAAAGTTTGTCATTATAAGTCACATCTTTACTTTCTCCTCTTTTAACTCTCAGCCATTTCTCAATAGGATTCTCATGGTTTACTGTACATAATTCCTTTGGCACAGAAAAGTAATAGATAAGAGATAGTTGTCATTAATAACTCTAAATTGATTGGTTTTTTTAATATTTTAATACTATATATTCAGTTAAAAGTATAATGATTCGGGCTGCGTTCAAACATGCACATACCACCACATTAAAATGGGACTAAACCTGGAACTAAACCTACACTAGATCAGGACTAGAACAGGACCAAACTAATCTACATCAAACCCAGGACCAAAGAGGTGAATAAGTAACCTTTGACCTAAAGCCCCTCTCCCACATTTGTGTAGACTAGTCTGAGGTGTGTGTGTGTTTAGGCTGAACCAGAAGATCACTCTGGAGCAGGAGACCCTCAAAGTGGAGCATGAGAAGCTGAAGGCAGCAGACCAGGAGAAGAGCCAGCAGCTCCAGGAACTACAGTAAGACCTGCCCCAACTATGACTAATACTGGAGGCTCTGGTGACTGAGTACATTTAGATCCACCACCAGTGTATTCAGAATCAATGGTTTTATTATTCATGATTTCACATGTACATTTGAAATGTACATGAAATTGAAATATGCAAGCACAAACCTGAGATCTTTGTAAGTACGACTCCCTTTTGAGGAAAAGGGCATGTTGTACGGATACTGTCTCATGTAACAGATATATCGTTTTATTATACATTATGGATGTTCTGAATATTCTTGTGCAGAGCTCTGCAGGACAGAAGAGAACAGGCCAGACAGGACCTCAAGGGCCTGGAGGAGACAGTGGTGAGCATTACCACATTTAAATGGCCTTGCACCTTATCATTATAGTATATATCTGGATGATATAGTGCTGATTAAGCTTTACTTTCATGTATTTCATTAATGTCACGAAACTGACTACACAAGCAATGAACAGACTCAGTCTCCTGTTTCATGTGTCTCAGGCACGAGAGCTGCAGACTCTGCACAGCTTGAGGAGGCTCTTCGTCCAGGACCTGTCCTCCAGAGTGAGAAAGGTACACGGCTCTGTCTCATAAAACCCACTTGTGCTTCTGTACAGAGCTGTCTGAATAAAGTCTACAGGACAAAAATATTATCTGGTCATTTTCTAAAACCATAATTGTATCAGTGACGTGCGGTGAGGTTCGTGCCTGGTGAGGCACTGATGTCGTCACAATCAGATTTACAAACATATAAACCAGGTGTCAGTACATTTGGCCCCGGGTCAGTTTCTCTCCCAGTGACTTGGGGCCAGAATAAAAAAGAATTTCAAATAAAAGTTCCAAAGTCCAAGCAAGCTGGTTTTGTATTGTTTTTTATCCTTATTTTGGTTCCCCAATTTTCAGTAGATTGAAGTAATTCAATTTCTTACTATTTTGTACATCTCTGTTTGAAAAGAGCGAGTCTTTCGTCCCGTCGTCTGGAGCAAACCATTTAGCTCCTTTAGCGTTGGTCTCGGTCCTTTAGTTATAACCTTCTGCTTTGACTGAAAGTCCAGTTTACAAAACTGCTTGAGCTTTAATATGTATCTTCCTCCATTTAAAAAGTAGGGCCAGTCATGAAGAAAAAAGTGAATTGCTAAAGTTGACTTGCTGACTCTAAATTGTATTTTATGAGGCCCCTATTCTGCGGGAGTTACAAGAATCCCTGGGCTCACGAGCACCCCCTAACATGAGGCAGGGTAACTGCGTGCCTCACCCGGCGCCTTTTCTCAGCCGCTATAATGTGTTCAGCCCTTAAAGAGTTAAAACAGTAGCTTAGCTACAGCACAGTCAGTCCATGTGAGGCACGAACGACCTGTGCCTCACCGCACGTCTCTTCTCAGGATTTCAACGGTAAACGTAAAAATTCAGTGATTTTGAGTAAAAGCCTCACCTGCCTCACCTGACCACACGTCACTGAATTATGTAATGTAAAACACTGAATGCACTTTTCCGACCTGTGTGTCTACTGCAGAACTCTAAACTGGACTATGACGACCCGGAGAGCAGTGCTGCTCAGAGACAGAAGATCAACTTCCTGGAGAACAACCTGGAGCAGCTGACCAAGGTCCACAAGCAGGTGACCACATGAACTTATAGAGTACACATTTCAGATAAATATTATGTACAAACCAGGCTCTGTATGTCCCTCAGCTGCTCCGGGACAATGCAGACTTGCGCTGTGAGATCCCCAAACTGGAGAAGCGTTTCCGGGCCACGATCGAGCGGGTCAAGGCCCTGGAGATCGCTCTAAAAGAGGCCAAGGAGAACGCCGCCAAGGACCGTCAGCGCCACCAACAGGAGATGGAGCGCATCAAGGAGGCCGCGGTCAGACCCAAGAACATGGGCCGGAGAGCCTCCATAGGTTTGTCACATTAAATGATGTTCAAAAATGTTTAATATCAGGACACTTTAATACTTTAAGTTACATTGTTTTTATCCATTTTTTATTCCATATTATTAAGACTGTTATTGTTTTACTCTTAACTAACCATCATCTGCAAATTAGGACCAAATATATTTTCATTCTTTATCCACACATTGTTCATTTGATTCATGTTTGATATCCAAAACTCACTAACATGTCTGTGTGTTATTGTCCAGCCAAGCCCATCCGCCCAGGCCAGCTGCCCGGAGCCCCCAGCCCCGGAGTGACCCGCACCAGCCTGCTCAAGGCTGGCAACAGGCAAGAGCAGGCCTCCTCCTGGTCCCTCTCCTCTTTGTTGTTCAAATCTGATGGATGATGCTGTGCTGTTCTCTCTCTGCAGCTGCTTTGTGGATGAAGAGTAGGCTCCTCTGTTCGGGCTGTAGATAGGAGCTCCAACAGTACGTCCAGAGGAGAAGGACACTAGAACTAGTCCACATGCCCCACCAGGACTAGCGGGTTTGGTTCTCTTCTTGTGCTTGGATTTGGGCTGAAGGATTGCAAAATGTTTCTAGAATCATGTAATACTCAATTTTTGAAGTACGATAATTTTCTCCACAAACAACAAAGTCTCCTGCCTTTTTCTGCATAAAACTGCTAAGCCTGTAGTTTAGATCTGTACAAACCTGTTCTTAAATGTGAGTCTGGTATTAGTTTGTCAGTTCATATTTTAGTTTTTTGTCAATTCTTCTGCACAAGTTTAAATGTTAACAGAATCCTATTCTTAAAATATAAATTGCAAATACAATCACAATCACAATGGTTGTCAGTTAGATATTTTCTCTGGGCACTCAAAACACCAAGAAACCACTCACCCATTATCCATACACTCAAGTACACACTGGAGGCAATGTGGTTGAACTCTTTGCTAACAAATAAACAAAAAACTAAAAGGAGGATACATAACAATTACACATTAACTACTACAATTTTGCTACAATATTTAGTGTTTTCAACTATTGGCAGACAGAGATGCAGCACAAAATTATAGGCCCTGGGAACAAACCTTGTTGCTGTATGATGGATGCAAATTATATTTCGTGAGGGGCCCTCATTGATGATGTTTTACCTGACCACATTTTGTTCACTAATATTTTATTAAATTGATATGAATTTATCTGCATTTAACAGGGGGAGGACATGGAGTGAGTTTTGATTTGTTTTTCACTCTTGAAGATGCTGTTTAAATTAGGCCAGCACCATATTTGGCAGAAATATTAATATTGCATTACTAGCTGATGCAATCCGCTCAGTAGCCAAGAAAATAAATATATATTGCAACAACACAAACTTCGTCACTTTACAAAAGTGTTCTGTGTAAGGAAAGTAAAATGGACAAAAAGGCAGGTTTTATTCTCAGTTTTCTTTCTTAAGTTCTACATGAGGCTTGAGGTGATCTTGGTTTTTGCTTTAATTTGACTGAACTTATTAAGTATATTAAATATCACAGTAATACTGCTATCGCAATACAAACCATTACCGAGTATCGTGCAGCCCTAGTTTACATGCATCTCTCTGTATAAAGAGGACTTTTTGTTCAAAATTTGCTTTTGAGAGCTTTTGTCAGTGCCATGCTGCCTTTCAGTCGATTAATTGATGCACAGGACATGCATTTAGTCGACCAAAAATGTTTCTAGTCAACTACAGCCCTAGTAAACAAGTACCATTGAACCCCCCCAGTCTGATGCTCCTGGTGGAAGATACTTAGAACAAAAATACCAATATGAAAACTGAAAAGCTGGATTGGTGAGTCTTTATTGAAAATGTTCTCAAGCTGAAGTTTTAGTTTTAGTAAATGTACCCAATTCTTCTAAATATAAATGTGATTCTTACATACTTCTAATGCCTTAGTACACAGCCTTTTTTTTTTTTTTGAGCTTTCTAATTTCAGTCCAGACCTGTTGGTTATCTAACTGCATGCTTATTGGTTAACTTTGTCTTATTTTTTGGAGCCAAAGGCACTACAAAAGTCACATTTCTTCAGATATAAAGCTGGTGCATCAGCGAGCACCTCCTGAACCCAAAGACAATACAGTGATGTACATTATGAGTTATTCTGATCACTTCAAATCAAACAGTGTCATGATTTTTCCATTTACTCAGTCTGATGACCATGCCCCAGTTAAATACATGTTTTACCAAAAAGAATGTTTTTAAACATTATGTGTGCAGTACAGATTTCTATTGCAGATAATAAAATACACAAAACTGCCAAAACAGAGAACAGTCTTTCATTGTGCAACGGGCACTGACATAACGTCTCATCCCGACAGTTTTACCTGCAGTGGGCGCCAGAGAGCATGTTTGACATGCATCTATGGGGGGTCCTTGTAATAACTATGGGCATGAGGAGCACTGCCACTGCACAGAAAATATTCAAATACAGACATCTACTGCTTGCATTTAGTACTCTTGAAATCACCTGCAGCCCATCAGTGTTCAGAGCTCATGCAGACTCTGGAAGTGGCCTTAATAAGACGACCAGGTCCACATGTGATTGTAGTTACTGTTAAGGAGCTAAACATTAAGCATTAAATTGCATTTTTGCCTTAAATTACTGTTTTTAGTTGTCTACTGTAATCCTTTTTTTTTTTTTTTTTTTTTTTTTTATCATTTTAGTGCAAACTAGGTGAATTTGCAGCTTTGTGTATAAAAATGTGTGTGTCCTGCTCCAGGGCCTCTGCAATTTCAGGTATTTGGTGTTACACTGACTGCCCTGAGTACAGCCTGTTTGTAATCAATCACAGAGTTTTGAAGTGTGGATACCTGTTAGACCAATCACACTGTTACTCATACCACCAGACTCTGCCTCTCCTCCCCTCACTCTCCCCTTATGACCACACTCACACCAAGAGCGATAAAAACTCTTCCCTGTGTCAGTCCTACAGGCACTGCCCAGTTTAGCTGCTCTGTTTCAAATGTGGTTTTGGGCGGAATTTAGGTGTTTATTCCCACTTTAAGTAGTCAACCTATTAATGTTATATTAGTAAAAAAAAAAAGACCAAAAAAAGAAAAACAAACAAAATTTTAATCCGCTGATGCTATTAGAGCATTGTTACCCAACTAGAGAGCAAATATTTGAACTGCAAAGTACTATCAGAAGGAGCCTGTTTGCATGTTCTCCCTGTGTCTGCGTGGGTTTCCTCCAGGCGCTCCGGTTTACCCCATCAACCCAAACTACACACAAAAGGTAAAATCCTCCAGCTAAGGTAGTACTGGCCAAGACTAGCAACAACAAAATCTGAAGATGGGTCCCTCGAGTACTGTGCTGTGGTGCTCACTGCTCCTGAGGAAATGCCCCAGTGCCACTGAACCATGAGAGGACAAATTCTCTATGTGGACAATAACGTGAACCTTAACCTTAACAAGCTTGTGTACACACCACAACACCACTGGCCAACTATATGCAAGGATATTTAAACTTACTAACGGATTACCAACACAGAAATTAGACCAGGTACTTCAGGTAAAAAATGGAAAAAGGCTGGAAGGCTCTAGACAAACCTGAACCCAGTTTCACCTGTGGAGAATGTCCCTGTGCTCTCCTCTTTGCACCACCAGAGGTCGCTATAACATTATCATGTTGTTGTGGGCTTATAGAATATTCATAAAGCAGCTAACGCTTGCCTAAAGTCAAACTGATTAATTTTAAGATTTCACAATCACAATAAAATACTTAGTCCTACATAGACCTGTACAGTGAGGCCCCCATTACCCCAGACCATCCATAATCAATCATTCATAACTCCACTGTCACTGCCAAACTGAACAAAGACACACCGCCCCTACACAAAGGAATATCAATAATACATATTTAATCTTTAAAGACAAGAGATGATTTGTGCACCAGAGAGGGTGGAGGCACAGAGAAGGTGGAGGTAGAGAGAGGGAGGCACAGAGGGAGTGAGGCACAGAGAGAAGGAGGTACAGAGAGGGTGAGGCATTGAGAGGGTGGAGGCACAGAGAGGGTGAGGCACAGAGAGGGTGAAGCACAGAGAGAGTGAAGCACAGAGAAGGTGAGGCACAGAGAGGGTGAAGTACAGAGAGGTGAGGCATAGAGAGAGTGAGGCACAGAGAGGGTGGAGGTAGAGAGATGGAGGCACAGAGAGAGGGAGGCACAGAGAGGGTGGAGGCACAGAGAGAATGAGGCAGAGAGAGGGTGAGGCACAGAGAGGGTGAGGCATTGAGAGGGTGGAGGCACAGAGAGGTGAGGCACAAAGAGGGGTGAAGCGGACAGTGAGAGAGGTGAGGCATAGAAAGAGGGAGGCACAGAGAGGGTGAAGCACAGAGAGGGTGGAGGCACAGAGAGGTGAGGCATAGAGAGAGTGAGCACAGAGGGTGGAGGCACAGAGAGGGTGAGGCACAGAGAGGGTGAGACAGAGTGGAGGCACAGAGAGGGTGGAGGCACAGAGAGTGGAGGTACACAGAGAGGGTGAGGATTGAGAGGGTGGAGGCACAGAGAGGGAGGCACAAAGAGAGGGAGGGTGAGGCACAGAGACAGGGTGAGGCACAGAGTGAGTGGAGGCACAGAGAGGGTGAGGAGTGGAGGCACACAGAGAGGAGGCACAGAGAGAGTGAGGCACAGAGAGAGTGGAGGCATAGAGTAGAGAGGGTGAGACAGAGTGGAGGCACAGAGAGAGGAGTGAGGCACATGGAGTGGTGGAGGCACAGAGAGGGTGAGACATAGAGTGGAGGTACAGAGAGGGTGGTGGCAGAGTGGAGGCGCAGAGAGGGTGAGACAGAGTGGAGGCACAGAGAGGGTGAGACGTGGAGTGGAGGCACAGAGAGGGTGAGACATAGAGTGGAGGTACAGAGAGGGTGAGGCATGGAGTGGAGGCACAGAGAGGGTGAGGCACAGAGAGGGTGGAGGCACAGAGAGGGTGAGACATAGAGTGGAGGCACAGAGGGGGTGGATGGGGCTGGTCACTGCACTGGTCACTTCATTGGTCACTGGGCGGTCCTGTGCTGTGGTGCTCCGGTGCTGTGGTGCTGTGGTGCAGGTTGGCCGTGACAGACAGACGGGCGGGGCGATGTGCACGCTGCAGCTCTGTGCACGTCTGAGCACGGTGACCATGGTGACCAGCCCCCAGACGAGACCGGAAAAGAGATGCACTAACCTTTCAAAATAAAACTAAGAGAGCAGATTGGTGCAAGCACACATCAGAATAAACATACCATAAACAAACCATAGACAGTCTGTATATATACTTCTATACTTTATACAGTCTCTGGGTTGAACACGAAGAGAAAAAGACCGACTGCACTCAATCATTATGCTTGTTTCACTCAGAGATATTTGTCTATAACGACACAATATGCATCAATTGATATGACTGGCAAGTGTCTACAAACTATGTGCTAAACATCACTGCATTCAAGGCTTAAACCGCTGAGCTAAACGTTAGACCCATTCATAAAAGTTAAACCCATTCATACCTCGATCTGGTATGTCCAAAACAAAAAAGAAAAACTAAACTCTGACTTTATTTTGTAATGCGGACAGTACCGGAAGTAGCGCGCGCCTTGTTTCTCGACGCATTGACGTAGAGAGCGCGTGAGGCGGGGGAATGCGAACACGAGCCCCGACGCCACACACACACCACCACCACACTACAGCACACTACACCATCCAGCAGCCAGCGCACTGAGCACGCAGAGGGAGATCTGGATCCAACTTTCCGCGGACTATTTGTGCGCTCTCACCCGGGGACGGACGACGCAGGAGCGGGCTTGTTCATGTAAGCGTGGATGTTTTGGCGCAGGTCGTGTCCGTAGTTACGCGCACGGCTATTGGCTTGAGTTACTTTGTTGCTATGCACGGGGAACCTGCAGTGCTTTTGTCCGCTCTCTGGAATTTCGCCCATTTTAGAGTCAGATGCTGGGGTAAAAAAAACCCAAAACATGTTATTTTGGTGCATTTGCCCGCATTTGGATCTCCACGTGATCGCATCCACCTCCGCGCAGGCTGCGGGGTGTTTCGGTTGACGTGCCCGCCTTGGGGTGCGCTCCCTCCGGGCATGAACGTACCGTCGCTGCCCTTCCCTTGATCCCAGTGGAAGTCCCGTGGCTCTTTGTTGTAGTCTGGCTGGATTAAAGCGGGTAAAGGGAAGTTATGTGGTTGTTTGGCCCTGGTTCTGATTGTTTACTCTGTTCAAGGTAGGGTGAAATGTGAAATGTCTGGGAAGTTGTCTTTGTTGTGTGCAGACTTCACAGGTTGTGCATAGGCCAGCTTTTATGATCATCTTTATAGAAATGAGCAGATTCACAATAATAACTTATCTAAGATGTTTACTGTGAAGTGCAGAAGAAACTAGCACTGGATTAGATGTTCTACACCAGAATTTAAAACCAGCAGCCAGTACAAAACCAGGACTAACCCAGTGTCAAACCTCCAAATCTCAACTAGGTTATTGTAGATAGTCCAAACTAGAACCAAATTAGTGCTGGACCAGGACTAAACCACATCATGACTACAGCAGGACTATTCGGTTGTCTAACCAAGAACTGAATCAGTAGGCTGCTAGACCAGGACTAGTACCAAATCAGGTCCAAATCTGCACTGGACCAGGATTAAACCAGTACCAGACCAGACTATTCCTTAACCAATACCAGAACTAAAGCAGTACCAGACCAAGACCGAAGCAGGGCTATTGCAGATGATTTAAACCACTACCAAATAGGACAGGACTATTTCATTGTCAAACCAAGAACTGAATCAGCAGGCTACTAGACTTGGACTAAAGCGGTACCAGATTAGGATTGAATCTGTACCAGAATTGCACTAAATTAGTACTAAACCAGGACTAGGCCAGCACCAGGCCTTGACTAAACCAATACCCGACTAGGACTAACATAGTACCAGTCCAGGACTAAACTAGTACCAGTCCAGGACTAAACTAGTACCAGTCCAGGACTAAACTAGTACCAGACCAGGACTAAACTAGTACTAGACCAGGATGAAACTAGTACCAGACCAAGGCTAAACCAGTATCAGAAATGGACTAAACCAGTACCAGACCAGAACTAAAGAAGCACGTGACCAGGACTAAACCAGTACCAGACCAGGATTAAAGCATTACCAGAATTGGACTAAACTAGTACCAGACCAAGGTTAAACCAGTACTAGAAATGGACTAAACCAGTACCTGACCAGGACTAACCCAGTACCAGATCAGAACTAAACCAGTACCAGACAAAAACTAAACCAGCACTAAATCCCAAGCTAAAGCAGGACTAAGTCAGTGCTAAACCAAGTCTAAACCAGGACTAATTTCCAAGACTGCAATAACACAATGAACGAGTTGCCCATTCACAATTTTTCTGAATAGTGTTGATTCTGCAGTAACTTCATTGTGCTGTGTTGCTGTCTTCATTAGAGCTCCTATGCCCCCACCCCCTTCCCATACCCCCTTGGACCACTAACTGGTCTAACGGCAGTTACTCCAAGTCCTTAGTTTTAAAGTACACAATTTGTGCCGTAGAGCCCATTAGATAACGTATATAGCTGTCGTATGAGGAGCAGTGGGTTTCATAGCATGGACGGTGCACAGCTCACATCTGTTTTGAATGAGGCTGAGGGGAGAGGGGGGGGACAAAGGCACTATGTCGCTGCAGATGGGCAGACTCAAGAGCCCCCCAATGGTCCCCCCAGTGGTCCCCCCTTATGGTATTTGTCTTAGTTTCAGTTTTAGCCGAGCCACTGCCCCCACCTCCCCATCAGCCTGGAGCCTACGTGGTTTTATTCATATGGGCGGGACAGGCACAGGGCTTTGATTGCTGCTAATTTGCAATTGACTGTGTTGTGAAATGCAGGATTTTGAAGCAACAGTTAGGTTAGATCTAGTCTCTAATTAGTGATGGTTTCTAAAAGAGTGGGGCATTTTGGAGCTTTCTACCATGCTATAACGTTGTTCCCTCATCAAAAACATGCCTCATGCCTCAAGATGTTTTAGATGTCATCCATTTTTGAGTAGCAATCTCTCCCGGGCCCTATTCAAATCGTTTTTGCAGTTAGCAGTACGAGCCTGTGCAAAGCTCAGCGCACAAGTCTACGTCACGACAATTCTCCATGAATATAAAAATGATGATACAAAACAATACACTTCAACTTGACAAACCTGATGCAGCAGTTTCATTAGTAGGATGCGTGCTGATTGTGATACTGCTCTGAAGGGGGACGCGGAGAGTAAAGGCAGGTTAGACTATCCCCATATTAATGCTTTGGTTGGAATGTTCTACTATACGGCATTAAGCATTAATCTTGTATTTATTTAGAAGACTGACATTTTAAAACTTACTCTCTCAAAATCTAACTTGTAACTTGGCTTAATGACACATTGTGGTACATGTGGAGCATTAACTTTTCCATGATTATAGATTCATCCTAAAATCAGTATCTGACATTGTTTTTTCAGAACTCTGTCATGGATGTGTTAGTTCTTAGCACATGTTGGGAGCATGGTGAGATCTGTGACCTGTCACAACCTGTCCAAATAGCATGGATTTATATATGAGCAGATGGCAAGCTTGTGTTTCTTCTGTTGCATCACAGTGAGATTTAGTATTGCTGTATTGTTCATAATATTTGTTAGGGCCATTTTCACAATTTTAATGTCCTATTTCAAAACGAAAATCAAATGTTGCACACGGACCCTGCAGGCCTTTATTTATTTAGTCGATTAATCAGCCCATGGTGTCTTACAGCAAAAAGGAGTTAAGTGAGTTAGATATTGTTTGGTATTAAACTCATGATTCACAAGTTTAATCTGTCTTTATATAAATTTATTGTTTCCTAGTACTTTTTTCTGCATAAGTAGTTATTTTTGCATAAACTCCTGTGCTGGTGTCTTGTGAGTGCAGTTTGGCTCACACCCCCTCTTTAATCGACTAATTGTTCGGCAGGACAAGAATTTCTTCAGTCATCTAAAGCCCCAATGCAGTGGTGCAGTACAGCCGCGTACACCCTGTTGCTGGTTGGTTTGCTCTCGTCCAATCAGATTTTGTCTCAGTCCTCCTGAGTCTCTCCTCTGCACTGCCGCGTGGTTCTTCAACGGTCTCATCTGCTTTGGAATGTACTCTCCAGACCAGCTCCTGAGCTCGAGGACCTGGGCTAGTTTTGATATTAGTTTTTGTATAGATTAGTATCTGATTTGTTATACTTTTGCTTGTAATATATTAACTGAGATTCAAGTATTGCACTGTAAACCCAAGTATTAGACTGTAAAACACAAGTGCAAAAAATGTGAATTTCTTTGGAAGATTTCACTTTTTTGACAGTTTTTCTCTTCATAGCAAATAAACCCAATTTTCCATATTCAAAAACAACGATTTCTGCATTATCTTGTAACCTGTGTAAGGCTTGTCAGAAGTATTGAAAATCAAATGCTGATTAATACTAAAAGCATTATTGGAAGTAGAGACTCATTTTAGCAGGTATCGATACTTATAAAACTTCACAGGACAGAAATGAAGCTTTCCTGAATAGATTTTCGAATGATCTTGAGCTGCATCAGAACAATTATAAGACACATCGACTAGTGTAAACCCATGGACCACTGTTGAACCTACCTCGATTTAAAACGCATTTCAGTCTTGAGTCATCATTACTCTTAACAGCAGGTACAGTGTTGACTCAGACTGGGCAGTGCTGAGGTGAGTCCTGGGGTTTTGTGGTGGATCTCGTCTGGTCTGAACATGATCCAGTTTTGTCACGGTTCTGGTTTATGGAGGAGCATTCAGATGTGCGGTCTATATTTGGACTGTGAGCTGGAGCGGACCGCTGTGAGCCAGAGGTGCTTAAGTTTTATGGGCTGAGGTGAGGAGGAGAGACTTGGGTAGACTTGTTTTTAGATGTGGGTAGCTGACAGTTGCATTATGAGGAAATGAAGTAGAAATTACTATCGAAGTTATATTTTTGTGTAAATGTAGTAAATGTTCAAATTTGCTGTTGTTGGAAATGATTGTCTCTGCAAGGAAATCTTTTGCTTTTGATAGATTCTGACTTAAAGCAATTAACCATTTAAAAAACTTATTACATTTCTAACTTAAAGCAAAACTATGTAAGTTTCTAGAGATGGCATGTGACCTGCATTATTCCATGGAAATAGAAAGTTAAAAGAATCTTTCTAAAGATTCTCCATGGATATATATACGTTTTCTGCCACTGTGGAATCTATAGCCAAAGGAACAATATTTCCACTGAAACAAACAGGAGGCATATTTTTTCAGTGCAATGAAAACAGCTTTGGCTAAAAAGTATATAATAATAATGTTTTTACGGTTTTAAAAATACCAACAAATGTCAGATATGAAACCTGTCCCCTCTCCCTTCAGCTGGTCTTTGTCCAGGCTTCACCTTTGCTCTCTGGCCTTCTTCTGTTGGGGCAAAGCTGGCACACTATCAGACAGCAGTAACATGGATAGCATCGAGTTGTGATATGTGAGGATACAACAGAGCAGCTATGTAGCTTTTATATATGGGGACAAATTGGGGAATAATTGGAAATATTTAGTTCTACATGCACTACTTTTAAGAACACATAGATTTGAAGACAAGAGAAGCATACCTAGATACAGTAAGAAAATGCAAACTCCACACCACTTAAAATCAGTGGAGTAACATAGCCCTGTCCCCTGGTGCTCTGTCCATTATCTGTCCCCCGTGTCCTTGCACCCTGCTGTCGCCTGTCCTGTGGTAGTGATCTTATCATGACACTTCTCTGATGGTATGAAAACCTCCAACACCTTTCTTCCTCTGCTCTGTCTACATCAAGCAGTCTCTCCATTCCCAAACCCTCTGTGCTCAGCTTGGGGGAGGGAGTGTCAGGTCCTGGTCTTTGCAGTCATCTGGGTAATGCTGGTTGGTGCAGAGTGGACAGTTGACCTATGGTGTAACACTGGCAACAATGGACTTCCTCTATGTAAAAGTAGAAGCCTCTGACATCACCAAACACTGCAGTGGCCAGTTTGGGGGATTTTATCTTTTATTGTTGTGGTGTGGTTTTGCGGTTTCCCCTTAAGTAGTGGAGTGATATTCAAATGCAGCGTGCGCTTTATGTTGCCATCTTCCGCAGTATCTTTATGAATATTATGACCTTCTATCTTCCGCTTACATTTTTTTTCTATTGTTTTTATTTTTTTTCCTGGAATTTTATCTTGCATAATCATAATTTGCGTTCAGTCCATTCATGACAAGGTCACGTGGCGAGGATCTTTGAGCTCCTCTCTCCAGACACTTCTTTAAGCTTCTTTAAGCTCAGAGACATATGTGAGGAGAAGCAGCAACTCTACTCTGAGCTCCTCCTTATGACAAAAAAGGCTGAAATGGTGAATTAACCTCTTCAGAGCAATGCAATTTTGGGCAAGTACATTTCCATTAAATGTCGTACACAGTCGTTACATTCATGCCCTTCTTTATAATGGCATATATTTAGGTTCTCCTGCTGTGACGTTCTTCTGGTAGGCCCCTCTCTGCTGCATGGGTCCAGACATCTCAGACCGTCTCATCTATTCTGGTCCTCTCTCATTCACTTGCTGCAGTCTGTGTTTGTACATATCTATGGCGTAACACAGCGCTGCTTATAGCTCCAGCCTCATGTTCAGAGCACTCTCTAAAAGCACCTGCTACTATCCTCGTCACGTCCAGGAAGTCGCTCCCTTTGCGGCTATTTGTGGAACCAAACTGGGAACATGAGAGGAGGAGAGGAGGGCTAATCGGATAAATATGACACAACAAGGCTACTACATGCACAGTAGGTATAGATCAAGATCTATACCTACTTTTTTCCCAGTAGCCTTGGTCTACCCAGCATATAACCTGCATTATCCTAGTTAGCTGGAACTAATAACAAAATATAAGCATACTACACTCTTCCTGTGCCTGCGGTCCAAAAGTGGCAAGGCCACTGAATACTTTGCAAAATGGCACATTGTTTGTTTTTGCTCTTTAGATAAAAATTCTGCTGGCCATACTTTACCTGCTGCTCTAAAACTAGGCTTGTGTTCCTGTGAGATCCTGCTGTGGTCACATGACTCTGTGGAGGAGTTGAGGACAGGTCACAGCTCTCCTCTGTCCCATTCACAAGCGCTCCTTTGTGACTGGCCCACACAGAGGAAGGCCTGACAATAGGCCCATAGCCTCTGTAAAACAGCCTCATAACACGCAGGCCCATAGCCTCTGTAATACACCCTCATAACACATAGGCCCATAGCCTCTGTAATACACCCTCATAACACACAGGCCTATAGCCTCTGTAATACACCCTCATAACACATAGGCCCATAGCCTCTGTAATACACCCTCATAACACACATAGCCTCTGCCCATAGCACTTTGTAATACACCCTCATAACACACATAGTAATACACCCCATAATACGCAGGCCCATAGCCTCTGTAATACACCCTCATAACACATAGGCCCATAGCCTCTGTAACACACCCTCATGTAATACACCCATATAGGCCCATAGCCCTCTGTAATACACCCTCATAACACATAGGCCCATAGCCTCTGTAATACACCCTCATAACATGCAGGCCCATAACCTCTGTAATAACCACATACCACAGTGTCATAACATCTGTAACAGCCTCATAATATTTGTAAAAGCCACATAACACAGGCTCATAACCTCTGTAACAGCCTCATAATATTTGTAAAAGCCACGTAACACAGGCTCATAACCTCTGTAACAGCCACATAACACTGCATGTATATAATGTTTATCATTTTATAGGAAAGAATGAGCAGGATGCAAAGCACTGGATGAACTGCTACAATATAAAAGTCCTGCAGATCGTTTGTGGCTAACACAGCTTGATTGGGTTGTAAGAGCTGCCTCAACAAGTGAATTACTCTTATTTCACTTATCGTTTGTCTTCATCTTCAGTCTCTCCCTGAATAGTTTGCATTGTAGAGACTGATGCTGTTGTTATTTTAAGCTGGACTTTATTATCCCTGCAGGTAAAATAGCTCTCTCTATTTGACCCATCCTTGAACTAGTACCACTGGGACTACCTGTCAGGAGCAGTGCAGCGCCTGGGGACCTTTTCCATATTTGTACCTGGATCTTGCTCAGGAGTAGTGTTGTCTCGATACAAGACTCGATGCAGTTTCTGATACCATGACATCTTTAGACAATAGAATGCCATTTTCAACATTAAATCATATTCCTTTCTTTTTATTACTACTTTCTATACCAGTTTTAGTATCAATTAGTATCTGATTTTCAATATTTTCGACAACCGTACTGGAATGTCTGGGGACCTTTTCCATTACTGTACCTGGATCTTGCTCAGGAGTACATAGCTGGAGGCAGGATTAACCCCTTGTGCATGTTTGTAGTGTTTAAATGCATTGGTAATCCCACATTCCACATTATAAGCTCTTGTAGGTAAAGTGTTGTTTTAACAGTGGAAATGTGGCCCCCGTGGAGGTATTGTAGCCAGGATGAGTGCAGCGTGTCGGGTCATGTTGTCGCTCCTCGGCCTGGTCGGGTTACCTCCGTGAATATCGTTGCGCTGGGATCACTTACCACAGGCCCGCTTGTGAGGTTAGATTGGGCAGTTAGTGATCACTGTGCTCAGGGGAGTAGTGGGTTAGGCTCAGGAATTGGGGTCACAGTTTAAGTGTGTTGACGATGTCGTACTGGCATGGTTTGTTTTTCTATAATCAACTTTAAATTGCATTATGCCTTCTTAAACCAATAATTTTGAAGATGCCTTGTATGTAGTGGGCTTTAATTAAAAGCTTATTCAGATTGCAATTTAGGTCGCTCACCCTGACCAAAATGTTATATGGTTACAATTAGCAGGAGCACTGTAGACAACTGCATACAAACTGACTGAAAAAATATGGCAGATCATTTAGTTTTGGCATCAGCAGCTAGCAAATCCTACTCAGTTTTCATATTCATGGATTTTTGGGCACATTCACAACTTTATTACAACTTTTTCAGACGCAGAAGGGAAGCTCGGTGGACCTCCAACACACACCAATCAACTCGTGTCTCAGAGCGCCATACAACGATGCAGACGACTCTGTAAAAATATGAAAAGCAAAGTTATATTTGGGGGGGTCAATATTTATCGTGTGTACCTTTACTTTGCACTAGTTTTCTGCCACATGATAAGTAGTTTGCTTATAATGTTAGTTGATAATTCAACCTTCCACAGCTCAAATCTTAAGTGTTGCATTCTGTTATTTATTTATAGCAGCTCAACAATATTTAACAAAATTGCACACTTTTTGCAATACTTTTCAATAGTACCTTTTATTGTCTATTTTTACTTCAGCAATATGTCGCACTTCAAAATGTGTTAATAAATCAAGCCATCACGCTAAAGTTAACAACAGTTAACATGCCAGCAGTGCAGTTCCTGATTATCTGGCAATAAAACAATTAAGTGCTGACAGAACACAGTGGGCTTATTTTTACCTCAAAACCTCAAATATCTAATAACCTATATATAATACTGGGGTGAGATGAATTTTGCTAAAAACTAAAATTGGATATAGACTTATTCTGCAAAATCAACTTTTCAGAGCTTTTAACCATGTTATGGTTGTTTCCTCTTCTCATTTACCCACTCGAAATTGTATTTGGAGTGATTCGTGCAGGTTTGAGCAATCTTTAATCTCTTATTTTCAAGATGCCGTTTTGCCCATCAACCCTTGTTTTCACTGCCGCAGCACAGGCCCACTGCTCTGCACTTGCTTTGTTCTCCAATTTGATTTTCTTAATCGGTGATATACGAAGGATTGGGCAGCGTTGCAGTCATTTTTTTTCACGATGCACATCACGATGTGTCTTAGATTATAACGATATAACAGACACAAGCGCAATATGTGTCAAAAGCAGTTGAAGTATCCACTTTTACCAAATAAACCTTGACCACCACAGACTATTTCTCACTCCCTCTGCCCTATTTTCACTAAATGTTTGTGTTCTCTCCACAGCACAGCCATGAGGAGCCCCACCCCCCACCACTGAGCCGCCCAGGTCAAAAGTCAAGTGCTGCGTGTCGGGGGCAGACATGGCCGACCGAGAGGGGCTGCCCATCGCCCCGGGGCAGGTGTACATAGAGGTGGAGTACGACTACGAGTACAAAGCCAAGGATAAGCTAGTGACCATCCGGCAGGGAGAATGCTACCTGCTGGTCAAGAAAACCAACGAGGACTGGTGGCAGGTGCGTCGGGACGAGGCCACCAAGACCTTCTACGTCCCAGCGCAGTACGTGAGGGAGGTGCGCCGAGCTCTCCTGCCCCCCCACAAGCCCTCCGTGAGAGCCAAACCCTCCGTCCTGGAAATCTGCCGAGCATCGGACGAGAACCTGAACAGACCCCAGCCCGAGATGACCAGCTTCGGAAGGCCGCCCCCTTCCTCCACGCCCTCGCCCTCCTCTGACCGGGTCACGCCTCCAGCCCTGCACCGCGACCCCAACCAGAACCCCAACAACCAGACCCACAACCAGAATCCCAACCAGTCAGTCAACCAACCCAACAACCAACCCAACAACCAACCGCACAGCCAGCCCCACAGCCAGCCCCTGGGCAGTCCGCAGCATTGCAAACTGGTGGCAGAGCTGGTCCTTCTTCACAATAACAATAACCACCATCTGAACACGCTGCAGAGGACGCGCTCGGACTCTCCCCCCCTCAGAGGCCCCGCCCACAGCCGCAGCCCGGACAGCGACAAGGCGGTATCGCCCAGTGACCCACCTCCACACGCCCTACGTCACGACTCTGAGTCCGGGGACGAGCTCAGCAGCAGCAGTACCGAGCAGATGCAGGTAAGGACGTTTGATGACAAATACCACCGGGTTATTTAAATGAACTGTATGTAGGCTGTGGTCTTACTGTTGTAAAAATGTTCTTACAATCACAACTCAACCTGCCTTAACCTGCAGATAGAGGACTTGTGTGAGGCTCATTCTGCTTTCTGATTGGATAATTGTCTTGAACACTTGAGAACACCAAATTATAACATAAACAGTGCCCAATGTTTTTGTAACCAACAGTAAATCAGCATCAGAATGGTTATCAGTAAAAGTTATATTGGATTCGAACTGAAATTTCAAATCTAAATCTTATGTACAGTTCCTTTAAAGCAAATGTGGAATGTTTTGCTACTTTTGATGTGTCATTTTGAGGCTGGGTCTGTTTTTATCATCTTTTTCCAGTAAATATTTTTAAATACTGTCACTTTGTTCCTCTCTGGCTCATGCATATGGTAAAATGATTCAAATCGAGGTTCTCAGCAGCGGCATTGGAAGCTAAGTTTAGGAACAATAGTTTTTCTTTTTTTTCAACTAAACGATGAGTCAGGTGCTTTGGTGTGAAGGGAGGAAATTGCACACATTGGCTAGCCTAGTCATGGAATTTACTACTTGTTATAGAAGGCGATATAAAAAGTAGCCTAGTTGTTAAGGCTTCATGTTCACAGAAATGTGTCGTAGCAGATCTATTTATGTTTCTTGTATACAGCTGATTTTGACTAAAGTGGCAGTACTGGCTGAAAAAGTCTCTGACATTATATGATTATAGAGTATTTTATTACATTATTTTAATATTGCTTTTAGACGTTGACCATAAAATATTAATTTACTTTTTATGATAGTAGCTAACATCTGAAATGGCATGTACTTAAGGAAGTTCAATTTTAATAGTGTCTTCAAGAAAAAAATTGTCAAGTATGATGTGACGATTTTAACAAAATAGCAGATGGTCACAAGGATGAGCTCACGATTAAATGTTTATTACCATATTGCCCAGCCCTATAATGAGCCTATACAATGATGCTTGCTGCAGGTGTCTCCTGTCAGCAGGCACCTGCAGCAGAGGTGGAGGTGGCAGGTGCTCATTAAAGCGCTCCTGTCTGCGCAGAGCCTCCTCTGTGTGCTCAGGACAGATGCTCTAGCTTTAACAGGGTCATTAAAACCTAAATGTGCTCACAGCTCCACGGCTAATGGGCTGATGCGGTCCACAGAAAACCTCCTGCACAGACAATATATCCTCTGCAGTAACAGTATGAGGGATTGTGAAGCAGTTTAAATGAGGCTAAAAACAGTAACAAGTGTTTGCAGCTCTCAAGGGGGTAGATTATATATGCAACATTATTCATTTATGCCTAAATAAAAGAAAACACAAAACCAAGTGTATAAATTTGAGTGCCTCAGGCCCCTTTTGGAATTTTTGATGAACAATCGTAACGTTTTTTAGACTTTGTTGCAGAGGTCTGCCATTGAAGATCCATAGTTCAAAGTTGTGTTATACATGTATTGGTTGATAGTTTCATTAATATAAAATTTTCATATGCAGGAGAGTGGACCATGGTCCTCAGGATGAAGGCTCTGCAAGGCTGATTTGGCACAAAATGAATTGAAATTGCATTTTAGGATGTTAATATTAAAGAATTATTCACCCCCTCAGCAAGTTCTTGCATTGAAAAATGTCATACCTTTTTTTTTTTTTTGTAAAAGTACTTGACCATAGTATACAATTATATTCTGAAACTTCCTTTTTATTTGATCCAAAGTATGGGTGAAATTTCTGGTGCACTCTGGAGATGTGGAGGTCCTCTCAGATGAAAGCTCAGAGAAGAGGCTTTGTGAGAGCGCTGTACCAGACATCAGGGTCCTCTCCTCCTCAATCCACTCTCCCCACGCTCTGCCCTTTGTTCCGCAGTCCTCCGCCTGCAGTGACAAAGAGAGAGAGAGAGGAGAGAGGGATGGAGAGAGGGAGGAGTGAGTGGAAACTAGGTCAGTCGTGTGTCTGTCTGCAGCCGTGGGGGTCCTGTGTGTATGCGCATGTGTGTGTGCTAGAGGAAGTGAATCTTCTCTATCAGACTACATGCTAACAGGTTTCAATCCGAATTCAATCAAAATGTCACTCAAATTAGCAGTGCAATTTGTCCATTTGTTTAGTTGATTAATCAGTCATTAATATCTTAGTAGGGTTGTCAAAAGCATTTTAGCAGATATCGATGCTACAAGTCACATTCAGAGAACAAAAATGACCCTTTCCTTGAAAACTTTAAAGTGATTTTGAGCTGAATCAGAACAAGTATAAGACACATAGACTAGTATAAACTCATGGACCACCATGGAACCAACCTGGACGACTGAGGGGTTACACAGATATAAGACCACATGGGAATATAAAAGAAAGTACGACCATTTAATGTTGTCATTGTGGCATAAAATCTGTATAGACTCGATCAAAATTGAGTTTGCAATTTTAGTATCGTGCCAGTACTATGTCTTAGTCAACCACATATCAAACAGAACTGCTAAACTGGGGAGTACCTGGAGGACTAAAGTGAGTGAAGGGGGGAAGAGGGACAGGGTCTGGATTGGTCTAATAAGTATCCACACTTGGTCAATTGGTCTCTGATGCTGCTGTTGTATATATTTTCTACCTAGTATTTTATTTTACTTTTAAGCATGTCTTTTTTTTTAACTTTGTGCATGCCCTTATTTGTATTTATTCAGTGTGTTTTTATGTTGCACTTTATCACCGAAGTAAGTTCCTAGTTTGTGAGCTGTGTTCACTCACAATGGCAATAAAACTTCTGATTCTGATCTGAGTTGACCAAATTTTGTTTTCAGTCATTTGGTAATTTGTAGGTCTGTAGAGTACAATATAATGCATGAGATGCCCAGATGTCTCCATGGGGTCTTCTTCAGTGAAAAACCTGCTAATCTTGTAGTTTAGACCTCTACAAACATGTTCTGAAATGCTCCTGTTTGTCAAATGCCCTACCTGTGTGTCAGATGCCCTCCCTCTGTCTCCATGGGGCCCAGTGTAAAAGCTGCAAACTCTGCAACACTTTAGACCTCTACAAACATTCTGAAATGCTTGAGATTCTTGGATGACTTAAGCTGTTCATATTTCAACTTTCCGCCATTGCTAAGTTTTCTAAATGTAGTAAAATTGCGCAGCTATAAAATACATTGAAAATCTAATCACAACTTAAGCATAAAACTCCCTTTGCTGACTAACCTTTCGGGTGGAAAGGTCAGTCTTGTCATGTTACGGCGGCCCAAATCTAAACAGTCACTATGAGAGCGTGTGATGGAGGATAAGGAGCAGACAGGAACACCAGGCTCAGCAGGTGGAGCCTGCCTTTGTCTCTGAGACAGACGGAGAGATGGGGTGAGAAGAGAGACAGGGTAGAAAGACAGGGAGAAGGAAAGGGTGAGGAAGATGGGGTGGGGGAGGGAGCAAGAGGGAGGAAGAGAAGAGAGGGAGAGGAAGTGGGGGGAGGAACATTGGAGGTGGGGTGAGTGAGACAGAGAAGGGGAGCGAGGGCTAGGGATATAGGGAAAGAGGGAGAGAAGGAGAGAGGAAAGAAAGGGTAGAAAGATATAGAGAGAAGAAGAAAGATGGGGTGAGAGACAGAGCGATGGAGAGAGGAGGGAGAGGGGGGAGAGAGAGGGGGGAGCGAGGAGATAGAAGAGATGGAGAGGAGGGAGAAAGGAGGGAGAGAGGAGATGGAGAGGAGGTAGAAAGGAAGGAGAGAGGAGATGGAGAGGAGGTAGAAAGGAGGGAGAAAGGAGATAGAGAGGAGGTAGAGAAGAGGTAGAGAAGAGGTAGAGAGGAGGGAGAGAAGAGGGAGAGAGCAGGGAGAGAAGAGGGAGAGAGCAGGGAGAGAAGAGGGAGAGAGCAGGGAGAGAGAGCCAGTGTTAGTTTGACCTGTTAGTCTACAAAGGATTTTCACTTCCCAGTCTCCAGTTCTCTTCCTGTAACCACCACAAAGGCCACAGCAAAGATAAAAGACTGAAAACAAAATATGGGTCCTACTGTAGGCTTTATTCTTTTTCAGTCCCAGATTAAAGAGTGAAATAAGAATTGGGGCATAAAGAGACAATATTAGGCTATTTTCTGATTTATGTTATAATGTTACCTCATCAAAAACATAGCGTTGTGTTTTGTTTTATTCACACATGTTTTTTGAGCTTTGGAGATGAAGATTGACTAATAATAGGGTTACTCCAACATGTCTGAATGGAACAAAACGCAACTCCAGGTATGTTGAATGATGAAGTAACATCATTATAACCAGGCCAAAATATCACAAGAGTCAATTTTGCATAATATAGGGCCTTTAAAAGAAATTATTCTGCTTGTGGGTTTGCACTCTTGTTGCGTTCGTTGAGCAACACACTTCATCATCTGTTCTGTCTGATGGCAGTTGGAGAGTTGGAGATCGGCAGCCACATCTGTGTCTGTCTGCCTCAGGGCGGGTGTGGCTGAGCAGTACATGAATGATGAGACATGTGTAAAGCCCTTTGAGGCACGTGCCTTGTTGGTCCTAGTACAGATAGACTGATCGTAATGCTCTGTACAGTGGCTTTTCTCACCGTCGGTCACTCTTGTTTTCAGGCGTAAATGTCACGTTTGTGCATGACTTGACCACATCATACCTGTCGCAGATGATTCAAAGTGTCAGAAATCTGTCCATCCTTCTCCACCTCCCTCTGCCCGTAGCTCAAAAGCCCTTTAAGAAACAGCACACCCGGGCAATCTCTGGGTGCTTCTCCTGGTCTGTGCAGTACCAACATGACAATACATTCTTTTAACATCGTGAACTTTAAAGGAACTGTATGCAGCCAGTGCTCTTAATGATATAAAGTGGGAACTACAACCGCAACTGAACCTGGGTTACCCCTGCCTTAATCTGCAGATAGAGGACAAGTACAAGTTTTTTCTCATTCTCAGTATGTAAAGGTCACATACTGTTTTATGTTCAAATCTAATCAATCAAATTAGAACAGAACAGAAGCGTAATAAAGGTTGAATTATTACTGCCTGTGTTCAAATATTGGATCATGTCTCATACAGTTGTGCCACCCTCATGCTTGTGCACTGGTGGTTAATTGTAAAAGGGTATGCAACCTGAGGGATGGGCGATATATCGGTTCCAGTATCTGTATCAACTCATATAATAACAATGTTTCAGTATCGATGAGCATATCGGCTGATATTCAATACGATTACTTAGTTTTCTACTACTTTTCTACAGGGTGGCAGTTGAAAAAAATCATAACTCTTTTGTTTCTAAATATTTTTCATGTATTTTTTTCAGAGCATTTAGAACTACCCTTCCGACATTAATATGAAAATAGCACTGCGGAACGAACCCTCATTGTACAGTGGTACTTTGAGTCACATGGGTCAAATTCAGAAACCCAGTGTTACCGTTGACATTTTAATACCAGAGATTCCCCAAATGTAAATGCCATTAAAGGAATAATAAGTGGTTTTCAAAGACAGGGGGCAGTATGTGATCTCCACAGACCTGACTAGTCCCCATTTCTTGCTGTGGGGCGATCTTAAAAAAAAGGTGTTTGTGAATAAACCTCAGACAATAAACAACTTAAAACGTAATATCGAGGATCAAATAAGAGCCATAAGCCCGGAAATACTTTCAAATGTTAAAGAGTGCGTTGGATCAGGCTTTTCAGTGTGAAACCGAAAATGGTGGACACATAAAGTTTAAGTAGTGATAAGTTCAAGTGTAAGTGAACTATTATAACCGTATATGTTGTCAAAAATCTCTGAAGGTTCAGTTTACATAGGAGCTATTGAAAATTTAAAAGTGTCAGTGACCTTTGGGCCACCCTGTATTTTTATCATTGCCACATTCTCTGACCTTTTTGAGTAGACTAATCAGTAAAAAAAGAAATAGAAGAGTGTGAGTATGGCTGTAAGTTACACTAACATGTAACCAATGATTTTATATCTCAGTAAAATGCATTTTGTCATTATTTTTACAAAGTGAAAAGGTAATTTGCGATTGCTACTTTATTTTGTGGGCCTTGCTATGGATTTTAAATGTGAAATTTCTGTATCGGCAAATATCGCTTATCGTCCACAGCAGCAGGCCAAATATCGGATATCGGTATCAGCTCAAAAAAACGTACGTCCCTCGTAACCATGACCTTCCCCCGTCTCTCTCACTCAGACTCAGACACGGCCGGCCCGACTGCCAATGTTCAGTACCACGCTAAGGCCAATGCCAATTCAACCGTACACTAACCCCGCCGCAGCGCTAACACAAGCCCCCCTCCGGCCCCGTACATGTCTGCACACGACTGTTACACGTATGCAGTAGTCCGTGTGTCCTCTGATGACATAAGCAGACAGCGCAGGATATGAGGCAATGACAGAGGAACAGCTGCTGCCTGTAGACTGAAGAATTTACTGCTCCGTGAAAAGAACAGTGAGATTAACTAAACATCTGTCGGCCATGATGGGTTTGACATCTGTAGTAGCGTGTCATTTCAAAAGTGAGAACTGAGACAGGGTACGTGTTATGCAAGAAGTTTGCCAGTTTAATGAAATATTACAATTACTGATATCACTGATTACTTAAAAATGTTGAGTACTACTAGGGTTGTCAAAAGTGCTGAAAATCGGATACTAATCGTTACTAAAACCAGTCGAAACTAGATACTCATTTGAGCAAGTATTAATACTAAAACACATTCACAGACAGAAATAAACCTTTCTGAATAGTATAATCCCTCTGTCATCCAGGTCTGATCCATAGATTTACTGTTGGCTTTTTACTTTCCTGAATAGCTTTTGAATGGTCTTGAGCTGTATCAGAACAAGTACACTGTGTATACACATAGGCAAGTACACGCAAATGGACGACTATGGAACCTACCTGGATGATGGCATTACACAGATATTATCATTGTAGTATTGTAAACAAGACCCGGAGTCGAAAGGCAAAGCTCTCAATTTACCTGTCAATCTTCGTTCCTGCCCTCACCTATGGTCATGAGCTCTGGGTAATGACCGAAAGGACAAGATCGCAGGTACAAGCAGGCCGAAATGGGTTTCCGCCGTATGGTGGCTGGGTACTCCCTTAGAGATAGGATGAGGAGCTCGGTCACACGGGAGGAGCTCGGAGTAGAGCCGCTGCTCCTACACGTCGAGCTGAGGTGGCTTGGGTATCTGTTCAGGATGCCTCCTGGACGCCTCCCTGGGGAGGTGTTCTGGGCATGTCCCACTGGGAGGAGGCCCCGGGGAAGACCCAGGACACGCTGGAGGGACTACGTCTCTGGGCTGGCCTGGGAACGCCTTGGGGCCCCACCCCAGGAGGTGGAGGTCGTGTCTGGGATGTTTAAATCTGTCAACTGGACGACTCTTTGCAGGAGCGAAGATGTTTTGCTGTTCATCCAAGCCGCTTCTTCAGTTCATCATCAGTCTGACCAGAACTGAAGAAGCAGCTTGGATGAGCAGCAAAATTTAATTTCCAATTCTACTTGCACACTGTTGTACTTTGTTGTTTATTATCAACGTATTTACTCCATTTTGTATCTTTATTCCATTTATTCTTATGCCGTAAGTTCTTTGAAAGCTGTCGGACAAATATAGACATGATCATATCTAATCTTATCTTAAAACAATCATATTCCTCTTTCGTAGATTTTTTTTTTTAATTAAGCCCAGTTAATTTTTTTTAGCTTTCCCTTTAATCTCTCTAGTTCTTCTTTCAGTCTTACTACCAGGCTCTTGTGTGTTTACCCACTTGTGCAACAGAGCAAAGGCTGAGCACGTTAGACCCTGTGGAGAGCGCTGTGTGTGGGGGCGGGCTCCTAAAGCTCACTGCGGCTCCAGGCTCCAGAGGCTCCAAAAGCACCACAGCACCACAGCACCACAGCCCCGTGACCACTGCGGCCCTATACCTGCTATTTTGGGCCAGTCAAACGCTCCATTATGGCCCGGCTCGCTCCCTCATCACCAGAATGTGCTCATTGTTCCCAGAAAGGACACTACACTGACTGGTCATGTGACAACTTTACGAGCATGGGAAGTGTTCAACTTTACAGTACACAACGCTGCAGAAACTTTGTCAGCTGCAGATTTTGTTAAATTATTTTTAGGGTGAGACATAGCAGCCAAAAAAGCTTATATTTAGAGATATCAATTTGAAACTTCTCCTGTAGTTTACTCACAAAAATATACGGGGAAAAAATGCATTACAAGTTTTTTTTTTATCATGTAATACTTTCTTTTGTGTGTTAAAATAAAATTGATAATTTGAATCTCAAAAATAGATGAAGCCAGGTTTAAATGTCTTTCTTCATTTTGTTGTCATATAAGGTCCTAAAAATTATACAATGGGGATTTTGGATCTTTTATTTAGTATAAGTTGAGTAAACAAAATGTCACAGAAAAACTGCCAAAAATGTCAAATGTTGCCTAATTTTTTGTAGTTAAAACTTGAATAAACAAGACTTGGAATTGGATATCAACAGATCCTTCCATGAATGTTGTTAAGTCAGGGGTGTCCAAACTATGGCCTGGGGGCCAAATGCGGCCCTCAGACCAATTTTTATTGGCCCCCAGGCCTTCAGTTAAACTGGCCCAATTGATCAAAATCAATACTTTTTACGGCAAATTTGAGTAATCCTACCAATATAACCTAAATAACATCACCTTGCATTGTCATACACACCTAATATTAATATTTCAAGCCTTATTTAAAATAGAAGTTAAAACTATGTTAAATGCACTGAGTTATCCACTGCATTGACCACTGGCCCTCCGTGTCGAATATTTTTCAAGATATGGCCCTCGGTGAAAAGAGTTTGGGAACCCTGTGTTAAATTCAAGATTATAATGTTTGGTGTACTTATGTCCCTATGGGAGGAAAACACATTTTGAGATTACAGCCTGTGAAGTTACAATGTCCCAGCTTGTACATTAAGAGACCAAACTGTCCGAAAATAAACAAAAAAATGCCTGTAGTGTTTCCCCATAAGAACAAACTCCATTCTAGTTGTCAAAGTCTTACCAACAGAAATGCTTATAAAATTGAAAGGTGTAGCTGTACTATGTAACTTTTCTAATCTAAAGGGGTTCGCTCCCTGCTCGTCTCCATGGAGATGTCATGACGTTGCCTAGAATGTTCCACAGAATGACATTTAACTGGTCTCTCTCCTGCATTAATTCAATAACAGGTGTTTTGCCGCTTGTCACCATGGCGATAAATATGTTTAAGCAAATCAATCCCATGTCTGTGCATGTGGCAGACTCCATCAGACAAGTTACATAATACACCTTTAAATTCCCTTTAGATCTATCCACACGGGCTCTCTGTTTTTACACTGTGCTGTATTGGTCCTGGCTTGATCCCAGTTGTGTCCAGTTTGTTTGGTCCTGTCCTAGTCCCGGTTTAGCCCTGGGTTCATAGTAGTATCGTGTTCGCAGTAAGCAATATGTCCCTGTGTCGCTAAAGGGTCTTATTCTGTGTAAAAGCTGCTAACCCTGTAGTTTAGACCTTTATAAGCATGTTCTGAAATGTATGGGTTTTTTTGTATTAGTTTAGCACGCCCAACTTTCAGCATTCCTCTCAGAATTTGTTTAAAACTTGAACTGAATCAGTAATTTTTTCCAAATCAAGCCTTGATCTGAACTCGCAAGTAGATTTCTCACATTTTTTCCTAAATAGTTCATTGCCATTTCCGAAACTCGACAGCTCCGGGACACTTCCAAATCCGTCTTTAAGACTCGATTCAAGACCGTGCCTGCCCGTTACATAAGGGAGCGTGCTGTCAGAGTGCATCCCCTGCTCCTAAAGTCTGCAGCGGTCCAAAGTCCTCACAGGGACGCCCGGCTTGTTTTCCAACGCATAGCTCACATTCCTGCACTGCACCGCTCACAACCTCTCTGTACAGTGCAGGACGGAGGGAGGGAGCAGGACAGGAGGAGAAAGAGAGACAGAGGCAGGGAAGGAGAAGGGGAGGGGGGGGTCTTGAAAGGAAGAGAGAATGATAGAGAGGTGAAGAAAAGAGAGAGGAGGGAGAGGTCTAGAAAGTGAGAAGAGGAGATGAATAGGAGAGGTGGACAAAGACAGGGAGAAAGTGAAAGAGTAGAGGGTCACATTAGAGAGAGGAGGGGAGGTGTAGAAAGAGAGAGTCAGAAGGAGGGAGAGGTTTAGAAAGAGGGAGATGTGGAGAAGGAGAGAGAGTGGCAGAGATGAGAAGAAAGAAAGAGGGAGAGAGGAAGGAGAAGGAGAGAAAGTGGGAGTGCAGCGATGAAGGAAGAGAGTGAGAAGAAGGGAGGAAAGGAGATGGACAGAGGAATGGAGGGAGAGGGAGAGAAAGAAAGGAAGGGAGAGAAACGTATAAACATTACGGGGTAAGAGAGAGGGCCAGTCTGTGGCTTGAGTCACGAGTCATGAAAGCTGGACAAACATCTCTTCTCGGCTTTAGTTTCTCTTCCTCCGGTGTCTGTGCTGGTTCCTCCTGTGTCTCTCTGCAGTAGCTCTGTGCTGATGTGAGCTGAGCCGACACAAAGGTCAAACTACCTTTGCACAAGACTCACACAACAGTGTCCCAATTCAACAGCTGCATCCTTCGAAGGACTCGGCCAATGAAGGCTGCTCCTCTGTGCAGCCTCTCCCGCAAAGGCCATGCCGAAATGGGACAGGTCTATCCCATGGAGGTGCTCCCATCACCCAGCAACCGAGACACTCTGCTACCAGGCACTACACGCATGGATCGATTAAAAAGATTACGCTCTTGTGATAAAATAGTCGGACCATGAGCCCAAGATATTATAATGAATCTCATCCAAATCTTATGAGCAAAAACACAAAAATGAAAACTAGTATGTGTAACTTCTACAAATATAACCAATTTGACAATGCTCTTGCAATAAAATAGCCTAAATGACCTTAAAGTTTTAACTAAATTATTTGAATTTTTGATGCAGGATTTTGATATTGACAAGATAATGCATAAATGGTAAAGGTGCATTAGGACATTTTATAAAGAGAGGTCTCTCTTTGAGTAAAGATGGTTTATTAAACAATCAGAAGAACCTTCTGGAAATGCTTTGTCAGTAATGTGAATAGTCAAATATTATATACTTTACACACAGAAAACACATTATAAGTTATTACAAAAAAAATTCAGTGTGAATTTAAAAACATTCAAGGATTGTAAAAAGCAGAGAAATGACAGAATTAAATGCATATGTTTGAGTTCAGTTGTGATTATAGTACTTGTTTAAAACTGTAAGCGTGAGCACACATACAGCCTCTGAAGATGAAGAAAAACTTCAACAATGACTTTTACACAAACTTAAAGACTTGTGCTCAAAGTCTAACTCTGCTCTGATCTTCCTCTCATCCTCCTCTTGTACTCCTCTCCTCCTCTTCTGTTCCTCTTGTCCTTCTCTTGTCCTCCTCTCATCCTCCTCTTATCCTCGTCTCGTCATCCTCTCCTCTTCCTCTCCTCCCCTCCTGTTCCTCTCATCCTCCTCTCATCCTCCTCTCATCCTCCTCTTGTCCTCCTCTCGTCCTCCTCTCATCCTCCTCCCGTCCTCCTCTTGTCCTCCTCTGACATTTAAATCAGAGGAGTGACATTAGCAGCAGCTGTCCCCTCTCTTGTGTGTAATGTGTCTGTGTGTTTGTGCATGTGTAAAATGTGTTTCCATGCGTGTGTGTGTGTGTGTGTGTGTGTGTGTGTGTGTGTGTGTGTGTGTGTGTGTGTGTGTGTGTGTGTGTGCGCGAGTGTGTGTGTGTGTGTGTGATGTGAGCACGTGTGGGAGGTGTATGAGTGATGCTTTTAGCTGCTACATGAACCATGGCTCTGTGGATGTTGACTGAGTTCTGTCTGTTCCTCTCTCTCCTTCTCTCACCCCTTCCCTCCACATCCCTCTCCCTCCCTCCTCTGTCTCCTTCCATCCTCCCTCTCTCCCTCTCTTTCTCTCTCACACTCCTCTCTTACATAACTGGTGCAGAGCCTTTCCGACAGCTGCTGCTTTGTCGTCTCCCGCGGCGACCACTAGCTTTAGCCGCGCTCAGGTTAGCTCACGCACGGTTCCCTAATCACTGGTGCTGAGTCCATTGAACGCACTGGGATTTCTGTCCCGTCTGCGTTATCCAGGGCGCTGTGTGAGCTAGGCCCGGTTTGTCCCATTACCCCTAAACACACCGCAGAGGAGCACTGAGGCGTCCAGTCTGCTTAGACGGGATTTTTCATTTACGCACTGTACAGACGAAGAGGGAATACGATCAGTCTAGCGTTCATTTTGTGGAGTCTCAGAATTGGTACTTTTTTAATTGTCTTTGATACCAAGGAATAGGCTCGATACTCATTACCGATTTCAATTCCACAATGGCAATAAACACTCCTTTATTTAGACAGTAGAATGTGATTTTCAATGTTAAATCGTAGTACTTTCTTTTATATTTCCATCTGACCTTATATCTGCGTGATCCCTCAGTCGTCCAGGCAGGTTCCATAGTGGTCCATGGGCTTATACTCATTTATGTGATCGTTTTATCATTTTTTGCCAACTAAGGTCACTAAGGTTCTATCAAAAACTGGTTTAATACTGATATTTGGGCAGTTAATGCATGTTTCCATTTGGTTACATTAGCAACTAGAACCAATATGGCGGCAGGTGGCAAAAAACGGTACTTCTGAAGCTATTCAGAAAAGTGAATGTGAGTTTCTTTTAGTATTGATACCTGCTCAAATGAGTATCTAGTTTCAGTTTCAGTTTTAGTATTGATTAGTATTGGCTTTTTGATACTTTTACAACCCTTTGATGATGTCATATTATACTTTCCCTATTGATTACATTCTACTTTGCCATGAAAAATCTAAAAGGTCAATTCACAAATGCTGAACCTGATCATCTCTATTATTGAGTAGACCCAAGAAGTCTACATTTTAACAATACTGATTTCAGCTGCCCCCATCTATATTAAATATCTATAATGCTTTGTGATGTCATCTGCAGCATCTTTAAAGGTGCGCTTGCCTCTCCAGAGAGCTAGCCTGTCAGTTTTCTCTGGTCTATTTAGAATCAGAATTACTTTTATTCATTGTACTATTTTTGTTGCAGCCCATCATTTATCAGAATGAGGAAAACTTGTATGTGTCCTCTTTCTGCAGGTTAAGACACTGCCAACCCAGGTTCAGCAGTGATTGTAGTACCTCTTTTAAACCAATAAAAGCGCAGACTACTTATAGTTTCTTTAAATAGCATGACCTGTCTTAGCTTCCTGTTAGTGTTGTGCCACATGAGCTGACGATGGCGAATAAGGCTGTTTGTGTGTTAGTGTGGGAGGACAGAGCGTTTGACAGAGCGTGGGCCTTTGCATCAGCTCTATGCTGTTACCGTGGTGATTACACCTCATGCATCTGCTCTGTCTGTGCAGTTACTGTGGGAATTACACCTGTGCCATCTCTGTCCTGTTACTGTGTCGATTACACCTGCATCAGCTGTGTCTGTGCTGTTACCGTGGTGATTACACCTGCATCAGCTCTGTCTGTGCTGTTACCGTGGTGATTACACCTGCATCAGGTGTGTCTGTACTGTCACCGTGGAGATTACACCTGTATAAACGCTGTCTGTGCTGTTACTATGGGATTACACCTATATAAGGTCTGTCTGTGCTGTTACTATGGGATTACACCTGTATAAGGTCTATCTGTGTTGTTACTATGGGATTACACCTGCATCAGCTCTATCTGTGCTGTTACCATGGAGATTACACCTGCATCAGCTCTATCTGTGCTGTTACCATGGAGATTACACCTGCATCAGCTCTATCTGTGCTGTTACCATGGAGATTACACCTGTATAAACTCTGTCTGTGCTGTTACCGAGGGGATTACACCTGCATCAGCTCCGTTTGTGCTGTTACCGTGGTGATTACACCTGTATAAGCTCTGTCTGTGCTGTTACCATGGTGATTGCACTCTGAGCCTGGTGACACAGGAGTAGTGTGGTTATACAGAGGGTCAGTGCTGTAGTTGTCCACGGAGGCGCATTGTGTTCTCCTTTGCAGTGATAATTAGGTTTGGACTTGTGATTAATTAGGTTTGGACTTGTGATTATTAAGTTGAGGAATACTGAAAGCTTTTTCTTCTCTTTTTTCTCTTATTTTTTTTTTTTATGCATCTCATGATAATTTAAAGTAAAAATAAAATAATGATATATATTAAATGTATATATATATATATATATATATATATAAGTCATGTGACCTTCTGATTGGAGGGCAAACACCTACAGCACTATTGACCTACTTTTTCCCCAGATCTACTTCTTCACAATGCCAGTTTTAATGAATTTGTGTTTTTCTGTGATGATGGATGCTTGAGCGATCAATAGGACTCATCAGCTGTAATATTTGCAGTCCCAGAATAGTCTACCACAGCACGCATCTGTCATGTGATCATCAGCCTCTCATCGCCCTCTCCCCTGTCGTGTGGTCACTACCAGCTGGCTCAGGTGACCAATCAGAAGATCCATTCCACTTCCATCACAGAGAACCACCCATGGACAGAGCTGGCTGGAATGTTCCACACTATGGCATTAAACTTCTCTATATTGTATGTATTAAATTGGAGATGTTTTGTTGTATTCTTGCTGTGAGCGGTGTCGCTTCTTCACAGATCTGACCTGTAACTTCGCGGTAAAGCACACCTGCTTATGTGCCTGGAAATATATAGATTTAATAACATAATGTGGAACGTGGTAGCGGGGTGCAGTTAATTTTTAATCCAATGACAAGATGACTTTTTGTGCGTTAAAAGGCACTGATTCTGTGGGCACTGTTTATGTTCTGGAAATTAATTTTGAAATCATCATACAAACATATTTCCCTATAGCAATACTGTATCGTGCTTCAAAATGTGTTATTGTGACAGGTCTAGCTACAAAACTGTGCACAACAACTTCACAAACCTGATGCGATGTGCAGTAGTTTCATTAGCAACGATGGGGGAGTCGAAAGTGAAGCTGAAACTATGTTAATACGAGGTTTTTGGGGAATATAGCATTTGCAAAACAATAAAAGGTAACATCTAAATATGTTCTGTGCGATATTAACAAACGCATAACATACCCTCTCAAAATAATATTGTCTTTAGGTCAATCTGTCTGTCACTCACACCCTGTTTTCAACCAGGCACCACCTTGTACTGTTATTTTACTAGGAATACAAACACAACTTTACCCAGGTGAAGTTTGAACACCATCCATTTTTACTGCTCTCTTTTAACTCTGCCTTTCTCTGTAATTAAGATGGCATTCAAGATCACAGATGAAAAATCTAATCAAGTCTCTTTGATAAACCATGACAAACTGCAACCTGTTCTCTAAGCTCCTGATGCCGTCCCGTCCTGTCCGGTCTGTTGTTTGGGTGCTGGGGTGTAAGCCTGCACAGGACAGGAGGGTGAAAGGAGCGACACCCTTCTCTGCGCTCTGTGGATTATCCATAGAAGAGCCATCCCCTTCTAGAGCAGTAATCATGTGAGTGTGTGAGGGGGTCTTGCCTAAGCCCCCTGCCCAGACCGGAGTGTCCAAGAGGGGCTTATGGTCAGGAGCGGCCCCCCTCTCTCTGGAACACGGCACAATGCAATCTTCTTACATCTGTGGATTAGCGTGTTGTGTAGGACATTCCTGGTTAACCTCCATAACATGCTCTGCACTGTGGCCGTGAAATATTGTTTTTGTTAAACAAGTGTATAAGGCAAAGTACAGGGTTCAAAAACAAACTTGGCATCATATTAGAGCAGGGGTGTCAAACCCAAATTCACAGAGGGCCAAAATTAAAAACTGTGACTAAGTTGCAGGCCAAACTAAATATTTATTGATAATATTTTTATCAACAACCTCTGCATGTTTTTAGAAGGGGTGGATTAAACTTGAGTGAGGCGACAGGTAGCAGATGCTAATGCGTGTCAACAGAAGTGGGGTGGGCCGGCGCCAACACATCTGCAAAGCATTCTGGGAGTCATAGTATTAGAGGTGCATGTGCTATACTGGCACAGCTGGCGGGAGAGCTCTAATACATTTTTTATGTGGTCTCGCGGGCCAAATATATTTATATCAAGGGCCAAATTTGGCCCGTGGGCCTGAGTTTGACATGTCTGTATTAGAGGGTCTAGATTGGGCAAGTAACATGTCCATCATCAATCAGTTATTCTTCAGATTTTGTTTTTATAGTCATAATCAACCTGGGAAATTTGTTTTATAAATTTTCACATTTTACAACAAAAACAAAGTATATAATGGATACATAAAAAAACTGGATAGTTCTACAGTCTAAAACTATTGTGTGAATTTTAGCATCTAATTAAATGTAAATGTGCAGTGAGTTTTTTGATGGACAGTCTGACACCAGCTTGTCTCCATGGAGATGTTCTTGCAAGTGACACACCTCCATGCTAAATTACAGGTCAGATCTGTGGAGAGGCAACTCCGCTCACAGCAAGAGCACAGCAATCTGTAGTAATCCAAGTGTTCTACAATGGACATGCTTACTTCCTTAGACCACAAACACTTTTAGCCTTAGCTTGCTTTTGCTAACATAACACCAAAGCTAAGTAACAATCCATCTAATACAGTCAAACCATACTTTCCCACAAATGTAATTATTACGTCACATTCAGAGTGAGTTGTAATGGATTGGCTGCGCTCCTGTACTAGCATGTCTCCGTTTCGCGGGCCAGGACCCCTTATGGTGGGCAGCAGAGGGGCCGGTTGTTGTGGTGCTGGCAGCTGGCCCCTCCTCGCCAGCTCCTTTTGATGTGCGGAGAGTGGGAGTGTAACCATGGCGACGCATTCACACAAGTTGGAGTCTGGATGTGTTCAGAGGAGGGCCGGACAAGTGTTTTTCACAATACATCACGGTCACTATGCAGACGGCTGATGGAGCTCAGGCAATTTGGACGACGTAGAATTATTAGCTTTAACCCATTTGTATCAGATTTGTATCTGTTTTGCCAAAATGAAATCACTTTTTTTTAGGAAAAAAACGATCCAATACTGGAAAATGTGTTCACTGTAAGAAAAAATTGGTTTTATATACGTTAACGAGCTGGCAGCAAAATTTTCCTGCAGACAGTGGATGAAAGACCTAGTTCTTACCATATACAGGTGTGCAGCACCTTTTACCGTTACTATTTTTATTTTCACAACCCACGACTGTTGGTAAATTTACGGCTTTTATCAGTTAAATGCTTCTGTGCTTTTCAAAATAAAACTCCTTCATACTCAGCAGCTTAGAAACATTTACTTTTATTGAAAAAGGGAAATCTGTGCACCAGTTCTACAGTTGAACTATTTGATTGCTTACATACATACAGTAAAATACACAAGCTCATGTGACACAGTGAACTCCATCCTCTGACCACTAGTTCAACTCACATACAATGTATTGTTCAAATGAGTCAAAGATAGTATTTATAAAAAAGTTGTATTGTTCTGTTAACTACACACAACAACAATATATGTAGTCATATGTCATATTATTTCTATGATTTACTAACCTTCAGTAAAAAAGTAAACAAAAATACTATTTAGCTTATTTACAACAGTGTAACATAAAGGACAACTTTAAACTTGGTAATGCATAAGAGCCTCTGATCCCTGAAAATAAAAAGCATAATCATTAATCCAGTTGTTCCTATTTAGAAATACTACCACAAAAAGTCCAAATGTAGTTAATTTCAAATATTTACCTTTTAAATCCCTCTGCCTCTTCCACATGCAGTTTAGTGTGAGTCAGCCTGAGAACAGAGGAGTTACAAGTGACTTGATGTGCCTCCATATTGTTTGATTCTCAGTCTTCTCTATGTTCACATTATCACAGCCTTACAATGTGTTACTTAGTAAGTGTCAGTATGAGTAGGATCAGCTGACCATTAGCCCCAACATCAGATATCTGTAAATGAACAACACAATCAGTGCTTTAACCTTTAAACAAATATGACAGCCACAGCAAAATACCAATACTATGCATGCTCTTTCTATGAGAAAACACATGTGGCTGTCAAAACGTATTGTTGGCCACCAAGTGTCAGCAAAAGCTGGTTATTAGCTATAATGCTTTAACATCTTATGGAAAATATTGCCAAGAAATTTGCAGAGAATAAGAATCACTTATGGTTTAACCTTAGCTGTCGACAGAATCAGTTAATACCCCAGGTATTACAGAGGAAGGCACCTGAACCAGGACACAAGGTAACCAGTTTAACTCAGCGTTACTTTAGGAAAAATGCTCAGCCTTAGAATTAGCCATCTGGATTTTCTTAGGGGAGTTAAAGAAGCAATTTTTGTCAGGAAAGGCTATCCTTCCTTGAACAGGGCGCCTCAGACATCATACATCCCCCAGCTATAACTCCACCCTCAGACCCAAAGGTCCCAAACAAAGGAAACAAAGAGAACAGTAGAACTATCCCGGATGCCAATAGGTGTGAAAACACCCATTAAGAGTTGAATGAATATGCAGAGTATGTCTCAGGCACAATGCGCACTTAGTGTAGCTCAGTAGACCTAGCCTACAAACAGAAACTATAAACAAATCTGTTTCCAGTTTCAGTGTAGTTAGCTCCTCCCTTCTCACCAGCAATCTGACCAGAACTGAAGAAGCTGCTTGGATGAACAGTGAAACATCTTCACTCCTACAACTTTTTGTCCAATTGACAGATTTACTTTTGGCTTTTACATTTTAACATCTTACTTTGAAAGCATAAGAAATTGCACAAATAATGTAAACATGAATCGAGGGACGATGCAGGGCATGATCAAAAGACCAGGCCAAATTAGACTGAACTCAGACTCAAACACATGCTCAAACAGAATAAATATTGTACTGTACCGTAATTTCAAACTGGTGAGTCCTGCTCAGACTTTAGGGGCGTTGTGTAATGTTAAGTATCAAGTATTGTTGAAAATTATACACATTTTTTACAGTGTTGGATCAGATATCGGCTTCAAAATATTGGTTCAGCCAATATCCTAGTTGGGCATACAAATTGATGTACTAAGGCTATTTCCTGGTATTAGTTGGCCCTGAACGTCTTTTTATTTATACAAACTTGTTCAGTACTTATTTGACAGATAAAAACAGCTAAACATAGAGCCATCAGCATGGTCCAGCAGTCTGCACTGTGACGCACTGTGATGGGGCAGCCTTAAATCAGTACTGGGAGTTAGAGGACCTTTTTTCTTTTATTTGTTTTAGATTTACAAACCATAAACAGCCACAACAATCCTAATATTATATAATGATCCACAGGTGTCATAGATTATAACCACACAGTAAACAGTGTTAAAAGCACAATGTCCTCTTTAATATTAGCGCCATAGTGTACTTGGTTTGCCTCCTGAACAACTTCACATTGTTTAGCTATAGAGAGTTCCTATTGTCGGAGGAACTCGGTGACCTCTGGTGCAGTGTTGGCCAGAGCAAGACTGTCCTGCCTGATGACTCAGCCTGAGTCCCCACTCCTCCTCCTCCATGGGGCTACGGGTGCTGTGGCCCCTGTTCCCTGGTCCATCTCCTTTGTGGGGCTGTGGGTGCATCCTCCAGGGGGCTATGGGTGCCTGGGCTAGTGCCTCTTTCCCCCAGGACAATAGCTCTATTCTCAGTGTGGTGGCGAAGCATGCCCAATGCTAATTCAATCACTTTCTACAGAAGCAGCTCTGTGACAATCAATTACCCAAGTAACAGTCTTTAATGGGACAGTCCAGAAATATGTGGGTATGGGAGTATGAGGATATGAGGGTATGGGAGTATGAGGGTATGGGAGTATGAGGGTATGGGAGGGTATGGGGGTATGGGAGTATGAGGGTATGGTAGTATGAGGGTATGGAGGGTATGAGGGTATGAGGGTAGTATGAGGGTATGAGGTTATGGTAGTATGAGAGTATGAAGGTATGGGGGTTTGAGGGTATGGGAGTATGAGGGTATATGAGGGTATGGGGGTATGAGGGTAGTAGGTTATGGTAGTATGGGTATGAAGGTATGGGGAGGATGGAGTATGAGGGATGGGAGTATGGGGGTATGGGATTATGGGAATATGGAGGTATGAGGGGGGCATTTGGGGGTATGGGATTATGGGAATATGGAGGTATGGGGGGATGGGAGTATGGAGGTATGAATGTTATAGGTCAATGTTGCATTACAGAAAATGTGACACATTTCAAGTGAATTCATGTGGCGTTTGGTTTTCTGTAGAATGTGTCCAGATGACTGGATTGTGAAATAGATTCTGCATAATTCAGTACATTCAGAGTTACTTGGAACTTAAAAGGCACTTTTGTAATTTTACTAGCAAACAGAAAAATATATCGGTTGACCAATATTTCTTAGCGCATTGGCCTTGAATGCCCAGCAGAAGCCAATATTTTGCCAACTAGCTGCGTAAAGAATACACTTAGGTCGTTTTCACATTGCCTTAAGTTAGGTTGACATCAAAGAGCATTCCTTTTGTATTAAATTTAAAATGCATAATTTTGAAAAAAAAAAACATTCCGTATCGGCCCAAAAATATTGGTAGAGCTTTGGTTTCTCTGGATTCAGCAAATCGGTATCTTCATCGGCCATGAAAAAAAACAAAAAACATCTCTGATCTCTAACTTGTTTCATTCTTTTCCATTTTTTTTTATTGAATTATACTTATAGAAAAAAAAAATCAACTTGGTTTAGTGGAGCCTATTATCTACTTGTTTCCATGGAAACTGCTAAGTTTTATGAAACTTTGTAGAACATTCCAGGCAAACAGCAGCATCTCCATGGACAACTAATACTTTACAGCTGATGTCAGAAGCTCTATTAGACTTTAATCTGAGCTTTATTTTAACACAATCTGACCAGAAAAAACTGACTTGGACAGAACTACAACAGCATTACCCAGCAGATCAGTACAACCACAAATGCTCATATTGATCACAGGCTCCTGAAAATGTGTTGATTAAAACCATTTTGTATGTTTTCCCGAGTTTTCAGACAATCTTAACAAGTTTGACATTGTTTGCTAATGTGTGCATTGTGTCTCCATTGTAAGGGCTGAACATTCCATAGAGATACATGCACCACACCCCCAGCGTGATGTCACTACAAAGTATCAGTAGAAGGTTTCGGACCCTCCTCCTAAAACTTGCAAAGTGCCTCTACTACTAGGGACTTTGGTGCAGAACCTCAAATCTGTAGAACATTTCTAGAGAACATGGAGCAGACAGTTTGCTGTTGAATTAATGATAATATAAACACTGTGCCCTTTTAGTGTAACATGTTTTTCTTTTACTTATGTTTTTGCCGATGCACATACACTACATTTTATGACGCAAGATAATAATTAACACTACTGGTGCGTTAAGACCGGGGCCTAAATGTACATGAAGTGTAATACATGTGGCTCTATCTAGGCTCCGAAAAAACTGCTTCTGACTCACCCATTCTAGTTGGGAATGTGGTCATTTTTTGGATATTCCATCTGATGACGTAGTGGACTGGTCAGTAATCATGATGAGCTACCTCTTTCTGACCACAAAGACTGCCCAGTGCCCGTCCAATCGCTGGGAGGGGTGAGGGGGTGGGAGCGTTGCGGTGATGGATGGGGGCCCGGCTGGAGGGGGACGGTCTGTGCGGGTGGGCTCTGTGATGTCCCCTTATCCCCGGGACACAATGTCGCTCTGTAGTCCAGGCATGTCCATTGTCCCGCGCTGCGTCGGACAGGCTGAGTCATACTACAGTGGGACCATAAGGCGCATGTTTAAGTATGCATAGCTGTCTGTGTGGAGCCCACTCTCCCGGGCTGGCACTGGGCTGCGCTGGGCTCAGTGGTGCTCATGAGTGTGGCCTCATCACAATCACAAACTTGAAATGAATCGTGTCCATCAATGTTGTCTTCAATCAAAATGCTTAGGCCACAATTGTTGGTAGACGGAGATGTGTAGAGTAGCAAGCAATTTTTCTCTATTATTTTGAAGTAACGTTAATCTTAAGTAAAAGTACAAAGTAGTGGTCCAAGAAATCTGATTAAATTTTATTTATATAGCACATTTAAAATACAACGAGCTGCCCAAAGTGCTTCACACAAAGTCAACAAAACAGAAATTGGTCAAGTAAGTGTAAAAAAGTATTTGGGAAAAGTACTACTCAGGTAAGAGTAACTCCCAGGACATAACATCAGATTTGTAATTTGAAGTTTGTGTAATTTGAAGAGCGAAACATTAAATAATGCTGGAAATCTGGTATTTTCAAACGACTAACTAAAATGAGAAATACTCAGAAGCAGTTGTGCAACACAAATGTTCAAATAATTTCATCTCATCAACATAAACATTGTATGAAAGTTTACACCATTTCCTGAAGCATTTGGAGATTTAAGTTGAGATAACATTATTCTTATTATGACTCACCCAAGGCTGCGAGATTAATCGCCGTCAAATCAAAATCACAATTTGAATGGACGCAATCAGCAAATTACAAAGGCTGACATTTTTGAAGTACTATAATTTCCTCCACAAACAACAAAATCTCCTGACGTATTCTGTATGAAAACTGCTAACCCTGTAGTTTAGATCTGTGCAAACCTGTTCTGAAATGTGAGTCTCGTATTAGTTTGTCTGGTCATATTTCAGTCACTGTGACACATGGTCTCATTAGAGCGTCCACAGTCTGTGAGCACAAGGTCAGAGCACAGTCTATGAATCAGCTCCAAGCATTTTACTTTGGTATGGAGTCAGCATAGATTATAGTATAGTATATAGACACAAGAATGGAGAACGTTCAATATATTGCGTCTTAATTATCAAATGAGTAGTGATTTTTCTTATGATAAGAATACATATTTTAGTTGTCTTTGTCTAGTATTAAAGGTTCTGTATGGTTTAAAATGACAATTCAAGCTACATATTGATGAGATGCACAAGTTTTACCCAGTTACCCATGCCTCATGTGAAAGCCGTAGAACCGCAGAGGCCGCATTAGCACTTATTAATGATTGGCGGCAGGGTTTAGATCAGGGGTGTCCAAACCTTTTTCATTAAGGGCCACATATAAAAACACAGACGAAGCTGAGGGCCGATTGAGGGCCATAGACTGGGCGCGAATACAGTGAATACTTTAAATCTATGTTGTTATTACAAGTTAGACTGAATCACTAGACCTTTATTCATGCTACATCCTCAATGAGACACATTAAATATTTGATATGGGATTGTTAAAGTAGATTTTCAGAAATATACAGTAAAAAGTACTGTTTAAGGTAATATGGGCCAATTCACCTGGAAGCTTAAGGGCCAAAAAATTGGTCTGAGGGCCGCATTTGGCCCCCGGGCCACACTTTGAAGTGAAGGCCAACTTTAGGATTTAGCATCTTAAAATCTGCATTGGTTTAACAGTGTAAAATCAAATCCCGAGCTCTGTATCTGAACGAGCCCCACCAGATCATCCATATACATTTTCACTGGTCACCTTGACACGCTGGAGGTGTGAATATGACCACTGGCCTGGATAAAAAGCACATTTATCACAGGGGCAGGGCAGAGGCGAGCAGGAAGGGGGGGGTGGATGTAGGTCACATGTAGGGAGAGATGGAGAGAAGATGAGAGAGAAAAGACAAAAAAAAAAAAGAGGATGTTTAGAGATGAGAGATGTTTAAATCTGGAGCGTTTGAAATGATCTGGAGGAGGGCGAGCGCTTAATATGCAGATAGATGTCTCCTCCACCCACACACACTCAACCAGAGCACCGACAGTATTTACATGTACTGTTTATGTGCATTCATTCAGTTAGTATCACTTCCATATTCTGCACTTTTAAAGGTCCTTCATTACCCAAAATTGACTCTTGTGAGCTTTAAGCCATGCTAGACTGTTGCGTTGCGTTGTGTTGAGTGGTTTTACTGTCAGCGTGGTATCAGTATCCGTATTAAGTATCGAGTATATTCCTTAGTATCAAAATCAATCTCTCCCTCCTCCTTCTCTTCTCTGTCTGTAGCGGGTCAGTGGGAGATACGTTGTTGGTCATTCTGGACTAGGATTTCATGAACCTGATGTGAATGCAGCTCCACAGCTCCTCTCTGCCTCCTCTCTTCCTCTTCCTCCTCCTTTCCGCCTCCTCCTCCTTTCTGCCTCTTCCTCCTTTGTACCTCCCCTTCCTCTGTCTGTAGCAGGTCCGTGAGGATAGTACCTGGACGTTCTAGGCTGTGATTTGATAAACCTGATAGTGTGAAGTGAGTCTAGCTCCTCTCTGCCTCATTCTCTCTGCCGCCTCCTTCTTTCTGCCTCTTCCTCCTCTGTACCGCTTCCTTCTCTGTACCTCCTCTTCCTCTGTGCGTAGCTGGTCTACACCTGGACGTTCTAGGCTGTGATTTGGTGAACCTGATGGTGTGAGGTGAATGCAGCTCCAGCTCGTCTTCTCCAGCGCCCACAGTAATGAGTCATCAGCACATCTCTGTCTCCCCACGGCTCAGAGAAGAAGGGACATGATGTACTTTTTGTTACATTTTCTTTAAAGGGGCCCATATTACTATATTTACTGCTACTGCTTACTACTGGGTTATAATGTTTCCCCATCAAAAACATACTTGGAGTTCTGTTTTATTTCATTCACACATGTTTATCACACAAACACCTGAAAATGCTCTATTCCACCTTGTGATGTCATGAAGAGGTACTGTACAATTCCAGCCTGAAATTATCCAAATGATTCTAGTGAAGGTGTATGTGTGTGAATGAAACAAAACACAACTCCAGGTATGTTTATGATAAGGAAACAGCATTATAACATAGATCAGAAAATTGCATAATATGTGCACTTTAAGTAAACGTGTTCAGCCTCTATTAGCCGAGAGCACTAAATTTCACATTTCGTCGACCTCTCTCCGTTTGACCGCCCTGTGATCCTTCTGGCTCACAGCTGGTCCAAAATCATCTCTCTAATCTGCTTTAGCTGAGGGAGAGCAGGATTTTGTCAGTTTGATGCTCGGCTCTGGTGTAAATACATTGCGATCGGATGTCTTTTTGTGGCTGGTTTAACACACTAGGATTAACCCAAAATACAGATTTGAACGGCTGCAAAATTACCAAGACCACAGTTGTTTCGATGTAATGTTCACTGAGACTGGTATGACCCTGTGTCAGATGCCCTCCCTTTACGTCAGATGCCCTCCCTGTGCCTCCATGGGGTCATATTCTGTATAAAAGCTGCTAGCCCTGTAGTTAAGACCTCTACAGACTTCTTATATTAGTTTAACTTTTCGGATTTGGTCTAACTTTTCTGGTGGGGTCGTTTCTGACAAATAAAACTCAACATTTTTGTATCCCACCCCTCCTCCACTCATAGGGCAAGGAAATTCAGAAAACGCCACTGCCTGCTTGTCTGCATAAATATATCATTGCGAAATGTTCCACGATATGGCATTAAACATATGAATATTGCATTTATAAACTTGCAGCCTTTTTTATTGCTAAACATGTTTTGAAAATGAATGTCATGCGTTCTTGCTGTCAGCGGGGTCACAGATCTGACCTATAACTCAGCCTGGTAACATTTGTGCCATGATTTTTGCGTATTATTATAATATTTGTCAGAAAAAATGTAATTGGACGTTATGTTTCGAACAGTATCTGTCCTTGTTTTGGTTGGCAGAAGTTGTGGCCTGTTGCTAGGTCATTGTGTCAGTGGCACCGGAGCGTGTGAACCACAGACTAAACGGCCCAGGGGTCATGGGCCTCTGACCTGCAGGACTGTTTGGGTGACCCAGAGCAGAGCGGCCCGTCACAGAAGTGGGGCACCCTGCTCTCCCTCTTTGATCTTCATGCACTGTGGTGTCGGCGAGCTCGTAAATCCAACACACTGTCAGAGTATTTTTAGATCAGGAGAAGTGTGGCTACGATTGTTTGCAGAGGGCCGTGGATTAAGTTACATTTCAGTCACAGCATTTACTTGACACTAGGATTGTCAAAAGTATTGAAAATCAGATGTTAATCGATACTAAATCTAGTATTGAAACTAGATACTAAATTGAGCAAGCATCTGTTCAGGAAAGGAAATGAACCATTCCTTGGTAAACTTGAGTCATATCTTGAAGTAACAGTACTGCTCAGTTGTGGTTGTCACTCATTATTGGAAAAGCATGACAAAAATGTGATTCAGACTAATTTCAGGGATAATTAAGATGACATTGATTGTAGATAATAAGTTCATTGTACACATGCTGTTCCTGAGCAAGACAAGACATTAGATTTATATGGGACAACAGCAGAAAGGAGAACGTATGGTGTGAGGTACGTGAAGATGTGGGTTAATTGTGAGATTAATCTACATGTTTACATATAAATACATACAATACATGTGTTTCTTGGTGGTCGGAAGGGACGATTGCACAGATTGCCAGCCTCATTTCTGTCAGTCCATCCCAGGGTAGCTGTGGCTACAGAGGTTGTTTATTGCATGTCGTATAGAAAAATAAATACAAATTAAAAAAAAAAATGTATATAAATATAATTGTCCCACAGTGTAAGCCGTCTTTGAGTATCCAAAAAAGCCAAGCAGTATATAAATCAAATCAAGTATTATCCAAATCCAAAATGGTGGATTGTTTTGTGTTTGCGGTCGATTGTCACTCTCTCACCTCTTCACAGTCCCGGGTCATTGAGCTGATGAGGCTCTATTTGAGTCTGTGCCCTGAATAGCGCCTAAGACTCTTAATCTGCTGTATGTGTGTTAGTTGTCAGGACAGTGTGCGTGTAGGCCCGCGGAGCGAGAACCCTCAACCTTGCACCTCCACAGTCCCCCTCAGAGAATCCCCAGGACCCCCTAAGGACCCCCTCAGGACCCCCTTCAGGACCCCCATCCGACTGGAGCATGTTTTCTTACCTGCGGAGCCCACACTACATTGTGAGTACAGGTGGTTAGGCACAGAGCAGGTGCTACTGTCATGGTGTCTGTGGAGAGGGAGGCAGTGACTATCTCGCAACAAGCTTGTTTGGGATTTGAAAGTTATTGTGTATGGATTTTATAGCACAAATGTATCATTGCTGTGAAGTTGAAGTTGAAGTTTCAGTCTATTTCTCTGTTAACCATTAAAGCGCTGGACTCAGTTGGACCTCATAGAATTTTCAGTTGGCCTAATGTTAAAATGTTAGACCAAGATTTTAAGGTTAGGGTTGAGGTACACCTTATTGAGCCCATGGGGAATGTGGACTCTGTATTTGACCCATGCTTCAATGCCACTGGGGAAACCTGTCAGGAGCAGTGGACCCATCTCCAGATCTTGAGCTAGTCTTGGTCAGGACTACCTTAGCTGGAGAATTTGAACTATTGTGCATGTTTTGGGTTGATGGGGGTGCTGAAGAACATGTAAACTCCCAGCAGTCAAACCTGGAAAGCGTGTGAAGCTGTGAAGCGTAAGACGCTGAACTTACCGTTCATTCAAAATAATTCTGACACGGTGACTCAGCAGCTTATCTTTACCTTATTCTGGTTAGTGCCTCTCAATGGACGTTTTGCACTGAGGGCAGGAAAATGGCAAGTTTAGCCTTTAACACAGAGGCATTGATGTGCTGTTAGCATGACCGTTGTTTTTAGCATTACCCAGACTATCAAAATGATTAGAATGTTTGGAATGTTTTTGAAACGTACTATCTCTGTCGGTCATGTGTTTGAAAAAAGTACAACTGGGAACAGCTTGTTTTGATAAATCTTTATTAAATTTGAACATGATTACAGAACTTTAACCCCATATTCCATCTGCTTTTTGTAGTTGTTTTTTCGTTTTTGTTGTTTAGTCCTTGTTTTGTAATGTCTGCAGTAAGATTGTCAGTACCAAAAGTCAGATACTACAGTATCTCTGTGGGCGACAGTTGCTCAGCGGGTAGAGTGTTTGTCCACTGATCTGAAGGTTGGTGGTTCAAATTCTGCTCTCTGTGTGAACCCTGCACACCTGACAGGGCGACAGGTGCGTTAGAGGAGAAGTATTTGATTCAGAAAGGTTAGAAAACTCCCGCACACTGTCTCACTCTTGTTCACCAACGTTTCGGTCCCTCTGACCTGAGGAAGGTCTGAATCTAATTCCGCTCTTGATACAAACATCATCATCTGAGCGATCAGATCCACTGTCCCACAGGTTGAGCTTCCAGCTCCCACAGATGAATGCTGTTGTTGTGTCCTTAGGCAAGACACTTAACCCACGTTACCATTTAATTTATACTAAAACTAGTATTGAAATTAGATATCCTTTGAGCTGGTACTGATACTAAAAAAGTTACATTAACAGGACAGAAACAAACCTTTTCTGAATATCTTTAGAATGATCGAGCTGTATCAGAACAAGTATAAGACACATAGAGTAGTACACACCCACAGACCACTATGGAACCTCCCTGGACGACTGAGGGATTACACAGATATAAGGCCCCATGGGAATAATATAATAAGAAAGTACTATGATTTAATGTTGAAAATCACATTCTCTTGTCTAAATAAAGTGTTTTTTATTATCATGGTATTGAAATCAGTTTTGAGTATCAAGTCTGTCCCATAGTATCAAAACTGAATTCGAAATTGTAGCGTCATGACAAGTCTGCAGATCAGGTGTGGTTAACGCGAGGAGCCTGGCAGTGATATTTGTAGTGTTGATTCATTTCAGCTAAAACGAGCCTTCTCCGTTTCCAAACTGCATCAGTTTTGTCACACAGCCTTGTACTTATCTGGTTAGCTTCTCCATCGGTTTTCATTAGTGTCACTTACTTCCTCGGTCTTTGTTGCACCTTCCCTAAATGATGTTAAATGTGTTACTGGCTCCCATACAATTCTATATAAATCTGTTTATTCTTGGTTGTCTCTGTGTCCACACTGAGACCCCTTCTGTCTGCTTTTATTCTTTGCTAACATGCTGCTGATATTAGAGATGGTCCAATAGAGCTTTTCAACACTGGGGTTTTCTGTGGCCTGGGAATGCCTCACGATTCTCTCAGAAAAAGAGATAGTGTACACATGAAAAAAAAGAGTCTGACACTTTGATGGAAATGTATGTGTAATTCTGTGCAGAAAATATTCTTCTGAGATGTCTTTATGTAAATGCATTTGTCAGATCCAGACCAGACATTAACATGGCTCTGTCTCATCCTCTAGGTAACCCTTTGTAGTTTTACCTGTCTTCAAGTATAAAAGCTGATTAACCCATGACTGTGAGGAGGCTCTGAGGAGAGACTTGCTTGGGACACTGTAAGGCTGCTGGTCGATAACAAAGAATACCACTTTTTGTATTTCATAACTCAAGTTTCGTAAATTGATCATTATTATTATTTAAAGGTAGCATAAAGTCTGGATTCTTACTGGTTTAAAAAGATATTACAATTACTGAACCTGAGTGGCTGGTGCCTTAACCTACAGATAGATGACACACATACTACTTTTTATCATTCTCAGTATATGGACAGCCCTCACGTGAAAGGTAGAATCACTTGAATCCACTCACTGAGCTGCAGAGGCTACACTAGCGCTCATTAATGATTGGCTGCAGGTGCTGGGGTTTGTCTCATTAAGAATCCCCCTGCCCCCTGTACATGTGTTCACTCTCAAACAGATTAGAATATCTGAGAATATGAAAGAGATCTCCATAAGCCACGCCATCTGCCCTCAAGTGAGAGTGAACCACGCTGGGGCCCTTCCAAGTACAGTTTTACATAATACACCAGGGCTGCAAGATCAAGCAAATTATCATATCAATTTTCACAGTTTGCAAATCCATAAGGCTGAAATTATTTAACATCATGTCCTCTTTGAGAACGAAATGCCCCTGTGTCTCCATGGGGTTCTTATTTTGTATAAAAGCTCCTAGCTCTGTAGTTTGGACCTCTACAAACATATTCTGAAATATTCTTGTGTGTCAGATGCCCTCCCTTTGTGTCGGATGCCCTCCCTTTGTGTCGGATGCCCTCCCTTTGTGTCAAATGCCCTCCCTTTGTGTCAAATGCCCTCCCTTTGTGTCAAATGCCCTCCCTTTGTGTCAGATGCCCTCCTTTTGTGTCAGATGCCCTCCCTGTGTGTCAGATGCCCTCCCTCTACAAACACGTTCTGAAATGCATGGGCTTCTTGGATTGGTTTATCAATTCAAATTTTAGTCTGCTCTCAGATATTAAAGATGCACCATGTCACTTTTTTGATTGATGGTCCGCCACCAGCTTGTCTTCATGTAGATTATATTGTTTTTCCTGGAATGTTCCACAGTATCTTGCTATATTTGTTCAATTAAAGATAAATAATAAAAACAGGCGACCCCACTCTCAGTAAAAATGCATATCTACAGATCTGACCAGTAATTTGACCTCTTGGTGTAAATTGTCTCCCCAAAGTTGAGTTTAATACCATGCTATGGAACATTTCAGGCAAAGGAATAATATCACCATGGAGAAAAGTTACATAATGCACCCTTTATAGTGCTTGTTTCTCATGTATTTGAACAAAAAAATGTGTCTTCTCCCTATACAGATATATTGTAGAAGTAGCTCTTGAGGTAAAAAAAAAAAAAGAATAATAAAAATAACTATCTGCATCTAATTGTAAAGCGTTTTAGTGTTAGATAATCAGGAAGTGTACATTAGCATGCTAGTTGTTCCCTGCGAAACCCAGCTCTGGTGTGCGTGTTATGAAAAGCACTTATAAATTCATCACGGTGAACAATTATGATGCTCAAAATGCTCCGAATAACTTTGAACCACTACTAAATGACCTCTGAATAAACTGTTTTTCATGTTTTTAAAAATGTAAAAATCAGGTACATCCTCCTTAATTCTCCTGTTTAAAATCACCAATATGAAGTGAGTTCTGATTTTAATAATACATCACAGTCCATCGTTTCTTATTTCACACACAGCCTTAAACAGTTTCCATTGGTCGTACAGTATGTGACATAAGCCCCGCCTCCTCCATGTTGCTCTGAGATACAGTGCTGCTCTAATTAGTTGGGCCCCATCACGCTGTGGGCATTAGGCTGGATTAGGCCCTCAGCGGGGGCTTAGCTGTCAGCTGTCAGAACGCAGGAATGTGTGAGATGTCTTACTGCCACCAGGGGGACATGGGGACACACAGAACAGGAGCAGAAATAGGCTGCTATAGATAGAATATATTTTTCACCAACAAATAAACAAGAAATGATACTATTGAAACTAATTTATGCCACTGACACAAAAAACTAAAGCAGGATTATACCCATAAACTATTCTTAAAACATGAGCTGCAATAAATGGATAGCAGAATGAGACACTCGTAGTATTTATAATGAGTTATAGAAAAATACCAAAAAGTATGACTGATAAGTTGATGTAGTATTCATCATGACAGGCCTACCAACAGTGTTGATTTACCCATGGAAGTATAATAAGATCTGCAAGATGAACCAAAGATGGCGACATGTTGTTTTCACTGGCTTGTGCTCATTGGGTTTTGTTGGGGAGAAAACTTGCAAATATTCACTTCAGCACTTCAGAGTCACACTGCAATCCTGCATTTATGTAACTTTAGCTGAACACATTCAGGACTGTACAGGAAACACGGCACAGAGGAGACTGATTGACAATGGTCTAGAGTCCCTCAGCCAATCAGGACGCAGAACACAATACACGTTCATACACTTTTTTAAAAAAGCATGCAAAATTGCACTAAAAAATCAGCGAAAAAGGCAAAAGGTGACCCACATTATAATGAGGGACAACTGTAGAGCAATATCTGCTAGAGTTGAGGTGGCACGGGCTCAGAGCAGAGCTAGGCTAAATCTTTCAAAGCTAACTTAGGTGCTATGAAGGTTGAAAAATTGTAAAAAGTCAACTTTGTGAAAATATAGAAGAATCTTTACAAAGTCTGACACATGTGACAGTTGTGGATGCCCTATCAGTCGAACACGGGCAGTTTGAATTCTTAAAAAATGCATTGCGGGAGATTTCTTTCTGGGCCAGAGCTCCTGTACCTATAGAGCGGCGACTAGTCGATCTCACACGGGGACAGAGGGGGAGTGTCTTATCCAGTTCTTATTATAGATCCATGTTGTTACCTCATGTACGAGAATGGATGTTGTGATACCAGGTACTTGCTGGCTACTTGTGGTGGAATCTACTACATGAGAGCAATAGTGTGATCACTAAAGTTACTTCTCACTAAGCCGTGCTGGTAATAATGTAATAACAGTATGGGACATTTTAGTGCATACATGTACAAAACCACAGAGTGAGAAGGTACATCTTACACCAGCAATGCTTCATGACACACAGCACCGAGCTCAAAAAGTATAGTTCCATCACTAAATTTATTGAACAACAAGTTGATATGGTAATTATCATGGGGTTTTTGAGGTTTACTTCCTTAATACTTGGTTGATATGTCCCCAGCAGACAGATGGGGTCTATGGAGTGTGCTTAGCTCCTTCACTGTGTTTTTTTTCAATCTGCTAGCCTTCACTGCTTATAATGTGCACTGTAAATCTGTTACATGTTGCTTATTTCATGTCTGTATGAACTTCACACTTTAACCAGAAAATAGGACATCCTTTTCTTGTCACTCTGGGCCAATCACAGCCTGCTACTTTTGAAAACACCCTTCACATCTGCCAATATTGATAGTGTACTGTTTAGTGATACTACAATTTCAAACTCTATTTTGATACTAAGGAATAAACTTGATAATCAATACCGATTCCGATACAACGATAATGATAAATGCTCGAATAGAATGTGATTTTCAACATTAAATCAAAGTACTTTCTTTTATATTATAATGGCCGTTGTGTTCCTTATATCTCCAGTGTTTCCAGTACAAGTATTTGTCTGTTGTAGTTGTGTATGTGAGCAGACTGCCTGTTGTTTGCCCTGTGTTATCTGCTTAGCGTCAGAAGGTTAATGATGTTTATGCTCTAGCCCTGTTCTGTTGTGTCAAATCTAAATCTCAGATGTGAAGATGCTGAGTCACCTTTACCCTGCTCTATAGCCTTTAGCCGCTCATGAAGCGCACTTCCTCTTCTTGTTTTCTATAAACCTTAATATGTAACCAAACTGGGCCTAAACTGGGCCTAAACTGGGCCTAACTGGACCTCAACCAGGACTGAACCAGACCTGAACCAGGACCGAACCACGAACCACGATTGAACCAGGACCAAACCAGGACTGAACCACAATCAAACCACAACTGAACCAGCACCGAAACAGGACCTAACCAGGACCAGAACCAGGACTGAACCACGACCAAACCACGACCGAACCAGGACTGAACCAGGGCCAACTGAACTGAACCACGATTGAACCACGATTGAATCAGGACTGAACCAGGACCAAACCAGGACTGAACCAGGACTGAACTGATACTGATACATTTGTTGCTATAGCGATAAAAGGGTAGTGAGCATATTAGAATTATTGATAATGCAAGTCAAATATTTGTCAAACTTGAAGGTAACAATGCAGTCTAGTTTCATCTTAATCCGTTGTTTTGTGAATGAGTGGACACTTTAAATGTTTGGCTCGTGTGGTTGCTGCGGCTGTATGTGCCCATGATGGAGAGGGAAGGAGGGGGTACTGAGCCTGTGAAATCCCACTCCTGTGCGTATGGTATGGGGGAGCGGCAGGCGGGTATTGGGCTGGAAATGTAGGTTAATCTGATCATATGGACAGAGCCAGCCTCATCATCATCATCATCATCATCATTGAGGAGGGGTAGACAGACCACAGGAGGGGGGGCAGACTATACAGGAGGAGGGGGCTGGAGAGAGGAGGGATCATGAGGAAGAGTGTCACTGTGTCACATACAATCATGGAGGAAGTGTCTCGATCAAAGATGACTGTGAATGGTGGGATCATGGGTTTGAATTGGACTAGACCAGACCATAGAGTGCGTCAGACTCAAACAGCTGTCTGATTTTAAGCCAATCCACTCACAGCTGGACATTTGTAGCACATGTTTCTCAAATGTGGATGTTCTATGGTTTCCTCTCGAATATTCTTGTATCATTCTGTCAAAATGTATTTTCTTAGCTTAGTGCTTTGCTCATTGATTTTTTTATCTGTAAGCTGCCATGTTTTTTTTTTTTTTTTTGTTTTTTTTTGTTTTGATTGGTTAATCTGCCTGTCAGTCATGTTCCCTGGAAAAAGCATTGTCCTATAAAACTATAAAAACATATACCGTGTGAGTGGGCTTGCATCTCCACAAACATGACTCTTATGAAGGAGACCCTCCATGCTTGTTGCCTTGGAAATGTTATTCTTTTTGCTATAATAATCCACAGCACAGTCTTTCTCTACAGAAAATGTCATTTTCTATTTCCGTGGAAACATGCAGCTGGCATCTTCAGAAATGGATGTACTTTTAAATTATTCAATAGAACAGCTCCTTTAATGTGTATTTTATTGGCATAATTACAATTAAAACATAGTCACTACAGTAGAATCCATAAATCTCTATATTAATTGGAGAAAAAGTCTGCATGAGTGCAGACTTTCTCATCTCCTCCTTCCATCCTCCTCCCATTCTCCTCCCATCCTTCTCCTCCTCTCCCCTCCTCCTCCATCCACGTCCTTCTTTCCTTTTCCTCCTGTCCTCTCCTCCTCCTCTACTCCTCTCCTCTGGCTTTCCCCTTTCCGGCTTTCCCCTCTCCTCCTCTTCTCCTCCTATCCTCCTCTCCTACTTCTCTCCTCCTCCTATTTTCCTCTCCTATTCCTGTGTCCCATTACACCCTCTCCTCTTGCTCCTGCTACCCCCCTCTTATGTCACCATCTGTCTGCCCCACAGTGACCTCTGCTGGTGGCTGTGTGCACCTGATGCCCTCCTCCTGACCCGCTTGGCTCTGGCTCTTGTTATTTATGGTTGTCTTTACTGTCCTCCCTGAGCCTCCCTGAGCTGCTTGTATTAGATTCTGATTGTTCTTACACAGAGGGAGGGGAGTGCTCTCAACAGAGCACTAAACAGGAACATAATGCCAATGTGCAAATTCAACAGCCCTATGTAGTTATTTGTGGAAACTATTACTGTGTGTAGCCTGCACTCTTGCAGTTAAAAAAAAGTGTTATAATCACAACTGAACCTGGATTGCCAAAGCCTTAAAGCCTTAAAGGGGATATTATGAAAATGTGACTTTTTGGAGCTTTCTACTATGATATTACTTTGTTGCCTCATCAGAACATGCCTGTAGAGGTTTTAAATGTCATCCATTTTTGATATTTTATACTCATTTTCCGTATATGGACATGTCACGCCTCATGTGAAAGCTCAGAGGCTGCACTAGCACTGATTCATGATTGGCTGGGTGCAGGTGCTGGGGTTTAGGTAGCGACGATTCAGATCAGAGACAGTTTTAGTATTTAGTATTGGTTTAAAGGTCTTGTTTTATTGTAGAACTCTGAGATTCTATGGAATGAAGAGTGCATTATAAATAAAATGTATTATTATTATAGTCATTATTGTTATTATAGTCATTATAGTCCTTTTAGGTTTAAACCAACTGGATTTCAGCATTGTTTTGTTTTTTTTCTTTGTTTACTACTCTCCACATTGCAGATGCATATTAGATACATATTAGATAAGACAATTACATGAAACAAGATTTTTTTTTAAAAAGTAGTCACTCTTCGCTTTGCTGACATCACTGCAAACTAGTGTTGTCACGATACTAAAATTTCAAACCCGATGTCGATACTAAGGAATAGACTCTCAACTTACAGCCACATAACGCTCTTCTGTTTCCATTGTCCCTCATGACTCTGTTCAAAAGAGAAACACGGAGAATGGGGCAGTGTGTCACAATAATTACCAAATCGGTTCAGTAAATGAAAGCTGGAACTACATTTTTTGGGATCAGTATTTAACATGTGTACTTTTTCTTTGTAGTACTGGTAAATGTGTGGTTATTTTCTGGCTGTATGGTAACATTTGAGTCGTAGAAGGTTGAGTTAATAACTTCTATGACTTATTATAGATGCAAACTACTACAAAATACTGAAGTGTTTCATTCTGCTGTGTATTTATTGCAGCTTGATGAAGTTTTTTTTGGTTTATATCTGATCTTGGGTGATTGCGTCAGTGGCATGTATGATTTCAAATATTATCATTTATCGTCTATATTTACTTCTGAAAAATATCACTTCAAGATGAGTTATCGTGACAGGTGTGACTTCTGCTGCTTTGCAAAGTCAGTGTTGCATGCTTCCTTCTTTATTAGCTCATTAGTCTTTACACTTGAGGTATAAGCTGAATTACTTTACTTTTACATGTCTAAAAGCAAATGGCTCGTCTGAACGATGCCATCTGAGTTTTAATAAAGTGGTGGGTTTCCCAGTCATTGAAACACAATTGAAACAGTTTCATGGAGGAAGCTGCTACTCGGAAATCTCAACCACGATTTCCTCTTGCCTCAGGCCGGTGTGCGCTTGTGTCAGTCGCGGTTCCACGTGTCTCTGGGGACAGACTACCCAGAAAGAAGGTAGACAGCCTGGTGTGCGGTTCCAGTATGCGGCGCAATGTTGGCGTGGTGCGGGGTGCTAGCATGCTGCGGCGTCTGAGTTTGTTCAAAGGGTACAGGAGAGCCGAGGAGGAGGATGATGATGTGTTTGTGAGCTCTAAGGTGCGTAGATTTACTGTGTCACTGTTCTTATTGACCTTTGGCTGTTTTCCTGAGCTGGAGGACTTGCCATTTTGCAGACAAGCTTTGCAATTCTCGAGTCACAATTTGTTTTTCTAGTAGGATTCTGTTCAAAGTTCACATTTTAGTGTAAACATTTGTGAGAACTCAATGCATTTCTGAACATGTTTGTCAAGGAAAATATTTTTAATAAATGCAGACCTTGTGATTTGCTAATTGCAAAATTGCAATTTCAATTTGTGATTAATTTTGCAGTCCTGCATTTTGTGATTTATTTTGTAGTTGTTACACAATAGTTGTGTAATTATTATTCTTTAAAAAAAAAAAATGAGCATGAGCAAAAATGTGCAGTTTTATATATGAATGTGCCGTTGTTTAAATGCTGAGGTTCTCACAAGATGCATTATGTAACTTTTCTGGCAGAGGGTTTGCAACTTGTTTGTTCATGTTCAAAGGTTAACGTCTTTATGTATGTTGTATGTGTGTGTGTGTGTGTGTGTGTGTGTGTGTGTGTGTGTGTGTGTGTGTGTGTGTGTGTGTGTGTGTGTGTGTGTGGTATTAAACGTATACATGTTAAAGGTGCACTTGTCTCCATGGAGATGCATTGCCTGAAATGCTCCATAACATAGAATTATAAGTATCGACACAGTAGAACACAGCAGAACGCAGTAGGACACAGTAGGACACAGTAGGACAAAGTAGAACACAGTTGAATACAGTAGGACACAGTAGAACACAGTTGAATACAGTAGGACACAGTTGAATACAGTAGAACACAGTTGAATACAGTAGAACACAGTTGAACACAGTTGAATACAGTAGAACACAGTAGAATACAGTAGAATACAGTAGTACACAGTTGAATACAGTAGAATACAGCAGGACACAGTAGAACACAGTTGGACACAGTAGAACAAAGTAGGACACAGTAGAACACAGTAGGACACAGTAGGACACAGTAGGACATTCCAGGCAAAGCATCAGCAGCTGTATGGAGACCAGCAGGTAGCCGACCCTTCACCAGAAATGTTACGTAGTGCCCCTTCATCCCAGTTGCAGATGTTTTTATTGTTAGAAAATATTACAAAAACAACAAATGCAGCCAAATCGAAATCAGTACTTGTATGGAACTGCACCTGTGATTCTTGTATTAGTTACTCATATTTCAGAGTTTTTGTCAATTCTCCTGGATGTGTTTAAAAGGTGAACTTTGAGCAGAATCCCCTGTTATCGAAACGCAAATCAAACCACAACCTTAACGATTGTAAATTAGTGAATTAAACTGCAAATAGTGCTGCACAATTTGAGAAAAATATCTAATACATTCAATGCTATAATGCCCACATGATAGTGAATAGCAGTTGACAGACAGTTTACCAGGAAAGTTACATAATGGACTTTTAAAAATAGCGTAGTAAATTACAGACACTAGTTTGACCTCCTGACTCATTTATCGTCGCTTTGTTTGAAGTTGCTAGGCCTGTTACAATGAATACTGTATCCACTTACCGTTCAAGACATGTAGTATTTCAGTATTTCTCATGGGTACTTTTTCTTTGCACTAGTGGGAAATATTCGGTACCACAATTAGATTTGAGCTGCAGACTGTCGAATCATGAACATCTGTGACTCATTATAGACACAAACTAACTACCTCAGTGTTGCATTTTGTTATTTATTCATTGCAGTTCATATTTTTTAACAAAATTGTACATTTAAAATACTTGTTTGGGGATAATTCTGCTTTATGGTTTGGTTTCAGTATTATCATTTATCGTCTATATTTACTTCGGCACTTTACACTTTAAATGCACTTGAATTGAACTGAATATAACAGTTGTTTAAATATGTAACCACTTCATAGCATTAAAATTATAATTATTCATATCCGCAGTCATTCTCTGCCGTCATAATCGTGACACCAAATTTCGATATCGTCCCAGGCCTATTGTTTTCCCCGTCTGTAGTCCGTGCCGGTCCGAGGCAGATGGATTTCTCCCTCCGCTCCCTCACTTCCTCTGTGTGGGCTGTTCCACGGGCCCTGGCAGCACTCTGTTCCTCAGAAGTGTCAGATGCCATTCCAGGTGGTGGTATTTTTAGCCGGCCTTTGATAGTGGACCCATATGCGCCGGACAGTGTGTGAGAGCATATGTCCACTTACATAAGGACGTGCCAGACACACACTTTGTAATGAGGAAACCAGTGTCTCGAGACTTCCACTTTTGTTTCAGTTTGGTTTAAAATGGGTCTGGTAGAGTCGTCTGTTACTAAAGAATGGGTAGTACTCAGTTATTTACTCAGTTACATCTTCTTGTGTAACTTTTTGATGAAGATACTTTTTTAGCAGCATACTATTACTCCTCCTTTATTGAAGTACCAGTAAAGTTGTGATTACTCTTGTTTTTTTAAAGTTGCATTTTGTAACTTTTCCTGTGAAGGGGCTGTCATCTAATTGTCTCCATGGAGATGATATTGCTTTGCCTGGTATGTCCCACAGTATGGCATTAAACTTGTCCATCTTCCATCTATTACTGTGTTTGTATTTATAAGTAAACACCCTGACAGGCAAGGTGTTAACATGCATTCTTACTTTGAGCGGGTCGCCTCTCCACTGATCCGACTTGTAACTTAACCTGGTGGCTTGTATACATGGAGTAAAGCCTTACTGTGGTGCATCCCAGGCAATGGTATATCCATTGATCTAAGATATGCCTATCATTTTTTAACTTTATGCATGCCCTTATTTGTTCTTATTCAGTGTTTTATGTTGCACTTTATCTCTGAAGAAAGTTCCTAGTTTTGAGTTGTTGTGTTCACTGACAATAGCAATAAAAGTCTTCTGAATCTGATTCTTCTGATTCTGATTCTGAGGTGGATGATGTTCCACCTGAAACCATTACATATTGTACCTTTATAAAAACCCCAGTACGTACTTGTTAGCCCAAAAATAAAATGCATTTTTTTTTTTCTCTTTATGGATGTTTTTATTGTACCGAAAAACAGACAAAAACATGCATCCTTATTGTGCTCTTGCATCTCTACAAACCTGATTATTTGGCCTGGGCCTCTTCCTGCTGATTTCCATGGAAATGTTCCTTTGACTATAATTTTCCACAGTACGGCATAAAACATATCTATCTCCATGCAGTGTTCTGAAGTATGGTTTTAACTTCCATATTACTGTTTCCATGGAATCGTGCATGTGACATGCCACCTCCTGCAAGTTACATACCGAGTTACCAAATTAAAAATATAATCTAGAGTTATCACGATACGAAAATTTAAAATTTGTTTTCGATACTAAGAAATACACTTGTGGCATATACTAGTCTATGTGTCTTATACTTGATCATTTAAAAGCTATTCAAGAAAAATTCACTTCAGACTTCAGATGAGTACCTACTTTTTATACTAGTTTCAGTTTAGTTTAGTGGTATCTGATTTTTAATACTTTTGACAACCCTTAGCATATATTGTTAATAATATTAGCTCTAATAGAAGCTGCTGTTCCATTGACTTCTGTCCAAATGATTCTCCTCATCTGCTCACATCCTGTCTGTCACTTTTCTGCCTCCAAACACCATATTATAAAACTCTTCATTTGGATAAAATCTCAAATATCTCTCGTATCAGCGGTGCCTCTGTCAAACCCCTCGTCCCCTGAGCGGAGCAAAGGCCCGATTGAAGCTCTGCTCTGATTGGCTGCTTCGCTCTCTGGAGACAGACCAGGATCTAACCCAAATACTGTGTCCAAATCAGGATCTACATTTGACACTGTGCCGCTGCCATGGTAACACGGCGGCCCAGTGTTTCATGTGGTGACCTTCGGGTGCTGCCAAGTTTGTGAAAACATTTTTGAAGTGTGGCCATGTTGACACAGAGGGCGTGTTCTACTTTCCAGTGTTTTCGTGTTAATCTGGTGTTTTTTGATGGATTTTAATAGCTGTAATTTAGGGCTGAAATAAGAATAAATATGAAATCACAATGTGCAAATCACAAACATGGAATTATTTTGATATAGTGTCACATTTCAAACTGGATCACAATAATATGTAAAAGACCTAGAAAGTTACATACTGTACCTTTTAAGTCTTTGTTCATGCTTATTAAGGATGATTAAAGTGTAGTTATTATAAAGTGTTACCAAAGACTTGATGCCCAGTACCAATTTTAACATTGATTTGAAATAATACACAACATAATGCAAACTAGGGATGGGACGATATAAGATAATAATGCAAATTGCGATAAAAATTATTCGCAATTAATCGTTCGTGGCATTTCTTTTAATAATCGCCATCATCGCACAGGATTATAATCGCCTTTACAGGACCGCACTGCCTCATGTTTGCAGTTTCAGTGTTTAGATTATGTTTAGTTATTTGTGGCGTTTGCCCACACCGAGGGCCTGTGTCACAGCAATGACACCTGTTCACTTCTGTGTCTGTTCTGACTTGTGGATGGTTCTTCTCCTCAGTCACTGTCATGGCTCGCAGGCAAACACGAAATAATAGAAGGATTAATAATAGTAATAATAGTTTTTTTTTTTTGTTTTTTTTTAATATGGTTTAAAACTAGTTCTGGTAGATCAAGAAAATTTCAAAAAATTTTTTACTTCAGTCTTATTCTGTGTAAAAGGTGCTAACCCTGTAGTTTAGACCTCTAAACTTGTTTTGAAATGCTCCAGTATGTCAGATGCTCCTCTTGTGTCTCCATGGGGTCTTATTCTGTGTAAAAGCTGCTATCCCTGTAGTTCAGACCTCTACAAATCATTTCTGAAATGCATGAGATTCTTGGATTAGTTTAGCAGTTTAGATTTCTTAGTGTTCTTTGTTTAAAATCTTAGTTTTTAAAAATTCATTACAAAAATGTCAATTGCATGTTTGTATTTTGACTATTGAATTGAGTGTTTGGCGCCTTTTTCACTGCGGTCTTTGTATCTCCGGTGGTTTCTTCATCTGCCCTTCCTTCCTCTTTATGCTCTTCTCTATTTTTGTATGGAACATTTTGAGACGGGCCTACAATAATCAACAGTCGTCATGACAACAGCCCTGCATAATTCATTCAGTCAGCCTCGTGTACTAGAGCGAAAGGTCAACAGAACTGAACTGGTTATGCAACAACTTTCTTTCAAATTTAATCTCTAATTTAAACTGTATCTTAAAGGCGCTGTACCTGATTTTTCATGTCTTAAAAACATGAAAAACTAGCTAATTTTAAGCAGTTTGCAGTGGTCCAAAGTTATTCCTCACTTACTTTATGCATTCAGAGCATCCTAATTATTCACCATGATGAGTTCATAAGCACTTTTCACAACTTTTAGAGAGCAGAGCGGAGAACAAATAACAACTAACATGCTAACATGTACTTCCTGATTATCGGACTATAATATCTTTTAGTTAGATGCAGACCCAGCAGACTTATTTTGACCTCAAGAGCTGCTTATGCAATATATCTGACCGGGGGATCATTTATTTTCAAATACACAGAAAAAAATGGGTACAGGGCCTCGGTGGTAGTAGTGGTAGTATTAGCAGTATTAGTAATGGTAGTATCTTCACGTTGTCTTTATAACTCTGCTCTGTTGCACATATTGATAAACTATGCAGAGAATGTGAGTGACTGTCTGACTTCCATTACACCGGTCTGTAGACTAGTCTGCACTGCACATGTGCTATTTTGCCTTCCCCCCCGTCTTTTCATTTCCTTTCTGCTCCTCTCCTCTTTTTATTTATACTGTTCTGTCTATCATATCTATCACTCTATCCCACATTTTCACTCCATATTCATCCCTTCTCTTTCACGATCTCCCTCTCAACCCCTTCCCCCCTCTCTCACCTCTTTTCTTTTCCTCTCACTTCCTCTTTCTCTCTGTCTCTCTCTCTCTCTTTTCTCTCCATCCCCTTCTCCCTCCCTGTCTTTCCCTCACTCACTCCCTCCCTCGCTCCTGTGTCACGGCTCACTGATTCTCCTTGTTGCTCCTGCAGAGGTGTGATTTATGAACACGGCCCTCTCTGCAGCACACATCCCTCTCTCTCTCTCTCTCTCTCTCTCTCTCTCTCTCTCTCTCTCTCTCTCTCTCTCTCTCTCTCTCTTCTCTCTCTCTCTCTCTCTCTCTCTCTCTCTCTCTCTCACACTCACACTCACTCACACTCACACTCACACTCACACTCACACTCACACTCACACTCACACACACACACACACACACACACACACACACAGGACCGCAGCAGCGTGACCAGCCTTTCTAATGAGGGCTTTACACGGTAGTCCCTTTGCCTCTGCCTTATTATTAGCCACATGTAATGGTATTATGAACGCATTAGGGCTTTAATATTTCATTGTCGTCTTTTATTTCAATATCCAGAGGAGAACATAGCAGCTTAGGAAGTTTTTAGACTGTTGAATGGACTTTATTTTGACACTGTGGATTTGTTCTAGAGAGATTAGGGCCCAGTAATTCATTTAATTAAAGCCACAGTATGTAAGTTTTTTTTAAATGTGACCAAAACGTTTGACCGGTAGTGTAACCTTTTAGTTTGTTACTTACTCTCAGTGGGCTTGCATCTCCACAAACCTGACTCTTATTTGTCCTGGAGGAGGATCTCCTTATGCATGTTTCCAAGGAAATGTTGTTCCTTTGTCTATAAACTTCCACAGTATGGCATAAAACCCATCCCACCCACCTCTCCATCTCTTTGAACTTTAGTTACAAGTTAGCATCCACCTATTGGTATCATAAAAATCTGTTATTGATTCCAAGATTTAATATCATTACCTCCCAAGTGCTGATAACGACTTACCTGGTACCACAAAAGGTCACTGCAGTGGATCAGGGCTCTGGAATCTTTGTCGTATCATGGTGTTTGTTAAAGTTGATCTACCTCTACAGAATGGAATAATTCTGTATTACTTGTGTGTGTCCTGCTTCTCATCTTGTTGTGTTTTGTCCCCATAGAGCAACTCTCCCACGGGCCCGGGCCGCTCCGACTCCCCGGTCTACACTAACCTCCAGGAGCTGAAGATCTCCCAGTCCAACCTGCCCCCAGTGCCCTCAGGCTCCCCCGTGCACCTGCACGGAGACTGGGAGACGCACAAGGACCCCAGTGGCAGACACTTCTACTACAACCGGGCCACGGGGGAGAGGACGTGGAAGCCCCCCCGGACCAGGGACGCATCCAGCACCAGCAGCCTGAGAGGGGACAGCCTGAGAGGGGACAGCCTGAGAGGGGACAGCCTGAGAGGGGACAGCCTGAGAGGGGACAGCCTGAGAGGGGACAGCCTGAAAGGGGACAGCCTGAGAGGGGACAGCCAGGGCCCCGCAGAGACAGAGGTCAGGATATGTTACGGAAATGTGTTGTAATATCACAGAATTAAAAGGCTATCAGAAGGTTATCCTGGACAGTTTCACACAGTTCTAGGCTATCTGGGTTTACAAAGCCTTTTTGTTTTAACTGTCGATGGCAGATGTTAAACCTGTTCCTCTATACACCCTCACCTGGCCCTTCTCCCCTCACCTGGCCCCTCCCTCACCATCTATGCTTTCTGGTTTTCTTCAGTCAGGGCCAAAGCTGCCACACTGCCGCCCTGCAGTAGATAGATGCACATAGACAGCATCTAGTGGTGAAATGTGAGAATACAACAGGGGTGGGTCGGTCGAAAAATCCGCAAAACTGCGAGATCGTGAAGGGTGAACCGCGATATAGCGAGGGACCACTGTATATGTTTCTGGAGGGAAGGATATTTATCACCATTGCTATCTTGCCTTAGTGGAAACTCTACTGGTGGTGGTCTTTTTTTATTGGTACAAGCAATGTGCCCCTTTCTAATTGGGGCAGGACAAATGAATTTATTTTATTGACTGGGTGTAGCCTTAGTTTAGACCCATCAACTCCAGTTTAAACTATATTTTTTTTTTTACTTTGATGACAGTCCATGTTTAGTCCATGGTTTGGTCTTGTATCTAGTTAAGTCCCAGTTTTACTCTGTTTTTGTATTTAGCTCCATTAACAGAAATATAGGAGAATGTCACCTGAAAATCGGCTCTTAGTGAGGATTGAGTTTATGTAGTCTATTTTTAACTGGAACATAAAATAGAAAAGAAAGTGTATGTTCCACTGGCAACAGGTCTTAAAGGGCTCATATTATGCTATTTTCTGATGTATGTTATTATGTTTCCTCATCAAAAACATACTAGGAGTTGTTCTTTTTTTGTGCATTCACAGACCCTATTATATTTAGGCTGAGTTCTCTCAAACAGAAAATACTCTGTTCCACCTCGTGATGTCATGTGGTAATACAGGAAGTACTGTGTTTTTAAACTCCATGCACCTGCACTGGAATAATTTGGATAATTTCAGCTGTGGAGCTTTGGACAGTCTAATAATGCAGGGTTACATATGAATGAAACAAAACGCAACTACAGGTATGTTTTTGGGGAGGTGACAGCATTCTAACATGGCTTAAAGCTCAAGAGTGCATTCAGCTTAATATGCAACCTTTAATTTTCTTTCTTTATTTTATTTATTTGGTTTTTTTTTTCCTGCATAATGACTCTGTGATGTGACACGACCAGTCACTGCATCTTTACAGTATTCTACTTCCTGGCATTTTTTACCGCTCATGTTTCTCCACAGCCACTATCTTCTGAAGAAAACTGTAACAGCACGCACTCTAGTCAGTCAGACAGTCAGTACGGGTCGCCCCCTAGAGGCTGGTCTGAGGAGCTGGACGAGCACGGCCACACTACCTACGTGTCGGAGTACACCCAGGAGAAGGTCAGGACATAAACACATAACCTTATATAAGAGCTGCAGGTCCACTTATACAATACTGACTGATTCTGTGTCACAGTGGATCAAACATGTGGACGAGCAGGGGCGGCCATATTACTACAGTGCAGACGGCTCCAGGTCAGAGTGGGAGCTGCCCAAGGTAAGTAATGCTATAAATAGTAACACTAATTATTACTAATTATTACACTTTTTTGTATAGCACTTTCTAAACACTCTTTGTACAAAAGCTGTATATTTTAAAACTCAATCACTCAAAGTGCACATTTTCAGTACATTTAGGTAGTGTTATTTGGGAAAAAATATATTATTTGTTGAACTAATATAAATAGTAAATAGGGTTGTTAAAAGTATATAAAATCAGATACTAATTGAGCTAATATCAGAACTAAGTATAAGACCAAATAAACTAGTATACACTCATGGACCACTATAGAAGTTACCTGGATGATTGTGGGATCACACAGATATAAGGCCACATGGGAATTTAAAAGAAAGTACTACAATGTAATGTTGACATTCTGTTGTCTAAATAAAGGGTGTTTTTAAGTATCATTGTGGTATCGGACCGGTATTGAATATCAAAATCGAGTTTGAAATTTTCGTATTGTGACAACACTAGCTATGGCATTAGCAGTTTGTATACAGAATAAGACCCTATGAATATTGGATTTTCTCCTGTAGACATAGCAACTATTTTATTATTTTATACTATTCCATTGGAGATTTATTGTAGAGATGAATGGGGCCAGAACTGACCCTTGGGGTACTCCAAAATCATCATTACATAATAAATATCTAGCCCGGCCTAAAGCTTGTCAGTTGTGTCATTTGGCCTACATTTGTCCAGTGTTGCTGAATGGATCCTGTGCCACACCTTTGGCACGTGGCTCTAAAGCTAATGCTAACATGTTGTAGATTACGTAATTAATGAGATAAAGCACTAGTAGTCATCTATTTTTGTCTCCTTACGCCCTAATCTGAGGCTTTGGGGAGGATATCATTAGGTCAGACGTAATAAGGTCAGACACAGGTCCCAGTGCCTCTGTGGCATTGACGTTGGACATTTGAAGCACCATTATAGCAAGTATTGGAGGTGAGAAGTGCCTCCCACGTCCATGCAGCTGTGGATTGTCAGAGGAGAGGTATATGCGATCGCTTCTGAATATTATAGTAATTGTGTTTATTTATGTATTTTTATTGAACTTATTTTCAGTATAACATCTCGCCTCAGTCGGGGGAGCTGCCCAAAAGCCGCAGTCTGGAGAGGAAGCAGCAGGAGCCCATAGTTCTGACCAAGTGGAGACACAGCACCTATGTACTGGACCTCAATGACAAGGTACGAGCGCAGCTAGTCCCGCCGGTGTGGACAGTTACAACACTAAAGTGAGTGAAGAGAAAAATATGATTACATCTATTACATATTTATGAGATGCATATTTACAAATTGACCTTGGGATACTAAAAGTGCTAATGCTAAAATAGTAGCTTGTAGAGACAGTGAGAGTTTGACCATGTTAAGAGCTAGTTTTTAAGCTTGTTAGCATTTAGATCAGTGATACATAAATTGTGGTTAAGTCACTCTATTGGCTTCATTGTCCTAGTTTCGGATGTTTTTGTTTAGACTCATCAAGACCAGTTTAACCTGGGTGGGTTTTTTTTTTTACTTTGACAATGACAATTTAGTCCATGGTTGGTTGAGCCTAGTTTAGGTTTTACGCTACTTTTGTATTTAGTTCGAGCTTAGTTATTCTGACTTGTTGGTACGTGGTTTAAAGAGTTTTAGAAACAGTGGAGCGGAGGGTTTGAGTTAACTGGTCTTTTCCTTACAGTTCTCATTCAAAGTGTGGCGTTTTGCTTCTGCCCCACACAAGAAAAGATTCCGCCTGTCTCTGTTCTCTGACAAAGTTTGTATTGCCAGTGTCACCTGTGGGCCTCTCATCCAGTAGAACATGATCTGGGTTGATTGTTGTAGGCAGATCACCAAATCAGAACCAACAACAAAACAAATCAGTGTGGAACTAACAACGGCGAGGGCGACATGTTTTATTGATTTGTAGAAAGTCCTGGTAGAGTAGATTTTCAATCCTCAAATATGACAATTCCATGACGCTGCCAAACATATTACAAAATTACAAAATTCTACGTGTTAAATCTAGTTTAGGTGCAGTGTTTCCTTTAGATTTCTGTTGAAAGTGCCGTGGGTTAAGCTGTCCTATTTTTATTTATTTATTTACAATTTTTGAAGTACTTCTTACTAGTTTTACTTTTTATCACTGCATGTTTTCAGCAGTCTATTTACTTTTTATGTTCATGGTAAACTCAGAAGCAGAAAGTGTCATTTGTTGTAATAGTTGGCTCTTGTTTAGCTTGTTCTGTCGTTCTCTCAATAGTTACAGCCCAGTGCAAAACTGTACGTCGCCTACACCGCCTAGGTTAGAAGTTGGAGCCAAATGTATTTGGCCTGGCTTATGTGACCTTTTTTTAACTGGCTACAAGGGTGAAAAAAAGTTCAAATGTCCAATTAATGAGGTAACTATTCCTAGAGCTGTTTTTGTTTTCAATCTGAATGAATGTAGCTTTTTCAAAAGTAACTTAATTTTGTTTAGGAAAAGTGTCATTAGGGCTGTCAAAATTATTGAAAAACTGATACTAATCGATACTAAAATTAGTAACGAAACTACGTTCTTATTTGAGCAAGTAATGATATTTAAAAAGTCATATTCACAGGACAGAAATGAACTTTTCCCGAATTTTTGAATGAGCTGTATAAGATTAAGTATAAGCCCATATAGACGAGTATACACCCATGTACCACTATGGAGCCTACCTGGACGGCAGAGGGATTACACAGATATAAGGACACATAGTAATATAAAAGAAAGTACTATTATTTAATGTTCAAAATTACATTCTGTTGTCTAAAGAATTATTGTGGTGTCAGAGTCTCCTCCTCAGCATCGAAATAGTTTGAAAACACTAGCATTAACATATTATCACACCCCCCCTTTAGATTTTAACCCTTATTTTGACCTTATAACTTTGTTAATCACTTTCTCCTAACAACCTGACTATTGTTTAACGTCTTTCTTTTGACCACACTAACACCCCGGCTGTATATGCATGTTACACAGTTCTTAATTAAAGGGCCTATATTACGCACTTTTTTGATCTATGTTATAATGTTGTTTCCTCATCACATACATACATGGAGTTGTGTTTTTTTCACTCTCAAACTGAAAACACTCTGTTCCACCTTGTGATGTCATGTGGTAATACAGGAAGTGCTCCACTGTGGTTTTTTTTAACTCCATACACCTTCACTAGAATCCTGTGCAGCTATTGTTCTAGCCTCATTCATCAGTGCACCAGAAGATATTGTAGATTTTTTTTTTTTTAAGGCAACAACATAAAGTTATTCTAAAGTATTGAAGGGTAAATAATTTTAATTGCAGCAAAAAATTAACAGCTATTTTTATTTTTTATTTTAACTACCACTTGATGACATCACAAGATGGAGAATTTTGAGGTTTGGAGATGTACACAGACAAATAGGCTCATAAAGGATTACTCAAACATGTGAATGAAACAAAACACAGCTCCAGGTACGTTTATATGAGGAGGTAACAACATTATAACATGGCTAAGCTCACAAGAGTCTGCGTATTTTAGGACCTTTAATAATTTCATATTAAAGTAGCTTGCTCGACTTGCAGTTAGCTTAGCATGCTGACTGTGTGGTTGTTGTTGACAGGAGAACGCTCCAGCCGGGCCCAAGCAGAGCTCCCCAGACTCTGACTCGTGCCCCTCGTCTCCCAAACACCCCTCCACTGTTAGTATCACCTCCACCCTCCATCTGCACGCAAGCACCACACGGCAATACACCAACTGCAATACACAAACTGCATGGGGCTGTGCATGCTAACTGCTAACTGCTAACAACTGCTATCACCCTTTGTACTGTTTGCTAAAAGGTAACGGGGGCAGAAGAACTAAATACAAAATCTTAAATGGATGATCTTTGCCACTTAATGAGGCTATATTTTATTTGAAATACCTGTGATAATGAAACGTAAGCTTCATGTAAGCTATAAGCTAGTCCTAAAATGTTTAGATGCAAATAAACATTACACCAGTTCATGGCAGCCCTGTAATTTGCTTTGAGTATGAGTACGCCACAGCTAAATTACACTATTTCTGATGGGGGTTGCCAGATTTGCAGAGATAATAAAGGAGCAAGACTCTGAAAACAGCCCAAAACGAACGGCCTCCGCAAAAAATAAGATTTAACTAGTAAAATATCATGTGTCACCACTGAAGGAAGGCTAATTAGATAGCTATTTTTAATCACATAGCCTATTTAAAATAATTAACATCATTAACAGCCTGTATTTCAATCTTGGGTCTATTAGCGTGAAAAAGAACTGCCAAATTATCTGCCAATCATCTAAATTATGAGGTGAAAGTGCCGCCCAAGAGCAAGCCCAAAATAAAAACACAACCCACAACTTCCAAAATTGGTCACTTTAAAGAAGCAGACTTGGCTCCAATGCTTCAGAAATCTATCTTCTTTAAAGGTACGCTTGATGATAGACTCGTCACCTGCTTGTCTTCATGGAGATTTAATTGTTGCACCAGAATGTCCCATGGTGTGGCATTAAACTTATCTATAGCATTTACTTTATAACAGGTGTTTTTATTACTCAAAAACATGCATTCTTACTGCGAGCGGAAAACGATTCTCCACAGATCTCACCTATAACATTACTCTGCTTTGATTCATGGAGTATAAGTTTAATGCCATGCTGTGTGACATTTTTGTCAAAGCAATAACATCTCCTCGATGATAAGAATATGGCAGACCTTCCACCAGCAAAGTTACATTATGCAGCTTTATACAACTTAGTATTGAGTTGATAAAGACTGGTCGCCTCAATTCTTCATATTCCAGTGTTTCCCATCAATAGAGGAGAATATGGTGGCCCCCCCCATAGTGAAATTATAACCTTGTCCCCCCATAGTCTCCCCAGAATCAGCACTGTATTCTATTATCAGCAATAATGTCTGAGGGAGGGTTGCCAAAAGTATCAAAATTCAGATACTAATCGATACCAAAACTATTGAAACTAGAAACTCATTTGAGCAGGTGTTGATACAGCAAAAACTCATTCAAACAGGATGAAATTTGAAGTTTCCTGAACAGTTTTAGTGCTATTTTGAGCATTATCAGCAAATTATCAGAGCAAATCTAAGATCTCATGGTAACAAAGAAAGTACTGTTCAGTTCAGTTAGTTTATTCAGACACAAAGAAGGAAAAATAAATAAAACATTATCGGTCACATGCACAAACTAATCAGTGTGACTGAAAGGCATTGGCTGAAGCAAAGCTTATTTATGCCTGCCTATTTCCACATGTATACTGTTATTTTGTGTGCGAAAATTAGATTTTATTAACAAAAAAGACCATTTTTATCATCTTCATTGTGGAATCAGTATTTAGTATCAATTCAGAGTCAATTCCTTGGTATCGAAATCACGTTTGAAATTTTAGTACCATAACAAAACTAATGAGGTTAAAAAAATATATTAAACTTTTTTTACAACATAACTATTACATAAAAAAATTGTAACACGCCTTTTTAGGTATAAAATGTAGCTTCTAAATATGACATACAGTAAGGCTACGTTTTAAAACTAGCCTAACTAAACCAAAAATAGCAAATGTTTTTATTAGCCTAATAAATCAGATATAAAAATGTAAGACTAAAAAGGAGCTTTCTCACTCCAGGCAGTTGAGAATCTACAGAAATTCAAAATCTGAATGGGATTTTAAGGCTGGTGATGGTGATGGCACAAACACCTGTTACACAACACTGCTCCCAGCATCCTTCACATTTCTATATATACAGCTTAAGGGTGCCCTCTGCTGGTGGCTTTTGGGGACTACAAAAACATTTCAAAATCAAACTACTGCACAGTTCCTTGAATATAACATTATAGGTCTGTTTTCAGTATTGGTGTATCCTCTTCTAACCTGGTTCCATCCTCCTCCTCAGCCCTCAGAAAAGTGTGGAGTCCTCAACGTCACCAAGATCACGGAGAATGGAAAGAAAGTCAGGTAAGAAGAAGGCAGAGTGTGCACAAAATGGTTCATAGGAATCAAAGGAACAAAGGAACTGTATTTAGACTGTACTCTTACAGTTTTAGAAAAGGTCGTGCAATCACAACTGAACCTGGGTTGTCAGTGCCTTAACCTGTCGACAGAGGACACTTACAAGTTTTTGTCATTCGGTATACGGTATACGGCAGCAGCAAATGCACTGATTAAGGATTGGCTGCAGGTGCTGGGGTTTAGATTGTGACGATTCAGATCAGAGAGAGTCTTTTTAGGTTTAAACCAACTGGATTTCAGCAGTGAAACTGGCAATCCACAAGCAAGACTCCTGTGAGGCTCATTGTGTTTTCTGATTGGATAATCTTCTTGAACCAAAACACCAAATTATAACATGAGCAATTTGGCCAGCTGCACGGCACTTCTTTCAAGTTGTTTTAGATGAATATTGTGATTGAAAATGTCCAAATTCTAACATAATGATCCAGTGACATCATAGATTATAACTATATAGCAGACACAAGCACAGTATGTTTTCTTTAAATTTGTTGTATAAACATCCTGGCAAATGTAGAAATTTAGGCATGTTAACTACTTTTTATTTAAAATGATCAATCATAAATAATCATTCTTGTTATTTGCATCTTAATATATTTTACTTTTCCTTTAGATGTTTACAATTTGACATACAAAAACAACCATAAGAATCATATAAATAAACCCAGACACAATTTAAAATATGTAAACAAACAATAATTTAATATTTAGCACATGTATTACCCTTGAGCCCTTCACTGTAGCTGTAGCTCTTTAAGCTGTTTTCTTGTTTGTGCAGGAAGAACTGGGCATCGTCCTGGACGGTGCTGCAGGGCTCCTCTCTGCTCTTTGCCAAGGGGCAGGGAGGCACCACCAGCTGGGTAAGTACCACGCCCCCTTATAGGATCTGAACAGGTTTTCTCACTCTGTTTCCCTCTTGATCCTTTGTCGACACATTGCAAAGTGATACTAAACTGTGCTCTTATTCTACTTCTGTAAATATACTTATATACAATCGTTAGATTTTCAGATTTAGTGTCAGTTTTAAAAAGTCGTTATTCCAAATCAAGCCTATGAGAAAATGTTTAATTAGTAGTTAATAATAGGTTTTTATACTTTTATCTGAAAAGTCTGTCTTCTTGCCAGTAGGGTTGTCAGAAGTATCAAAAATCAGATAATAAAAGTATAAAATACTAAAAGTATCTTCTGTATCTGATCTAGTATTGAAACTAGATACCAAAAAGGTCACATTTGCAGGACAGAAATGAACCTTTCCTGAATATCTTTAGAATGATCTTGAGTTGTATCAGAACAAGTATAAGACACATAGACTAGTGTACATGGACCACCAGGGAACTTACCTGGACGACTGAGGGATTACACGGATATAAGGCCACATGGTAATATAACAGAAAGTATTACGATTTAATGTTATCATTGCGGTATCTGAATCGGTATCAAGTATCGAAATCATGTTTGAAAGTTTTGTATCGTGACAACACTACTTGCAAGATACTGGCACCTAAGTTTATAAAATATTATAAAGACCTCGATTTGTAGTTTGCAATTATCCTTTGTATGAGTCAAAATTAACCTTTGTAGTTAAATGTGCACTTTTTTGTTTGGAGATATTTTATTGCTTTATAATGTCCCACACCATGGCATTTATCGTTGACATATTACAGGTATTTTTATTACTGAAAATACTTTGAAAAAGCCAAAGCAATAACATCTCCATGGAGACAACCAAATGGGGAACCTCCTCCAGAAAAGTTGCATAGTGCATCTTTAATTTTAGCATATTAATTTCATCTTTTCATTTTCGATGTGTGAACCCCATCTCTGCCTTCTTTCTTTTGTTACTACTCTCGTTTCACTCTTGCTCCTCTCATCCTCTCTCTTCGTCCCTCTTCCACTCTCCTCCTCCTCTCAGTCGTATTATCGCAGCAGCTCTCTCCCTGAGCTCCTCCTCTCCCTCCTCACCTCCTGGAAGCTGTCAGCCAAACCCCGGCCCGCTGTGTCCTATGTGGCCTCCGCTGTACGTGCGCTACCTGTGCAGGGACTCCTTAAAAGCTTGGCGTTTCGTCTGGGGGCGGAGCTTAAGATTCTATCGCAACCTTGACCACCCACTTTTGAACTGTGTTTTCTTACTCACCTGTGCTGCCAGGTTTAAAAAAAAAAACAACTTTTTGACAAGACAAAGCGAATTTAGACCTAAAATTGTATCAAAAACACATCCAAGTTAGGTTTGCAAATTGTGAAAAAAAGTATTGACAAAATGAAACTCAACATGAGGTTAAGGGTGGGGTTAAGATCAGTTTTAGGTTTAGGAACAGATAAGTTTAGGGTTTTTGGTTAGGTTTGCTAACTAGGTCTTGGTAAACCTGAGTTGTATTTTTTTTTAGACAAAATAAAACTATGATTAAAAGGTAATACTTTTAGGTAATCTCATCAGCTGATTATGAAATGAACCCACTCTCCAGGGAAAATACAGTAGGCAGCAGTTAGCTTTGATTGACATGGAAAGTTAAGCCCCGCCCCTGGATGAAATGCAGAGAATTTTGGGAGTCCCATCTGTGCACGAGCCTGACCATTGAACTTTAACCCGTGTGTCAGTGTGAACTTTAATCCCCCTTTTTTCTTGAGTTTTCAGACTATATTAAAACTTATGAAATTGTGTTTGCTAATGTGTGCAAAGTGTCACCATGGTAACTGCTGAACATAACCCCCCAGCGTGACGTCACCTCAAAGTATCAATAACCTTATAACTTCTGTTCAGCGAGTGACTTTTAACTATGTGCACATGTGTGAGTGAACCAGCTGACACTATTACACGCCTAAACGGTGCGTCGCAACTCTTGACATCATCAGGTGGTGATTCAAAAGTCCTCCTCAATGCTTTTAAAGTCTGTTTTCCTTCACCAAGCCCATTCTAATCGTTAGAGCTCTAGCTCTGAAGCTCGCAAAGTTCAGCCGTAGCTGCTACCATTTTTGGCTTTCTAGTGTGGCTTTTGGTAATCAAGACTTATCATCAAAATTAAAGGGCCTGTATCTGATTTATTACATCATAGATTGTAAAGCCTCTCAATAAGAAATATAATTCAATTCAAAGTATTTTTGCATGTGGATGACTAGATGATGCCTGACACTATCCCCGACAATAGATTCTTTGTCCTGAAGCATGTTTGAGTGCTCAAGAGTGACAAAAAAGTTAAAGTAGGCAGAGATTGGAACTATAGAGAAACAACTTTGTGACACTACCCTAGACAGTAGTTCCTGTGTCATGGCGGCATAAAGGACTAAGTGGGCGGAGCTAAACGTTAAAACTAAAATATGTTCTTCACTCATGGTTTGAAATCAGGTACAGACCCTTTAAAAGAAATTTTAATACAATAAATAATGAATAATTTAGGACTTTTCAAATGAATGAAGCTGAATGGGTCTCAGAACAATATTAATACCTCCTGTCTAACCCAACAGTTTGTGAACCTTTACTTCTAAGTTGTGTGTCTAACTTGTGTACTAATTGAGAGTAAGACATTGTGCATTTTTTGTAGCAGAAGTAATGCAGACCTCAATATTCAATAAGTGAATATTTGTGTGCTGTTTGAAATGAGCTGAGATCATATCACCGCAAAGATGTGTCATTTTAATACATTTATAAACATTAAGGTGTCAAAAGTATCAAAAATCTGATACTAATTAATACTAAAACTAGTATTGAAACTACATACTAATTTGAGCAGGTATCAATATTATAAAAAGTCACATTTACAGGACAGAAATGAACCTTTCACATAGACTATTATACACCCATGGATCCCTGTGGAACCTACCTGACGACAGAGGGGTTACACAGATATAAGACCACATGGTAATATAAAATAAAGTAAGATTTAATGTTGAAAATTAAATTCTATTATTGAACTTAAGAGTGCTTTTTATTATCATTGTGTTATTGGAATCGGTTCTGAGTATTGAGTCCTTTGTACTGAAATTGAGTTTGAAATTTTACTATCGTAACAAAGCCAATAAACAGGCCACTTGCTTTAATGACAAAGGAGGACTGCTGCTTCTGTTACAAAAGTGCACATAAATCTTGTATGTAGAGTCCCACCTCATAGGCAGCCATCTTGTTTTTACTGTTGTGTGATCTGTCTTTTTGTTCCAAAAGTTCGGGGGAAACCAGTCCAAGCCGGAGTTCACAGTGGACCTGAGAGGAGGATCTGTGGAGTGGGCCTCCAAAGACAAGTCCAGCAAGAAGCACGTCATCGAGGTAACAGCACAACACCACATGGAGCGCTAATATTATAGGCTACAATTACTGTTCAGAGCTAGTAACGCTTACACCTCCAAACTAAACTAGCACAAATGCAGTTTGAATTTTCTCCATAAATAATTGAAATGTGTAAGTGCTCCTATCTGTTTTTAAGTCCATACATCATACAAATGATCCGTTAACATGTGTTGTCATGAGCTTGATAATAGGCCACACTAACTACTACTAAAACTTTGTGCTGTTGTTTTCCAATGTAGCAGTGCAAAAATCCTTCTTTTGTATAAACTGAAACATTTACATTCTGTAAATGTGAAGGTTGAGAATCAAATTTTGCAAGCATACACATTTTCGTTTCCATTAATACTGTAGACTATATACTTAATATATAATTTAGCTTTTTTTACAAATCACCAGTTGCGTCATCCATTTTATGTCTTCTATTATGTATCCTCCAAGGCCTCTAAAAATATTCCTAAAACGGAATAAATCATTACATTTCTGTGTTAATCAAATGTCTTTATGACCTCCTCCTGCTGCAGCTGAAGACGCGTCAGGGAACAGAGCTGCTGATCCAGTCTGAGATCGACAGTGTGATCAACGACTGGTACAGAGCCCTGAGTGACACCATCAGCACACACGTGAGGCACCTCCTCTCAGTACTGCTCAGTGTGTACTGTCATGTATGTGTTTAATCAGACGTGTGTGTGTGTGTTAGGCGTGGGAGTCGGATGAGGCCATCGAGGAAGACATGCCTGAGTCTCCAGGAGCAGAGAAACAGGACAAAGAGAAGGAGCTCCGAGACTCCAAGAAGAACAGAGGTGCTTTCATAATTAATCATTTAAAAAAAGTTTTTTTTAAATAGTTTAGATTAACATACAGACTGCCTCCCATTATCTTTATTTGAAATATCACATTAAAGGGCACGCACTGGTATTATATCTATAACTCTGAGGAGCACGTATTTTGTGCCTCTTGACTTATTTTCACCGCTAAAGCGAAAAGTGCACGACGTGTAAACAATCAGCGCTGTGTGATGATGTCACCGCACCATGGCTCGGCTGTGCAGGTGTGAATGTCGCCATAGAACACTTCACAATCATGCTTGAGCACGGTATGGTTCAAAAGGACTGGTGTGAGTGCATCCATAAATCATCACCAGACTCATTCTGTGCTTTTCTACTGTCAAATCACTTTCATTAGTACTGTGTGCTTATATTAGCGAGTTCCTCAAGACCGTGTTTAAAGCACAATATCAATACAAATAATGCATGATATTTTCCCTTGTGTCCAATATGCCATTACTGGGAAAAACTCAAATACATACGAGACTATTTATAAAGATTATTTTTATTCATTTCTGGGGAACTGCTAAAGCTAATTTTAGTTTGTATTTACAAAATCTCCAGAACTACATCGCAAAGTTACCACATCACTACTTCAATCAGAGATGCCAATCAGCCATTACTGTAAACAAAACATGAAACCTGAAAGAATGTGTTTGTCCCACAGTGATGAAGAGCTCAGTGAGCATGGACGTCTCAGACCAGAAAAAGACCAGAATGAAGCTCAAGAAGTTCCTCATACGACGGCCCACCTACCAGGCTGTCCGCGACAAGGGCTATATCAAAGGTAAACTCTGTCCATAGCCAACATCTGACCTCACTGATACTACTAATATTAGGCTCACACATAATAGTTTACATGTAGGACTAGGAAGGAGGACTGAAGGACATAGTCCTAAAGATGGTCTCCTGTGCTGTTGTGTTGCAGACACGGTGTTTGGCTGTAATCTGACCGCTCTGTGTCAGAGGGAGAACTCCACTGTGCCCAAGTTTGTGCGAATGTGCATCGACCATGTGGAGGACACAGGTAACACTGCTTCTACTGAATATTTGATTGATTGATCATTTTATTTTCAAGCACTTGAGCAAAATATGACTTGTATCTTCCATTAAAAATAATATAAAATACGTAGTGTTTAAAATGCGTACTCTACTGGAGGGGGGAGGAGGGATCTGGAGGGATGAGAAACGAGGTGATTGGTCTAACAGGTATCAACACTTCAAACTCCGCCCTTGTAGCTAGGTGTTTATAATCAGAATCACCTGGCTTAATCAGGGCAGTATTTTGTGACACACGCTTTAATCACATAGTTCTTGAAATTGCGGAGTCCAATGAAGGCAGCACACACTGACTGAAAAATGAGCAAATATTCCTAAGTTTGCATTAAAATGGCCAAAATGACTAGGAACAGTAAACAATGCCATTCAAACACCATGTACACAGTTAAGTAGCAAAAAAGTGGATTGTAGTGTTTAGTTCCACTTTAATACTGTACCGTAGATTGAAAATTGTGAATAAAAAAAAATGTGAATATAAAATCTAATCTCACATAACTATTCTCCAGTCTTTCATATTGACCTCTGGTTCTGTTTCTCTCTCAGGGCTGGATGTGGATGGCCTGTACAGAGTTAGCGGGAACCTGGCAGTCATCCAGAAGCTACGGTTTGCTGTCAATCACGGTAAGGGGCGGGACTTCCTGTTCACTACCGGTATGCTGTTCCCAGTCATGACCTTTGCCCTCTTGTGCATGTGTTTGTGTGTATATCCAGATGAGAAGCTGGAGCTGGATGACAGTAAATGGGAGGACATCCATGTGACCACAGGAGCGCTCAAGATGTTCTTCAGAGAGCTGCCCGAGCCCCTCTTCACCTACGCATCATTCAACGACTTTGTCAACGCTATCAGTAAGGACAATAGTATATAGTTGATACTCACTTGTATTGTATTGAGACTGAAAAAATACATACATAGGACAAAATTGAAGTACTTTTAGAATGTCTTGATCTATAGAGGGCACAATCTGAAGAAATTAAAGAATAACCTCCTATTGTCTAAAATAATGGTGTTTTTTATTATTTTTGTGGTTTTATCCTTTGCAACACTTTTTTCACACACACTCCTATTGATCAACTTCTGTCATGCTCTGAGTGATTGACAAGGGAATTTAACCAATCACAATGAAGTGAGGACTTTGAGAAGAAGCAGGTGTTTATTTGTTGTAGGTGCTTCTTTTCCAATATAAAGTCTTCAGGCTGATCCATTTGAGTCCACACAGCTTTTGGTGTGGAGCAGAAAGCACATTCATTGTATTGTTTTATTATCAAAGCATTTCATTTGAAATATGATTGGCTAAAACTCACCTGAGAGTCCTTCCTCTTCCTGGCTCCTATTTTCAATAGGAGCCATTCCAGAGCCAAATTACAGCGCTAACTTCATTAGCACTATACTACCAATCACATTTCTATTATAACATTACATTTCATTATGTGTGAAAAATGTATTATTCATCTACACAGAAGTCATTTTAGCAATAACATTAATCTGCAAAACTCAATAGCAATAATTAGTATGTTCAACACTTGCTTAAATGTTGATTCTTGATTAAAATAAGCACATACTCAGACACTTCAAATTTCAACTTTATAATATGAACTAAAGCTATAACTAGGTTATTGTCACAATTTTAGTATGTTGTCTTTTTTCAGAATGTAATCTTATTAAAAATAAGCTGTTACTGGTGTGTATCCTGTTTGATGTTGTTTCTTATGTGACCACAAGATGGAGCCACACTCAAACATTCTCCATACCTCTCTCCACAGAGTGTCAGGACTACAAGCAGAGACTCAACTCCATCAGAGACTTGATCAAGAAGCTGCCTAAGCCCAACCACGACACAATGCAGGCGCTCTTCAAACACCTGCGCAGGTAATGTCCATCAACAAACACTACTGTCAATATAAAACCTGGTATCTAATAGTCTGTTGGTCACTGGGAGGTTCATGGTTCAATGCCTCACGCTGTCATTTCAAACTGCCCTTGTACTGTAGAGGAAGACACGTTACTCTCTTTGCCTGTGGGTGATGGAGTACCTTAACTGTGTCTTGAATCCGCCGAATGAATAAATTATGCAAATGTGAGCGTTAAATCATAATATACAGAGTGCATCTTAGCAGCTAGCAGCTATACATTTTCACAGTTTAGCTAGTTATTAATGGTTCCCCTGTGGAGGTGACAGTAAAGCCTACGCCCGCCAGCCCGGGGTTAGCCAGTTCAAGTTTCACTTACTATATCTTCTGTTGTTGTGTCTTATACTGTACACACCAGCCTCTATACAGTCATACTGGGATATTTTATGTAGTCTTTCATAGTGTTGTCATGACACTAAAATTTCAAACTCAATTTCAACAATACCGAATCTGATACCACGATGATGATAATATGTACTCTCTTTAGACAATAGAATTTTCAACATTAAACCATAGTACTTTCTTTTAAAATGAATGTTTCTAATATTGATACCTGCTTAATTGAGTATCTAGTTTTGATACAAATTTTAGTATTAATTAGTAAATTTTAAAGTGTTAAAAACAACAAAGAGAGAACTAGTTTATTTTAAAGTTTTAAAAAGTTATTCCTCGTTACCTTATACATTCCAAGTATCCTAATGATTCATCACAATGAGTTTATAAGTGCTTTTCACAACTTTCAGAGATCAAATATATGTAGACCATACACAGCGGACTTATTTTGACCTTAAGAGCTGCGTATACAATGTATCTGTACAGCTGATGAAACGGAAATGTTGATTGACAGAAACACATACAAGTGCTTTTCTATTTAAAATATATGTAAGCTGAAAATTAACCCAGCGCAAAACATCCTGCAGCAGCATAACTTCCATGTTTGCATTTCTCTCTCCATCACATCTTTAAAACCAGTGCTCTGCAGGTCATAGACTGCCCCCAGCGATGCGGACTATTTGATGAAAACACTTATTTTGAAAGGTCATGTTGTGAGAGGGCTTCCTGTATAAGTCCACTTCATAAAAAGTCCCCATTCAAACACAATGGGACGTGTCTGTGGCATTTGCTCAGCGTGGCACATTTGCATTTATATAACTGTGTTTACGGTAATGCAGCCGCCAACTGTTGTTTCTAAACAGGATTTATAGAGCCACGTATATGGAGGTGTGCATATTTAATCTGTTTCTCTCTGTCCTTCGCTCTCTTCTCTCTTCCTCCCTCGGCCCCCACTCTTCTTTCTGTCTCCCTTCTTTTCTTTTCTCATTCTCTCTTTCATGTATATCTCTTTTTTCTCCATCTCTACATCCCTTTATCTCTCCCATACTCTTTCCTCTCTCCTCTCTCTCTACCTCTTTATCTATCCCTCTTTCTCTATTCATCTCATTCTCCCCCTCTCGTGTCCTCTCTTTCCATCTCTAGTTCTTTCCCTCTCTCATCCTCTCTCCCTCCCTATTTTTCTCCTTCTCTCCTCTTTCTCTCCCCCCTCTCTCTGTATCTCTCTTGATCTCTTTCCTCTCTCTCTTCCTCTTTCCCTCTCAGCCTTTCTCTCTCCTCCTCTCCCATCTTTTGTAAATACAGTTGTGTGTGGAGATGCCAGGCTGTATATTCTCTCTCTCCTCTCTCTCTCTCTCTCCACTTTCTGTCTTACCTCTTTCTCTTCTTCTCTCCCCTCTCTCTCTCTCCTCTCTCTTTATGTTGCATCTATAGTGGTTGTGTGTAGATGCCAGGCTGTATATTCTCTCTTTCTCTCTACTTTCTGTCTCTACTTTCTGTCTCTCTTCCCTCTCTGTCTTCTTCTCCTCCCTCTCTCCTCCCTCTCTCCCTCCCTCTTTCTCTTGCATATATGGTTATGTGTGCAGATGCCAGGCTGTAGCTTCTCTTTAAACCAGTTTATTATAGGCTGCCCTGGAGCGAGTGGAGGCACAGGAAACATCTCTGGACTATTTCAATGATTCACACTGATGATCTGGATGTGATGAGTTGTGACTTGTGTAGATACATTTATCAAGCCTACGCTATTTCCTTATTTCAAGTAAATGGGCTTGGGACTCAAAGGCCTTAGAACTCCCATTGTGTTTAGCTAATTTAGGATGTTTATGATGATGATGTTTCCTCCTCCGTCTTTGTATTTGGAGAACTTTGTGACGCAAGCGGCTGACAGAGGTATTTGGTGAAATTGGATGTCTCTGCCAGTGCCACGTGATTTTAACACCGTTCAGGCAGAATACAAACAGGCAATCTGCTGATCCCCGCTTGACCAACGCTCTCGATCTCATGCCTGGTCTCGTCTCATCTCCGAAGCTAAGCAGGGCTGGGCCGTGTTGGCACTTGGATGGGAGACCACTGGGAATATCTGGTGCCACAGTGGGACACCAGTTTCTGTAGTGCAAACTGTTATTGTGTCCTTGGGCAAGACTCATCACTCACCTTGTACCTATTCAATTTATTTTTGTACATCCCCAAATCACAACAGCTGTCACCTTGCTGGACTGGCAGCCTCACTTCCTTCAGTTAGTCCCAGGGCAGCTGTGGTTACAGTAGTAGCGTCTGGAATGAATGAAGAACTTGTGACTTGAAAGTTTCTGTAGAAATCCATCAGTATCATTATTTATTCAAAGTCAAGTTTGTAAGTAAGGATTCACATTCAATCATCTTAGCTTTTTAACTAGACATTAAACTTGTTTGTCATTCTGTAACCCGACACATTGTCCTCTTGTATCTCGTCAGGGTGGTGGAGCACGGGGAAGCTAACCGGATGACCACCCAGAGCGTGGCCATCGTGTTCGGGCCCACACTCCTGCGCCCCGAGACGGAGAGCGGGAACATCGCCGTGCACATGGTTTATCAGAACCAGATCGTAGAGCTCATCCTCATAGAGTATGACAGCGTGTTTGGCAGGTAGAGCCACGGCACCTGCCCTGTGCACCTGCCGCACCCGTCGCACCTGTGGCACCTGCCTATGGACCAAGCCTGGACGCACACCTCGCATTTACCTGTTGCACTTATCAAGGATTTCCGATGCCATAAGTGTTGATCTAGCACTGGATAAAACGGGCCAGTAGTGACACAGCACCTGGTAGCAACTGTTGAGTAATAACAGCCAGTCATGTAATACAACTGTGATAATGTATTTGTTTTTAAATGTAATAAGCCGAGAATGTAACAATAGGCCAGTTGCTTTATGTCAGATGCCCTCCCAGTCTGCTTTAGCCCTGTGTCAGATGCCGCACCATCTTCCATTTCATGGGTTTGAGCTTCCTGTTTAGAGGGAACCTTCTGAGGACCGCTGGCCATTCAAAAGATATAATGTTTTGTTTTGAATTGTTAATTGCTATGGCAACTGTGCTAGATTTGTATCACTTTGAAAACCATGGCTATCCCTATGTGTCAGATGCCCTACCATCGTCTTATATACCACAGTCAGACGCCTTCTCGTACATCTTCTGTCCCTGCTTGTCAGATACCCACCCACAGACCTCTTATATCCATGTTTCTATTCATGGATTTCATCTTCTTGCTTATGACCCACTGACCATTTAAAAGATTTTCAAGAATATTTTGTTTTGAATACTTAATTTCTATGGCAATGGTGCTGTTTTTTCATCATTGTGAAACCCATGGATATCCCTAGATTGAAAAAAGTGATTGTAATATTCATAAATGTATGTGTATTGTTGCATAATTGACTTATTCCATTTAAAATCCCATTACATTGGCTGTTACATTCTGGGCTGTTGTTACGTCACAGTTGCTACACACCTCATTTTGGCATTAAACTTTGGGATGCTCCTGTTGGACTTTATGGACCTGTGGAGTGACTTTTCTGAGACTCTTCGTGGACATTAATCAGTGTTATTGTTTGGGAGAATGGAGAATCGTGAGGAGCACTTGGATGGTTGGACCAGTTTATGGACAGAACCTTCTCCTGTTTGAGTGACGTGAGCAGTGGACTTTGAAACTTTGAGGCACAAGTCCTTTCTTCTCGTCGGTCTTGTGGTATGGCCGTGTGTTGTTATGTCCGGTGGGATTTGGAAAACTCCCCAAAAGTTCAAAATGAATAAATTGTGTTGGTTGTTTTTCCATCAGTTGTTGTTTGAATAGAAAGTGGTCACGTGAAAGGGCCCATATTACGCATTATATTTGATCTATGTTATAATGTCATGTCTTCATCAAAAAGTAGCTGTTAACTTGAAAACTACCACGTAATGACATCATGAGGTGGAACAGAGCATTTTGAGCTTTGGAGATGTAGACGAGCCAATAATGCAGTGTTACTTAAACATGTGTGAATGAAACAAAAAACAACTCTGGATATGTTTTTGATGAGGCAATAACATTATAACATGGAGTCAATTTTGTGTAATAAAGGACAGTTAAAGCTACACTAAGTAACTTTTCTGGTACAGGGTCAGAGATGTGATTGCTTTGAATGTTCTGCAGTATTAAAATTGTTTATCTTGCATTTATTCAATTACAGGTGTTTCTATTGCTGTGAGCGGAGTCGCCTCTCCATAGATCTGACCTGTTACTTGGTGTGTTTGCATCTCCTACTTGTTTCCATAGAGATCAATACATTTTAATGCTATATTGTGGAAAATATCAGGTAAAGCGATAACATTAACGTGATGATGAGCAGCTCGTGGACAGTTACATAGTGCAGCTTTAATGAAAAGTTGTCATTTTAAAGGTGCATTATGTAATTTGTCCGGAATGTTCCACAGCACGGCATTAAACGTATCGATGTAAAAGCAAGTGGCAGATGTTTAAACAAGAAAAGTTACACAGTGTATCTTTAAATTCACTCACTTTCTATGAGCATAAACAATTAGATGGTAAAACTTGGTCAACATTTCATTTGATTGTTTTTGAAAATGAAAATATGAATTAAAAAAAAGTTGGTCAGCCCTATTGTGTTTTGAAAATATGAACGAGTACCGCGACTGCACAGAACTTGTAAACACATGTGTCCTGAACTATTTTGTGAAGCTGAAATACAGTGCTAATAAAGTTGCTAATTTATAAGCTAATAAAACACATAACCACATCACCATTGTGAAAAGGTCATGATTAAGCTATAGTGTTCAGATCAGTGTTCAGAAGCAAAGGTGTTATTCAAATAAATGAACAAATTATCTTTTAAGAGCAGATATTTCGATATTGTAAAAATAAAAAAAAAATAAAATAAAAACTTGGGCTGCGTTCACACTTATCATGGTCTTGTCCTGGTCTCGTCCTCCTCATCTCATTTCATCCTGCCTGGCTAATCCTGGTCCTGGTCTTGGTCTTGGTCTAGTCCTGGTCCTGGTCTAGTCCTGGTCTAGTCCTGGTCTAGTCCTGGTCTAGTCCTGGTCTGGTCCTGGTCCTGGTCTTGGTCTAGTCCTGGTCTTGGTCCTGGTCTTGGTCCTGGTCTTGTCCTGGTCTAGTCTTGGTCCTGGTCTAGTCCTGGTCTAGTCCTGGTCTTGTCCTGGTCTAGGCCTGGTCTAGGCCTGGTCTAGGCCTGGTCTAGGCCTGGTCTAGGCCTGGTCCTGGTCTAGTCTTGGTCTTGTTCTGGTCTAGTCCTGGTCTAGTCCTGGTCCTGGTCTTAGTCCCGGTCTTGGTCCTGATATGGTCCAGCTAGTCCCACCTGGTCCAGTTCTCTAGTCCCCGTCTAGTCCCAGTTTAGTCCCAAATGTGCCGTGTTTGTAAGTGTGACCGCAGCCTCAGATCGGTGTATTACAGTAGGTCTGATGTGATTGGATACATGTAGGCAGGTCTTATGAAATCATGGCTGTAATTAATTGATTTTTATATAGATAATTAATAAATTGGCATTAATGAAACACAAAACTATCTCTCAAATTAACCCTAAAATATCGATTTGTATTTTTACACCAATCCAGTGTTAAATCCAGCCTGCATGTAAACCAATGGACAGACCCCAGTGCGCTGCTTATTGTGACCTAAATGTGTTCAAATCTGCAAAAAGAAATGAAGATCTTAACTGAGAAACACAACTGATGGTTCATTAATGTTTCATGACAGGCAAGTTGTTGTGTAATTTTTTTTCGGATCAATATTGTCACCTGAAAATGTACAAGAAACTGTCAAGTATTGGACTGGAACTCCCTCATGTTGTTCAATGGTTGTCTGCACATCCTCCACCTCAACCCAAAATGATGAAACAATGTGGACTTTGGAGAGACTTGTGATGCATATGTCTCTGGTCCAGACTCCTGTGGACTTTTGTATGTGGCACTCTGTGAATAAAAGTGATGTGAGACTGAGCTGTGCTTTTGGTTCTGTTCTAATCCAGTGTTACTTTCATGTGGTGTCAAATAAACCGTAAGTACGACTTTCCGAACAGAATTTGGGCATGAACACTGCATTTCTCAGACTTGAGCGATCAAGCCTGAGAAATGGGAATTTTGGCATCAGTGATTGGTGAGAGTAAGAAAGTGAAAGTAGAGTTCACATCTAATAAGAGAGATTGAAATTAAAGCGATTTTTTTAAGCTTTCCGTGTTATAATGAGTTTTTTTAGTGATCTTTCCCATGCTCTATTTTTTTTAGCTGTAAGATTCTGTACAATGCTCCGCCCACAAGCCTACATCACCCATGATCCCTCACGACAATGCTCCATAAACACAAAAACATGACCCAAAACTGTGCACAGCAGCTTGACAAACCTCATGGGATGTGCAGTATTCTCATTGTGTTGTGCACTGTCAGTGTTCATTATCTCCATTAGAAAAACTGTATCACTGACACTTGGTTTTGAGGAACTGTCATTTATAGTAAGGATAGTTAGAAAATGTCTATAATTAACTTTCTTCATGAAGAACACTCCTGCCCTAACCTTAAACAACAAGATGGATTCTCACGACATTTTGAGTTCACAAACTCATGAGAATTCATCTTGAGATACTCCTGCTGTAAGGTTCAAGTCCTCTGCGGGTGGACCAATCACAGAGCAGCACTGAGGTTTGTGCAGAAGCCAAAGACAAAGCCCCAAACAAACCAAAACAAACATGGTGACGCCAACAGATGTACTTCAGCCTATTTTAGCGAAAGTACAGATATTTCTGTTTGTGAAAAACATAGGGAGGATAATGCTTTGTGCGTTTGTGGGCAGGGAAGAACTGGATTTAACCACAGTTTGAGTTTTCGGCTTGCTTCCGTTCGACCAATCAGATTCAAATTATCATCTCGGCTTTCAGCATTTTCCGATTACTTTCAGCGAGAGCCATTCCAGATCAATGGAACTTAATTCAGAGTATGGCACATATCAACCTGGTGTGACACGGTTACTCCTGCCCCAGCCCACAAACAGTTTTACTTTTACATGCAGCAGCTTGTAAGAATTGTTCGTTTCTGGTGCAAGCGTCACAAACTCAACGAGGGATTTCATGGGAGAAGCAACAATGTGAGCTCGTCATCAGTGATGTAATATGATGTATGTCTTCGGTAGGAATGGTCTGTAAAATTTGTTTACACTAACATCTAACATTATTACTGCCATATTGCAGTACTCACACTACTACAGATTAGTGCTTCTGATTAAAAAGAGGAAGAATCCAATAGTTTTCAATTAGCTTTTAATATCTGCAGAAGACTCCCTCAATCTCCACTTCACCTTTCACTCAAGGTTCCATCCCATAATTGAATCGGTCAGATGGATCTCTTGTATGGAGTGAATGAGCCTCGTATCTCTGTCATTTATAACCCCACCCCCCACTACACACGCACGCACACAGAGACACACAGACGCACACACACACATGCAAACGCACACAGAGACACAGACACACACGCACACACACATTGTTAATTATGGACGGAGCTGCAGTGGTCTGTGTGGTGAGGGGAGGAGGGGGGTCAGACCTGAGTGACTAAGGTGTAATCTGGTAATTGCCCTGGTGTTTTTGATGAAAGGGCACAATGTGAGAGTCTACACTGCCAATGCAATGTAATGTTTTATATCCACTACTCCAGCTACTCCACCTGTGTCATTTAAGTCAATCTAGCTCCACCCTTCCATACACTCCAGCTGAAATTCTAATTAATCAGAGAATAGGCTGTAAAAATATAAACAATGAAAATGTACAATCTACCAAAACAATTTAAATAAGGATTATAGCGCTTTAAACAAAAAAATGGCCTCCATATCAACTATGTAACCTTTCTGGTTGAAGGTCTACCATCTGCTGGTTTCCATGGAGATGGCATTAACCGGATCGACCTCTATGGAGACTAGCAGGTGACGCCACCAGGCCAAGTTACAGGCCAGATCTGTGGAGTGGAGACTCCACTTACAGTAAGAATGCTCAGAAATACCTTGCGAACTTCAAGATATTTCTGAGCAATAAAAATACCTTTAATTGAATGAATGCATGAGCATTTTAATGCCATACTGTAGAACATTCTTGGCAATGCAATAGCATCTCCATTGAGACAAGCAGATGCAGATATGGATTGAAATATATCTTGTCACTTGGAGACCAAAAATCAGGTCCTGTTAGATCAGACATGTCAAACTCAGGCCCGTGGGCCAAATTTGGCCCTCAATATAAATATATTTGCCCCGCAAAATCATATCAAATATGTATTAGAGCTGGCCCGCCGGCCGTCATGCACCTCTAATACTATGAATCCCAGAATGCTTTGCAAATGTGTTGGCGCCAACCCCCCTTTGTTAACACTTATTAGCATCTGCTATCTGTCGCCTCACTCAAATTTAATCCACCCCTTCTGAAAAACATGCAGATGTTGTTGAAATTTTTCAATAAATATTTTGTTTGGTCCGCACAGTTTTTAAATTTTGGCCCTTTGTGAATTTGGGTTTGACACCCCTGTGCTAGATCAACAAGATTCGAATTTCAGATATAGTTAAAATAGACTGAAGTTAGAATTTAGGTTAAGGTTAGTCAAATAGTGACTATGATGAATTTAAAGGCACTGTACCAGTACCTAAACATGAAAAACATGTTTTTTTTAGTGGTTTGCAGTGGCCCAAAGTTATTCCTCACTTACCATATGCATTCAGAGCATGCTGATTATTCACTGCAATGAGTTTATAAGACGTTTTCACAGCTTTCAGAGGCCAGAGTGAAGTTTTGCCATCAACAACTAGCATGCTATCAGTGAACTTCCTGAATCTCGGACAATAAAATGCTTTATAATGAAGACAGTACACAGCAGCTTAATTTGACCTCAAGAGTCGCTCGTACAATATATCTGTACTGGGACAAGACAAATTTACTAGAAAAAAAGGTTAATATCAATGTAATGTCCCCTCAATGCACAGAAACCAAACATACGTGCGTGTATATGTGTGTGTGCGGGAACAGGGTGTGTGTATATGTGTGTGTGAGGGCATGGGATGAGGGTGGGGGTGGGGTATAGTAACAGCTGCAGGGTCTCTGGGGCCTGCTGACCTTGGGCCCCTCAGGTGAGCCTAATCCAATCAGCCTCCTGTTTGTCTAAAGGAGCAGAGCAGACACATGGCACTGAGCAGCTCTCAGAGAAGTGCTGAATATAAAACTATTTTGTGGCTTTTTTTATGCAGTACCTGATATGCATACAAGATTCAAATTCCTTATCTTCTTATTGTTAGACTTTTTTATTGTACTCAATTTTTTTTTTTTAAAGTACCAGTATAGAAATATTGTATAAGCAGAACTTGAAGACAAAATGTTTATGTGTCAGGCATTTTACTGTCCAATAATCAGGAAGTGTGCGTTAGCATGCTAGTTGCTGTTAGCCTTACTGTCGTCAACTTCACTCACAGCTATCACTCACAAACCCACACATACACAGCTTTAGTCTACCTGCAAAGTGAATCCAACTTCTGTACTTTCTCTGCTCACCACAAGGGGGCACTGCAGCTCACCCAGTGTCAGTGAGCAATCTGGGTTAATGGTATGGCACAGGACAGGGAGATTGTCCAGTTTAGTAGGAGACAGGGTAGGGGTGGTGAAGAGGGTGAGGTGGAGGGGGCAGAGTCCAGCTTCGATCTCAGGTCCACACTGGGTCTTTGTGTGAGCCTTGGCCCGTGGAGGACTTTCCCACAGGGACAGGACAGGTGTCAGGGCAGTTTGTTCCACACTACAGCTGCACCTGTCACAACCATCACTGTCTGAGCTCCACCGCACAGGACCAAACCAGACAAGAGGACCAAACCAGACAGGAGCAAACCAGACAAGAGGACCAAACCAGACAGGACCAAACCAGACAGGACCAGACCAGACAGGACCAGACCAGACAGGACCAAACCAGACAGGACCAGACCAGACAAGAGGACAAACCAGACAGGACCAAACCAGACAGGACCAAACCAGACAGGACCAGACTAGACAAGAGGACCAAACCAGACAGGACCAAACCAGACAGGACCAGACTAGACAAGAGGACCAAACCAGACAGGACCAGACTAGACAGGACCAAACCGGGCAGGACCAAGCCAGACAGGACCAAACCAGACAGGACCAAACCAGACAAGAGGACCAAACCAGACAGGACCAAACCAGGCAGGACCAAACCAGACAGAGGACCAAAACAGACAGGACCAGACTAGACACAAGAGGACAAACCAGGCAGGACCAAACCAGACAGGACCAGACTAGACAAGAGGACCAAACCAGACAAGAGGACCAAACCAGGCAGGACCAAACCAGACAAGAGGACCAAACCAGACAGGACCAAACCGGGCAGGACCAAACCAGACAAGAGGACCAAACCAGACACAGGACCAGACCAGACAAGAGGACCAAACCAGACAGGACCAACCAGACAGGACCAGACCAGACAGGACCAAACCAGACAGGACCAAACCAGACAAGAGGACCAAACCCAGACAGGGACCAGACCAGACAGGACCAAACCAGACAGGACCAAACCAGACAAGAGGACCAAACCAGACAGGACCAAACCAGACAGGACCAGACTAGACAAGAGGACCAAACCAGGCAGGACCAAACCAGACAGGACCAAACCAGACAGGACCAGACTAGACAAGAGGACCAAACCAGGCAGGACCAAACCAGACAGGACCAAGCCAGACAGGACCAAACCAGACAGGACCAGACCAGACAAGAGGACCAAACCAGACAGGACCAAACCGGGCAGGACCAAACCAGGCAGGACCAAACCAGACAGGACCAAACCAGACAGGACCAAACCAGACAGGACCAGACTAGACAAGAGGACCAAACCAGACAGGACCAACCAGACAGGACCAGACCAGACAGGACCAAACCAGACAGGACCAAACCAGACAGGACCAAACCAGACAGGACCAAACCAGAGAAGAGGACCAAATGAGGCAGGACCAAACCAGACAGGACCAACCAGACAGGACCAGACCAGACAGGACCAAACCAGACAGGACCAAACCAGACAGGACCAGACTAGACAGGACCAAACCGGCAGGACCAAGCCAGACAGGACCCAACCCAGACAGGACCAAACCAGACAAGAGGACCAAACCAGACAGGACCAGACTAGACAAGAGGACCAAACCAGACAAGAGGACCAAACCAGGCAGGACCAAACCAAACAAGAGGACCAAACCAGACAGGACCAAACCGGGCAGGACCAACCAGACAAGAGGACCAAACCAGACAGGACCAGACCAGACAAGAGGACAAAAACAGACAGGACCAACCAGACAGGACCAGACCAGACAGGACCAAACCAGACAGGACCAAACCAGATTAAAGAGGACCAAACCAGACAGGACCAGACCAGACAGGACCAAACCAGACAGGACCAAACCAGACAAGAGGACCAAACCAGACAGGACCAAACCAGACAAGAGGACCAAACCAGACAGGACCAAACCGGGCAGGACCAAACCAGACAAGAGGACCAAACCAGACAGGACCAAACCAGACAGGACCAGACTAGACAAGAGGACCAAACCAGGCAGGACCAAACCAGACAGGACCAAACCAGACAGGACCAAACCAGACAGGACCAGACCAGACAAGAGGACCAAACCAGACAGGACCAAACCGGGCAGGACCAAACCAGGCAGGACCAAACCAGACAGGACCAAACCAGACAGGACCAAACCAGACAGGACCAACCAGACAGGACCAGACCAGACAGGACCAAACCAGACAGGACCAAACCAGACAGGACCAAACCAGACAGGACCAAACCAGACAGGACCAAACCAGAGAAGAGGACCAAATGAGGCAGGACCAAACCAGACAGGACCAAACCAGACAGGACCAGACCAGACAAGACCAAACCAGAGAACAGGATCAAATGAGGCAGGACCAAACCAGACAGGACCAGACCAGACAGGACCAGACCAGACAGGACCAAACTGAAATACACTTGTGTTCATATGGCATTTTAAACAGTTTGCCTGTTTTTCCTAATTTTTCACAGTGATGAGCTTATAAGGGCTTTTCACAACTTACCACAATACACTTTATAATTAGGTGCAGACAGTACACAGTGGGTTTATTTTGACCTCAAGAGGTGCTTATACTTGTACTTGTATTGAGGCGAGAATAACTTTGCTCAAATGCATGGAAAATATCGCGTACAGGGCTTTGAAGAGCAGAATGCAAACCTATTTATGGGTAACATGGGGGCTTAGAACTCGGAGAACATAGGTACACACCAGTCTATTGACAAGGAAACAACATGGTGATAGCTTTATCAGAGCATGGTGCACTTTTACACACAGAGACCAGGACTGAGGGAGTTTTTGTGCAGAATCCTGGCTGTTACAAGCCTTCTGAGATGTGAGCTAACGGCCCTTCACACACCACCCATAAAACAGACTATAAAAAGTGTTTAATACATGTCAAATTCCTCCATCCACCTGTGCCTGAAGGCTATGTGTGAACGTAAATCACAGTACTGTTTTTTTGTTGTGTTTGTGTTTTAGAATATGGTAGACAATTAGAAGGATAGATTAGTGATTCACAGACAGATGCTGACGGTGAGGCATGTTAAGTGTCTTGCTCAAGGACGGCCTAGAATGAAGAATACACAATACTGACTGCAGATCATGTAGAACTTTTTCATTTTTTCTGTCTTAAAAATATTAAAAACAAAAAAAAAAGAAAACAGAACTAGTTAATTTTACAGAATTTGCAGCGGTCCAAAGTCATTCCTCACTTACCTTATGCATTCTGAACATCCTAGTTATTCACCGTGATGAGTTTATAAGCGCTTTACACAACTTTCCGAGACAAGGATGCAAAAACTAGCATCTTAACCTGCACTTCCTGATTACTGTGCAATAAGAATCTTTATAATTAGATGCAGAAAGTACACAGTGCTGCTTTTACAATATATTTGTACTGGGACAAGAAAGATTTTGCTCAAATACATGGAAAAATAAATGAGTACATTGCCTTTAAAGGTCCTATATTACATAAAATTGACTTTCATGAAATTTAATGTTAGAATGTTGTTATTTCATCAAAACATACCTGGAGTTGTATTTTGTTTCATTCACACATTTGAAGAATTCTTGAATATTAGTCTGTCTACATTTCCGAAGCTCAAAATGCTCTGTTCCACCTGGTGATGTCATACAGTGGTCGTTTTCAAGTTAACTGCTACCTTTTACTTTTTGTTCAGTAGAGACTGTAATTTCCAGAGCTGAAATTATCCAGATGATTCTAGTGAAGGTGTACGGAGTTGGAAACACAGAGGAGCACTTCCTGTATTACCAAATGACATCACAAGGTGGAACAGACTGTAAACATTCTCTAAAGGGACACCTCCCTCAACTCTGTGCTCCTGGTTCAATTATCCAAAGAGGTTTCATCATTTCAAACGCAGGACAAGTGTATATCCTTTATCTATCTAAGGACTATTTAAGATTATGATCTCTAACATGGATGGCCTCTTTAACCCCTCCCCCCTCAGGTGAGCTCATGTTGCCGTGGTGATGTCAGCTCCTCTCACTCGTAATGTTCCAGGAAAAGTGTGATTCAGGTCCATCTCGTGTGTGAGCCAGCCTCAGGAGGGCCGAGACATAAACCGATGACTACATTTGGAGTGGACCTGATGCTAGAATTCGTCATGTCATTGTTTAAAATAACATCTCTAAAATTTAAAGGTGTACTGTGTAACATTTCTGGTGGGGTCTGAGGGGGGTGAGGGTGCCACAGGCTTTTCTCTGTGGAGATGCCTAGTTTTTTAACTCTTTTCATGGCACACTTTTTGGGTTGAAACATTTCCGCAGCTCACCACCAAAGGCGACAGTAGCTCAGTTGGTGTTTGTGTGTTGTGTGTCTGATCCAAAGGTCGCCGGTTCGAATCCCGCTCTCGACATAAACATCAGTGGCAGAGATCAGATCCACTGACCCACAGGTTGGCAGTGCGATTCCAGCTCCCACAAATGAACACTGTCATTGTGTTCTTGGGCAAGACACTTAACCCACCTCGCCCCCAGTGTCTGTGTGAATGTGTGTGTGGATGAGTGCCAAGAAGGGGGAAAAAACACTATATAAAACTTTTACCATCTGACCGTTAAAACAATAGAAATCATACCTTTTAGAATCAAACAAAATAAAACAATGTAGTGTTGTATATTATTGTTGCAATTGTCCGTGCCACTGAGTCTGCTTCTTTAGATTTCACAGTGGTGACTGTTTTGCCTTCTTTTTTGGATCAGAAGTTACACAGGACCATCCAAAATTGTAAAATATACAATGAAATCCATGTGTGACTCTGTTTACTCAAATCGCACATTTTTCCAAGACACAACCGGCAATACTTCAAGGCTCGCTAGTGTTCCCTGAGACTGAAAATCAATGGCCTACAATGTTCATAAATAAAGCATTAAACTTAATTATTTGATTATTGGTGTTTTTATTAGTAAAAGAAAAAAAAAACATTGAAAAACAAGCATTCCTACTGTGAGTGGGCTTGTTTCTCCACAGATCTGACCTGTAGCTCGGCCTGATAGCATCACCTGCTTGTCTCCATGGAGATTGACAAGTTTAATGTCCTACTGTGGTATATTCCAGGCAAAGTAATAACATCTCCGTGCAGACAGTAAAAGCATCTCAGTGGTTTTCAGGTTCTCGATTGTGATGATGTCATACTCCCAGACGGGCCAGGAGTCAGATTTCTCTTTTGATTTCACTTTACTTTGCCATGAAATATCCAAAAGGTAAATTCACAAATGTTGAACCTGATGATTTCTATTATCGATTAACTTTTGGCTTTACTAAAATCTGCATTTCAACAATATTCATTTTAACTTCTCCCATCAAATTATATTGGCAAATAGAAAGTTATGATGTCATCTTAAATCCAGCAATAGTGACTCAATCTCAAATCAGAGTAATATGATGTGTATAATGTGCTGCTTTACACAAAAAACTGCTCCAGGTATGTTTTTAGCAAAGAAATTTACAACATTGTGTAGTAAATGTTGGCTAATCTACAAAACCTTTAAGCTGTTGTATTTAATAGAAGCGTAATTTCTTGGTCTTTTGACATAAATCTGGTCCCAGTGCACCACCCCCCTCTCCTCCTTCCCTCTGCCACGCCTCGTTTGCCCTGCGATAAAGGGTCGCATCAAATATTTAGGCTGTGGAGTGATTTGGCTGGTGTCAGGTGTAGCAGTGAGCGTGGTTGTTTGCAGAGCCAGCTGCTAAGTTACTCTACAGTCCTGTTCAGCCACCTGAATTTATTTAATACCATTAGGCTCATTCTACAACACTCATCATTAAGTACAAATAACTTCACTATATTTTGTACATGTTATCATTTAAAAGGATATTAATAGGATAATCGTTTTTATTTGCATGATTTCATTCATTTATTTATTAAAGAAGACCTATTGTGCGTGTGTATAGTTATAATCTATGACACTCATGGATCATTATGTTATAATTTGCACATTTTAAATCACAATATTCATCTAAAACGACTTAATAAAATAAACAAGTCCACTGAGTTAGAAAACTGCGGTGCTCAGTGGGAGCTTATGTCACCATAAATGTCATCAAAACAAAGAGCTGTGAAGTTGTCTGCACCTCCTATAGATAGTTGCACATCAGAGAGTAGCAGATTTTTTTTCTATTTTTAACAAAATGACTATGTGATGCTGCAGAATCCTACGTGTACCACTGCTTAAGAAAATAAAATTGGAGAATGAAGTTAGTACAGAGCAATGGGTGTGTTGATCAGCAAAAAGTCGTCTTGAAAATAAGGGAGTAAAGCTTAAACATGCATGAATCACTGCAAATACGATTTGGGCCAAGTAAATGTTGAGGGGAATCAACTATAACATGGTTAGGCTCTGAAAAGTCGATTTTGCATAATAGGTCCGCTTTAAATAAATAACAAGACTTTAAAGAGAACAGGATGTTTTGCATTTAAAATTCCATAAACATGACCTAACTGTGTCCCCAGATAAGAGTTAAACATGTTCAAATCTAATACAGCTTTAAAAAAAACACTGAACACACTGTTCCATTTATATATACGGTATAATTTGGTGTTTTGGTTCTCAAGATAATCAGAAAGCAATTCCAGTGTCTAAATTAACTTGTTTTCTGATTTGAATCATCACTACCTAAACCCCAGCACCTACAGTCCATCATGAATCAGTGCTAGTGCAGCCTCTGCAGCTCAGTGAGTGAATTCTGGAGGTTCTGAGCTTTCACATGAGGCCTGTCCATGTACTGACAGTGAGAAAAACATGTATGTGTCCTTTATCTGCAGGTTAAGGTACTAGTAACCCACGTTCAGTAATACCTTTTTAAAAATAGCAAGTGTGCAGGCTACATACAGTTTCTTTGTCGCTGGAGAAGGTTATTTACCATCAGTACGGGACCTAAGACCTGGAGACATCAACCCTCAAGACAGTTTGATACCATTGCCCATTCAAACCTGGCTATGCTTCCATTGTAGGGAGTATTATACCTCTGATGATATAGGTTAAGATATCAAGGACTGAGCCGGGAGTATGAGGCTGGCACAGAAGAACCATTTTTCTATCAAAAGTAAAGCTTCATCTGTAGGGCCTTAAAACAGCCCTCCACCAAACTTAGCAGAGACTTTGCGTTTACAAGTTTTGAAGTAACGTTACTCTTACTTGAGTAGAATTTTTGGCCACTCTACCCACCTCTGATACTTAGATAACAGTTGGAGAATCACTGAATCATGGCCATTCTTATATTGCTACTTTTGAGTAACTGTAACTGAATTATACATTTTTTTTACAACTTTTTACATCTATCACATTCTCATAAAGTGATAATTCTGAAGAGTGTGTGGAACTGTGTCTTCAGACTGTTTTGTGTTGGATTGGATTGTAGACTGTAGTTTAAATCAGGGTTTGATGTAGTGGAGATAATCTGCTGTAGCCCGCGGCCCTGCTTCTGCTGCTTTCACACTGTAATCCTGTGAATATGCAAAAACCGAGTGGGCTTATATCCTATTTACATACATTTACAAAGCTTCATATGCAGATGTGCACTAAAAATGTCAAATTAACACTTAAAACATGTTTATTTTGTGACTTAGTTGAAGCAGCAGTGGTACAGAGAGTAACATCAGTAAGTACTACGGTAACAGTAGAAGTTGCAGTAGTAATAGCAGAAGTAGTTCAAAGCTGTACTGTCCAAATCAAACTTGGAGAGACTTATCCATGTGTTTGTCCCCAGTAGGTTAGTCCACTATAGCGGCCTGCTCACTGGCCTCTCCAAACGAGTCAGACAGACAGCTGCAGTACATCCAGATAGAACACTGCTGCTCGAGTCCCGACTTGAACCAGGAAGTACGAGCACATGCGTCCGGTGCTCAGGTCTCTGCTCTGGCTCCTGTGGCTCAGAGAATAGACTTTAAAGCAGCTCTGCTCATGTACAAGTCTCTCTATGTCCTAGCACCAAAGTACATCTCTGACATATTAGTGCCATATGAACCATCTCACACTCTGAGGACTTCAGGGACCGGCCTCCTGCTGGTGCCAGAGTCAGTACCAAACATGGGGAATCAGTGTTTCAGTTTTATGCAGCTAAAACCTGAAATAGTCTCCCTGAAGATGTGAGACAGGCCTCTACTTTGACAATGTTTAAATCCAGGCTAAAAACAGTTCTGTTTAGCTGTGCATATGTTGTTTTTTTTACACTTTTCTCTTTTAATGCTTTTTTAATGATGATTATTTATGTTTTGATTTGTTGTACTGTGATCGTAATGTCTTTCTTACTTTGCAAAGCACTTTGAATTATTTTGGGTACCAATTGTGCTATACAGATAAACTTGCCTTGCCTAATATTAGTACCAGCAGTAGCATTAGCAGTAGAAGTAATAGCAATAGTAGTCAGTAATGTGGATGTTTTATCGCCATGTTGTGGTGAGTAAGCAGATGCCTGGGTCATTGGCTGAGGAGCTCAGTCACTTCTAAAAAGCTTGGAGTACAGCTTCTGCTCCACCACAGCCAGGTGAGGTAGGGCAGGAGAAGATGGACATTCATGTAGATGCAGTAATAGTTGCAGTACTGGTCATGACAGCAATAGTACTAGCTGATTTTCACAGTTCATATGTCATCACAATATTTGCAATATTATCCATGTTGTCATATTGATGTTATTCTTCTTAAAAGAAATCAGTGATTCAAAAAACGGTCACAGACACTATGGACATTGCCACTGGAGCAGAACATCGCCACACAAACAGATACTTAATGGCAGAATTTGCAGCACAGTGGCTGAGTGGCTAGTACTCACATTTCACAGCAAGAAGGTTTTGAGTTGGATTCCCGGGTCGCTTGGAGGTTGTGAGGAGATTGCATATTTCTCCCCTTGACTGGGTGAGGTTCCTCCTGACATTCCAGTTTCCCCCATCAGACTAAAACATGCACCACAGGTAAAATCCTCCAGCTAAGAACAAGACTAGCTCAAGATCTGAAGATGGGTCCCCAAGCACTGCGCTGCTCACTGCTCCTGACGGTTAGCCCATCTGCACTGAAGGATGGGTCAAATTCGTGCAACAGTAGCAGGTGTTATAAAGTCAGTTGTAAAGTAAAAAGCAGTAGTAGGGTGTAGCACACATTAGCAGTAACACAGTGCCAGTACACGCAGTACCAAAGTTGAGAACTAAAAGTGCTTAATTTCCCTGTGGGTGATCTTAGGTGAGTCTGCCGTGTCGTGTGCAGAGCCTCAATCTTCCAGAAACAATGGCGTCCCACCTTCCCCTCTCCCCCAGCTCCGGCAGCTTTCAGCAGGCAACAATAGATGGCAGTGCCCCCCGCTCGGAGGGTCCTGGAGCCGGTGGGCGTGAGGGGAACTTCAAAGGCCCAAAACGCAGCTTTGTCCTGGGCTGTAATCGTGTTAGGTGTGTCCCTCCTCTCAAAGCAGCTCCGCGCACATGAGTAATAAAGCCTTACCTTAAACCCACACGCTGGCATTCTGCGGCATAATCTGACACTACCACACAACACATTTGAGCTAGCAGCGTTTTTACAGACAGATTATGCATTAAACAACAATGTAAAAGAGAGGTAGGAGTCAAGCAGCTACAAAGCAAATGCAGAAAGTCCTGGTAATTAGCCGTCACAAGTTTGGAAAGTGCGAGAAGTGGATCATAGAGTGTAAGTTGCAGTGGTATTAATACAAGTAACAGCTGAAGTAGTTGTTCTGTACAGGTAGAATATAAACAATGAACTGGGAGATCGTTGTAATAAGGCGCTAGAGTAATCCGTACATTGAAAAATATCTGCTGAATTGGTCCCAATAATCAGGTTTAAATAAATCTCCCACTATAACCTCAATAACATCATCCTGCATTGTGATTCAGACTGAAAACTGATTTTCCAAACATATTAAAGGTACAGTGAAGATCTGTAAAACTTCAATGTCTCCATCGGCCCCTCATTATCTCTTTGAGCTTCTGTCTTCAGCAGTATCCTCTCCTGCTGAAGACAGTAGTAGTAGTTTTACAGCAGTTGTAGAGGATGTAGTAGTTTTACAGCAGTAGTAGAGGGTATAGTAGTTTTACAGTAGTAGTTTAGGAGTAGTAGTAGAGGATGTAGTAGTTTTACAGTAGTAGTAGAGGATATAGTAGTATAGGATGTAGTAGTCTTACAGCAGAGGATGTAGTAGTTTTACAGTAGTAGTAGAGTAGTAGTTTTTACAGCAGTAGTAGAGGATGTAGTAGTTTTACAGTAGTAGTAGAGGATGTAGTAGTTTTACAGCAGTAGTAGAGGATATAGTAGTATAGGATGTAGTACTTTTTACAGCAGTAGTAGAGATGGTAGTAGTAGATGTAGTAGCAGTAGTAGAGGATGTAGTAGTAGAGGATGTACACAGCAGTAGTAGAGGATAGTAGTAGTAGAGGATGTAGTAGTTTTACAGCAGTAGTAGTAGTAGTTTTACAGCAGTAGTAGAGGATGTAGTAGTAGTTTTACAACAGTAGTAGTAGAGATGTAGTAGTTTTACAGCAGTAGTAGAGGATGTAGTAGTTTTACAGCAGTAGTAGAGGATGTAGTAGTTTTACAGCAGTAGTAGAAGATATAGTAGTAGAGGATGTAGTAGTTTTACAGCAGTAGTAGAGGATGTAGTAGTTTTACAGCAGTAGTAGAGGATGTAGTAGTTTTACAGCAGTAGTAGAGGATGTAGTAGTTTTACAGCAGTAGTAGAGGATGTAGTAGTTTTACAGCAGTAGTAGAGGATATAGTAGTAAAGGATGTAGTAGTTTTACAGCAGTAGTGGAGGATGTAGTAGTTTTAGGAGTAGGTTTATTACTGAATCCTGCAGTAATAGTTGGGCTACATTAGCGTTAGCAGCAGTGGTGAGCGCAGTGATGAGAAGTGACAGGTGGTGGTTAGCATTAGCCTGTGGTCTGCTGAAGGCCGTGCAGACGTTTAAATGGAGGAATTATCCTGGTTCCATTACAAACGTGGAAGGCACGAGTCATCCGCAGGACTGCATTCTGTGTGGACAAAAATAAACCCCAAAGTACGTCTGCACTGCAATTATCATACAGACGGATTAAAGACCTATGTTCTGCTAAGCTAACTTTAAACGGTGTACCTTTAGTGGTGGAGAGAGTCTGTCTTCTTGTCTCCATGAAGATGCTATTACTCTGTCTAAAATGTTCCAGAGTGTGGAATTAAAGCGGAACTAAACACTAAATGCACCTTTTTCCCGCTACTTAACTGTGTATAAGGTGTTTTATTAGCATCATTTACTGTTCCTAGTAGTTTTTTGGCGACTTTAGTGCAAACTAGGTACATTTGCAGCTTTCTGGTCAAAAACATGTGAATCTAAGTTTGTGCTGCCTTTAGTGGCCCAGTACTTGGTGACATCACACAGCACTGTTCTGATCATATCCAGGTGTTTCTGATTACAAACACCTGTCTGCAGGGGCGGAGTTTGAAGTGTGGATACCTGTTCGACCAATCACACTGTTTCTTGTACCCCCCAGACCACGCCCCTTCCCCCTCCCCTTCAGTCCTGCAGGTACTGCCCAGTTTAGCAGCTCTATTCTTAGGTGTTTAGTCCCACTTTATCCAGCCTTTATTTCAACATTGGTGTTTGTATTGTACCACAGATCTGACCTGCAACTTGGCCTACTGCCGACACCTACAGTGCTTACATCCATGGAGTTTAATGCCATACTGTGGAACATTTCTCTTTATCTGGCCTACTGACCTCTGTATCTCTTTGAGTATTTGTATAATTCAAATTTTCTTTATGAACTCCTCCTTTGTCCTTGTTTTGTTGTTGGCTAAGATTTGACAGACTAGTAAATTATGATTTTATTGAATTTAAAGGTACACTATGTAAGTTTTCTGTTGGAAGGTACCCCTTTGTCTCCATGGAGATGATTTTGTGTTATGTAGCAATAAACCGATCTTGCATTTGTTCAGTTACAGATACTTTAGTTGCTCTAAAAACAAGTATTCTTATTGTGAGCAGGGTCACCTCTCCACAGATCTGATTGTAACTTATGCTGGGGGCGTCTCTTGCTTGTCTCCATGGAGATTTAAGCTTAATGCCATACCATGAAACATTGTAGGCAAAGCAAAGTACATCTCAATCTCCATTAACTAAACTTATTATGTCAAAAACTGTATTAAAATAGGCCTCAGAATAATATAGTTATCAAATGAGATGGAAAGATAGATCCGATACATATGTACATCTTGCAATTAAACTACAAAAAGGGAAATACGAATATTTAATAAAGCAGGATTCAATATTTCTACTAACACACTTTTTATTAACTCAGATATATTAAAAGTTATGAACATCGTTAAGTTAAAAATGACAATTCTGTTTTGCGTTGTGAACAAGGACAGGTCGCTTCATCTCAAGAAATTTGCTTCATTTTGACTCTTAAAGCAAGAATTTATGTTAATATGTGTCTCTGTTCTAGGAATAAAACTTTGGAATGATCTCGATAATGAATTAAAGTTAATAAAAACTATGTCCAAATTAAAAAAACAAACAAAAATATGAGTTAATAAATACATATACATCGTTGTAAGTAGGTTTATATGAGACTTCTGAGTCCAGGACATCGATTCAGTTAAATGGATATTGTGACTATTGTTACTTTGCAGCTGATTTCATCAACGTTCCCTGGGGTGTGATGCTAAAACGTTTTTGACAGTGTTTGCTAATGTTTGTGTCGTGTCACCATGGTAACTGCTGAACATTCCTTCATAGAGATGCATGTAGAACACTCCCAGTTTGATGTCACTACAAAGTATCAGTGTTGTTGAGTTGTTATGTGATGGTCAGGATGGGCTTACATAACTAATACAAATAGAAAGAGATGTACTGTTGTTGAACCAAAATAAACTTCATTCACAGAAGCGGAATTTTCATTGCATCCAGCTGCTTTCATACACACGACTATCAATCAATCTTTTTCTCATATCGTGCAGCCCTACTCCCCCGTCTCTGCATTTGAACAAAATCAGCTGACCTTCTCCTCTTCTTGCTGCCTTTTAAACTTGGAAACATCCCTCCCTTGCAGAAACCCTCCGAGGTGAGTCCAGGTCACCGCTCCGCCCTTACCCGGCTCTCCACCCCCTCCCTGTGGCCCCTGTGTGGATGCCGAGCGCTCCCGTGTCCTTGGCACAGAGCCTCCACCCATGCCTCACCTCTCTCTGTTGTGTAAGTACTCAGAGCTTGTGTTGTATTATTGAAACGTTTGGCTCTGATTAGCGTAGCAGATGAAACGGCTAAATGCTAATGTGTGATTTCCCAAGAGGCCAAGCGGTACAGTTTGCAGGTGGGAGGAGGGCGTTTATTGCACAACCAGGCCATTTACGCCCCTTGTAGTTGGTGAGTCGTCTTCAGGTACAAACAATGATGATTGACAATGAACAATGATGTTTTTTTTAGCGGATGTGGAGCTCAGTTTAGTTTAAATAAATAGGATTCATAATTATAACAAGGTAAATTGGACATTCTAAGATCTCTGTCATTTAAACTGAGCTGGAGGACAGGTCAGAATCATAGACTGTATAAAAAAGTGGACTAAGCGAGTGTGACGTCACCCATAGCGTTCAGCTCCGGTCCAATGAAGCTCATTAAGACCAGCAGCCACAGCGGCAAATTTGGAGTATCATAGCAACCAAAGAGCCAATTTGGAGCGAAGCTGTTGAAGGTAACGCTCCTTCCCGCCACCATGCTGTCAATCAAACCTGTTGCAAACGTTATTGGGAGTGACCTTGGCGAAAGAAGGCATTTCTGATGATTTGTCTTTTATTAATGTTCATATCTTGAGTTATGGACACAATAGTCAAATAATAAAAACTAGGATCATGTTTAAAACCAAAATGACGAGCGTGACAGCAGCATTTATGGAGAGAGGGGCCACAGTTTTCTAATGTAAATTGAATTGGAGCCAGAGCTGATGGAGCCGGAAGTGCAGCCCATGATCACTTCCTATTTGCTATGTCGATTTATATGTACAGTCTATAGCAGGGGTGTCCAAACTATGCGACCAGTTTTTAGGCCTCCTGCTGAACTGGCCCAATTGATCATAAGCTGTACTTTTCACAGCAAATTAAACTATTTCTACCACTGTAACCTCAAACATTGCAGTGTGATACAGACCTAAAATGAATGTGTTTCAAGCCTTATTAATACACAGCAGCTCTGTCAAAGCTGTGTATAAACCACCACACTGCACCGATCACCGGTCTGTGGCCCTCCGCTTCGAATATGTTTTGAGATGTTGCCCTCGATAAAAAAAAAGTTTGGGCCCCTCTGGTCTATGGTCAGAATTCTATGGTAGAATTAGTTGTTTAATGGTCAGATTGCAGATTGGTTGATTTGGTTTATGGTTAATATCTCTGTAATTATGGGGCCTATCCACATGAAACAAAAACTGGCACAAAGTCTGAAGCTACGTCTTTTCTGTAGAAAGAAAGTGGTCCCATTATTCAACCCCAAAGATGTGATTATTGTCAGCTGAAAGGACTGTAAGACATAAGATTAAGATGAGAACTTTGTGGAGCCATCCCAAACTAAATAATGACACGGCTCAACATTTATGGATCATAAGTTTGGAGAGTTCTTCCATAAACAGTGAATCTGAAATTACGACATCATCAAATTCAAGAACATGAACACATCCAAAAGCCAGACACAAAAGACATTAAAATAAGTGATGTGCAATATTGTATAAGCAGCTGTTGAGGTCAAAATATGTGTGTGCACTGTCTGCATCTAATTATAAAACCATTTTATTGTGTGAGCTGAAATGCAGTTTAGCATGCAAGCTGTTGTTAGCTTTATTGTCATGGCATACGTAGGCTCTTGTTTCTGAAAGTTGTGAAAAGCGCTTGTAAACTCATTGCGGTGAATAATTAGGATGCTCAGAATGCATAAGGTAAGTGAGGAATAACTTTGGATCACTGCAAACAGTTTCACAGTTTGATCTTAAAATATTACAATCTACATGATCCTGGTGTTATTATTCGACTATTTTGTCCATAAATCAAGGTATGAACATTAATAACAGAGCAATGACGCGCCTTCTTTCCCTGAGGTCGCTCCTGATAGCACTAGCAACAGGTTTGATTGACAGCGTTGCCAAGAGCTCACTCTGCCTTCAACAGCCTCGCTCCTGATTGGCTCTTCTGCTAAGATACTTGTGGTTGGAATTTCAAATATGAAACTCAGCTGCAAATTCACCCCTATACCTGCTAGCCTGGATGAGCTTCATTCAGCTGGAGCTGAACCCTATGGGTGACGCAGTGACGTGTGTTGAGGTTCGGGGCTGGTGAGGCACTGATGTCATCATAATCACATTTACAAACATATAAACGCACTGGGTGAATTTCAAAATAAAAGTTCCAGAGTAGGTATGAAATTGCTCTAATAGTATGAAATAAAAAGCAAGCTGGGTTTGTACTGCCAGCCTTTTCGTGTGTACCACTCTGTTTGAAAAGAGCGAGTCTTTCGTCCTGTCGTCTGGAGCAAACCATTTAGCTCCTTTAGCGTTGGTCTTCCTTTAATTATAACCTCCTCCTTCGCCCGAAAGTCCAGTTTAGAAAACTGCTTGAGTCTATGTCTGGCCCTACTTTTTAAATGGAGGAAGATTACATATTAAAGAATATGTAATCTTCCTCCATTTAAAAAGTAGGGCCAGACATAGAGAAAAAAGTGAACGGATTGCTAAACTTGACTTGCTAACTCTAAATTGTAGCTGTCACTATTCTGCTGCCCCAGGAGTTACAAGAATCCATGGGCTCACGAGCGCCCCCTAACATGAGGCAGCGTAACTGCGTGCCTCACCCGGGGCCTTTTCACAGCCGTTTAAAGCAGCAGTGTCCCTGCTGAGCTACAGCACAGTCAGCCCATGTGAGGCACGAACAGCCGGTGCCTCTCCGCATGTCTCTTCTCAGTTTTGAACGGTAAAAATAAAAATTCAGTGATTTTGAATTTAAAAATTATTAAAATTGCAAAGTTAAATCGAAAATAACTTTATAGTACAAATCATTGGATAAATATAACCATTTCATGTATTTTTTCTCTGTGATGCCTCACCTGACCGCACATCACTGATACAGTCCATGATCAGTACTTTTGATTAGGTACGCATTTGTACATCATTACTTCAAATCACATTTGCCCTATGGGGTGGGCTGTGTGGTCTGTTTGGCACCCCCTTGTGGCCTGTGATGTATGAGTGGTTGAACTCACTCAGGCGTTTAACAGCGGCAAACTGGTCCTGCTGAAGAGCCTGGTATCGATCATCTCTGTGTACATGACAGTGTACACGAGTCTCTACTCCTATGGGACCTCCATCACTGGACCAGGGGAGGCTACACTAGAACAAACGCCATTTCTCAGCCAAGTCAATCAAGATGGCAGGTAATATCTCATCTGTCTTTAAACAACGATTTAAAGATATTTTGAGATGTTTAAAGGGTCTGTACTGCACTGTTTTTTATCTCTGTTTGGAGTTGTGTTTTGTTTCATTCATGTTTAACACACAAACTCTTCATATTTAGGCTGTGTTCTTCTCTCAAACTAAAAACACTGTCCCTCCTTGTGATGTCATTAAGTGGTAATACAGGAAGTGCTCCATTGTGTTTTTAAATACCATGCACCTTCACTAGAATCATTTTGATCATTTTATTTGTACATTACATTTTATCTTCTAAAGTACTGAAGGTAAAGTACTAAAGTGGTACTAAAACTACCACTTAATGACATCACGAGGTGGAACAGAGCATTTTGAGCTTTGGGGATGCAGACAGCCTAATAATTCAGGGTTACTCAAACATATGTGAATGAAACAAAACACAACTCAAGGTATGTTTTTGAAAAAGTAACAAGATTATAATATGACTAAAAGCTTCAACTAAAGTGACTGAACGGGACAATGTAAGTGCTGTTTGGGTCTGTGCAGTAAGTTTAACCTCAATGGTGAATACTATCTGATGGTAAAGGAAAAAGCCAGAACTAGTAGAGCAGGTAAACAGTCTGCTTTTTGTGCTTGTGTTTTTGTACCTAATTTTAAACTTAATTTTGAAAAAACTTAATGGTTGAGTTTAGTCTTAGCTCTCTCATTCATACACTACGAACACTGCAGGTAAAGAGGGTGAAGTGTCTTGCCTAATGACACAACAGCACCTAGGATCCACGATGATCTCCCATCCAAATACTAACCAGGCCCGCTCCTACTTGGCTTGACGAGATTTGGCATTGACAGGTGGTGGTGTTTTTTTTTTTTAAATGAATGTGCAATGTTGTATAGTCAAGCTATCAGTGGAAAATCAGTTTGAAGTAGAACATGGGAGGAGTGTGCATGTCCACTACATCCGCACGAGACAGCCAGCATCTTTGTGCAGTCATGTGGGCCCAGGGGAACAGCGAGCTAACTGATGCTAATGCTACTCAGAGCCTCCAGGGAGTCACGTCTGCCTGAGCAATAACCTACATCCACACTCACAGAGAAGGAGAGGAGGCCAGCTGGAGGAGCACACACACAACACGGACACGCACACACACGTTGGGTTTCCATGCTTGTTGGGGACAATACATTGACTTCCATTTATTTCTGAGACTGAGCTTAACCTTAATCATAGTCACTATCTGCCTGGCCTTAACCTAAACCCTAATCTTAAGGGCTCATAGACCTCACTGCTGCGTACAGCCATGGTCCCAGTGCAGATATACTGTATGAGCAGCTCTTGAAGTCAAAATAAGTCCACTGTTTGTTGTCTGCATGCTTGAAATGCAGTTGTGTTTTTCACCTTTTTAAGGGAGTAAAAATTAGGTAGGCTACAGCCCCTATTTTAACCCATATCTGAACTAACCATGTTATTGATTTAATAATAAAGGGTTTATGTCATGAGAATATGATTTTTATCCTCATAAGAGAGGCAGGTCCATGATCTGAGTGTGTACAGAGATTTCGCCACAGTGTGATAAACCCACGCAAACACAAACACATGCTGGTTTCTAATCTTTTTGGGGACTTACGTTCATTTCTTGGAGGCCTATCCTAATAACCATAGTCACTACTAACCTTAACCTAAACCCTAGGCTTAACCTATTTCAACCCATATCTGAACTTTAATGTTATTGATCTAATAAAAACAGATGGGTCCCCATGATGTGAGTGTGTACAGTGCCCACAGTGTGACAAATACCTGTCCGCACATTGCGCACACACACACACACACACACACACACACTTGCAGCAGAGGAATCACCCACGATAAAGTCATCCTGCCCCACACAACACAGAGCCTCTGATGCTGCAGCGCTGAAGCTAACAAGGTTAGCGCGTAAGCAGGCATCTGAAAGTGTAATTCATTTATTTAGTCTGGCTCCGAGAGACCGTGGGCGTAGGCTAATGACACAGAGACATCCTCCTCCGAGTCATGCACTAATACGTGAGTAAGAGGGACAGGAGGGGACGCATTGTCCTGTAGTGCGCTGCCAGTCCACCGCAAGAAAAACAGTTAAAAACAGCTCAGTACATCAAAGAAGAAATCATGTTTTTAAGAATTGAGTGGAAATGAAGGGATGTATGACGATAAGGTTGAAAAACAAATCGTATATATATATATGTAAATAATATGTATATAATATGTATACAATATGTACAGTTTACTCATTTAAACAGGTATCGATACACAGATAAATAGATAAAATAAGACAGATAAATAAGACACAGTTGGACCTTTCCTTAGTTTGGAGTAACAGTGGCTCAGCTTAGAGCAGTGGTCCCCAAAAATCCAAAGAGTCAATTTCCACTCTTAAATTCTGCCATTGTGTCCTTAGGCAAGACACTACACTCCCTTTGTCTAGTATGAAAGTGGTGTGTGCATGAGCGATTGGTCAGAGGGGTCAATGGTGCAGATTGGTAGCCTCGCTTCCATTAGTCTGCCCCAGGGCGGCTGTGGCTAACTAGCTTACCACCACTAAGTATGGAGTGAATGAATAATGCACTGTAAAGCACTTTGGGCATCTGGAAAGGTGCTATATAAATACAATGCATTACAGTTTAAGAATGGCCTTGACCTTTATCAAAACTAGTATAATTGACCACTTTCCTTTCAGAATAGTGTTTGTGCACTAGATGAATATGAAGCATTTAGGTCTACAACTCAAACCTGCCAACCATAAAAGCAAGGGGCAAGTAACCAGCACTATGCAGTCTACATTTAGCATTTGCACAGTAGTGGAGGTCTGCACTCTATGGATGCATTTTTACACTTTCACCCCACTATACAACCTATTTTTACCCCAACGTTTTTATTGAACACCAACACTAATGTGCAAACCGGAGAGCGCAGCCCTTTGCTCAGTAAGTGCTCTGAGTAATCGGGGAGCAGAGGTGCACGGCAGATGGCAGGAGCCCCCTCTGGGTAAACGGCGCCATGCCCTGATCACCAGGAGGCCCCTGCAAACCCGGAGGAGGCCAGGACCATCTGGACCGGAGCGGCGCTGTGCTGGATTCTCCATCATGTCACCATCTTGTGGACACGAGGTCAGGTGACACATAAGCCCACATGAGCGTATTAGTCCTGGGGAGGTACAAGGACACGTGAGCAGGCAGATATAAAGATATGAATATACACTACACTTCATGTTTAGGCAAATAACATGCACATAATACATGCACATAATCCAGCACAACTGCACACTCCGCTAAACGAGGGAGTATTACATTTCCATGGAGTAATAATTACTAACACATAGCCTTTAGATCAGCATGTTGCCGTTTATCATTTTAATAACAATAACAGGTTATTTTGTTTCACTTCTGACACTCTGAGTCCCCCCTCCCTTTGCTCACTGCGCTCAGTCATCCCCCCTTCAGAGCGCTATCACAACACAATCAGCATGCATCCTCCTGCTAACCCTAACTGCTGCACATAGCACTGGGTTTGGGAAGCTGTAGAGTATTGGTTTGTATCCTGCTTTTGTATATTTATGGAAAATGGTTGTGTGGGCTGAGCCTTGTATAACCTGGTAACTGTAAGGAGGGTTCAAACAGGGCTCAGGAGAGATCACTGGATTACTCAAACATGCATTGATGGCATATAAAACCTCTTGAGGCATGTTTTTGATGAGGAAACAATGTTATAACATGGTAGAAAGCTCCAAAAAGTACATTTCGCATAACACGATTAGCACTGAACCATCAGAGATCAAAGAAGAAATCACAGGTTTTCAAGAATAGTGTGAAATTGAAATTCATCAGTTTGATGAAGGTAAAGTTGTAACAAAAAAATCTCTACCCATGTTCTATTTGACACTGAAACTAGTACCAATAATATTGAAAATATTATACTTTGATTAGAAGTCCAAGTGTCGTGTTCCTTGCTATTGGTTGGTCTCTCATCAAAAAGAAACCTGGGGGTGTGTTCTTTTGGTGTGTTCTGCACAGTGAGACTGTTCTTCTCAAGTGCTGAAAACAGACTGAAACATTCATCACAAAGTAGGAAAGGTGTAAAAGATTTTTTTGAAATAGAAACGTTCCCATCCTGAAGTAATTTTCTGAAAACGTCTTATTCAAAGTGTCCAGAAGACCACCTACAAACCCTTTCTACTGTAGACCATTCCTGGACGAATGAGGGATTACACCCGCTCTTTCCATAGTGATACAAAAGACTGGAAGACATGGAAACATGTTGTGGTATCAGAATCCAAATTATGAAAAAGCTTTAGATTTGCAGCAGTTTCAGGTTGGTTCGCTGTAACTTTTCTAGAGGTCAGACTAAACCCTGTATAAGCCCACTTAGAGGTAGTCCAGTGGGCACTACCTAATCATGGAATCGTCTAAGCTTCAGCACACGTGCCAGGATCTGTGCCAACCTCAATGCTGTGAAATCAATTCCCTACACTTCATCCCCATTTCAAACTATTTACTGTTCTGTCAATAAAGCCAATGGACCTAAAAGGAATAATAAGACGTAGGTCAATGGGTGTGAAAGATGCACGATATAACACCATGACGACCACTTGTTTGTGTTCATGGAGAAGTTATCGCTCTGTTTGGACTGTTCCATGGTATTGGGTCACGTGTTTTATTTTCTGTAACTTGGCTTGGTGGAGTAACCTGCTTGCCTCCACGCTGTGAAATATTCCAGACAAAGCAATAACATTGTCTTGGAAGCAGAAAAGTTACATAGTGCATCTTTGAAGTCCATGGTAGATACAGCTTTGACGTGAGTGGCAACAGCGCTGAGATCCTGTTATACTGGACCAAATATCTGACCAAAATCTGTCTGTTTCCCATTCAGTTGTCTCTTTAATTGCTAGTTAAAAACCCCTTCCCTGCATTTTCTCCTTCTAATTTCTACTCAAACATAGCGCTGTAAGATTAATCGCAAATTAATTTTGAATTTTAAGTACCATTTCCCCCACAAACAACAAAATCTCCCGTCTTATTCTGCATAAAAACTGCTAACCATGTATTTCAGATCTGTACAAACGTGTTCTGCAATATGATACTTGTTTTAGTTTGGCAGTTCATATTTCAGTCTTTTTGTCAGTTCTTTTTATCACAATCATGCAGCTCTATTATTTTTGACATAATTACAAGGATCTCTCTTCTTTTTGTTCATCCATCGCTATCCCAGACTCTAGATCCGATTGTTGAGTTAAAAGCTCCTCTTTCCTCCCATATCCCCTGAAGTTCTGTTGGTGTGACGCTAGCATTAGCCGTCCCGTACCTGTGCGCATACTCTGGGGGTGTCTCCTTCCACGCTCCTCTCAAATCGATCCCTCTCTGCAGCCGCTCCCCATCAATTATTCACCCGCCCGGGCCTGCCGCTCATTAGACCACTGATCTGGGAGCACGCTTTGAAACTGAGCTCTCTGGCACCAGGAGAACCAAGGGGAGAACCACGGGGAGAGGGAGGGGAGGCCAGATCGCATCCCCACACCGCTGCTCAGATGTGGGGTGGCCTATTTGGAGCTGAGGCCTTACATCACTGGAGATGAATGCGTGATGAAACCAGAGACGTGCACGGATTAGAGGAGCGTGCACGTGTCGGCAGATGCTTCATGGAGGTTACTTTACTATTAAGGCGACAGGGGCGGGTCACATGACACTGGAGCCAACATGGAGGATTTATTGAGCGTGTGCAGTTTGTGATGTGCGGTGTAACTTCATATGCTCTGGAGAAGACTCCTGTGGGCTCCGGGCGGGTGGGGAAGTGGGGTGGGTCGGATTGGCAGAGGAGTGGCAGCTATTTTGTGTCTAAAGCTTCTCTGATCACCTCCAATCATAGTTACACAGTCATTCATTCAAGGCAGGTTGGGGTAAGTGTATTGCTCATGGTAATAAATTAAGCCGCAGACTCTGACAATGCTTCTCCCAAGAGCATCATGAGTAAGCGATATAGAATACCATCAAAATGTGACTAATTTAAAGGTTTCCTATGTAACTTTTCTAGTGGATTGTCTGCCACGTGCTTGTCTCCATGGATCTGTTATTGCTTTACCTGGAAAATTGCACAGTACGACATTTAACTACCACCATCACCCAACCAAGTTACTGTCCTTATTCTGCCTTTAAATGCTTCTAAACCAGACTTCTTTATGGTGGCACTTCCACTTTAAATGGAGAATTTGAGGAAAGTTTTGCTGCTCAAATCTGATATAAAGTCGGTTGGTTTGTGTAAAATGCTCAACGTTAATTTGCTGATTCCCAGAGCCTCGCAGATACTAATTCTCTGGAGGGGTTTAAAATGGCTTTGTAGTCCCTATAGGAGTTTACTGTCAAGATCAGTGGCCCCATGCAAAATAATACATCTACAATCATGACAGTGGCGCCCACGGCAACATCCAGAATATACCTGATCTGTGGAGACTGATTATCTCCTTGGTTGGTTAAGTAACAGAGCCACTATGTCCTACTTAGAACATGCATCATAACTTCTTTTTGCTTCAGTCCCTCTCTTTAGTTTCAGACATACTGTGCCTTATGCATATTACAACAAGCGCCCTATGGTTGAAAAAGCATTAAATGCTTTTATACAACAAAAGGTCAGTAAAGGAAAAAAAAAAGACTATATTTTAGTTGGAGTTGGAAATTTCTGCTTTATCCAGGCAGACATAACCAGCGAGAAACATGGCAAAAGGTTGAAGGTTTGATTCCTCGACTCTGTAGCTCTTTTCTCTTTAGATGGCGTTTCTTGTGGGTGCTCAATCTCCATTGACCTAAATCATAATAATCTTCCAGCTGACCAAGATGGAGATGGGTCCTCAGGTGCTGTTGTCGTCCACTGCTTCTGTCAGGTTTGACCCAGAGACGCTGAAGAATGGTCCAGCTCTACTTACTACTTAACTATGACACTTTTGATGTCTTCATCCGATTGCTATTTGGATGTTATGTGAACCACCGTCTACAGTATACCGCAGTGCTTCATTTGTAAAGTCATATTTATAGAAAGACTTGCAGACTGGGAGAACAGGCAGGAGGGGAGGATCAAGCCAAAACAGTCACAGGAACACACATAAAGCAACAAGAATCTATTTAAACAGCAGGAGAGGATAGTAACTGTCCGATAATGTCCCATGGTCATGACATTTGCAACACTTGGCAGGTCAAACATGTCCCTGGTGCTTGTGGGTTGTACCAACAACAAGTCTCAAAAGAAAGGATTATTTTTGTAGAACATCCCTGAAGAAGAACAAGAACACTTCACTCCAGACTGTGCAGTAAACACACAGTTTCAGGTATGTGCCTAACATTCACTTTCAAAGTTAAAGCAGTATAAGTGTCCAAATAACAAAGCGACAAACTATTTTATTAAAGTTCATTTGGTCTGCTCTTTTCTGGTTAGATGGCATTGTGCAGCTTTTGGTCAGTGAATTAAATTTAGTCAAATAGGCTAGGCTAGACTAAACCAAAGGAATTGTATGTGGTGTCAGCAAAAGTCAAAACCCAAAGCTTTCCTTTCGATGAGATGTGCTATTTTTTGCTGTAGCATCATCAAGAGGGCCGACGACAACAAACGAGTCACGTGACTGAAACTGTCTGAAGGCTGTCTGGACTGTCTGGAAGTTAATGCAAGAAGAGGAAGAAAAGAACAACAAATGATGCACAAATATGGAAAGAATTCGAAAAATAGGGTCATATCTGAAGGATCAGTGCAAGCGTAGTGTTCAAATCATTTCATATTGACAACATAAAGCTTTTGGCACTTGTAGACTCACAGTGGGAAGACTAAGCACAATTTTAATCGTGTAAGAATACTGTTACTGTACAAATGACTCAAGTAGGAGTAAAACTATGGTGTCTACTGAAGTAAACACTATATTACTACCACCTGGTCACATGCGTCAAGTTTTAAATGACGACACTTGTTGACGGTGTTGATAACTCTTCCTGCACTTGTGTTGTGGCGTCTAAACACAACCCCGCTGAAGCCACATGAAGCGGAGGAGACTAAGACTGAACTGGAGTGCGGTTCTTTCCAGCGCAGCAGTTTGAGGGGGGCTCTGGCTTTGAAGTGCCCCAGAGGAGAGCACCGAGGAGGGGGCGCCGCTGCTGAATGCCTCTCCGTGCGTTAGCTCTGATTAAAGGGAAATATGCATCAGCCGTTAGTGCGCCGTTTCATGTGCGGGCCCGGGATGAGGGTGGATGAGGCCGGATGGGTAGCTCTGATGTGGCAGCGTGAGCTTTGTTTCAGCTCAAAGAAAGCCACCTCCAGAAGAGTCTATGAGGCACAGTGTTGTGGAAGTTTGCTGTTTGTTTGGGAGACAGGATTATGGGACTATGGAACAAATGAGCGGCAAGTGAACTGCAGCAAGAACTAGCAAAACAAATGGAAGCTACTGCTAACTCAAAAAGTATTTATGAGTAGGAAATTAAACATCCCACTTCTCTGACACTGTGCTACCTCTCTCACCCCACAGCAAGAAGTTCCTAGGTTTGATGTCTGGTCCAGGTGAGGCCTCTGTCTGGAGTTTGCATCTTCTTCCCATGTCCAGGTGGGTTTCAGTTTCACCCATCAACCCAAAACATGCACAGCAAGTCCTCACACAGCAGTCATGAGTCACGACGAAAGGTTAGCTCAAGATCTCGAGATGGGTCCCCAAACTGTATTCACCCATTGCTTCTTGCAAGTTTTCCCAGAGACAATGAAGAATTATAAGAATGGGTCAAATGCAGACAACAATGTTTTACACCTTGTTCCAGGGATGGGAAGTCGTTTTCCCAAGAGCCATATTCGAATCCAGGCTTGTGGCGGAGGGTTGAACAAATACGATTATTGGTGTAACAAAGGCTCATAAGCAAATGTGGAAAATCCGAGCTGTGTTAATAATACAGGGTGGCCCAAAAGTCACTGACACTTTTAAATCTTCAATAGCTCCTATAATTCTTAAGTTATACTCACCAAATTTTAGCAGTAGGTAAACTGAACCTTCTGAGATTTTTGGAAATATATACGGTTATAATTATTCATTTACACTTGAACTTATCACTAGTAAAAAATGCCCTAATTTTAAAAAATAATGTTTTTTAAGTGTTCACCATTTTCAGTTTCACACTGATTTGCCTGATACAACACACTTTGCATAACATTTGAAAACATTTCCAGGCTTATGGCTCTTATTTGATCCTCGATACTATGTTTTAAGTCATTTATTGTCTGAGGTTTATTCACAAACACCTTTTCTTTAAGATAGCCCCTCAGGAAGAAATCAGGACTAGTCAGGTCTGTGGAGATCACATACTGCCCCCTGTCTTTGAAAACCACTTATTATTCCTTTAATGGCATTTACGCTTGGAGCATCTCTGGTATTAAAATGTCGACAGTAACACCGCTGGGTTTGTGAATTTGACCCATGTGACTCAAAGTACCACTGTACAATGAGGGTTCGATCCTTGGTGCTATATTTGCTCATATTAAGGGTAGTTGTAAATGCTCTGAAAAAATAGAGAAAGAAAGATAGACAAGAAAAATATTTAGAAACAAAAGAGCTATGCATTTTTTTTCCAACTTCAGTGACTTTTGGACAAAAAAAATACCAAAATACCTTAACGTTAAATCACCTTTACTGCTATGAGTTTCAAACCAATGGCCAGTCACTACAGGCCACATCTGCTTTGCCACATAAACGCCAATTCTGTCGTTACCTGAATAGCGCCTGAATAGCGGGGAAAACAATTTACACGCCGCAAATTTAGCTTATTTTCATTTCTTTAGCCGAGTCGTAGAACATGTGAAATTCTCTGTGGATGAATCAGTTCAATGTTACGCACATGTTTAAATGATGAAGCCGCTCTTTCATGCCTGTGCTCTGAAGCATGAGCCTTACCTTCCATTGAACCGCTGCCGTGTCATCTCGTCCGCGTTAGCCGCCTCTGTTTTTCCTCTGTTAGCGTGAAGATTCATTTGCATTCTGGTCCAGAGGTGTACGGTACACCTAGATTCTGTAAATCTGATTGCACTGGGACATCTGGTCTGCTGGGAGGAGGAGGTGCAGCTAGCTAAAGGGCCCAGGGCTAACCTACATACGCGCACCTGAACATATCAATTAGCTCTATTCTCCCGACATTTCCCAATCTGTCTTCATTGCGAGAGATGAGGTTGAGGCGGCTCCATCCTGCTTGGGTTTCGGAAACAATTAGCGGCATAATTGATTAGCTTATATAGCTTTGAGTCAATTTGTGTGGATGAATCTGGATGTGATGCCAGGAGCGAGCGGGTTAGCTGCAGGTAGAGGGAGATGCTACACCGGAGATTAGCAAAGGCTGCTAATTAGTGATTTAATTACAGCTGCTGGTTATATAGAAGTCATTTTGATATAATAATAAAACACTGAAGATGGTCTACGTTTGTGCACATTTTGGTATTTGATAGTGTTTGGCTTATTATAGCTGTGCAGTAGAATATTTCACAGTCCATCCATCCATTTTCTTCTGCTTATCTGGGGCCGGGTCGCGGGGGCAGCAGTCTAAGCAGGGACTCCCAGACTTCCCTCACCCCAGACATGTCCTCCAGCTCCTCCGATGGGACCCCAAGGCGTTCCCGGGCCAGTCCTGAGCAGATGCCCGAGCCACCTCAGCTGGTTCCTCTCGACGTGTAGGAGCAGCGACTCTACTCCGAGCTCCTCCAGTGTGACCGAGCTCCTCACCCTATTTCTAAGGGAGCACCCAGCCACCCTGCGGAGGAAACAAAAATGTGTTGGATAGGATATTTTACAATGCATTTCAAAATAATAACTTTTGCATGATTTCAGATCAGTCAGCTTACTCATACCAGATGGAATTGTTTGCGTGGCATTTCAATAATCTGATAACTCCAGAAATGAGATAACAATCAGATATTTGGTTTGTGTGTAAATATAAACCACTACAATTTCTACAGTTTTTGTTTTTCCCAGTGTTCTCAACTTTAGAATCTCAAACCGCTGCAGTCACCAATGCTCAGTGATGATGTTTACACGCACACCAAAATCTGATCATTATTTGATTTCTAGAGTTATCAGATTATTGAACTATCATGGAAACAGTTACATGTGATCTGAGTAATCTGATTACTCCTGCGCAGGTTTTGACAAGGAAAATGATGCATGTATTGCAAATGAATGGAATGAAAACAACAGTAAAATGTACTTTGCCTTCCAGATACAACAGTGGTTTTACTTTGTTCTAGTCATGATACAGGCTCTGTACGTGAACGAGTCGGCTCTTTTGAATGGTTCCTTAACACGAACGGTTGGATCTGAATCTCATCTTTTAAAAGAGCAGAATATTTTTCTTTCTAAATTTGTTTGCATTTTTATACTGATTAACACTGAACCGACACAAGAATCAGCACAGAAGCAGAGCAGGCGACACGACTGACAGCTTTGTGCAGAAAAAACATATTTGGCATTGTAATAAAAAAATAGTTTTAAAAATTATTATTGTAGTGCAACATTTGGTTTAGATTTTGAATAAATCCAAAGGGTAAACACACTCCCCTCTCAGTGTGAACCATTTTAAACTAATTTAAGCCTCGGTCATTTCTTTCTGTGATTAGTTTGTTGTTAAAAATAGTTCTCAAATTGACTTCTGACATAAATAAATTGTAAAAGAGCCAGTCTTTGAATGACTCTTTGAAATGAACAGATCCAAAAGCTTCAGATCCCATAAAAGAGCTAAAAGCCCCATCATTACTCTTTACATCACTCATTAAATAGTATAAGCAGCCTAAGAAAAAAAAAAGAAAAGAAAAAAAAAAAATCAAACTGTATAATATTACATAAGAATTTTAAAATTACTTTTGTTGTGTATCACCTAATTCAGAAGCTACTGTGAGGGTCACCCAGTTGCATCTAATCACTCACATAGTTGAATCATGGGAAACCAACTGACTGACACTCCAACACATGCCTCTCTCTCATGGTGCATTGTCGAGACTGCAAAAAACATGTTTAAGTAGGCAGAGATTTGAACTAGAAACAACTGCATGACCCTCTCCCAGACAGTTGTTTTTGTGCCATAGAACAATACCACAGTGGTATAAAGGACTAAGTGGGTGGGGCTGAAAGTTCAAACTAAAACATGTTGCAGAGTCATGGTTTAACATCAACTTCAACTGGCATGTGTAACCAGGGTTTTTTTTGATTATTAGATCTGTCTTGAGCACACCCAAAATCAAATCTTAATGAGTTATCCATTACCATTTAAGTGAATAACTGATGTCTTCAGATCTTTGTTTGGTCCCTACTGGATGTGGGCCCATGTGCCTAGTTGTCTTGAAGAAGACTATTGTACTTGTGTCTGCTATAAAGTTATAATCTGCTATAAAGTTATAATCTTTGGCGTGAACATCATCACAACGAGTCATGGAGCTGTTGCCCTGATCACAGTAGCAAGTAGCAGATTTTTTTTTCCATTTGTACCAAAATGACAATGAACGCTCCCGAATCCTACGCACGTCATCGAATTAAGGAAATTTAAGTGAAGAACAAAGGAAGTACAGAGCAGTGGGTGTATGCTAGTGGCAGTGAAAATGGGGATTACCATTACATGGTGTCTTGAAAATAAGCAATTAAAGATTGCTCAAATGTACACGAATCACTCCAAAAACAACCTTGAGAGGGTATATGACAAGAACTATAACATGGTTAAAAGCTCTGAAAAGCCAATTTTGCATAATAGGTCTGTTTTAAAGCGAATGACAAATTGAATGACCATTGAATAAAAACACAAGTATACAGTCAGAGCATACTTTATTCATAGACATCAGGGCGTTCTGGTTCACAGCAGTCACAACACAACACTTTCAAAGTGAGCCCAACACATGAGAATATAGTGGCATTCTAATGTACCATCTCATCTGGACCATCTCAACCATCTCATTTCAACCATCTCGTCTGGACCATCTCACCTGGATTATCTCACCTGGACCATCTCATCTTGTGCTAACAGTCTATCCTCTTCTATCTGAGGAGAGTGAGTCTGCGCCTTACTGCTGCCACCTCCTGGTTGGTGTCGGGACGTCAGCCCTGTGCTTCGACAGACAGTAGGCCAGCTCCACATGGCTTGTACTCATCATAAAGTCTCTGTTTAAACCTCCACTGGACAGCACAGCAGCTACGAACTCTATGGAAATATATATATGTACTTTCAATAGCTCTCTATAACTATCTATAGATTTACTCTATTTAGCATATGTTTGTTTATACTTTTGGTAGTTTTTTTTTAAACATTCAGGTACATTCACTTAACCCTGTGATTTTTTTTTTCTTCATATCAAAGACAACAGACAGACAGCCATGTACTATGGACTTGAGACCAGGACACAAGCATCTCTCATTAGAATGTTGGCAAATGTTACAGATGCCCCAGTGCTGCTCCACAAAAAACACCAGCAGCGAACAGGAGAGTGAGGCCTGGCTACATATAGATCATTAGTGAAACAATCCTCCCACTACCACAGAAGAGCTCAAAGTTTACCACGATCAAGAGACCACTCCAGAAGCATCATTACCAAAGCAAAAGGGTGTCACTCTTTGAAATCAAAATGTCTTTATAACATATAATTTGTATGTGCATAGGACAATATTGTTTAAAACTATGTGTAGCCAGGCCATGTGCTGGTGCACACACATCCACGTACGTCAACACCAGGAGCCCCTGTGCAGACAGAAGACTCTGGTCTGCACACTCTACAGTCACTAGTGTGCACAGACTCTTGGCATAGAACACAACACACAGGCATTATTCAAACAGTCCAAGAGAAGGAGCTCCGCCTCTGACTCACAAGCTCCTCCTACTGTCCACAGGCTCCGCCTCTAGCCTGCACTGGGGCCTCAGAAGATGACAGTTGGGTGTGAGGGGGGCAGTGTACGAGGCTGATGTCCTCACACTGCCCTGTAGAGGCTTCAGACAATTTCAGCTGGAGCTTAGTCTGCGGAGTATTACATCTGTCCCAGGCCCAGGTCCGAGGCTCTGACAGTGTGACCATGTGGTCATGGAGAGTGCCCGAGAGGAACAGCAGTCTGTGTCCAGACAACCACGCCTCTGTGGCCAGTGACGAATGTACATGTATTCCCAATTATTGAGTCATCGAGCTGTGACCATAAAAATAGACAATTTGTAAATATACGTACACTAATTTTTAATAAACTGTAGCATTGACTATAAAGTTTCCTCATTGTAATGCATGAAAAAGACATTTCAGCTGGTTCTGGAATATGAAGTCAGAAGACGCCTGGTCCAAACATCTGATCTCCCTCAATGGTGTTAGTGCTGAGCCTGGAACTTAAAATATCCAATATCAATGTTTAGTAGAGGGAGGGGGAAATATTGCTAAAAATCAATATAATTGCATCATTTGATAACAACAAAAAATTTCAAAAAAAAAGTATAATCGCTCAACTTAGCTTGAATACATATCATTTGTCTGTAATGTTCGCTCCTTTCTAACGACTTTGCACTGATCCCCAAAGTGTGAAAAGAAAGCCCTTTATGTCCCTCTGCCCAAAGCCAGGTCAGGTCCATGTGACCTTTACTCAAATGTTTAGTTGGCCACAGCAACGCTATGATCTGACATACACAACCTGTCAAAAGTTTGGAAGCACACATTCTCAATTTTTTTTTCCCCTTATGTTTGCTACTTTCTACTTTGTAGATACACACTGACAGCATCAAATATATGAACCAAGATGTATGGACTTATGCTGCAAAAAAAAACAAAAAAAAACAAAAAAAAAAAAAACTAAATGTTTTATATTGCAGATTTTAATTCCTCAAAGTAGCCACTTTTGCTTTGCTGACAGCAATGCAAACCCTTGGCCTTTTCTCAATGAGCTTCATGATAACTTTCCTGAAATGGTTTTCACTTCAAAAGTGTGCCTTGTCAAGGTTCATTAGTGGAATGTTCAAAGCAATTAGATGCCTCCAGTGAGAATCTACAACGTAAATTGTCACAAAAATAAAGAAAAAACATCACATGTGTGTCTAAACTTTTGATTGGTGGTGAAATTAATGCCTTAAAATATTTAATTTCACCTTTTAAGATCCAGCTATTGTCTATTCTTCTAGGTCTTTAATATATTGGTGATTGGTGAAAACCCGTAAGTCACAATATTTGATAATGTAACTGAAACCACAGTGATGTATAACCAGGCTGCTTTAGCCTGGTTCATAAGTTAACCCTTTAACAGACTTTAAATAAGCATAGAAAAATAATACAGCTTTAGCCACCACATGTACATCAGTAAATAAACAGTGCAATCCAACATGACATGAGACTGGTTTAAATAGGAATTATTTGACACTATTTGAACTTGAGGTGCTTCTTCTTCCCTGTCATTTGTGAAAATGATGCAGGACCCTGTAGACATGGTCCATCCCTGTGCTGTAGACGGCAGCAGTGTCTCCCAAAGATGTTACAGTCTGTGAGGCTCTGAGCACCCACTTATACCTCTAAAGTGGAACTAAACACCAAAACATTTTTACTACTAAACTGTTCCTAGTCCTGTTTTGGCAATTTTAGTGTCAAACTGGGTAAATTTGCAGTTTTGTGGTCAAAACAATGTGCGCTGTCTCCAATGGCCATTCCTATTTCAAGTACTATGTGACATCACACAGGACTGCCCTAATTATAGCCAGGTGTTTCTGATTGCAAACACCTGGCTGCAAGAAGCGGAGTCTGAAGAGCGGATACCTGTTAGACCAATAACAAAGTTCCTCATATCTAGACCCCCCTCCTCCCCTCACACTCTTTAGTCCTCCAGGTACAGCCCGCTTTAGCAGCTCTGTTAGAAATGTGGTTGCGGTTTAGGTGTTTAGTCCCAGTTGAATGCTTTCTGTGTCTGATCATAGGCAGTTTGTATACTTACTAGGAGGTATAAATCTGTAAGAGCACAATTTGGAGGCACTATGATTCTGCTACCGCACAAACTGACATATTATCTTTGGGGAACACTGCTGGTAGAACTGAGAGAAAATGAGAGGATTTGTGCCCAGGTCTGTGGGCAGGGGGCTAATGTGGGCTGGGGTGAGGCGTGTCCACGTCCAGCTCCTCCTGTCCCGAGTAGGAGCTTAGGGCGTCCCAGAGGAGGCCGGGCTGTTCACAGTGGTGCCGGCTGCTCCAGTGCTCCAGTAGGCTATCCCTGCTGTCCAAAACCTCCCTGCACAGCACACAGTTCAGACCCGATTGGGCCGACAGTATCCCCAGGCCCCCCTCGCTGTCCGGAGACAAGCCCCCGCCCTCCTGCCCATCGCGGCTCAGGTGGTGGGACATGACGTGCCTCTTGAGTTTGGAGAAAGAGAAAAACTCCTCATCACAGCGACCACACTTGACCAGGTTGCGTTTGTGGTTGAGCTGTCTCCAGTAGTGGGCAGCATGCTTGACAAGCTCATCCTCTGCCTCACGGCCCGAGCGGGGGGCCTGGTCCTGGGGCACAGGTAGCTCCTCTCCATGAACGTGCCGCAGGTGCATCTTCATGTCAGCGAAGGTGGGCGTGATGGCCTGGCACCGCCCGCATTTTATCTGTAGCTCCACTGGGTCCTCGCGAGCCTCCTCCCCGCCCTCAGCTGTTGTCCTGAGAAAAAGTACACAAAAATGTGTTTAGGTCAACAAAAAAGATGAGTTTGGAAAGAGGAATTAATGAGCTCATATTACACCGTTTTCTGATCTGTTATAATGTTTCCTCATCAAAAACATACCTGGAGTTGTGTTTTGTTTCATTCACACTCTCTCAAACAGAAAACACAAAAAACTCTTTTCTGCATCTTGTGAAAACATGTGGTAATAGAGGAAGGGCTTCACACACACTTTCACTAGAATCATTTGGATAATTTCAACTCTGGAATTGCCCATCTCTACTGAACAAAACAATAGCAGATGTTTTGACCTACTTTAAAAGGTGCATGGTATGTAATGTATCCATCTCGCTTTCAACTACAGGTGTTTTAATTGCTAAAAAGACTTGAAAACATGTGCATTCTGACTTGTAACTTCGCCTGATGGCATAAGGTGCTTATCTTGATGGATACAAGTAGGTGGCTGACCCTCCTTCAGAAAAAGTCACATCATGCACCTAAGGTTAAGAGTGCTGCAATTATTGAGCCTAACAACATGAAAGGTCATAAAGTCCATCCAAAACTAATAGACGAATGACCTTCATTATAACCTCTTCAGGATTTAGATTCAGACAAAGTCCTCAGTCTCACCCGTCGGCATGCGGTTGATCTTCGTGCTGGCTGATGGAGGGCTCCACGGTGAGCACCACCCTATGCACCTCACGCAGGTGGCTGAAGTACACGCCCACATACCCGAAGGCCTTCTGACAGAACTCACAGGACAGTGCGGTGCGCGGCCTCACCTCGGCGTGGTGCAGCTTCATGTGGGTGCTTAGGCTCCCTGAGTGCGCGTAGGCTTTACGGCACATGGGGCAGGCGTAGGGCCGACTGTTAGTGTGACTGTTCATGTGGCTCTGCAGGTGATGCTTGAACTGGAAAGAGCGGCTGCAGGTTGGACAACGATGCAGGCGTGAAGGGAGTGGGGCGGGGGCTGGGGGACTGGCTGTCTGCTGCCCTGGGACAAGCTCTTTGTCCTGGCTCTCTGCTGTGAGGGTGGGCACGCTGACCAGCTGAGGGACCGTCTCCATCAGCAGCAGGGGCTTGGGTCGGATGCTGCGGTACTTCTTGGAGATATCTACCTCCTTCTGTTTGTTTGGAGCTGTGGGAGGGGGCTTGTCTGGGACTCGTCTACGGAAGAAGGTCAAGGACCTCTTCTTCCGGGCCTCGAACGCCAGGATGTCCTCCAGTGTCTTCCTCTTGCGACCCCGCTTTCTGCCTGGAGCTTTTGGCACAGTTCCTAAAATAGGGACCAGAGCAGTTTGAACTTGAGGCGGTTGCATTGTTTCGGGCACAAGAGTCTTCGTGGCAGAGTCCGAGGAGCTGGACAGTAGCGGCTGACCTGCAAACTTGTTTTTGTCTGTTGTCATGGAGCCGAGTTTGGCTGTGGGCATGAGGCTGTTCTTGATCTTGGAGTAAGGGAGGATGGGCAGCTTGCCTTTGGGTGGAGAAGGGATGATCTGCACTGCTTTGCTGAAGATGGCAGGGGACAGAACGGTGATGCTGCTTGATGGCTGACCTGCAGGTTTGGATTGGCACAATTGTACAGCGGTCTTACTTTCCTCTGGAGGTTTCCCGGGTGATGTTTTGATGCCAGGGCTTGGATACTGGATGTTCTGGACCAGGCCAGAAGGTGAAGTGCACGGGGAGGGGTCTGCTTTAAGTTCCAGTTGAGAACCAGGGTACAGGACAGCATTCTCTGGCAGCAAGGCGGTCACCGAGAGGTCAGAGGAGGCCTGGTCTATAGAAAGGAGCTGATCTGAAGGTTCCTCTTTGGGCACTTTGGGCAGCAGTTTAGTTTGTGTACCCACAACTTTAGACATGGTTTTGGCCTTGACGGTTGGTGGGGTCTTCGCCTTATCAGGGGTGCCTTTGCTCCGGGGTGCCTGGTACCGGGGGATGGGGAGCTTGAGGTTGTTTGCGGTTTGCTGCTGTGGAGTCTGGGAGGACACAGAAGGGGGCAGGGCCACCAGGGAGAAGGTTCCGTCCTGGCCTGCTATCTGCATAAGTGCATAGTTCTGCGCGGGGACTATGATGGACTTGGGGCTGGAAGCGGTGCTGGCCTCAGGGAGTGCAGAGGGGGGTTGACAGGACAGGAGCGCAGGCGATGCAGAGGGTGCAGCGGCTGGGGCCTTGGGGGCAATATTCCTGAACTGAAGGCTCTTCATTCTGGGACAGACGGGAAACCAACTGTAACACAAAGAGGTGAGTGGTCAGAGAGGGGGCAGAGGAAGCAAATTTGTTCTACATATTTTTTTTTTTTAATGGAACTAAACACTAAACATTTTTGCTACTAAACTGTCTATGGGGTGTTTTAGTAGCAGTCATCTTCTGGCAATTTTAGTGCAAACTAGGTACATTTGCAGCTTTCTGGAAAAAAACCAAAAAAAAAAACGACTCCTAAATCAAAGTTTGTGCTGCCTTGAGTGGCCATTGTAATTTCCAGTCACACTTCTCATCCAACACTGCTTCTAGGATCAAAGTGTCTGCCTTTGGGGGTTGCTTCATTATGGTTCTCATCCAGCAAAATACCTTGCAAAATTTACAGCCAAAATTACTCACTTACTCTCATTTAATTTCACTGGTTTTACAACATACCAGTTACAGATCCTTTACACTACTTTTGGCTGTACACCGACTTCTTGTATTTCTTTATTCTAAACAAAAGTCCTACTATTGTCTGTGACAACACCAATAATGATAAAGTAAACAAGTTTTTCCGACACAAGGTACATTTACTTGGTCAAAAAATACAATCAAACAACTAGAATAATCAGACAATTAGATTTTTCTGTATGTTTACTGCACAACAGAAATCTGATCATCAAAAACACCTGGTCACATGTGTCAGTGAATCAATGGATTTTTTTGAGTAAAGATTGGATTTGGAAGACAAATCATTTCCTATTCACTTCTGTCTTTACTCACTCCGATAGCTCCAAATAAATCATGATCAGATCTTTAGTGTGCATGTAAACATAGCCAATGTAGATGCAAAATCTGTACTCATATTTGAGTTTTGCACAATATGTGCGTGCGTTGCAATGAAGAAACAGATACAAAATGTTGAGTTGGATGGGAATAAGACATATTATCTGCACATGTTTTCTACACACACCAATGGTCAGTTTGCATGAAAACTAGAGAGTTGCCTGTGAAAGACCTCTTCTCAGAATTACATAACACTAATGTATGATTGCAGCTGTTTTAATCAGCATCTTGGCTGAATTTTAATCACAATTTCAAGTATCAACAATGCTGCTTTATTGTTCCAAATCTGATCAATCTACAGCGGCGCATTTCACTTCCTGGTCTCAAGCAAATGTGGCCAAGATCATCACTAGAATCTGACTTCAGCACAGCCTCAGTCCTGACTGTTACAAACTTATTAACACACACACGTGCGCACACGCGCACACATACACTCTCATACTTTGTGGGGACATTACATTGACATTCATTTCTTGGAGACTGATCCTAACCCTGTTAGAGAACTTCCATTTCTGTACTGTACAGAGGGCTCTCTCTGCCAGCTCAGTCCTTGTTATCTTAGCCTGTGTCATCAGAGAAGCATAGCCAGACTGGACTGTACTAGACTAGAATGGACAATACTATGACAATGTCTTTAAGGTTCATATCTCCAGAACTCCAGCACTCCTCTTCAACTCTCGGGCTACTACAATTTATTTTACACTAACCTCAGTCAATAGTTGTTTAACCTTTAACCTAAACCCTAACGTGAAAGAGTATTAACTCTCACAACTCGACTTTTTGGAGCTTCCTACATTATAACATTGTTCCCTCATCAAAAACATACTTGTAGAGGCTTTAGATGTTGTCTATTCATGTTGGAGTAATTTAGAAATCTCTCCCAGGCCCTATTTGAACCCTCCTTACAGTGCAATGCAGTTCTGTCCAAGACTTGGCCCACAAGCTCACATCACCCATACTCCTGCTAGGCCATTTTTCATGAATGTACTGAGCACTTTGAAGGGAAGGGAGCGTTAAAAACAAAACAAACTTATTTAAAATGTTGTTGTCGCCAAATGATGATCCAAGTATATTTTGTGTTAGCAATTAATATGTGGTTTTATGTATTCTTTTTCCTTCTCGACTTGTTGTAAATTTACCCACTCTGTTGAGACTCAGTAACGACACAGTATTTGCTTAGTTGCAATATAAATATAGTATTAGCCGCTAACGGCTGCAATAACAATAGTTTAGTGACAGAATTTGCAGCTCCGATATTCGTGCGAGTGCTATGGTGAGGTGGGTTTACAGCTCTCTGTGGGGAGCAGGTGTGTGAACAGCTGGAGGTGCAACTTGAGTCTCAGAAGATCCAACCAGAACGTCACTAGACACCAGGACACAGGAGGGTGGGCTCCACCAACATCCATCTGAGCAAGGACCGTGAGGGGGACCGTGGCAGCGCCATTCAAGACTTTAGATCAGTCATTTATCATCATAATGTTTAGTGGTTGATCATTTCAGCTGCCATAAAATAAGAGTCTTAAGGTGCTTTCACCATGGTAGTCTGCTTAAGTGGTTCAATTAAGAATCGAAACCGTTAAAACATAGCAGTTTTCTTTTGGTGCAGATCACGTTTTCACCATTTTAGCTCAAACAAAGCAAACCAAAAGAAAATGGGACATACCCCTTGACTGAGGTGGCGCTTCAAATAGTGCAGGAAACAATAACCAAGAAGAAACTGCATACACCCATTGGCCAGAGGAAAGTCGCTATCAGATAGGTTACTTGTCAACAAAAGTTGAGCTCCATCAGATTTTAGCAATGTTCTTTACGAGCCTGTGTAACTTATGAGCCTGTCAACACCACTGTTTTTTGTGATCAGTCCAAGAAACTGATATATTTTTGTCTAATTATATGACATAATAGCGATCATCAATTTCATCCTTACTATGAGTCTTGTCACAGTTTATTTCTCCCTGTTTGATCGTCATTCTGGGGCTTATTTTTATTCATTCTCAGTGTGCTATGGAGGCTTGTTTAGATCAAAAAGTGCGAGTTTGGCCGACTCGAGGTCCGGCTTTACTGGATTCCGCTTGCAACTGTCCCTGTTCTTTAGGCTGCACCAAATCAAGCTGGTACTTTCACACCAGCCCAGATGAGCCGATCTTGCAGGTGTTCCAACGTTGAATTTGCTTAAAACAGTCCAGAAGGTATGAAATCCCCCTCAGTCTTATGAATGTGATGAAAAAGAGTTTTGTATTAGAGCTGGAGAGACATGTATACTACCAGTCAAAAGTTTGGATACACACCTTCTCATTCACTATTTTAATTTGTTTAATACTTTCTACATCGCAGATACTGAAGCCATCAGATATATGAAGAGAGATGTATGGAATTATAAGCAAAGACAAAGAATATATTTTGAAGAATGTAAAATAGAAAACATGTTTTGAGTTATTGTGTTTATAATATACAATGTAAATAATGAAAATAAAGACAAGGAAAATGTGTGACCAAACTTTTGACTAGTAATGACAGTGTGTGAGTATGATACAGGTGAGACTGGACATGTCCTAGCTCAGAGCGACACTGAACTGTGCTCTACAGCGGAGGACACTGAGGCTTGAGTCCAGCCGCTGGGCAGCTGTCACGCTCCACTGGCTCATCCTCCAGGAGAGAGAGGGGAGGGGGTACATGGAGCTCCCACAGAGGAACAGCAGGGGCCGGACTGCACGCAGAGCTCATATCAGAGAGGGCACTGTGCCTTCAGGCTGGAGAGCTGTGTGTGTCGTAGTGTGTGTGTGCATGCTAGAGGAAGGGGCTTACAATGCTAAAAAGACACTGGGTTATGGGGCAGCTTGTCTCCAATCTGCTCTCTGCTTTGGTGAAGATAACGTTAAACAAAATTCTTTTGAATAACTGAATAAAAGTTAAATGTTGTGAGATAAGGACATTAGAAATCCATCAACCCAACTTTTCATTTCCTAATATGACTAGGAAATTAGCGGACTTAATTTAATAATTTTCTTTTGATGTTTGATTTAAAGACTCCATGGAAAGGTTCACTTGGCTACTGAGAAGATTCAAGTATGGCATAAAACGTATCTACGTGGACAATATTCCCAAGTATGGATTTAACTTTTTATTTCCATGGAAGATCACGCAGCACCTCCAGCTTGAACTCAGAGGTGGGTAGTAGTCAGTTCACTTTACTAAGGAGTACTTTCCAAGCAGCATATCTTTTTTTCCTACTTCAATATTTTTATTGAAGTAACAGTACTCTTGAGTGAAAGTTGTGATTACTCTACCCACTGTGAGTAATTCTAGCTGTATGCTGACAATATGAAATGATTTGGGTTGCTTGCACTGCTCCTTCAGATATAATTTACTTTCTCATTTTTGTGTCTGACCTTTGAAAATATCAGATTTTGTGCATTATTTAATGTTTTGTCCTTCAAATTATGAACTTCAAATTATAAATCTGATGTTACGCCCTGACAGTGACTCTGAATAGTATGTTTTAATGTTTCTTGGGTAATTTTTTAGACTACTACTTTGTACTTCTACTCAAGTAAGCTTAACGTTACTTCAAAATAAAATTACTCGAGTACAACTTTGGCTAGTCTACCCACCTCAGCTTGAACTATTGCAAACATTTCACATTGTTCAGCCTTGTACATGCTTGCATGTATCCCAGTTCCCCCCTCCGTCTCCAGCAGAGTCACAGTCCGACTGGCTCTAACTGTCCCTGCCGTGGTGGATATCTCAGGTTTTATGAGAAGTCCTGTATAAATAATCGCGGCGCTCAAACACTTGCAGCTGTTGGACGATCCGCCCTCCTTTTCTTCTCCTGCCTTTGAAAACCAATACACCTTTTTTCCGTTCACAAAATCAGGCTCCGTGAATGTTTGCCTTTCCCTGTGACACCTCCAGATTGTTGCACTTAATCCTGATTGGGAGAACAGTGCGCAGTTGGAACAAAGCCCGAATTAAACGCCTATTGAAACGCCGGGTCAAACTAAACCTGAACCTTAGACTGGAAATGTGTTTACAATTACAGTGTTTGAAGCAGGGCGCTGTAATGTGGTGTCTTTTGATATGCCCCTGCAGTATTGATATAAAGCGGAGGAACTGTTTGGAGAACCATACCTGTGGCTTGCGATTGATAGATGGAAAGAGTACGGAAGATTGAGATAATAAAGACTTGTTTAAAACCTCACTCCAAGATTATAGTTTTTCCCGTCGAAGCTGGCCGGGGTTCGGGATGAGAACAGCGCTTTTCATGAGACGCTGTGGAAAAACCATGGAGCGTTATTTGTGAGCACGGGATGACGAGGCAAACCGGAGAGGCGACCGGTTCAGAGGCTTGGCGCAGGTTGTGGGCCAGAACAGAACCAAGATGGACGCCCTAGGACATGGAATTTAAATCTGTCATAGGGAATGACGATGCCCAGAAATAACTGAAGAAGTAATAGCAGGTTTAAGTTACAGTCCAAATCTCCATTGAGCAAGTACAACAAGGATAGGAAAACAATGTACTCTGCTTTTGTGGGTACATTTTTGTGGGTGTAAAAGGTGCCATTTCCAAAACAAACCAACAAAATTATGCAAATCATGTTATGTTGTATCTTGTTCTAGCAAAAACATGCCCGAAGTTATGTTGTACACGTTTCAGGAAAATTAAAAGATTTAGTTGCCCTCTCTAGAGCTGAAAATGCTTGGCCACCATTTAAGTTTGGCTCTGAAGTAGGCACACATGTGTCAATAGAGGTGGTGGAGTATATCTAAAAATTGTATTCGGGTAAGAGTACTGTTTTAACCCTGGAGAACCCAAGAACCCTTTTCTTCTTCGGAAAATTATGAACATTGCATTAAATTACCGCTATAAGTTCACTGTTTTAACCCTTTATGCCCTAATTTAGGATCAGAGCCAAATTTGACACATTGGGCTCGCTAATTTATCTAAAAAGAATATAAAACATACTTCTAGACATTCTGCAAGCTATTACTAAAAAATATTTTTTTTTAACAACCCAAAAAAACCACACACAATTTTACCAACCACTGGTTTGCTGAGAAGACGATTTTTTGGGTAGTTTTCCAGCTCATCTTGTCACTACACTCTGGCTCATTTTAGTTCAATGTTCATCCACTAGGTGTCTCTATGCAGGGCCAGAAGTGGCACTCTGGGCTTTTTGAATTGAAATCTGACATATTTTTTGTTTTTCATTTTGTGTAGCAGCAATTAACGGTGGCCAAATTTGACCCCGCGGGTTCTCTAGCGTTAAAATAATATTACTTTGGTAGAAGTACAAAGTAGTGGTCCAAGAAATTACTCAAGTAAGAGTAAGTATTTGGGGGAAACCCATTCTCAAGTAAGAGTAATCGTTTGAGTAACTGTTTGAACATAACATCTGATTTATAATTTCAAGTGAATGTTTTTTGAAGAAGAAAACATATCTGAAGTAGTGGTGCAAGAAACACAAATGTTCAAATCATTTTGATATCGTCAACATGAACCTGTAGTCATTTACAGTCTTACAGTGGGAAGAAAAAACTAAACTTTTACCCAAGTGACAGTACTGTTAAACTACTAAATATACACTATCAGTCAAAAGTTTGGACAGATTTTTTCATTTATTTTTCTTTGATTCCATGATTATTTACAATGTAGATTCTCACTGAAGTCATCAAAACTATGAATGAACACATACGGAATTGGAGCAAACAAAAAAACAAATAGCTGAAACCTTTTAGATTAAAAACAGTCTCTCTTTGCTTTGAGCACTGCTTTGCACTTTTGGCACTTCTTGACCCTGAAGCAACACAGCTGCGAAGTGAAAACCATTTCAGGAAACTTAATCAAGAAGCTCATTGAGAGAAGGCCAAGGGTTTGTAGCACTGTTAATTTTAATATATACTACATAATTACTCATATATTGCTTCATATATTTAATGTTTCCTGTATGTATATAAAATGTAGAAAGTAGTAAACAAAAAAACATTCTGAAAACTACTCAAAAATGTACTCAAAAATTACTTGAGTAATTTCACTGTACTACCCATCTCTGCTTGTCTAATTGTTTACTAATGACTTCCTCTTCCACTAACATGCCTTGTAAAAGACACCTGGAGTAAACCTGTGCACTGCTCTCAGGTTATACATCGCTCAGAGCTGGAGGAGGTGTAGGAGCACACATGAGAAGATCTCCATCACAGCTGTGCTACAGTCAGACAGATGCTGCTTCAGGAGCACATGGGCCAACAAAGCACCACAGGAGAACAGCAGGAGCAGCCAACTGAGTCCCAGCACAGAGGAGACGAGACAAAACTGCAACACAACTATCAATAATAGGACTGTCAAAAGGTTTTAAAAAAATCAGATGCTAATCAATACTGAAACTAGTATAGAAATTAGATACTCATTAGAGCAAGTATCAATACTCAAAAAGGCACATTCACAGGATAGAAATGAACCTTTCCTGAATAGCTTTAGAATGATCTTGAGCTGGATCAAACCACATGGACTAGTATACACCCATGGAGCCTACCTGGACGACTGAGGTATTACAACAATGCAAGACAACATGGTAATATAGAAGAAAGTACTATGATTTAATGTTGAAAATCACATTCTATTGTCTAAAGAAAGTTTTTTTTATGATCATCTTGGTGTCAGATTTGAGTGTCGACTGAGTTTGACTTCTGGAGTTTCACTTAACCACAAGCGCAACAGTATCCAGTCACAGTTGGTATAATGGCCATATTATTGGGAGAATGACAGTATCAGGACAACAGTGGCTCAGGGGGTAGAAGATAGGCAGTTTGTTTTCACAGCTCCAACCAGCGTATAACGTGTCCTTGGATTTGCACTTCTCACCATCTATGCGGTGCTGGAGGGATTTTGCTCATCTGGGAGGCTTTTGGTGAAGATTGGCAGCTAGCTTTCACAGGTATAAAGTATTAATGAATAAAGTGTGCAGGGACACAGTAAAAGAACAATGGAAGATACGATTATTAGGTTGAACTTATTTCATGTGTTATATGTTGTATCCTCATCAAAAACATACCTTCTATGTTGTTTCATTTACACGTTCAACACACAAAACATATTTAGGCTGTGTTCTCCCTCTGCTGTCAGCAACAAGAATGAACAATGGGAAAAAAATGAAGCCTTATCCCTCATGAATGCTGTGCTAAAAGGACCATTCATTTGTTGTGAACACAATTTAACTGTTTAAGAGTCTGGTAATGCTTTATGGGCTTAAAAAAGAAGTCTAAAGTTTTACCTATGACGCAACTAAATGTGAAACGGAATATGTGAAGTGAACGGAATATTTTTGAGTGCTCGGCGAAGACTACTTTGGATTTATGAACTAAACGTGTGTGTGAATGAAGCAAAATTCAACTCGAGGTATGTTTTTGATGAGGAGAACAAAAACGGTAAATAAAAGTGAATTTTGTGAAATCTACATTTACTCCCAAGAACAAGACCAACAAGTCTAGACTGCTATTGTTGATATGATCAGATCCTTATCAAGCATGTTCAACATCTATCCATCTTTCCATCTTTCCTGGGAGGTGAAAGTGATATTAGCCCATCAGGAAAGAGCCCTTCTTGTGCATTTGGACCAATCAGACACAGCCGTGCTAAGTGTGTGCTGATAGGCCATCTGAAGAGGAAGTGCTTTACTCCAGGAAGTGGTTGATGCGACGGGTAATTGTGAGTGATGACACGGCCCGGGGCGCCAACATCAACCAATCACAGTGCGCCGTCCTTCTGCCAAGGTACATAATAGAGGACACACGTTATACCCCCATATGCTCTAATGCCCCATCCGCTCTGTTTAATGCCTCTCTGGGGTGGTGTCAAGTCATTACAACGGATCACTTACAATACAACGTGAACGCTAAAGCACACAGTAACGTATATTTCAGAGTACTGGCATAAAAAGTGACTATACTTCAGGTTACGGACAATTCATTTAGGGTTAATCAAAATCAAAGCAACATTTCTATTTGAATTGTCATAGCAAATCGCACAATTACACTGCCACTCAAAAGTTTGGACACACCTTCTCATTTCATGTTTTTTCTTTATATTTACTACTTTCTAGATTGTAGATGCAAAGTGATGACATCAGCTGTATGAAGCAAGATATATTGAATTGTGTAGCAAAGAAAAACATGTTTGATCACTCTAAATATGTTTTATATTTTAGATTCTGATTCCTCAAAGTAGTCACTCTTTTCTTTCATCGTGGTGCAAACCCTTGGACCTCTCAATGAGCTTCATGATGAAGTCTCCTGAAATGGTTTTCACTTCAGGGTTCATTAGTGGACTGCCAAGTGTGAGCAAAGCAGTGATCAAGCATAAGAATTATTTACACAAATCTAAAACATGTTTTAGAGTTATTTAGGGTTGTAAAGGGAAGAAAAAAGTGTGACCAAACTTATGACTAGAGGTGGTGTAAATAGCCATTCATCAGGTCATGTGATCTGCAGAGAACTAAATACAGTTTTTAATGAGTTTTTGTTTTCCTAAAACCTGGTAGTCCCGGAGTTCAGGACTAGATTATCAGTGCTATTTGGCAGATACACTTTTGTTTTTTTCTTACATTGTCATCTGTACAACAGAATTCAGAAACTAGTTTGTTTCTTTTCTCAAGTGGCAATTGATATACATCAACATAAACAATATTAGTTATAATGTAATGTTATACTACTTTGGTCTACATTGTGATTTCACATTTTGATTATAATTAAAGTGTGACCCCGGGTTTTTGATTTCGATTAGACCCAGGACTGCCCTCCCTGTTAAGAGTTAGTAGGTCAATCCTGCTTCAACCTACATGAGCAGAGAGGAGCAGGGCAGAGACAGAGGAGGGGGAGCAGGAGAGAGGGACAGAGAACAGGGGCAGAGAAGAGGGAGAGAGGAGAGAGGAGAGGGGCAGAGGAGGTGGACGTCCTGGGGGCAGAGAGTGACTCCTTATCAGCGTCCCCTCTCCTGTACTCAGACTTAATCAGAGCGAGCAGGGAAGAGTGAAGGAGGTGAAGGAGGTGGAGGAGGTGGAGCAGGTGGAGGAACCAGAACCTCAGACTGAAGGACCCTGATCAGTGAGGTCCCAAAACAGCTGCACCACAACAGCTCATTGCTCTCAATGACTAATCAAAGAACAACATTACCGCTCAATTACAGCAGGTTACCACTGTGTTAGCAGAGAAGTAACAGTGTGTTAGCTGTAAATTAGCAGAGGCAACAGTGTTAGCTGTATGTTAGCAGGGAGTTAGAAGTGATTTAGACAGGACCGCAGCCAGGCGATCATCAGATTAATGTGTGTTTGCCAAAGGTTTACTGAACAAACAACCAGGAAATCACAAAGGAATGATCTCGAATCAGCTTTAATACCTTAAGCCTGGTGTCCAATACATACTTTTATCCTCTTGTAAGATCTTTGGATGTCACACTACATGTCGTGAGGCATTTAAATGGTACAACAGCATACAGGCGCACTGTGCGATGGTGCATACGATCAGTCATGGCTATGATCAAAGTCTGTCTGCCCAAATAACAGGCTCCAGTCTCCGGGTGGTCAAAACAGTACTAAGTTTGATCTTTGTTCCATGCATGGATGACATCTAAAATTTATTCAGACATGTTTTTGATGAGGGAATTATTACAAGGCTTAAAAAAAGAAAAAAACAAAAAACAAAAACAGGCTCCACCAAACAATAATCAAAAGTCTGAGGAAAATTTTGCTTCCTGTTCCTGTTCATCTCAGCCGGAGTGGTGCCGAACTCTGAAAACAGCAGTGAGATCAGATGTAAGACGCGTGAGCACAATGAGGTCAGACAATTTGAAACGCCAGTCGCCCTAATGCGCCTGGGGTCAAAGGTCGGAGGTGAGGGGGCGGGGTTTAGCTGTCTGCGGGGAGAGGGGAGGAGGTACGCAGAGGCAGATTATCAGGTAAAGCTGGGGGCCAGAGGTGAGCATGGGGTGTTTATACAGGCGTGGGGTCAGAGGTGAGGGGGAGGACACTGGAATGAAGAAGAGCTGCAATGAGAAGTCAAAACAACCCAGATACTCAGGCACTAATCCACACTAAAACTGGACTTGAAAGTAGACACTCATAGATACAAAAGATGCAAAAGGTCCAACTAAAGAAACAAACCTTTATTGTGTTGCAATAGATTATCTGTAGGCCAATGATAATTGGCTCAAAGCCCAAAATTACACTAGCACTTACCTCATAAGTCTACACACAATTGCTGATTTAACAGACAGAAACATAATATGGAAATTGTATATATGTAAAAGTACAAGTTAAAATCAATTGAAGTCCTCCATGTTGATTTTAGATCAACAGACACATTATAACACTTAAAGGTCCTATATTATGCAAAATGTACTCCTGTGAGCTTTAAGTTATGTTATAATGTTGTTACCTCCTCAAACCTCCTTGTGTTTTGTTTTATTCAACATGTTTGAGTCATTCTGCATTATTGGGCCATCTAGATCTTCGAAGCCCTGTTCCACCTTGTAATGGCATGTAGTGGTAGTTTTCAAGTACCCTTCAGCTACCTTTTACTTTTAATTCAGTAGAGCTTGGTAATTCCAGAGCTGAAATTATCTGAATGATTCTAGTGAAGATGTATGGAGTTTAAAAACAAAGTGGAGCACTTCCTGTATTACAACATGACATCACAAGGTGGAACAGAGTGCTTTCCATTTGAGAAAAGGACTCATATGCAGGGTTTGTGTGGAAAAAAAACAAAAACTCCAGGTATGATGAAGAAATGTATTATAATATAGCTCGGAAAATGGCATAACATAGACCGTTTAAACAGCATCAAATAACAACATGTTGACAATAGCCATGCTGCTAATTTGTCTTTCAAAACATTTCACTCTCCAGTGTTGCCAGTAGAGGGCATGAGACACCTAATGCAACTTTGAAAAAGCAAACATAGTAGCAAAAGGGGAGGTGAGGAGCAGAGAGGAGGAAAGGTGCGAAAAGGAGAGCAGAAGAGGGAGGAGGAGAGGAGAAACAGGGGGAGGGGAGCAGAGAGGAGAGTATGGAAGGAGGAGCAGAGAGGGTAGAGGTGAAAGTGGAGAGGAAGAAAGGAGGAGAGAGGAGGAGCAGAGGGGAGGAGAGTATGGGAGGGGGAGCAGAGATAGAGCCAACACAGGCCACACACTCCCTCAGGTCTGAGCCCACATGAAAGGCCACGATCTGGGCTGGATAAGAGAGCAAGGCAAGGGGTCCGGGCCAACCTACTGAGAGAGCCATGTCCAGCAATCCCCCCACGCACACACAAAACACACACACAAACTCACATGGGCTTGAAAAAAAGTCCTGCTACCTTTCACCTTTCTGCAACAGAGTGCAACATGATCCACGCAACACTTAATACACTCGACTGATACGATGAATCGCAGGTAAGTCTGTCGCCTGTTGGTAGTTTGATTTGGAATAAAGTGATACAGTATCCTATAGGAAATAATTCTGGCTTTAAAGACGACCTATTGTGCTTGTGTCTGCTATACAGTTATAATCTATGACACCAATGGATCATGATGATAATTTGGACATTTTTTACTGCAATATTCATCTAAAACAACTTGGTAAAAGAAACCAGTGAACTGAAATGGAAGCCGACGTTGCTGTAAACATTCACAGCAAACTGAAGCATGCCGTCTGCCACTCCTATAGGTAACCACAGATCACGCTAGCAAGCAGTAGACTTTTTTTTTCCCATTTGTACCAAAACCACTACGCAATGCTGTCTCTACATGTATCATCGATTAAGAAAATAAAACTAGAGAACAAAGGGAGAACAGAGCAGTGAGTGTGTACCAGTGGCGGTGAAAACAGGGGTAGATCGGAGCAATAACGTCTTGAGTAAAAGGAGGATGAAGATTACTCAAACATGCATGAATCACTCTAAATACAACACTGAAAAGGGTAAACGGTGAAGGGAAACAACTAGACCCTGATTTGTCAACGTAATCGGCCGAGTCTTTAATGTGGTCACTCCCGCTAGCGTTAGCAACAGGTTTGAATGACAGCGTTGCTAAGCGCCCGCTCCCTGCTAAACCAGCAGTGTGGGCGGGAAGTGCTGTTATTTCTTCCTCCACAGACTTAACTCTGCTCCAAACACTTTTCGATTAAAAAGCCTCAAGCTGATCACTGACCATTTGAAATGACTGGATCTTGATTAGATTATAGTTTGATTGTTGCACACCTCTTACTTTCATAACGCACAGTGAATCAAAAATGGGTAAAAAAAAGGTGTCTTGCCTAAGGACATGAATTACAGTAGAAGCTTGGCTGAGAACTGAACCAGCGATTTCCTGGAAGACAAACGTCAATGATCCACAATGAAATGACTAGACTGAGCAGCATACGTATTTACAATTTGGACAAATTTTAAACACAGCAACCCAAAATATGAGTGAAATTCAGCATGAGACGACGCTACATAAATGTTGACCTTTATACGGAATTATATAAACGCTTATGAAATCGGAAAAATGACACAATTATCACTTGTGTCCCTTTCAGTATAATGGCAGCAGAGGAGTCTATACAACAGCATATGGCATTCGGGGCATGCATAGTAAGTCATCCACTGTCACCTGAGCCAATCAATGCTCGGCACAGATCCATTCTAATTAGGCCCCTCTCTGCTCTATGTGTTGCTGTGTACTGCCTGTGCCTGTGTATAACCAGGATCGATAGCGCCATGCTAACCCGCTCCGTAAAGCTCTGCACTCCACTGTCACCTCTACTGCACATGTTTGATTAGCACGGCCATGCAATGTCACATTCAATCAAACCTTTTAGCAATACTTACTATGGGAAACTTGAGCTGTACTAAAAAAAAACCAAACATATTTGCTAACAATTATGCTAACTCCTTGTCGACAGTATGGACACTGGTGGTGGTGTTCTTCCCGTTTTTAAAAGGTGCACTATGTAACATTTAAAACCATTCACGGACATGAGAAGGTGATGCCAACGAGTTACAGGTTAGATCTGTGGAGAGGTGCCCATGCCCCCCACAAAACTAAAATTTCAAACACTATTCTAATCACAATGATGATTAAAAAGTCCTTCTTTAGACAATGGAATGTGATTTTCAACATCAAATCATAGTACCTTCATTTATATTATTGTGTGGTCTTATATCTGTGTAATACCTCAGTCGTCCAACTAGGTTCCATAGTGGTCCATGGGTGTGTATACTAGTCTGTGTGTGTGAATGAAACAAAACACATCTCCAGGTATGGCTGTGATGAGGAAACAACATTATAACATTGATCAGAAAATAGCATAATATAGCCCCTTTAATCTACATTTTATTTTATTTTTCTCTTTTTCTTAAATGGCTTTCAATATTAATTTTAATTCTCAGAAATGTTACTTTTCAGAGTACTTTTCAAGCAGCATACTTTTACTCCGCTTGAGTAATATTTTTATAACAGTACTCAAAGCTTTACATTGACAATATGAAATTATTTGAATTTGTGTTTTTTGCTTCACTCCTCCTCTATCGTCCTCTAAAATACCAGATTTTGCATTTTGTACTTCAAATAACGTTAAATTTAAATTAGATGTCATGCTCCTCTTATTTGATTAGTAGTTTTCCACTGTTGTGTACTTCTACTTGAGTAATATTTTGATGTAAAGTTACTCTTACAATTTTTGGCTTCTCTACCACTTGACTGAAATTTCATCTCGACTCAAATTCGATAAAGTCAAGATGGCTCCTCTATACGTGTCTAAACTTACACCACTCTCAACACGCTTCCATTTCAGTATTAGTGGCCTTCTCCATGTCGTGGTGAGCTCCCCATGCAGGTTAGGCCAGTGGTCAGTGGGATGAAAGCCTGCTCCTCTGCTCTTTGAAGACAGGATGCTGTAAACCCTGACAACCCGCGACCTTTGAACCCGCGTCCTACAGGCTATGTGTCATCGGCAGGAAGTGTACGTCTCCAAATGGAAACGGAAAGGTAATGGAATGACACATGCGCACGTCAATACAGGTCGCAGTGAGGAGGGCTTTTAAGACAGGAGAAACAAAGAAAATCTATACATAGAACGTTGTCAAATGGTTAGTACTCTCGCCTCACATCAAGGACGCCGGGGCTTCTTGGACACTTCCAGAGATCAAGATAAGAAGAATCTTTATCTGTTCAACAATGGGGAAATGTCAGTGTTTTAACGTCAAATGCAAGAAAAGAATCAAACGGTATGAAAGATGGGCAAACAATACACAATCAAGTAGTGCCGAGGACAGATCGCTAAATTACTCAAACATGCATGGATGACATCTAAAACCTCTTCAGGAAAGTTTTTGATGAGTGAACAACCTTATAATATGGTAGAAAGCTAAAAATAAATTGCATAATACCTCCTCTTTAATCATTAAATTGATAATGAAAAAGTAAAAATGAGAAATTTGGGGGAAAAAAAGAAAAAGGCAGGAGCAATGAATCTCACTTTGCCTCTCCCCATCAACAACATAGCACATAGGCCATGTTTGTATTGGTTTGCTTCGAAGCAGATTGGTACGATCCAAATAACTTCCCCTGGTAACATGACCCGTACTGGTTTGAGGGGACCTAGGCAGACCACAAGCGCTGGGGCTTTCAAAAGGTGGGGTTCTGGGCTTTAGCTAAGGAGGAGCTACACAACACAATGAAATGATTGGATAAGATATAAACTGCCACATTTCCAATGACAGCCACTTGTATGTTGAGCAGACATGCTTGGCAAAATGAAGCTAGTGCACGTTAGCAACATCCATTTTACGTTTATCAATGAACAGCACATGCTTCAAGATTGGAAAATATACTAATAATGACAATAATAATAATAATGGGGCAGACTGGCGCCATCTGGTATGAGCAGGAATCGATCCTCTGACCTTCGGGTTGGGGGAATACTGTTCTAACCACTGACTAATCCAACATCAGCTAAATCAAATGCATTACGTAAAGAGACATTAAAATGTTGTGTAAAAAAGTGAAAAAAATGTAGAAAAAGTAGACTATAAACTGGAGGTAGTTTAGTGTTTACTCTAGCTTTAAGTTTAGCCACGTCTCACAGATCGACAAACCTGGAATTACTAAACTTCTTTTTGTAAATTGCTGAGATTGGAAAAACATTTGTTATGTTTGCCTGAAGCAAGCCAAGTCTTCAATAAGGTAGTCCTATCCAAGATCCTAGCTCAAGATCTAGAGAAGATAGCCCTCTGTTCCTCACAGGCTGCTCCATGACACTGGTTAAAAGGTAGTCAAAAGTATCAAAAATCAGATACAAATCAATACTAAAACTAGTGTTGAAACTAGTACTCATTGGAGCAGGTATCAATACTAAAAAAGTCACATTCACAGGACAGAAATGAATCTTTCCCAAATAGTTTTACAATGATTTTGAGCTGTATCAGTATAGTATATCAAGTATAAGATGACAGACTAGTAAATGCCCATGGACCACTATGGAACCTACTGGACGACTGAGGGATCACACAGATATAAGGCCACATGGAAATATAAAAGAAAGTACTATGATTTAATTGATTGATGATTTGAAAAACTACATTCTATTGTTGTGGTATCAGAGTTGGTATTGAATAGTGAGTCTATTCCTTAGTATCAAAATAGAGTTCAAAATGTTTGCATCGTAACACTAGTTGAAGGAATCGTCAAATGCAGATAACAGATTTAGCCTTCAAGAACTTTAAATAAAGTCTACCTTATCTTGAATTGAAATACAAACATTTTAGGATCCTTGGGAGCAAGAACAATGTGATTCCATGGTGCTAAAGACACACATGAGCACTCGCAGATACCATGGCTGAGGGCTCTGAGCAGAGAGGCGCACACGAGCATGGGGGTGACAGCGCTGCCTTCCACACCTCCACCTCCTACCACCATACAGCTATGAACTTCCCCTCCATCTCCCTTATCACTCGGGCCTCTGCAACCCCCCTACCCCCTCTTCCCCTCCCCCTCCTCCTTCACACGGACACAGCCAGCCAGGCCTCTGTGCTCCAAACCTTTACCTGACCTTTCCCCGCGCTGACATTTGGACCGGGGGAATAGGTCAAACAGCACTAAAGCGTGGAGCTGGAGGAGAGCTGGAGGAGAGCTGGAGGGGCAGGGCAGGGGGCTGGGAGACAGGTGGTGGTGGGCAAGGGTTTGGCTGCAGGTAGGTAACAGCGTGATGACAACGTGGACACGATGGATGAGACTTCCACTGCTCCTCAGACATGACTGGGTTAGGATTAAGGGCCCTTTAAATTATTTACAACTTAAAGGGCCCACAGAACTTTGCTTGGGCTGTGGTATTGCCTGTATATTTCATAATTCTAATGAACATACCTCCTTGGCTCTTCCAGCAGTGCAAGTGTAGTATAAAGGAGGTGACAGGACTCTGGTCAAATCAAAGCCGGGGCAGTGTGTTAATGAGGGAGTCCATGTTCTCGCACAGCCTTCAAAGCACCAGGCTGTGAGGTGAGCCATCAAAGCTGTTTCTAAGCACAGGTTAATTGGTGCATATTACAGAGATGGGCAGTGCGGGAGGCCAGGGCAATGCGGAAAGCCAGGTACTGCAATTATGTGAGCTAAAACACTCACAAGTATCACAGCTCCTGCCTCACTCTGCTCTTCAGCTCACTGACCTGTTTAGAGCTGGTGGTAAATTAAGGTGATGGGGCGACCTGGTGACAACTCTTCAAAATGGAAGTAAACAAAAGCAGTTAATTGCTAAAGCATTGAAATTCTGAACTTCAGCCTGTCACAATGGCAATTTAGAGGGATATGACTACAAAAAAAAAAGAAATATCAAAAAGATGTAAGGCTACAACAGTTATAACCAGCAAAAAACTTCTGTTATTTAAAGCGGAACCTGTTATAACCATGTCATAGCCGTTTCCCTTTCTCATTTACCCTCTTAAAGTTGTATATTTAGGGTGTGTTGTGCATGTTTGAGTAATCTTTATACTCCTGTATTCAAGACGCCATTGCTACGACCAACCCCCATTTTCACCGCCACCAGTATGTGGTCCCTGCACTTACTTCTCCAATTCCTTTATTTAGCTTTTTTTTTTTTTTTTTTTTTTTTTTAACCAACTCCCAACTCCCACTCCTGATTTAAAATGGTCAGATTATAAGAACATGATCCATGGGTGTCACAGATTACAACTATACAGCAGACACAAGTACAATAGGTCTCCTTTAAATAACATTATCCACTGCAAACAACAAAATATGCAATGTGTAATTCTTTATTTTCTTTAGTCTTGATGTTAAGGTGGTGTGAACGGCAAATACAATCTGAAGACAACTTAAGATGGAGCAGCAGTAGCTCTAGTGCAAACAATCGTGTCCTTGGGCAAGGCACTTTACCCACATTGCCCAGTATGAATGTGGTGTGGTTAAGTGTTGGTGGGTGGAGGGGCCGAGGGCGCAGGTGAGCAGCCTTGCTTCTGTCAGCCTGTCCTAGGGCAGCTACAGATAAAATAACTTACCATAGCTTAAGTAAATCTTGAATACAAATCATTTCACAAAACTGCACCTTGGATGAATACTGTCAAGGTCAAAAAGTTTCAAAATGCTAACAGATGAATCTATGTCACGTCACGATTCACCATCCAGCCAATGAACGCATTTTCTTCATGTTTATTTAAGCACAGATCAGCCTTCTCATCCTCCCCTCCAAACACTGTCAGGGAACTAGAGGAAGCACCTGCCCCTACATCATCTCCTCTCACTGGGGAATGTTAATGGGCCTCAGACGGAAACGAGACAAGACGACGGATGGAAGGATGGATGGAGGGAGCGATGTAAGGAGGGAGATGCCAGCTTGCTAATTTTAGTGTGTTAGATGAAACGCTGGAGGAGGCGGGTAACTTCTCCCTGACTTGGTGCCTCTCGTTACCCCCCGTGTCAGAGCCATCTCGCAGTCTCCTGGTGCTTTGATACTCCCAATCAGCCCGGCCTTTCTTCCTCCTGTGTTGGTACCTGGGTAAATAAACAGCGTTGCGTGGGGATGCTAATTAGTGCGGGTTCAGGGACGTGACGAGCCCGGAGAGGAGAGCGCGCAGGCAGGTCGGGGAGGAGACGAGGAAGAGGAGGAGAGGAAGAGGTGGAGGAGGTACAAGCTCACCCAAGGGCGCAAAGCGCAAACACGAAGGACGAAGAGAAGAGCAGCAGGAGATCCACACAACTCAGAGCTTTGAACAAAAGTGAAAGCAGGTGACTGTTCAGACATAACAAACTTTAGTGTAGGATCAGGAGGCAAATCAGCCAAATGGGAAGTGATCATGGGCATGCTCCCGGCTCCATCGACTGTGGCTCCAATTCACTTTACAAAATTGTCATCCCTCTCTGTAACTGCTGCAGTTAGCCTATTCAAAAAAATAATTAAATTGCATAATACCCATTCTTTAAGGTATGGTATATAAGTAGTGAAAAGTGTCCATTGGGTCTTGGGTATAAACATACTAATCCTGGGGAAATTAAAGCGCTGTGTGAAAGACATACATATTTATCTGTGTATTTAATGAAAAGCTCATTAAGAGACACCATGTTTGTTTAAATTTTGTTTGTTTCTTCATGCAAATGCCTCTGTTGCCTCTAGGAACTCAACAATGTGTATTAAATGTGTTACAGCATAAAGCAGTTTTACATTTTGAGATGATGTGTCTACCTGAATGAATACCAACACTAAATGTACCTCATGTCTAATGGGGTGTCTGAAACTGTCTCAGCTAGATGATCGAGTCAGGAAGGGCATCTGGTGTACAAGTACTTCTAAAGATGAAACTGCACAATCCCGAAAAGATCCTCTGATAGTTTGAAGTGAAAAGGCTGTGCAAAGGCAGACTGTGGTTTGAGCTTCTAGGAAATCTGAAATTGTCTAGATCTTAATAATTTCACTGGAAATTTGTGTGTGTCAGGATTAGTCTAGTTTAATTGTGCTTGTAATATTCTCTTGCACATTTTTAACATCTGTGCACATGGTCCCTGACAAATAAAGAAAACTAAACTAAGATGATTGACGGTAGGGCTGCAATTTGAATGGACATAATAAGCAAATCGCAAAGGCTGCAATTTATGAAGTTCTGTCATTTCCCCTCTTCTCATTTCTTATTCTACAAATAAATACACAAATAAATAATTACACTGTAATAACTACGGTCAATTTGCAGTATTTTTCTTGTTCTTCTCATCTTAGCTATGGATAATGTGTCTGCATGTGTGTCCTTAATAAAACTCAAATGAAACAAATAAGTGAAAGCTACCAACACTGTTGTTCAGTCTGAAATGTGAAGTTTTTGTCAATTCTCCTGGATGTGTGTAAAATGTGAACTTTGGGCAGAATCCGATTACTAAAAAATGAATCACAAATCTAACAGCAATCGCAATGCTTGTAATGTATTGCAATTGTGTACTTCCCAATTGTTCAGCCCTAATTGACAGCAACAAGAAAAGGAGGTAGGGCTGCACAATATATCGCAAAAATATTGATATCGTGAGAAAATAAATATATCGCAAGCCTAAGTTCTCAATTTTACAGAAATGTACTGTTTTTTGAAAGTGAAATGGACAAAAAGGCAGATTTTATTCATGATTTTTCTATATTTAACTTGGGTTGTACTTGGTTTTGTCTTTGTTACGTTTTTATTTTGACTAGTAAATAAAGGCATGTATACTTTTTGTTTTAATTTAGCTGAACTTATTATACCAAAAAGCATATTAAAACAAACGGTGAAACATATGAATCCACAGTTGGATCCGCACTTTCACTCTGCCCTTCGTTTTATTGCAGGTGATGGGTTCGAATCTCATCTCTGTATTCTCTGTGAAAAAGTGAATTGGCCATCTCTGTATGTTAGAAGAGAACAGCAGTGTATAAAATGTATCTATAAAGGGACGACTTCAAAAACTGCCAAAGTACCTCACCTGCTCGTTAATCATTGATACAGGAACATTTAATACCAGATCACATGTATAAGGCTAAGGACTAGCTGCACCAAAACTGAGATGGGAAAGGGGGCTTTTAGCTGTTTCGCTTCACAAAAATGCAATACACTCCAAGGAAACGCAAAACTGGACACGTTGGTGACACAATCGCGATTTAATAATCTGATAACGAGCTTTTATACACACATCTGCACCTGTGTTTAATGTTTTATATGGACTTGTAAACTTGTTTTGTTAGTTTCTTCTGCTTGTATTGTATTTTATAGAGAGCCAAGTGGTTCACTGGGTTCTCCTTTATAAATAAAAATAAATAAAGAAAATATCACAGTACTATCATGACAGTACAAAACAAAGTTATAGAATATCGCGACTTTTTCTCATTTCGTGCAGCCCTAAAAGAAGGGCAACTTCCAACTAAAAAAAGGCAAGGGAAAGTGAAACCAGCAGACAGTGTGAGCGGGTCTGGAGAACATCTACAAGGTGATTCATGTGTATTCCTTCTTCATAAGAGTCAGAAATCAGCTGCAACGCAACGTGCAGCAGCAGCGCAGAGGAACGCTTCCCTAATGACGACACGAGCACATCAAACAGACATGAAGATGAATATGAGATGGTGCTGTCAGAGAAACAGGTCAGAGGGAGCCTGCAGCCTTTGGGAGCTCACTGGAGACTCGGTCCTATCAGGGACACATGTGATGAAGGGGAGGAGGTCAGGGCTAAGGACGAAGAGCAACCTGACCAACACAAACACACAAACACACCGTACATAACAAACGCAGATAAAAGCCAGAAATTCAATAATAGACTTGCACCAGGCAGCAGCAAATGAGTTTATGCAGACATATTGTGCGTGTGTCTGCTATCACGGCCCGTGGATTATTATGTTATTATTTGCACCTTTTAAATCACAATATTAATCTAAAACTGACTTAATAAATTAAACTAGACTGCTGACTTTCACTTTAGAAAACTGTGGTGCCCAATGGGAAACTTCATCACAGCAAAGAAGTGCAGCTGTCAGACTCTCCGATAGATAGCTGCACATCCCACTGGTGAGCTGCGGATTTTTTCAATTTGTACCAAACTATGACAACGCAATGCTGCTGAATCCTACGTGTATCAGCGATTAAGAAAATAAAATTGGAGAATGAGGAGCAGAGAGAATGTATCGGTGGAGATGAAAATGAGTTGATCGACAATATGGCATCTGAAAAAAAAGTGATTAACGATTGTCCAGACATGCACAAATCACTCCAGATACAATCTCAAGAAAGTAAAGGGAAACCACTATAATATGGTTATAAGCTCTGAAAAGTTGACTTTGCAGAATAGATCCGCTTTAATTAAGCTGCTGTATAAAGTTCTTTGTGTGATGGATAAATCGATGCAATTGTTGAGGGTTGTCCTTGAAAGTTGTCCCTAAACTCCACCTTCTCTTTTAGTCAGATTTGACTCAAATATGGACATTGCTCATCAGTGTAATACAATACCATTTTTATGTTCTTCAGAGGATGATGGGAGTGTTGGAAAGGCAAAGTATAAAAAGAGCAGCATCAGAAACACGCAAAAATACAAAGTTATTACGAAATAAAATGCCCACAAAGTGTAAAAGGTGTTAAAGTGCAAATGACATTCTAGAGTACGAATTTCACAACAATGCAGAACATAACTGTATTTAAGAGTAGAATAATAAAATCTTGTGTGGTTTTCCGTAGTTTGACAATACATAGATATGACCTATGTAGAGGTAAATCCATAATAATGACCAATCAACAATCATACCTTAAACAAAGGGCCAAAGCTCGTCATTTCTCTACATTTTAGATAAGGTATGGGGGAGTCTTTTGTATAGCTCAGTGCTAATTTCTGTACTTTTCAATTTCAACAAACGATAATAAATATTTTCCACAGCTACTATACTATCCCATCAAACCAAGTCATAAATAGAACAACATGAAAACCTGCCAATGCACTTCAAGTCTTGCAAGAAATCTAATAAGACCGCATGGTAATATAAGAGAAGTACTACGATTCAATGTTGAAAATCACATATTACTGTCTAAAGAAAGAGTGTTTATCATCATCGTGGTATCAGAATTGGTATTGCGTATGAGATCTATTCCTTAGTATCAAAAATAAGCTTGAACTTTTAGCACTGTAACAAGACTACAAAATATTTCAGCATTTAATCTGCATCCCTTTCTTAAGTCTGACCTAATGCCCCACTTTTACAGACATGTGGTAGCCCTGAGCCCTCCTGTGTGCCCTACATGTCAAACAGCACACGTAAACCACATCTTTAAGGTTATCCGGAGATGTGTGTGATTAAACCTCTGTATATGATCCTGGATTAGGCCTGGATTGGTGCTGGATTGGTGCTGGATTGGTGCTGACAGGTGCGCAGGAGACACTCACCAGTGTAAGGACTGGCCTAAGCTCTTAATCTCACCGTTAAGTCGTATGAACAAGGTAAAAAAACCAGATGATGATATGGATGAGACGGAGCTAGTGCAATGGTTCCACAGATGAGCTATTTTTATAATGAGGTCAATGGACGCTGGGGGATTTCGCCCTCCTGGGATCGGCACCGATGTAGCACTCCGATAAGACAGCTTCGTCGACAGCCAGATCGGGGATTGGAGGGATTGGGCAACAAACACAGTTGGATTGGTGAAGCTTTTGTTGTGTAGGCCAAAGTGGTGAATGTAGAAAAGGACGGTTGAATGAGGGTGGACGAGGGAAGGGGGGGGGGGTACCTTTTGGATGACTCCTTAGCTGCTCCCAGGCTCCTCCTCACGGTGGTGCGATCCTGTCCCGTGCACGCTCCCCCTACAACACACACACATATTTATCTTATATAAGCATAAATAGAGTAAATAAAAGTAAATAAAAGTAAATAAAAGTAAATAAAAGTAAATGACATGACACCCATTTGGTAAATACAAAATGCAGTCACACCACAGGATATTTTACTGTAACACTTTTCTATAAAAAATTCTACAATGAGTCGCGTGGGTCAGAGACAATTCATAAAGGTGTTGACATAAAGAGAAGCAACTATACATTATTTAATAAAATTACACTTTTATAAGTATATATATATAGTTTCATGCTGTAATCCAAAGGGGGTCCCGCGATGTGACATGATGAGAAATCACATATTTAAAAAGACAGTTACACAAAAACAAGATGGAGCTCATCTGGCATTTATGCGCCAGGAAGAGCTCAAGGGTTAGGGGTTTACGTCAAAAGAAATTGTGACAAAGTGGGCCTTTGTCCCCTTAAATTTCCATAATTTTGTTGTTTGTTCACACGTCTGTTAATTTTCAATAATTGTACATAGAAACTAAATAGAACTATCCCGGGTTTGTTTTGTTTAGTTTTCAGTTAGTTTAATCACCACACACACATTTGTTACTTTAAAGATATTTTATTTGGATAAATTTGGTTCAATATGCAATCTACTTACCTGAATCTCCACATGGTACAGACAAAGAGGGGGCGTGCCCTATGTGGACCATTTTTATAGGCTAGGGTGTGGCCGTGGGCTGGACCATGTGGAGGGGAGAACTGGTTTTGAGTTCATTTTGTTTTTTTTGTTTCAAGGTTTATGTATTAGTTCAATGTTGTAAGTGTTTATAATTTATTTTTGTAAACACTATATATTTAGTTATGGGACTTGGGCCCAAAGAAATAGACACAGCTAAAGCTGGAAGTTATCCCCACAGCACCTGTGGAAAAGGTGGTGTATGCCGGGGGAGGTGCTTCTGTAGGCAGAGAGCTATTTAAGACGCCTCAATTAGTAATTCGGGCAGACATCTGTGTAGAAGGGTACACATGGTTTTTTCCTCAGTTTGTTAATTTCTGTTGCTTTTGTTGAGCAGTTAAATATGAATGATTTTTTTTTTTTGCACTCTTCACCACGGTGCCTTGAATAAATGGACTTAAATGGGACTATTCCGAATCTGCCTCCTATTTTGATCACTCGAGCCAGCTTCCCCACAGAAATAATGATCATATTCTTATTTTTTTTTAAATAAGAATTGTCTGAAAAATGTTGAATATGTGCCAGTTTGATGATGTCGGCGTGCGGCTGTAGGCAAGGCAAGTTTATTTGTATAGAACAATTTGTACACAAAGTAATTCAAAGTGCTTTACAGAATAAGACACTAAAGGCACCATATAAACAAATAAATAAAATATATAAAGCTAAAAAGAGAAGAAAGCATATAAAAACCTTTCAGTCATATGCACAGCTAAACAGAACCGTTCTGAGTCTGGATTTAAACATTTTTAGAGGTTAGAGGTCTGTCTCACAAATGCTGATTCCCCATGTTTAGTTTTGACTCTGGGCACCAACCTACTTCCTAAAAAAATATATAATTTTATTGTCAAAAAGATATTCTTTAAGCTGAGACAGTTATACAATTATTAAACTTGCACTATAGACATATTAATTTATACATTTTTGACATTCATTGTCCAAAGGGGTGACAGGAAGTCACAGTGAAGGGCGTGTTAAAACGTATCAAATTAAAAGAATTACACAAAAAATATTACAATGTTTGTGACATGGCTTCCTTACAATTGTCGTAGATCTGATTTGTTTTTGAAAAGATTTTTTTTTTTTTTTTCAAAGGCGTGTCACACCACAGGACAGAAAAAAGGTTACTCCTCCAAACGTCTTGTGTGATCAATATTTGGGTACTTGACAAGACTTGAACTTGTTGTTTGCACAAATTTCATTGCACAGTCCGCAGTGCTGTGTGCTCTGCACGAGTCGATTACGTCGACAAATGGATGCAGCTCTACACAAGTATGTTAGAGTTGTCATGATACCAAAATTTCAAAAGCAATTTTGATAGTAAGAAATAGATTTGATATTCAATACTGACTGTAATACGATAAAAAAAACACACCCTCTTTTTAAACAGTAATCCCTCAGTCGTCCAGGAAGGTTCCATAGTGGTCCATGGGTGTATACTCTATGTGTCTTATACTTGTTCTGATACAGCTCAAGATCACTCTAAAGATATTCAGGAAACTTATAGAAGACGTTAATACTTTACAAAACAATGTTCGCAGTTAATAATCCAAAGAAGAAAATGGCTCCTCTTTAAATAAGTACAAATTCACATCAATTAAAATATATAGAAATTTTTGCCCACATAAAGTGAATCACACATTTGTTTAATGGTCTTTTGCCATCATTTTTGAGTCGCTTTTTGAAGCTCCAAGAGCAATTTTGTTCTTTTGTTTTCTGTTGAAAATGAATCCATTCCTGAATGGCTTAAATTTCACTGTAAACTGGCATTTCAGCACTTCCTGTTCTTGTCCATTTAAACTTTTTTTTTTTAATATTTGCACTTTCAACTTTAAAGCAGACCTATTGGGCAAAATAGACTTTTTAGAGCTTTTAACCAAGTTATAGTTGTTTCACTCACCATTTACAAACTGAAAGATGAAGATAAGCGATTAAAGATTGCTCAAATATGCACAAATCACTCCAAATACAAGCTACACGTAGTTATTTTGGTACAAAAATACGCGGTTTCCAAATACACGTAGTTATTTTGGTACAAAAGAAAAAAGTGCTGAGCTGCATCGGAGGTGCCGACTCTTTTTGTAAAGATGCTTACGCCGACATAAGCTCCCATTGGGCAATGTAGTTTTCCAACTCTGAAGTCGGCAGACTTGTTTCTTTTATCAAGTAATTTTAGATCAATATTGGGATTTAAAATGTCAAAATTATAAAATAATGATCCATGGGTGTCAGATTATATAGCAGAACTATATAGCAAACACAAGCATCACATGAGCCAATAAATATCAGATTAAAACAAAGAATTTCTGCAATGTGCACTTTTTGTAAACATCCACATTTATTTAAATTCTACATTTTAAACTGCTGACTTGTGTAGCTGCCAGAACAGCCCAGCTCCACACGTCCCAGTGCAGAGCAGAAGCCTGTGGTGCAGTGTGTGAGTGCTCTGGAGCAGCACTAACCTGAGCCTGACTCCTCCTTTAAAGGTGAGGGGAGCGTCATGTGACCTGTCTGCTGCTCTAAAGAGGTACACGATGAACACAGGGCAGACATGATGTGTGCACTACAGGCCTGCTGCGCTTGGACTTACTTTCTCTCTCTCACACACACACACACACACACACACACACACACACACACACACACACACACACACACGCACGCACACGCACACGCACACGCACACGCACAGCACACGCACACGTGCACGCACACTACGCACACACGCACACCGCACACACACACGCACACACACACACACACACAACACACACACACACACACACACACACACACACACACACACACACACACACACACACACACACACACACACACACACACACACACACACACAGGGTTTACATGCTTTTTGGGGACATTACATTGACCCATTCATTTCATGCAGACTGACCTTAACCAAAGTCACAATTTCCTAACTCTAACCTAAACCCTAACCTATTTTAATCCAAATCAAAGTCCACAAGATCCACAATGCACCTTATATCTTACCAGATCTTGTCAAATCCTTAACCATATCTGAACTTGAAGACGGGGTATGATGCCAGAATCTACTTTTGGGAGCTTTCTACCATGTAGAACATTCATCAAAACCATGCCTGAAAAGGTTTTAGATGTCATCCATGCATGTTCAAGGATTTTGGCGATAAGGTTGTTGCAGTTTAAGAATTTCTCCTGTGGTAACTTAATGTCCAGCACTAAACTCATGTGGGACATGTCGGCTCTGCAGACAGCGTACAGGTTATCAATGGCTGAGCCAAAACTTCTTGTGATTTTAGCTCTACCCGATGAGTGGATTTACATTCAAGTCTGCCGCTCCTCAGGTGAGTAACACGTAAAGAGACGCTCCAGACTCGAGCCCTCCCGAATGAAGGGATGTGTTTGCATTCAGCTTTAGCACTGATGTGGCTTTTCTTAAAAGAGAGGAGGTACCTTTCCCTTTCTCACCGTGGTCCTCCGATATAGTTACGTAAACGTGAATTGGTTCATAGTTGACTAGTAAAATTACACCGAACATGTGCATGGAGCCTCATTAAAATGCAGCCCCGTTACTTGAGCCCTTGTGCACCATGATCGATCATACAGCGGTATTGCAATATTGCGGTTACCACGACAGCTCTATTTAGCAATCGCTCCCAGGCCCTATTCGGACCCTCTTTAGCGTTAGCAAGCCTATGTCACCCATGCTTGCACGCGGCTATGTTTTATAAATTTATAAAAGCAAAATACAAAGCCGTACACTACAACTCAACAAACCTGATGCAATGTGTAGTAGTTTCAATAGTGGGATGCACGCTGATGTTAGGGTGACATCACAACATCAGCTTATTGTTTAAGGAACATAGCATTTTCAAAACAATAGGTAACAAAAGGTAAAATAGCCCTCTAAATATGTTATGTGTTAGCAATTAATATCCCATATAAATGCAACACCCTCTCTTTAAAAATAATATTGTTGATTTAATAAGAAGAATTTTTGCCATGGGTATGCCTGACTTTTGTCCTCATAAATTGTGTGTATACAGATTGTAGTTCCCACATTGTGCTAAATACCCGCCTACACACACCCCTCTAAACGCCTGTCTCCTCTGCCCTGCGCTCAAGCAAACAGCCCTCATTTATCCTACAGGGTGTGTCTGGAGCGCGACAAGCTGCCCGCTCACTTAGATCCAGCCCTGTTCAATAAATAAGAAGCGCTCTTGTGTGTAAATTATTCATTTAACATGCCTTATCCTCTTCCAACAACCTTGTTAGAGTGGCTGGAGAGTGGGGTGTGTGAGTGAGGGCGCGAGGGGGAGGAGTCAAGAGAAGCTATGATGCATCTCTAAGCTCCCTGTGCCCTTAGCGACGAGGGGACGGCTGATTCTACCTGACACCTCCTTTACTTGGGGCAAAAAGTACACATTAGGGGTTGCAAGATAATCGCAATTTGAATAGTTGTAGCAAAAACAAAAATTTGCATATGAAAAACAAAATCTGCCATCTTATTCTGCATAAAAATGGCTAACCCTGTAGTTTAGATGTTCTGAAATACATGTGATTCTTGTATTAGTTTGCCAGCTCACATTTCAGTCTTTTTGTTAGTTCTTCTGGATGAATTTGAAGGACCTGTAACCATTTTTTCTAACATGTATCTGAGCAAAATTTGTCTTTACCCAGTACAGATATATTGTATGAGCAGTTCTTAGCCAAAATAAGTCAATTTTGTGCTGTCTGCATCTAATTACTAAGCGTTTTATTGTCTGAGAACCAGGAAGTAAGCGCTTAACATGCTAGTTGTTAACATTACCGTGACAGCAAACTCCACTCTAATCTCTGAAAGTTGTGAAAAGGGTGGATAAACTCATCATGGTGAATAATTAGGATGTGCAGCATGCATAAGGTAAGTGAGGAATAACTTTGGCACCACTGCAAACTGTTTAAAATTAACTAGTTTGGTTTCTCCACATTGTTAAAGACACTTAAAATCAAGTACAGTAAATGACACTTTGACATTTTCCCCCACACTGTTCAGCTGTGGTGTCCGGGTGCATCATGGTGGCGGGGGTGAGGATGCGCGCGTTTGGGGAGGAGAGCACTTTTTTTGCTGCTTCAGGTGAAATTGGACAACGCAAGAGTCAGCGACACTAGACAAGCTGATGCTAATGCTAAAGCCTGGGGTTAACCTGAGTGCAAAGGAGCATACAGGAGTCACAGCCAGAGCAAAAGCATGCAGAAAAGAATGATCAGATAAAAAAAAAAAAACTAACTATTGTGTTATGTGCACAAAAGAAATCTAATCATCAAAAAAAAAACCTGGTGACATTTGTCATTTAAAAGGTCCCAGACAAATACACACAAAATTGACTCTTGTGAGCTTTTAGCCATGTTAGAGGATTGTTCCCTCCTCAAAAACATACCTGGAGTTGTATTTCATTCAGATATGTTTGCGTAATCCTGCATTATTGAGCAGTCTGTATCTCCAAAGCTTAAAAACCTCTGCTCCACCTTAGGGTCCGAGTCCAGGGGCAGGGTCCTGATCCATGAGACACTGATGTCACCTAAACATGACTCGTGTTTTCTTAATAAAATCTGTATCTGAATTATACTGGTAATTATAAGGCCGATCTCAGCGATTCACAAAAGAGATTTAGTAATTCCAACTTTGTGGCGCTGTGAGACAAGGCTAAAGCTAGCGTAAACACAAACTTCTTCTGTTTTATCGTCAGCTTTTTCTGCACTTGTATCTATGCCGTGCTTTAGCTTCTCTTTGTGTAATGCATTGGGGTTGGCTCATGTTAAATGCTTTATGCACTGGAAATATAATATGTTCGTTTTACGGAGCACGTCGGCTCAACATTTAACTGGAAATACAGTAGTTTATTACAAAAGTCAGCATTTGATAAGAAATTATTATTTTATGTTTATATCTGCTTTTTGCAGTCTAGTTTTCTCTTGTCCATTCATCTCATTAGTTCTTAACCATGCCTGAAGCTATACCGAACCGGCCCCAGACCCTGCTGGAAGCTAGTACCATCCAGGGTCCACTTCAGACCCCTCAGACGGGGCGGTACGTTTCACTTTAGACAGTGGAGACACTTGTACAGATCTGCTCCAAAGCAAACAAGTGGAAACAAGGCTTTAGTGGCAGTTTTCGGGTAAACAGGCATTTTTAGCCTCAATTGAACTTTACAATACACTAGAATAGTCTTAGACTTTCTTTGGCAAACTCAACTGAACAAAAAAAAAAAAAAAAGTCTAAGTGCTGGTGCATGAGAAGTAAAAAAGTTTCAACAAAGCTAAGACAATAGCTGCAGCGTCACAGTTTGCCAATTCCAGGACTGAAAAATTTCTAATGATTCTAGTGAAAGAGCATGAGATTAAAAACACAGTGGAGAACTTCCTGTATAACCACTTAATGACATCACAAGGAGCAACAGAGAGTTTAAATATGCAGGGTTTATGAATTAAACATGTATGAATCAAACAAAGCACAACGGCAGGTACGTTTCTGATGAGGAAACAACATTATAGCATAAATCAAAAATATGTGGAATACAAGCCCTTTAATCAATAGACTGTTGAAAGACAAAGTACAATGAATTTTAAAACACTTTCTCAATCTTTAACATTTGGCCCTTCGGTTTTGTCTTTGCTACATTACTTTGCCCTGTTTTGCATAATTGTAGTTGTCAAAACCTGCACAGGTGTGAACAATCAGAAATCCTCATGACATTTCAATAATCTGATAACTTCGCAAATCAGAAAATTATCAGATTTTTGGTGTGCGTCTAAACATAGCTAGTGTTGAATAGTAATAGGGTTATAAAAATGGCTGTTCCGCTTTTCTATTTCAGCAACAACACTGGTCTATTTTAATATTTTTTTCATAATATATATACACTACCAGTCAAAAGTTTGCACCATTTTTACATTTAGTTTTTTCCTTTATTTCCTTGATTTACATCTTAGATTCTCCCTGAAGGCATCAAAATTATGAATGAAGGCAAATCGAATGTAGTAAACAAAAAGTGAAATGACTCAAAACATGTTTTAGATTCTTCAGAATAGCCTTTACCCTTTGCTTTAATCGCTGCTTTGCACACTTGGCATTCAGCTGATGAACCCTGACAAACGAAAACGCTTTTAGGAAACTTCATGAAGCTGACAGAGAGAAGGCCAAGGGTTTTGCAGAGCTGTCGACAAAGCGAAGGGTGGATACTGCAACAAGTCTGAATCTAAAATATAAAACACACTTAGAGTTGTGTAACATTTTGCTATGCTACACAAACCCTCACACCATATATCAGGTATCTTCTTCAGTATGTATCCAGTATGTATCCACAATGTAAGGTGTGTCCAAACTTTTGACTGGTAGTGTAGGTTAGTGGGAGGGTGACACAGACTGAAGACATGATACACTTTTGCTGAAGGATTTGACCTATTGTGCAGGTTTTGGGTTGATGGGGGAAACTGGAGCAAACCCACCCAGACACGACATGGGGAAAGACATGCAAAACTTACACGGAAAGGTTTTCACAAAATATCATTGGCATTATTTTGTTTCCCTAGTCTTTCCCCAAGATTTTTTTTTTTTGCATTTGAAAATACACCCTTTCTTTCTTCCCTTGTCATAATCATTTAACTCAGTGACTGAAGGCTGCCATTCCCTTAAACAACACTCCCAAACGAGCATAATAGTGGAAGAAAAAAAAAAAAAATCTTGTTGCTCTTCTACTGCCCAAACGTAAAGAACATAAGAGCACTGTACAATCGTGTGGCATTGTGTAGTGAAAGCACATGCCAGCTGAGTAGAACCAAATGCAGTGCTAAGTCCACATGAAAGTCCTGCTTCAGACTGGTTTAAGGTAAGCTCTCCTGCCCTGGCCTAATACCAGGCACATGGCCAAAGAGCAGTGCACCAGAGGGGATTCCAGTGGTGCGTTCACTGACAGCAGGTAAAGGGGGCCGCTCAGAGCTGCTGTACTGTGGGGCCCAGGCTCTGACAGGGCTCATTACCAGGCTAACTTCTCTGAATCACAGTGAACAGTTTGGCTGGAGCTGGCGCCAAAGAGAGTGGAGTTATAAAGGGATCAGTGTGTGGATGTGTGAGAGGTAAGAGAAGGCCAAGGTTCTGCTGCGCTGTCAACAAAGCAAAGGGTGGATACTTTTGAGGAATTACAATATAAAATGTGTTTTTTTTACTATTTTGTTCTTTGCTACATAATTCTAACTGGCATTATTATATATTTTAAGTACTAAAAGAAAAAACAATATAGAATCAGGAGGTGTGTCCAAACTTTTAACTGGTAGTGTACATTTGAGGGAATGCACACAAAACATCAGGTTCAAGCACCATTCATGTCCATGGAGAATAGCTACTCCATCATCCAGAGTGCAACAACTACAACAGCAATTTACATTTAACCAAATACAGAAACAAAGACATCCAAATCAACCCCTGAGCTGCCTGGGCCTTTCTGTGCAGTTTACATGTTCTACCTGGGTCTGGGTGGGTTTCCTCTGGGCACTCTGGTTTCCCCCATCAACCCAAAAGATGCACCACAGGCCAAATCCTCCATCCAAGATAGCCCTGACCAGGATTAGCTCAAGAACAGGAGGTGGGTCCCTGGGTGCTGCACTGTGATGCCCATTACTCCTGACAGGTTGCCCCAGCGACACTAAAGGATGGTCAGATGGACACATTTCCCTACGGGGACAGAAAAGGCTAACCTAACAAGATATACGCTTGTTCTTTACGTACAATACTTATCATTCAAACGTCACGAATCAGTTCAACACTTTAAATCGAGCTCTGAACACAGTACGATCATGTCATTCCCCAGCTCCTTAGCATCCCTACATGGCCTCGAGTGGTTTTCAGCTTATCCCCCCCTTCTCCTCTGAATCCTCCATGATTAAGACCTCCCTCTCAAACCGCCTGCTGTATGCCTCCTGATCAGACTGGGATAAGGCGCAGGTACAGCTGCTTGTGTGTTCGCTCCAGGCGTCTGGATCACTGTCATCTCCCAGCTCCTTGGACTCTGTATCCTATTGTACCTCCACAGCATCTGCCTGGCCTTATTTCTCCACCTCCTCCACCTCCACAAGCCTATAGAATCCGCGCTTTGTCTTCGCGGATATCCAGATTAGCCGTGCTTTGTCTCCTCTCTGACATGTCTGCGAGCACAAGTTGAAATAACATTAGGAACAGGCACGTCTAAATCTGTCGTGAACACAGAGTTGTTTCCAATCCTGCAGCCCAAAGCGAGCCCCGGCCACATGAAAAGCAGCCGTTTCTATTCCGGGCGGGAAAATTACAGCTCCGCGAAGTCTACTCTAGCATTAAACCCCCAATTAGCGAGAAACTACTCCAATGATGTCATCAGCGAGGGACCCAGAAAATAAGAGGCGCTCCGAGTTTTTATGGAAACCGAGTTACCTCAAAACGTTCAGGTGCTCTGTCATCAGAACTCCAGGTTGAGCTAAGAGGAGACTTGGAGACAGTGAACCCGCAGCTTGGTTTGGCAGAGGTGATGGGGACATTTAATCCAGCAGAGTTTGTACCCTGAGGCCGGCGGTCATGGAGGTAGGACCAGGAAAAGTGCTAAATGAGAGGACATTAGGAGGACTGTGGAGGTTTGGCTGGTAGTACGACAATGACAGAGCGTCTGAGGACATGGTGGTCAGTTAGTGAGTGTTTGGGCCCGGCTTCACAGCACACAGCTCCTGAGTAAGATCTGTGTCCAGGAGGAGGTATATGGATATTACAGCTGGACATTATATTACACATTACATATTATGGTTAATGCAATATTGGCTGACTCATTGGTTTAGCTTGAACTGAGGTGGGTAGATTGGCAGAAAATTGTACAAATCTTATTTCAAAATACTATTACTCAAGTAGAAACGAGCTGTTCAAAGTCCAAAGTTGGTGAGAAATCCAAATATTAATGATGTAACCAATCATTCTCGAGTAAGCGTACTGTTACACTGTCAAATAGTACTCGAGTAGTAAAAGTATGATGTCTGAACAACTCCGAAGAACAATTTTATTTAAAAAAGTAACTAAAGTAAATTGCACTTGAGTGGATGTAACTGAAAAATATATTTCCTAACAACACCATGAATCTGCAGTGACTACATGAATTGAAAAGTTCCAATTGAAATCAAGTACAAGAGAAACGTATAATTTAAACAGTCATTGAGGGGCAAAAGTTACAGCTAAACTCATTTTAAAAATTTCAATTGTAAAATAGTCCATGATGAAACGTTGTATGTCTAAACAACTTGTGAGGTGAAAACATGCTGATATCTTACCCTTCCATCTCTGGGCAGAAACACAAAGTAGAATCTAAGAGTCACCGCTGCCAAACACATGTCCCTCATGTTTTGGGTTATGCAAGAAGGAGGAACATTATAATTAACTAAACAACAAACTAACTTTCTCAAGCAGAGCAGCCAAATGAAAGGATACACTTTATACACAGAGAAAAAAATAGGTAAACCAAGCAAGGGAGTGAACAAGACTTTTGAGTATTTATGATAGTTCTTCACTTCAAAACAGTATTGCCACAATACTAAAATTTCAAACTGGATTTCAGTACCGATTCTGATACCAGAATGATTATTAATAACAGTCTTTCTTTAGACAATAGAATGAGTTTTTCAATGTTAAATCGTAGTACTTTCTTTTATATTATGATGTGGCTCTGTGGATCTGCGTAATCCCTCAGTCGTCCAGGTAGGTTTCATAGTGGTCCATGGGTGTATACAGTGGTTCCTCACTATATCGAGGTTCACCTTTCGCGGTCTCGCAGTTTCACTGATTTTAATTTTTTGTGTGTGCAATTTTGCATGCTTTTCTTTTTTTTTTACAGTGTATGAATGTGCATTGTGTTCTGCGCCCTGATTGGCTAAGAGACTGTAGACCATTGTGTTCTGCGTCCTGATTGGCTGAGGGACTGTAGACCATTGTGTTCTGCTTCCTGATTGGCTGAGGGACTGTAGACCATTGTCCTTCAGTCTCCTCTGTGCCATGCATCCAGTACAGTAAAGAATGTGTTCAGCCAGATTTACATAAATGTTGGATCGCAGTGTGACTCTGAAGTGCTGTATGTTTGAAAGTTTTCTCCCCGACAAAACTCACAATGTCGATGAAACGCTCTGCACCGACAAATTTCAGAAACACTTTGGACTTTAAAGTGTTTCTGTGCACAGAGAGGCGCCTCTGCGGATACCGCTTGAGCAGAGGCACAAGCGGACAACAAATGTAAAGCGATCGAGGAAGGGCGATATAATATATAATGGTTTGATCTTTGAGAGTTTTTAAACAAGAAAGAAATGTGAGAAATTGTTAATGCCTGTCTGACAAAAGTGTAAAAAGTGTGTGGTGAGGCGTTTTACAGCCTTAAAACAGAATAATTGTAAAAACTAAAGCTGACTTCTTCATGGATTTTGCCTATTGTGGGTTATTTTTAGAACATAACCCCCTGCAATAAACGAGGGACCACTGTACTAGTCTATGTGGTCTTAAACCTGTTCTGATACAGTTCAAGATCATTCCAAAGCTTTTAGGAAAAGGTTCATTTCTGTCTGTCTTTTTTTGTACTGACCTGCTCAAATGACTATCTAGTGTCAATACTAGTTTTAGTATCGATTAGTATCCGATTTTTGATGCTTCTGACCAGCATACTCAAAATGTCAAAAAAATTTGTTGATACAAACTGAAGATAAGCCAATAAAACCTCTACCCAAAGTAAAAACCTGCAGTGTCTGATTGTAGCTACAATTTGTGCCTCTCTACAAGGATCTCCACTCTTGTGTTCTCAGACAAAGACCTGGCAGCACCACCTACCACCTCCATCCCCAGCGAGCCTGAATAATGCATGGCACCTCCTGGACACTTCCCACACATGAACCTCCTGCCCGGAGACCACCTCCACCTGAAGACTCCCACTACACATGTACCCCCAACTTCAAAGAACCACCAATCACGACATGGATTGTTCACACCGCCTGCTGGCTTTACACAACTTGGACTTAGCCTCTCGCAGGTGTTGGGAAACTCGAATGGGGCCCACGTTTCGGAGAAAGTAGAACAGATTTTTTTTTTTCGATGCAAGTGCTGACAAAAACTTGGAGTGAAGGCAGGTGGGGAGAAGGAGTGGGGGCCGCAAGATCAAAAGCCTGTGTGTTCCTGGCGAGAGGAGCCAATCAGAAGACAGGGCCAAGGAGGAGGAGGAGAGACGAGCGTTTCCCCTTTTAAATTGATCCCACCGAGACCCTCAAGGTTCCCCCTCGCAGGACTCTCAGAAAAGCGATAGAAATCTGGCCCGCCGGATCTGACGAGAAACTAGCAGAAGAATAAAAGGCGAATTCTGAAGGGAGGGAGAGAACAGAGAGGAGCCGTGGGTGAGAGCAACCAATTGAGGAAGATCAAGGGAGACCCGAAGAGGAGACGAAAAGGGTGGGTTGGATGGCGTGTGAGGGGAGGGGTTCCAGGTAGCTTGCCTGGGATCCAGAATACACGCTTCTTCAATAATTTAAGAAGTCTGGTGACCGTTGAATCTCCAGAGTTTAGATGGAGCGTGACTGACAATGGCCATCAGGGACACACATTGTCTGTCCAAAACAAATATGTCTGCTTACAAGTATCACAATTATCGCAGGGGACTGAAAAATGTCACAGATTTCTGCAAAAAAAAAAAAAAAAAACCCAAGTGAAAAAGAGAACTAGTTTATTTTAAACCGTTTGCAGTGGTCCAAAGTTATTCCATGCTTACCATTTCCGAGCATCCAAATTATTCACCGTGATGACTTTATAAGCAATTTTCAGAGATGAGAGCGGAGTTTACAGAGACACTGACATTAGCAACAAATAGCATGCCAGCAGTGCACTTGCTTATTATCGGAGTGTTAAACACTTTATAATTAAACCCAGACAAAACAAAGTAGTCTTATTTTTACCTCAAGAGCTGTACTGGGGCCAAAGAAAGTTAATATTGTTCAAAATGATGGGTGACTAATGAGCTCCTTTGTTTCCTGTGCGTCACTGAAATAAACAAATCTGATTGGATGGTCGTGTTAAGGTGCGACAGAGAGAAGGATGATCAGACTGATATCCTCTGTATAAAAAAAAAAAATATATATATATATACATAATTTTTGGACAGTCCAGGCAATCAGGTAGGAGGCCCTGCTTACAACCTCCGATGATGGGCTTACCAGAGCCTCCGTTCTCCTAAATGTGTTCTGGCAGTGGAGGGTGGAGGTTTTGGATGGTGCGGGTGGTGCTGGCCTGAGATCACACTCTGGCCTGGGCTGGTGTCATTCTCCACACCGCGCTAGATCCTCAAAGGGAGCCATGCTATCAGAGAAGCCCAGAGAGCCCGTAGCCTGCCAGAGCCCACCTGGACGCCAAGAACCCAGCCAAGGTTGTGCAAGTCCCCCGAGATACAAACGCGGATTAAGGGCACATGTATTCTCCACCTCGCTGTTCAACAGAGATAAAAGGAGAGATTTTCTGGACTCATTAATTAAAGTGGGTCTCGAAGCTCACGGAAGCACAAGTTATGTGTAAATAATGGCCTGGAAAACTTAAAACTATATTTGGTTACATTAGGTCTAATATGGGACCAAACAAGAACTAAACCAGGCCTAACCTGGAACTAGGTGCAAGGCTAATCCAGTTCTGGTCCAGTTCTTATGCAAGTCTGACATTTGGTACCAACTCTGAAGCAAGACAAGGAACAACTTAAGGGTTGTCTTAAGTATCAAATCCCTAATCAGTACTACAACTAGTACTGAAACAAAAAAAATCCATTAAACAAGACCAATTTGGACCTTTTCTGAACTAGAAAAAACACATCTAAATATTAAAGGGCCCATATTGCGCTATTTTCTGATCAATGTTATAATATTTCCTCATCAAAAACATACCTGAAGGTGTGTTTTATTTATTCACACATGTTTAACACACAAACTATGTTCTTATCAAAAGATGGAGTGTTTTCCATTTGCGAGGTCATTAGAATCATTTGGATAATTTCAGCCCTGGAATTTCCCATTTCTAGCAAAAGGCTTTTATCTGTTAACTTGAAAACTACCAGTTCATGACATCGCAAGGTAGAATAGAGCATTTTGAGCTTTGGAGATGTAGACTGATAATAAAGGGTTACTCAAACGTGTGAATGAAACAAAACTCCAGGTATGTTTATTACGAGGTAACAATATTCTAACATGGCTTAAAGTTCACAAGAGTCAATTTCCCTTTGAAGAAACTACACTTTATTATCACGTATGGTATCAAAATTGGCAGAGTATCATGTGTCAAAATCAAGTTTGTAATTGTAGTATTGCTACACTATAACTAAAACAGGACTGAAATAAGGACTAGATCCATAAGAAGCGGACCCCAGTTTGAGAATCCTGATGTGAGATCTCATACACACAGTGATCACACAGTGCATTGATTGGAGCGGTTCCATTTCAGAGGAGTTGCATGTTACAGCCGTGAGATGGGGTCACAAATCATGCTCGGCTGCAGTGGTGTAAAGAGCAGAGAGCAGAGGAGACATGAGGAAATGAACAGGCCTATGCGGTGTGAACAGTCTGGCTCTCCGGCTGCATATGATTTACATGTCTATATTAGCCATTTAAACCGTGAAGGAACAAAGGATTTATTGGTTAATTCAGTGCTTAGCTGCAGCCGACTACAGTAAACAGGCTGCTAGCGCTGATGGATAGCCAGCGTTGGCCATGAATAACTTAGAGCTTCATAAATAAGCAGATCTCTACTAATATCATTAAAGCAGCCCTGAGGCCAGCAGCACTCTCAGCTCCCTCAGTCTGTGACAAATGCCCTGGAATCATGGAACCATTCAACATCAATATTTTGACATTTCATTCAGCTGACTCTCCCCACAAAGCCATTTATTTAATTAGCTGAGGCAGAATTGGCAGAGAGGCCGCTCCAAAGGAGGGTGCAGGCTGCAGTTGCCACAGGTAACCTTTTGGGGGACTTAGTGTGGCAAATTGATTGGAGAGACCGCGGACTCATCATGAGAGCTAATTTTCAGAAGCAGCGCACAGCGGAGCAGAGAAATAAGGGGCGCTATTTATACCGGCCGGGAAACGGGAGAGGGGGATTAGCCTGTCATTAGAATAAAGAGCACAGAACAAGAATCAATTTCAAGGTTTAAAAAGCTGACAAACACAGTTCACTTATCCTCCGCTGGCTCCAGCTCTAGCCCCAGCGCTCAGAGCACCTTACAGCCCACATAAGCGGCTTTAGCCCAGGCACCATCAGCCGTCGTGTCATTAGACCAAGAATCCAGGCTAAATGTCCTAGTATTTGAGAGGAACAACTGCAATCTTCTTATGAGCTACGTATATACACATATTAATTGAATTTAACACACAGGTCTGCTTGTAGTGTTAGATCCTAGGTCATCCAAGCCGCTTCTTCAATTCTGAACTGAAGAAGCGGCTTGGATGAGCAGTGAAACAGCTTCACTCTTACAACGATTTGTCCAGGTGACAGATTTAAACTTCATCTTTTGCTATAGGTGTAATGTCACTTCAAATAATATAAAATAATATTACTCGAGTAAATGTGCAATATAGTTGTCACAGAAATTACTCAAGTAGTAATTGTCAGAATGTAAACGTTAATTTAATTTGAAGGATACAACATTAAATATTGCACAAAATCTGGTATTTTTAAAGGACAGACACAGAAATGAGACACTAAATCATATCTGAAGGAGCAAGAATTAAATGAAAAAATAAAAAAATCATTTCATACTGTCAACATAAAGCATTTGTCTTTTCAATCTCGGTTTTTCCCTGTTATGTCATGTACAGTCAACCGTTTTCATTCATTTCCACAGATCTGAGACCTCATATTGTTCCTGCTCAGGCATAGATCCACACCCTCACCTCTGACCTGCACAGGGTCTGCCCGCTGTTTGACTGGGCCAGGTTTGGGACAGGAAGCACTCTGTACCAGCACAGTGAAGAGTTAGGGAGGGTCTAAAGCTCAGGGGAAGGAGAGGCTGCAGTCTGACGAGCCTGGGCCTCTGAGTACATTAAACAACCAAATTCAAAAGCATAATAATAAATATATACAATATTAATAAACTATGTAGGTCTAGGCCTAATTTAATTCCAAAATGGCTCAGTATATATGGATTTAATATGTTAATAAAAATAAATATATTAATTTGCAATGTGGTGTGGCAAGTCTGTATGTCTACTCATAAAAGTCATCGCATGCTACTGCTCTTCACAGAACAATATACATTCAAGCTCTGGTAGTTTTCACTTTCACTTTAAGTAGCAGAAAACAAAGCAACATATGTTCAGTGGAGAGGACATAGTTTGTTATTGGTGCTGATCTAAGATGAGTGAGTAAACATCCAAACACATTTCTGATATTTCCCTAGTTGTTTCTTAACTCGTACAGTTGAATGCCTCTCCTAGTCTGCAGCAGGTATTCAAGTATGGACCGGGTTCTCTATATGTGTTATTGAGATCTTTGGGATTCGATTCACAACACCTACCTACGTTCCCAGGTTTAAATACATTTAGAAACATAGGTTTAAATTGTACTAGACCTCTAACCCGGTGTTCCTGGCATGCATGTAAATGTACTGATTGCGCTGTAAGAGGCAGCAGTAAAGGAATCCCATGGTTCAGATCACTCTTCATATAATGCATGACAACAGAAGGCTAAACATTATACAACATGGTAGCCCTACAAAACTGAAGACTCAACCGCTGTGGTGGTATTGAAGGCTCTGGGTTCTGACCAGATTTATCCCTCAGCCCTCTGTGATGTAAACACCAGGGCTAGAGTCATTCCTCAACCTGAGCCAGGTGTGGTTCTGGCCGAGCCCACACCGTGAAGGCTGTTTGAGGGAGTTTTTCCCCTCTTAAAAAGCCACAAACCACCAGGCATGGACCATTTAGAGCTTTTAGCCTGAGATTTTCCATCTGCACTCCAATCCTCACAGAGACCAGAAAGTCAGGACTATATAATGGAACTGCAGGCACTTGAGGTCTAATCTAACAATAGTAAAGATCATGAAGAGACCTGGAACCAACAGTTACAACAAACCCTGTGCAGCTTCACTAACTAAACCTAACAGTTGACAGCCTACATGCCCCATTCTGATGCTTCACAACTTTAACTACTAGACCAGTTGTTACTGATGGAGTTTTCATTCTAACAGACAAACCCAGCAACATCAGCAGAGGTTGAACTCTATGCCGCACAACAGAAAGCCAAACCCAGTTTGCTTCCTCACTAGACTTGTAACCGAATAAGCATGAATCACATAGTGCTAATTTGCCTGGTCAGTGCTCCCTCTGACAGCCGTGCTGATGCTAACCTCCCTTTAACATTCACTACATGAGTTAGTGAGAGTGTGGCCTCCTCTTCTGTCAAGACAGAGCTACACAGCCTGGGAGTGATTAGGCCTGTGAGGCCCATTAGCACAAGCATCGCTGGGCTAAATATAGCCACATTTGGCCGGCTCCGTGCTGGGTCATTTCCACCACGCTGTAGCCCCCATACAGCCAGGTCACTGTGAGAGGGAGGCCTTGGCTGAGTCAGGGCAGGAGCTGATCAGCTGTCCCACAGGAAGTGAGACACTGTGGGGGGAACTCATGTCCCAGTGAGGGAGGAGGGGTGAGACACTGTGGGGGGAACTCATGAGGAGTGAGGGGAGTGAGGGGAAGAGTGAGGGGAAAGGGGAGTGAGGGGGGAGTGAGGGGAGGAGTGAGGGGAAGAGTGAGGGGAGGAGTGAGGGGAGGAGTGAGTGAGGGGAGTGAGGGGAAGAGTGAGGGGAAGAGTGAGGGGAAGAGTGAGGGGAAGAGTGAGGGGAAGAGTGAGGGGAGGAGTGAGGGGAGTGAGGGGGAGTGAGGGGAGGAGTGAGGGGGGGAGGGGAAGAGTGAGGGGAGAGTGAGGGGGAGGAGGGGGGAGGAGTGGGGGGGTGAGGGGAGGAGTAAGGGGAGGAGAGGAGGAGAGGAGGAGGAGTGGGGAGAGGAGTGAGGGGAGGAGCAGAATAGAGCAGGAACTGATAGTGATCTGACTGATACTCAGCTTAGTGTCAACAGCTCAGACTGATCTGTCAGTCATATACAGAGTGATACCGTCTCCTTGTTAGTCCATCACAGAGGGTAAAAGTGACAGGGGATTCCCATGGCAGGCAGCCATATGAAGAGCTTGGATGTGAGCCACAGTCTTATTTTTAGCCTTTGTGACATGACAGAATAATAATACTCCATACAATACAACTTTGATGTTCGGAAACGCCTACTTTCAGAAATATTTCATGTTTGACAGCACTATGGCATTAGTGGTTATAGAAGCAAACAAAAGAATCCAGCACGAGTGTTTGGAGGTTACATTTTTACTCTTAACTAGAGGACAAGATATTGTTACATACATTTAAGTGACAGGCTTCACTTACCCAGGACAGTCTCTTCTGCTTTTACACTGTTTATTTTATCTGCTCTACTGTAAAACTATGTGTGAGCTTTTTTGGGGGAGCCCTGAGGGAAAACACTCTTTCCCACAGTCTCAAGCCGAGCAGAACCCAGAAACAGAGTGTGTTTTCCAACACTGCTCGGCCCCTCCCTCCCCTGTGAAGGACACACTGCACCCAGCTCACCCCAAACCAGAGGCTCGCCCACCCGCTTGCCCACTCGCTCACCTGGGACCAGAGGTTACAGGAGCCTGGGAATGTCTCACATCAAGAAGGCAATCAGAGGCCAGGCAGCGCAGAGGGACCGGACAGGAAGCAGGCTGCGGAACAACTTCCTGTCTGAAAGGAAAGACGAGAGGATGGGGTTTGTGGATATCCCTCTGTTGCACTGAGAGTAGCAATGGATCTAAGAGAGGGGGGGTCAGAGTCAAGTGCTGAGGGGGCATTTAACCCCTGAGCTGCTGTGTGAAACCAAGAGGTGGAAAAGCCAAAAGTGCGCTTAAAAGAACTATCTTCACATACACTACCAGTTGTTTGGACACACCTTCTCATTCAATGTTTTTTTTTTCCCCATGTTTACTACTTTCTGCATTGTAATCAGGGAATGATGCGTGATGTCACAGAGTACTTGCAGTTGCAGTGGCCACTGGAAGCAATTTTTGAACACAAAGCTCCAAATTTACCAAGTTTGGACTAGAATTGCCACAAAGGACTAGGAAGAGTAGATAATGCTATTCAAGAACCATGTGCACCGTTTCGTAGCAAAAAAGTTAGTGTTTGTTCCACTTTAAATAATCTAAGTTTTATACGTATACGTTTTATATTTTGGATTCAAATTCCTCAAAGTATTTAGCCTTTGCTTTGTTCACAGATCTGCAAATCCTTGGCCTTCTCTCAGTGAGTTTCATGATGAAGTCCCCTGTAATGGTTTTCACTTCACAGCTCTGCCTTGTCAGGGTTCATTAATGAAATGGCAAAAGTGTGCAAAGCAGTGATCACAGCAAAGGGCAAAGGCTATTTTGAGGAATCTGATGTATAGAATATAGAGTACTTTTTGTTTACTGCATTCCATGTGCTCGTTCACAATTTTGAAGCCTTCAGTGAGAATCCACAATGTAAATAGTCAATACTGATAATACTGAATGGAAAAGTGTATACAAACTTTTGACTGTTATTTTTTTTGTTTTTTGTTTTTTTTTTTCTGGTAATTCCAGTTAAAAAAAAAAAAAGAAAAAAATGTAAATAGAGTTGTATTCCACATCTGATATAGCACCACACAATGATCATAGGGGCCTTGCATCGGGCCAGGCCTGACTGGTCCAGGTGTTGCAGCAGGAAAACATTGTGCCACTGAAGTCTGTACTGGTGTAATTGCAGAGGACAGCACAGGAAACGGGGTTAGCTCTGCAGCTTAAGCTCTCAGTACTGAGCTGTGCTGGTCTCAGGAGGAACAAGCCAGCTCCTGGAGCCAGCGGAGACACAGCATCCATACACGGCAGTTAAGTTTTCATGAGCATGATCAATGGCATGACTTGCAGTTACAAGAGTTCATACTTTAGGGGCAGTGGTGAATTCTTGATGATTTTAAACTACCATTGACGTTTATCTTGACAGTATGAGTGTGCAAAAATATCAATATATTGTGATACTAAATTTGGTGATACAGCAGACCACGATATCAAGTGTTGGGGGGAAAAAAAAGATTCTTAAAAGGATCATGATTCTACATTTTTAAAATTCTGGATCGATTCAAAATTCTCAAAAATGTATTTTAAATGACATTAGTAACAGTGTTTCCGCCACGGTAAAATGCCCCCTTAAAATTCTCCTGACATTGCCTCTGCGGAGTTTACACGTGTTTCTCTTCATCAGTAAACTGGGAAAGAGCCTGTGTGTTGTATTAAATGTGTTTAAAAACACATGTTGTGCCACAGCTTCATTAAAAACAGTTGTGTGTTTTTAGTCATCGTTTGCCGCGTCGCACACCGGAACGAGGACGAGGGGATTGTCTCTGAGTACACTGACACATTGGGTTGTCGCGGTTAAAGAATTTCCCTTGCAGTAACTAAGTGTCTTAGCACCGAGGTGTGAGGTGTATGCGATATAGCACATAGGCCCATAATAAAATATATAAATTATGGTTGTACTTGAAAATTAACGATATAAAACAATAGCCGGGCATGAGTGAGACATGCGTGTGCACACGTCAGAAACAGTCACTTCTGTTCACTAAATATAGTTTTAGAGACGAGTTACTTGCACATACTATTCTACTTCATGTGGTTTTAGTGCTGCCCGATGAGTGGATTTGCCTTCAAGTCTGCCGCTCCTCCAGTGAGTAACAACTAAAGCCCCCCCTTCTGCTGCCTCTGGCTTTAGCGTCTATTAAAATAAGTGGATGGAGTATACTGCTTGTGTAAACTGCTTGTGTTTGGCTAAAAGGGCACCTACAGCTTTAAGAAAAGGTCGAATTTCGTGTCGGTGTACTCTTTTTGCGATCTTTCTGTATGATCATTGATCATACAGTATTGCAATATTGTGGTTACTGTAACAGCCCTACTGACACACACAGGCACAGCGCACACACAGAAGACGGGACTTATGTGAGATCGTGCTATGACAAGAGGAGAGATAAACGGGATATCAGCGCTACTTTGAATCACTTTAGCTCTGTGGTTCCCTTTGCCGCGAACCAGCTAAAAGAAAGCTAATGCACTGACTACAGGCACAACTTGTTGGAGTTAAAAGGCCCAGAGCCACATTCATCGTGAATATGCTATAAAATGTATTAGAAAATATAATTTTTATCTTTGACAAATAATGCTATGTATTTAAGTTTAAACACTGCAGTATGGAATCAACTGGGCCTAGATAATGATTGAAAGGATTTATTAGGCTATTTTTAATGAATTATGAACTAATAAAACAAATACAAATAAAATGAATTTCAGATTCTTGTCTGATCTAAGAACAATTCTATTTTGTATGGACGTACAGTTTACATAAAGATTGTTACTACACGGAACTTGAAATCTGTAAGGTAAATGTTTTTAGATTTTAAATTCAAGTCATTTTTCATTCAAAAAGTTAAGAATCGAGAATCATTTTAGGTTGAATTGGGACCCCCAACAACTGACATCAAACCGAATCACCAGGGACTTACAGATTCACATCCCTAATCGATACTGTGTCAATATATCACCAAGAGTATTTTTTACACAATTATTTTGTGGCAGTGCTACCATTTTGTTACTTATTTAGACAGACAAAGAGAAAAACTAGAGAAAACGTGCAATATATTTGACTTATTCAATGTTTGGGTGATTAAATTGGGTGTATTTCATGTTAACCTTTCTTCTTCTTCTAGTTGATAAAATGCACTTAACAAAATTAACTTTATGTTCATTCATCTTAAATAAATGGAAATTAAATACATCATTAATGTTTTGTTTTTTGTAAAAATTAGGTGTCATGGCCTGTGTATCGAGATGTATCCCATGATACCCAGCCCTAGTTGTCACCTGAAAGTTTCTCATTTTGTCCACACATTTTTATTCTACCGCAGCTGGGAACATAAAACAGCAAATTGAATCACCATAATTATAGTTCCACATCTTCAACTGTGTATTCATTATGGCCAGCAAATCTAATGCTAAATATAACTTATACGTTAAGACTTTGTTCAGAGGCAGAGTAAACCTTGGACATTTGTGTGTCCTACCAGACGGCCCAGATCTACCCCAAAACCATTTGAGTAACTACAATCTACAATCTCTTCACCGCAGTATCTCCATTCAATCATTTACAGCACAATGACACCCTGCCTGTTTTTCATTTCTTCTTATCCTGCACTAAGAGAGAGAAACCAGAAAATGATCCAAAATGTCTTCCCGCCATATTCCCACAGCATTCTACATCCAGATCACTTTCAGAGGAGACGTCCAAAGTCAATAGTGCAGACCACCTACGCACTACCTGAAAACCCCCAGTGATCTCAGCCCTGCAAATAACTCAACTTGTGCGGAGTCCTGCCTACCCACTAGAGATCGAGAGAAAAGGATAATATCGCAGTTGTTGTTAGAACATGGAGTATGTCTTCTGTAATAAAAATTATTGCAAATGGTCTCATAAAGATTATCATGGAAAACGTCTTCTTGTTGAAGCGTTCAGGCACGTTTTTGATGAGGGAACAATGTCAAAACATAGAAGTGGTTTTAAATGTCATCCATGCATGTTTGGGTAATCTAGCGATCTCTCTACAGCTAATGCCATGACCAGCTTAAAAACTCGGCTCTGCAGACTCTAAAAGCACAAATAATAACAGATACAAGTCGTGGACAAAAAGCTGAACTTAAACTGAGCACTGTCTGCCTGGCAGACCAAGCTCTCAAACAGTTAACTACAGAGCACAGCTAAATTGGGGACTTTGTTTTTATTATGCAAAGTAGCCATATGCTCTGCTCACAATCATATAAGCTCTGCTTTTGCTTCAATAATGATTGATTATTGAAAATTGTGTATATAGTGTAAAATAGGATTGTGTTTTTCTTTTGTTTACAGGTTAGCTGAGTAAAGGTCATGTCTTAAAATTTTAATGTGTTGTTTTCAGCAAATACGGCCTTTTCCAAATGATAAAAAGGAACATGGTAATCTAGGTATGTTAACAATTAATACACCATAGAAGTGTAATACCCACTCTTTCAAAATCAATTGTAACTGAAACGTGTACACAAACAAGGCTAAAGTAATACATTTCTGTCATTTTGTGGTTAATCAGAATCAGAACGACTTCATTTTATTTTTTGTTCGCCGACAATGGCAATATACACATTTTAGCACATTGTATCCATGGTGCATTGTGAAAAATACCACCTGAACGTCACAAAAAAATAACTTTTTACAAAGAGATATTCATTTTAGTCGCCCACCCTACTTTCCACCCGCCCAGAGTCGCTGCGCAGTACCCAGGCAGAGGAGCAGATCCGTGGGTATGTTTATGAAGTGTTTGGCCATCCATCATGTGCCACAGGAGGAGTGAGATAACCACGCAACAATATGGAACAATCTGGAGAGGATTACAGCGCAGAGGGACGGGAGCGTGTCCTTGCACTGACATTATTTATTGAAATTTAAATTCGCAGGTTGAAATATGTGTCGCGAGTGCATTATGACGGCAGCAGCTCTAACGCGGTGGAACATTGGCTCTTTGAATGCCTGTTCCTGGGGTGATGGGGATAATAGAGTGGAGTAGGCCTGTTTAGGGAGGGCATCAGGCGCATTAAGGAGCATTTGTTTGGTGCTGTTGGGATGGTGTGGTTATCTAAGTGCTGTATCTGGAAATGGGGTGGTTGCTCTGCTAAGTGAACATTGATAATTGTATGGGGAGGGGAATCTAAATGTTTACCTGAGGTGGATTCATTTGAGATTTTATAGCTTTAATTTTTCCATTTCTATATTTTCTAAAATGTACAGTTGACTGGTGACGATAATTGCTATATTGGCTTGATAAAAGAAGGGGACAGAACACTTTCTTGTTGTATTAACTACTAACACCATGTTACTTTTTAGGGTTTTGAAAATGCTATATTCACTAAAAACAATGTACTAACAAGTTTTATAAGTTTCACTTTTGTTGAGTCCCCCCTCCCTCTGCTCTATGCACCAAGTCATTCCCCCTTCAGAACTCTATAACATTACAATCAACTCACTAATGAAACTACTGCACATCTCATCAGGTTTGTCAGGTTGCTGTGCACAGTTTTGTATCACTTTTAAGTATATTTATGGAGAAATGTCATGTGGGAGTATGGGTGATGTCGGCTTGTGGGCTTAACATTGCACAGAATCTTACTGCTATCCATAAGGAGGGTTTGAATAGGACCTGGGAGACATCGCTAAAATACTCAAATGTGCATGGATGACAACTAAAACCTCTTCAGGAATGTTTATGATGAAGGAACAATGTTAGTACCTCTTAGTATACTTTAAACCCCGCCTCTGCAGCCGGGTGTTTGCCCTGATTGGAACTAGGCGTTTCTGACTACAATCCTGTGTGATGTCATGTAGCACTTGAACTTGCAGTGGCCACAGGAGGCAGAACGCACACATTTTTTGACCATTTTTGACTAGAAAGATGCCTGTTCCTAGTTTGAACTAAAATTGCACAAATGCACTAGGAACAGCTAATGCTATTAAAACACCGTACACCAGTTTAATAGTGAAGTTGATTTAGTGTTTAGTTCCATTTCATCTCCATCTGTGTTAAATATTATTGGCTGATAGAATGGTGTGAGGTCACCTGAAACAGCAATATATTCCTTGATCACATTTATCAGAATACATCAGTTTACATTTCAGGCTATTGTAAAAGTTAATTTTGTGCCTGTACCAAAATGCAGAGCAGCCCAAGCTCTCGGCGCTGTGATAAACGGGTCTTTTGATGGCCCACTTGTGTAATGAACAGTGTTTTTCCTTGGCACTGCGATTCCGATCTTAATGATGTTATTAATTAGCCACATTCACATGGAGCCCTCTCTGAACCGAGGAGGCTGCTCGAGCTGTGGCAGCGCTCACGCCTGACCCTGATTTGTGAGCGCGCGTTAGCTTAGCGAGGGCTTTTCTGTCAGCACAAAAGAGGAGGAGGAGGAGGAAAAGTGCCCGAGGAAGAGTATACCGCCCCTCCTCCTCCTCTCCCTCATGTAGACTCATATGACCAGGATGTATTCTGGATTTATGCTCATAGTTTTCCAATGAAAGCGGGGGACAGGCGGAGCTACACGGAGCGCTAACCCTCAGTGCGGACAGGGGCAATCGATGTGCCATTTAGCTAATCACAGGGGAGCAGAGCTGAGGGGGATGAAGGAGACAATGGAGAAGGAGGAGGAGGAGGAGAGGACAGAGAGATTGTGGGCTGTGAAGAAGAGGAAGGGATGGAGAGATCTAGGGCTGAGAGGAGAGAGATGAAGGAGGTGGGCCGGATGGTGGGAGGAGGAGAGAATGGAGGGATGAGAGGCAAAGGAGATCATAAACAGATTCAGGGCTGAGAGGAGGATGAAAAGGAGGAGGTAATGGAGAAATGCTGGGTTGTGAGAAGGAGAGGATGGAGAGAGGCAGGGCTCTGGAGAAGAACAGACAGATGAAGAGATGCATGGAGGAGAGGATGGGCAGATCAGATGAAGGGGTTGAGAGGAGGTGATGGAGAGAATCTGGGCTGAGAGGAGAAAGTGGAGAAGAGGATTGAGAGATGCAGGGACAGGAGGAGGAGAGGATGGACTGAAGCAGGGATGAGAGGAAGAGAAGATTAACTGTAGTGGCACTGAAGAGTTTTGCAAATATATGTAATTGCAATTTGTATTGGTTTATTTTTAGAATAAAAAAAACGCTTTTTAATTATGTGTAGACTTTTTACACACACACACACACACACACACACACACACACACACACACACACACACACACACACACACACACACACACACACACACACACACACACACACACACACACACACACACACACACCACACACACACACACACACACACACACACAGTATACTTCTCTAAAACTGAATATATTTAATGCCCATTGACTTTACACAAATAACACCAGACCAGGGGCTACAAAAAAGGGCATACTATTTTTACTCAAGCACAAAGGCTATCTGCAACTCTTGGAAACTATGAGCCAGTCTTGCCAGTGCATTATATCGAATTAACCAAATATATTAAAAAAAAACAAAAAAAAAAAAAAAAAAAAAACACACACAATTAGGGCTGTGCCAAAAGTATTTATCACGATTTTTTTCCTCATATCGTTCGATTACAATTTACAATCCGATTTGATTTTATCTTATTAAAAACACAAGAGGCTTTCAATATTAATTTCCTGGACATGAACAATAGACACTTTACATGAGTGCCAGTGAAATTTCTTCTTCCAAACTCTTCTGTCTACTCCAAACCACAGTCTGACAGGATTGGCTGCAGACCTCTCCATTAAAAAGACCCAAGCTGATCACTGCTGATTAGAAATGACTGAATCTCCACCTTGATTAAAATTCAATTAATGAAGCTGAACAGTGACCGCCCGCCCTCGGTTCTGGAAGTAAATTACCTATTCATTTTTCTCATAGACTTTCAAAAAAAAAATTTTTAATAAAATAAATGAATATTAAAAGTTTGAAACCTTGCTCAGCGTTAATCAGCTCTGTGGTAACTAATGACCACAAGACCTATCATTTTATTTAAACTCTGCTTCTGAAACTTTATAAACTGCCAGGTTATTAAAACATTTTGCAGAATCTTGCTTTTTAAATGGCCTTTTTGGACTTAAAACAACTATGCTATGGATATTAGTTACCGCGCGACATCTTAAAATCTCCTAAAATCTGAATTAAGCGCAATGTCTATGAGAAAAAATAATGGAAAATATGAACTTCCAGAAGTAGAGTAGACTTTGAAGTGGGCATGACTGTTGAGCTCCATTGCACAGCTCTCCACTCTGTTACCTTAAACTCAAAAGTCCAGATCTTACTATCAAACTACGGCCTGCCTGACCCCAGCGCTGGTCATGGAGTGGTCAGCAGTCCTAGCTCTACCACAACAGACAGCTAAGGTACGCTCCTATAACAGCTGGTTGTGATTAGACTCCGCCCCTCCCCCCCAGCGGGACAGGAAATGAGCAATCACTTAGACCTGACAGGTACCAGGCCATCAGTGCCCTCCTCCCAGCACCCAAAGATCTGAGGAGAGCTCTGGAATGAACCTCGCTTCTGTGGACGGCTGTGCCAGGGTTAGCCTCCTCATGTCTCCGTGTGAGGGGGATTTTCTAGGATCTGAGCACATGAGCTAATGCCACTGACGCGTGGTGGGACCAGAATGTTTGGCGGAAAATATGGAATTGAGAATTTTCTGACAGATCACTCAGGAATAGGAGCAATAAAAAACATGTGAGAAGATTAGGACATATTACCTGCTAACTGCCAAGTTAAGCAACTGCGCCTACAGGTTAGATTTACAAGATGAGTGGTTCTAAGAATTTTTGATTTGCCAATATTAAACTTAAAAGCAGACCTATTTTTCAAAATCGACTTTTCAGAGCTTTTAACCAATTACTCACTCGCAGCTGTATTTGGAGTGATTCAGACAATTCAAGACACCATTCCACCACTACTGGTACACACCCACTACTCTGTACTTCGTTCTCAAACTGTGTTTTCTTAACCATGATACACACAGAATTTGACTGCATTATGTTGTCATTTTGGTAGAATATTTTTTTTAAATCCCATTTCCTACTAGCGTGATATGCGGCTATCAATGGGAGGCGCCACCAGCACACGGCTCTTTGTTGTGATGATATTTACGGTGACGTCATTTCCCTTTGGGCACCACAGTTTTCTAGTGCGGAAGTCAGCAGAGTAATATTTTTATTTAACATGTCCAAATTCTAACAAAGATCCACAGTTGTCATAGATGATAACTATATAGCAGGCTCAAGCACAATATGTCTTCTTTAAAACACGATGTTGGTGTGACTTTGATCCATTGTTCAGCCCTTTGAGGTGGGCTGGAGTAGAGATGGACAAAAGCTTTATTATTTTGAATTTGTGAAAATGTTTGTCATAAAGCTGCAAAAATTGTTAAAAAGAAGTATAAAATTACTTTCAGTCTATTTTTTTTCCAAACAAGGTTGTGGTGCTGTATATTTCTACACTTTGGTATTCCATCATACACTGCTTGGCCAAAAAAAAAACGCCACCAAAAAAAAAACAAAAAAAAAAAAAAAAAAGGTCTCACAAAGACCTCCTTTAGCTTTGATTATGGCATTCGCTGTGGCATTGTTTGGATAAGCTTCTACAATGTCACAAGATTTATTTCCATCCAGTGTTGCATTCATTTTTCACCAAGATCTTGCATTGATGATGGTCGAGTCTGACGCTGCACAAAGCTTCTCCAGCACATCCCAAAAATTCTCAAGGGGGTTAAGGTCCTACCTAGACTTGACCCACTGCAGTAGGCTCGTACCTATTTGCTTAGTTAAATCCAGGTGGCGACCTTTTATTTGGCTGGGCAGTGTTGAGGTTTAAGCATGGCACAAAAATAAAAAGACTAAAAAGTAACATCTTATTATTTTAAATCAGGATAATCCAAACAAATATGGAGCTTTTCATTTTGTCAATACCTTCCATTCCAATTTAGAGGCAGAGGAAAAATGATCCTAAGATGAGTAATTCAGGACTAAAACAGTGGGATGGTTGGGGTTGGCTGTGATGTGAGGCAGTCCTTCAACAGACATTTAGAGGTCTCTGGTGGGCACTGAAGAGCTCCGCGTAGCCCTGTTTCCACTGACACTTTAGAGAAGTTATACCACACCAGTCCATGCCAGGTCTTATCCAACGAAAAGTGTTCCAGCTCATTATGGCCTCTAACCCTCCCATTTAAATACTGCAGTAAATCACTAGGAAGTTAGGATTCATGGCTCGACAAATGCATCTAAAACAGCTCCTGGATTTAAAAGGTGCACTGCGTAACTTTTCTGGTGGAGAGTCCTCTACCTGCTAACCTCCATGGAGATGTTATTGCTTTGTCGGGAATGTGCCACAATATGTAATCAAAAGTATCCATTATGACTTTACTCAATTACAGATGTTTGTATTAAAAATTCATACTGTGAGCTGGGTTGCCTCTCCACAGATGAGACCTGCAACTTGCCCTAATTGTTTCCACGGAGACAAGATATGTTTAATGCCGTACTGTACAACATTACAAGCAAAGCAATAATATCTCTATAGGGAAAAGCTTAAGAACAGAGCCTCCAAGAGAAACTTGAAATACTGTAATGTAATACTATGTTGTATTTTTAGTTTTAATATGACTAAACATGAAAAATAAATAACTGAAGTGAGTAAAACATAAGAGTAGTTACCCTTGGGTGTACTCGCCGGAACAGTCACGGTCTGCACCCTTCGTCCATGTTCACTTCTGTAAAGACAAAACACAAAAACATTTCAGGATATCTAGAATGATGGAACAAAAATATGGATTTTTCTTTTTTTTTTTTTAATAATCACAAAAACAATCAAGGAGGAATTATTTAAAAGGTTAACTATGTAACTATTCTGTCTCCATGGAGATGTTACTGCTTTGGCATTAAACTCATCCATTTCCATTGAGATAAGGTTAAGGATACAGGTCAAATCTGTGGAGACGTTTTAAGACACTTTTTAAGAATGAAAAAACTACTGAAGATTGACTTTGAATAAATGCAAGACAGATTAGTTTAATGCCATACTGTGGAAGAATACAGGTAAAGGTATGACATCTCCATGGAGACGAGCTGGTGATGAACCCACCCACTAGAAAAATTACATAGTGCACCTAGAAATTAGTGTTTAACATACATAGTTTTTTTTACCAGTATTTAATGATACCTGCTTTTCGATACTGATACTTTAAAAGTTATTTTTCTGTGACAGTCCGACCGCCTGTAATAAGTACTGTACTGCACAGAGCTTGGTGAAATAGACTGATGCCTGTGTGACATGCAGCACTTGGTCTTCTAAATGAACCTCTCAGATGTGTGTGCCGTGTTTGGACTCTGCATGTGTACAGTAAACACAGTGTAGCTCTAAACATGCCTCCCAAACATCCTCAGTACAACAGCTGTCAGGGAGCGCAGTGTTTGGGGCCAGACCAATGCCCACACCAACACTCACACAGAGACACGCTAAACAAGCACTCAGCACCGCGTTTTGTCTGTGGCAGCAGGGCCTCGGGCGGATCCTCCCCTCTCTACCTCTTCCATTCTCCCTCCCTCCGTCTCTCCCTCTCTGCTGCTCTGGCCCAGATGTCTCATTACTGTAAAACTACACAGAGATGAGGTGTGTACAAGCCAGTGGCCGTCTACGCCTCCAAACACTCAATTAGGTAGGATGAGCCTGAGCGGGCCACACTGAGCTAGCATGCCCTACACTGCGATACAGTTAGCGCGCTGCACGATACAAGGTGAAATGTGTAAGTGCAAGATGGTACAATGAATATGACAGAAGTAAGCTGTAGGCAATGTGGTGTTGAAACTAAGGATGGCCCAACAAACTTTAATAACTGTAAATAGAGATTAGATTAGACACTTAATTGTCTAAAGTGTCTTTTCTTTCAAACAAAGCATGGGTTGCAAGTGGTTGAAATTTTAGACAGTGTGTGGTTAGGGATGGGAGCTCGTGCAACAAGATCTCTTTAAAAACTGCCAGAAAATGGTGGAGACATGTGGTAAATGATTGTGAGATTTTAATTTAATTTTTTTTTTAGTTTACATTTGAGAAAAAATACAGGTTGCCTGTCAGTGAGTCGGGCATCTTCTGAAGTTTTCATTTCAAAAAGCATAGTCAAAATGAAAGCAAAACTATAGCATAAAATTAATTAAAAATAAAATGAAAATTGTGTCCCATTCTTAGTGCTAGGGCTGTAGTCGACTGAAGAAATTCTTGGTTGACTAAAGACTAAAAAGGAGGCATGGCAAAAGTCCTATAAAAACTCATGCATGTCTGTATATCTGACCCAAACTACAATCATAAGACACAACTGCACAGAAGTCCATGCAAAAGTGACTATTTATGCAGAAAAAAGTACTGCAAAACAATGTATTTCTATAAAGACAGATTAAACCTGTGAATCATAAGTTTAATCTGCCTTTTTTACAGAGAAATATCAAAAAATACCAAATCTTCAGCTAACTCACTCACTCCATACAATCTAAATGAAACAATTAGTCGACTTAAGACACCATCGACCGATTACTCGTCTAAACGACAAAAAGCCTACAGCTCTAGTTAGCACTCCTGTGTCACACTACGGTTCACTGTCCAATGACTGGAGACAATCTGGGTGGAGGCTCCAGTTACAAAAAGCATACAATTTGGTCTGGACTTCATTTTCAGTCTGAAATTTCAATGGGTCTGCTATATAGTTAGACATACTACACCCGTGCTATATAGTTATAATCTACACCCATGGATCGTTATGTTTTGCACATTTAAATCTCAATATTCATCTAAAGCAACTCCGCAATAGAAAACTGCGGTGCTCAATGGAAGCTGAAAATGGCTACATGACGCTGCCAAATCGTACATGTATCGCCGATTAATAAAATAAAATTGGCGAATGAAATAAGTAGCTGTGGGTGTGCACCGGTGGAGGTGAAAACGGGTTGATCGGCAATATGGCATCTTGAAAATAAGCGATTAAAGATTGCTCAAACATGCACAAATCGCTCCAAATGCAACTTTGTAACGGTACATGGGAAGGGAAGCAACTATAGCATGGTTAAAAGTGCTGAAAAGTCGATTTTGCAGAGTAGACCTGCCTTAAATAACAGTAAAAGGGTCCATTTTGGTACAGAATATTGCCACTACATCATCCATGTCTGAACAAAACTGTGAGGCTCAAGCAAAGAGCTCAAATCTAAGGCCGTCACTGTTATCATGCCACCCTCGTGTGCCTAATAAAGTGACCACGGGATGTCTAGCCTCAAACCAAGAGGAGCGAAATCCTGGCACCATTAAGAGGAGAGTTAAGTGACTGTCCTAAAGCTTAAAGATGAGTACTATAGTATCTTCTATAACATTTCCCTGCCAAACCCCAGCACAGGTACGCCCCTCCCCTCTCTCATACATTAGCCGTAATAGCTCTGATAGCGCAGTAGATTTAGCGGCGTAACTCTGCCCACATTAATCAAGCGATGAAGCCGGGCCAGGGGAAATAGTGCCAAGTCATAGGGCGGGCGGGGCCGGTTGGACACGGCCCGCCCGCTGCTGTGGTACCCCTCACATCAGTCACGTTCAGAGGAGCAGGGCCGCACGCAGTTTAACAAGACATTTATGCGTCAGGGGAGCGGCGTTACATAACCATAAAAACATGAGCATCACAAATCACAGTGACTTCACTACAGGAGGTTTGTCTGTGTCCGTCAGCTGTGTGCAGACAGGACAGTGCAGAGAGGAGTTTAGCATGGGTTTAATGGAGTCATCTGAACTCCCCAAATAAACCGACATGGCTTACTCTTAGAGCGCAGGAACATGTGCAAAAACGACCCCACAGAGTAGATTTAGTTTAGTTTAGTTTAGTTTTTTATCCCCCGCAGTTGCAAGGGGTGGCGAGGGCCTCTATAGCTCTAGAACGCCCTCTTCAAATTTTATTTTTAAACTCATTACCCTGGTAACTTTTGCAAACAGTCGTATTTAAAACAGACCCAATGTAGTGTTTGGGTACTTTGATGACCTGAACAAAACTATATGTGAATTTTACTTTACTTCTGTCTTTCAAAACGGCTTTTCAGCGCCCCTTGCAAGTTAAAATTGGATTTAATTTTTTTCTTTGTCATAGATCCCATCACCATTTATCTGATTCTGAACAAAAAAGTCAATGAAGATCACGCCCTAGCTAATTCCACATTTGCATGGCCACGCCCTTAAAAACTCAATAGGAAGTGAAAAAAATACGTTTGCGTAATCCAATTATATTTGGCACACAGATTTTTATGTTCCCCTGAGTAAAAAAAAAGTCTATACTGACAAAATCAATAGCTGTAAATCAACACTACACTAGCACGTGTCACGACTTAAGAGGTTTTATCAAAGGTGCTTCCATCATTAAAATCAAATGTCTAAAGAAGAATTTAATTTATGTCTAGCTACTCTCTCTTCTTCCTCAAAAGTCAACATATTTGACCTCAAATGGGTTTTAAAATATCATGATGTACAGCTGAACAGGTTTTTTTTGGGGGGGGGAAGCTGACAATAGCTAATGTTTGTTCTGTTCTGTGAATTTGGAGACCCTGACATGTACCTTTAGAAAAGAACTGTCCAATTATTAAAACATTATGCAAAATTGACTTTTTGGAGCTTTCAACCATGTTATAAGGTGGTTCCCTCATCAAAGGTTTTAATTGTCATCCATGCATGCTTAAGTAATCTTGTGATGTCTCCTGAGCACTATTCAAAACCTCCTTACAGTTAGCTGCATGATTCTGTCCAAAGCTCAGCCCACAAGCAAACATCACTCATGCTCCCACACGACAATTCTCCATAAACATACAAAATCATGATACAAAACAGCACACTACAACCTCACACACCTGATACGATGTGCAGTAGTTTCATTAGTGCATGCGGACTGTGAATGTGCTCTGAAGGGGGCGTGACTTAGCATGGGGAGCAAAGTGAGGGGACTTAGAGCGTCAAAAACGGAACTGAAACTTGTTAAACATGTTAATAGACTGTTTTCTCTGAATTTTTAAAACAATAGACGGTAGCCTGGTGATCTAAATATATTCGGTGTTAGCGGTTAAGATTCCGTAGAAGTAAAATACACCCTCTTTAAGATTTTTTTTTTTTTTTAAAGTTCCTCTCGTATTGAAAATAGCTCGACACAGGATCTATTTGCACCTTGTTCTCATAGTCTCACAGATTTTGTTCAGGCTATAGTGGCACAGACGGTAATCATTTTCTTCATACAATTTGTGGAGTTTGAAGGTCACTTATTACCTGTATTTCATATTCTAGCAGAGTAGTTATTTTTGATGTTATGTATGGAGCAACAAAGTGAGATTTTGTCATGCCACCGTCTATAGACCATGTTCTTTTTAGACTACGGGGGGCCGCCATAGTCTGTTCGGATAATGGGAAACGCTGTAGTGACATGTTGCCTTGGCTCTGGACTGGACCACAGCTGGAGCGGCTCCACCGCTCAGGGCCGTCTGTGGTGGTGCCGCATTAGAGCCCGGGCCCAGAGAGGCCAGGCCGGCTCCGCTCTGCCCGACACGGAGCCTCTGCGCTGGGGGAATGTCTGAGTAATGGAGGGGTAACTGGATCCAGGAGAGGGGCGGAGATGAGGCTTAAATGGGAGCAAGGGCAGAGTCGCAAACGTGTTAGAAACCAGGGATAGAGGAGGATGGAGAGGAGAGGAGAAGAGAGAGGAGAAAGAGGAGAAGAGGATGAGATGATAAAGACGAGGAGAGAGAGGGGAATAGAGAAAGGATGAAAGAGGAGAGAGAGAAGGAAGACGAGAAGAGAATGAAAGAGGAGGGGTGAGAAGATGAGGAGAGTGATGAGAGACGGGAAAGAGGAGAGAAAGGATGAGAGGAGAAAGAGGAGAGAGAGGTTAAAAGAGGATGAGAGAGGATGAAGGAGAGGAGAGAGGGGAAGAGAGGATGAAAGAGGAGAGAGGATGAGGAAGAGAAGAGGATGAAAGAGGAAGAGAGGAGTGAGAAGATGAGGAGAGAAAGGAAAGAAGAGAGAGGATGAAAAAGAGGAGAGTGAGGAAGAGAGGAGAGAGAGGAGAGGGGATGAAGGAGAGAAGAAAGAGGAAGAGAAAGAAGAGAGAGAAGACGAGCAAGGAAAGAGGACAAGAGAGGAGAGAGGCAGAGGAGAAGAGGAAGGGAGGATGAGAGGGTGAGAGAGGGGAAGAGAGAATATGAGAGAGATGAGGAGAGAGGAAAGAAGTGAGAGGAGAAGAGGAGGAGGAGTGTGGGTGGGACAATGCTGGGTGCACATGCAGAGGAGCCACTGGAGGGGCCTGGCTGTCATTACAACAGTGTTTCATACGGGGCTGCACAAAACTGGAGGATTATGACATCGATATTATTGTATGACTTGATTTACAAACATAAAAAGTAAGATGAATCAATGGAAAATTTATGCAGGATTAAAATTTCAAATATTTAAAAGTTAAACGGGGGTCTGAGCTAGGGTTGATATAGTTGAAGTTAATTCAACTTCCCCTGATGTTAATTTGGCACCTCCCACGCACCACTTCAAACCCCCGCAAGAGAACATTGGTCTGAACCATTTTTCCTTACGTGCAGCTCTTTTCTGTATGTGCACTTTGATTTAAACCGTATATACACATTATTTTTATTGAGAAAATATTTAGTCAAGAGTTAATTGTGTAGGTTGAACCCTTTTGTCAAAGAAATTGCTCTTTGCTAGATGTAACCACATAGTCTTTTAGCTCTAAACTAATGTCAACTGAACCAGATTTTATCTGTATTTTTTAAACAATAGAAATCAATGAAGGACTGGGTCCTATCCTGCAGCTTTTACATTTTTTATTTTTTTTTTTTTTTTGCATTTGGCTGAGCTAAATTGGTCCGCTGCCCTTGGCGCCTCGTGACTTGCTGAGTTGCATATGGCCCTGACTTTACTGGTGAAGTTTGTGCCACTGCATGTATGTTGTAGGTCAGGGTAAACCGGCGATGCTGGTCCAGGTGCAGTACGGATCTGAAATGTTACTGACACAACAGAGGCAGCCTCTAAAGACAAACTATTTGTGTTATTTATTCTAATTTGCTCTCTTTTTCACCTCCAGGTAAAATAACACATATGTTTCTCTTTTGAACAGTTAATAGAGGCAGCTTTGAAAAAAAAAAAGCTGGCAGTGAAGAAGTCCTAAAGGAATACCAAACAACAGAAACTCCAACTCAAACTACAAGAAGGAAGTTGGTTAATGTACTGGTCTCTCACATGATTGAACACCATCGGTAGGTTTCTGTATTTGTTCACTAATTTATACATGACTCTGAATATTTCTAATATGTTTAATTCCGCTTTCTTTTGTAACTTCCCCTTCAATGCCACCTGGAACAGTATGCCCTTGGGATTGCGATTCTCTCAAAGATCCATACTCGAAGAAAAGCTATGCAATAATTATTGTGCTTTCAAAGCAATGTAAACAGTGTTAACATTCAATATTAAGTCGTATGGTTCCTTTTTATTCAGGAGCACTTCTATAATGCTGCAAGTGGGTCAGAGGACATCAGCAGAAGACAGTCCAAAGGAAAAGACATCTTTTACAATGTTTTAAACTAAATAAATGTTGTTTTTTTACAGTGTGCCTTATTAATCTACACTTTACATTGTTACTACTTCTCAAAATGTTATATTAACTCGAATTAAGAGTAAAAATAAAACACCTCTGTGTGCCGTTTAGCTAAATCAGGATAACCCTACAAAGTGTTTTCCGTTTACTCTCCAAACGTTAAAATAACTTTTGATTTCGGGGTTAAACAGGCATTTAGGTCCAGCGTTACTTAAAATTTCAGAAAATGTTAAATTATTTAACTCTAAAACAGATTAGACTCATGCAAACCCTGGGAAAGTGTTTAAATTGATTCTGTGAGAGTCAATTTAACTCTCCACTTTTTTGCTGTGTGAAAACTAATCAAATCTGCCTTTTTCATCTGCCCTTCTTGAGAACCTTGGTGTTGTTGTGGTATATTTAGTTTCTTTGCAATATTGAGTATAGTGGTATCATACTATGAAACTAGCGCTGCACTAAGGCCAAAGACAATAAAACAACAGAATGAAGCCACGTAGGGCTGATCAAACACTAAATCAAGACTAAAACTAGTATAGAAACTAGATACTCATTTGAGAAAGTATAGATACTAAAAAAGTCGCATTCTCAGAACAAAGATCTTTCCTGAATTGCTTTAGAATGATCTTGAGCTGTATCAGAACAAGTATAAGACCAAATGGAAGCTACCTGGGCGACTGTGGGATTACACAGATGTAAGGCCATATGGGAATATAAACGTAAGTACTAATGTTAAAAATCACATTCTATTGTCTAAAGAATGTTAATAACCACTGTGGTATCGGAACTGGCATCAAGTCTATTCCTTAGTTTTGAAAAGGATTTTAAAATTTTAGTATTATGACAATTATTTTTTTTTTATTATTTCCATCTAGCAAATGAAAAAAAAAAAAAAAAGTCAAATCTGTTATTTGTTTCTTAACCCAATTAGGTCCTTTTCCCTTAGATCAGTTTTCATTATTTCATTTTATCTTTTGTTATTATATAAAAGTTTTGAGTACAGATTATGTTTGTATTGTAGGTTCTAACTTTCTCACAGTTATCAAAAGTGTGAGTTATGGAAAGTCGTAAACAAAAACGGGTGAAATACCTCAAAACATGTTTCAGTTTAGATTCCTCAAAATAACCTTTACCCTTTGCTTTGATCACTGCGTTGCACAGTTTTGGCATTTCACTGATGAGCCCTGATGCGCCACAGCTGTGAAGTGAAAACCATTTCAGGAGACTTCATCGAGAAGCTCAGTGAGAGACGGCCAAGGGTTTGCAGCTCTGTCGACAAAACAAAGGGTGGATACTTTGAGGAATCTGAATCTGAAATATAAAAACATACTTTGAGTCATCCAACTTTATTTTTTGGATTAGCCGAGTGTCCAAAGTTTTGACTGACAGTGTATATAATAATAAATGACTCATGCATGCGTTGCCCATATGCTCCTAGACTCCTAAATGATACAAAAATATATAGTTTTGGGCTGGAAATGTACTTTTTAATTTGAAAATCAAATTAGGAGATACTCTACGCAGAGAACTAAATGCCCAAGCTATTAAACCCTGTAGCCTAAACCTCTAATTCTCAAGGCTTGTTTCAAATACTTAGGAAAATCCATTCTTCATTTTCCGTAGAGTCAATATAGTAATTATTGTGTTTGGTGAATGGGTGGGAGGACCCCGTGGACCCTATAGCGTGGGCTTGGTCTCATATTCACCCGCTGCAGACATAGTAAACACATGAGGAGAGCCCAAAATGAGTTACCCTCTCCCCTGTGTGGCTCTGAGTCTGATCCGCGGAGCAGGCGTCAGTACACAGGCCAAATATTTACCTAGCATTCATCTGTGCAAGTCTGACTTTGGGAGGTAAGCTGATTACACGAGAAGAACGCCAGACAAAGCCAAAAACATGAGGGTACTTTGAGGAAGGAAACCAGCTAGGACGAGGATACAGAGACATTTACCGCAAATTTGAAATTATAATTGAGGTACTTTTATCATGTATTTATTTTATATTATACAACAAGAGTAAGTATTGCTCACCAGCCGTCTTCTGGTTTGACGGCGGACTTTGCTAATGGTGCCAACAACAGGAAGGGGATTATTTAGTCAAATGACAGTACAGTTGGCATCGTTTTCTTCTTGGACCAACTTAACTAACAAAAGTGGAGGTTTCCGTATCCAATCCTCTCTGGCCTGGCTAAAACATTGTAAAAACATTTTATGACATACTGAATTGTACTAAAAAATAGAAACGGACTGATACATTGGTTGGCTGTTATTTGCACTTTTTAACATATCCAGGCCGATATTTTGTTTGGGCCAACCAGATGCCTAAAGAATCCACATAAAGCTTTATTTGAACATTTTAATGTGAAGAAGACACTGCACAAAACAGGGCTGTGGATGAGTTTTTAATCGGCCATCGGCTCCTCTGGATTCTAAACAATGAAAAGTATTTTAGAATAATTTAATAGTTTATTTATCAGACCAGAATTCTATTTCATTTTCCCATCGTAAATTTCAAAATCTACTATATTTCAAGCCAATGTGCAATAATCTTGATTCTGCTGTCAGATAAGGCAGTTAAAAATCATGATAACTGATGAAGAACACCATACACAAGGTCCTGTGATGCAACTGTCAGCGCTTGATGCTTTGGACCTTGTAATGACTATCATTTTGGAACAAAAGGTGAATTCAAGGAGTTCCTGATAACGGTTCAGGGATGAGAAACTTGTGAATTTGGATGAGAGTGGGGAGGACGGAGGTTGACCATGGAGAGGGATTGACCACGTAATTTAAATTTTGTATTTCAATATTTTCACTAGCCTGCCACGAAAAATTTCGAAGCACGATATATCGCTACAGAGAAATATTGTGATAAATGATAATATTGAAACTACTTTATGCCACTGACACAATAACAATAATGCAGGATAATCCGATTAAACCCTCATTAAAAAGTAACATGTAAAATAATTAGCTATAGAAGTTATTTATTTATCCCTCTACAGCTCAAATCTTATTGCAATTTGAAACCTGAAAATTTTTTGATCTAGTGCTCAAACAAGTTAATTTACTGCAACTATTGAGATAATCGTCAATTAATTTAGTAACAATAATAGTTCTGAACCACACAAACTCCAATGTGCTGAGTAAAGAGGTTTTGACTCACAAAAAGCAAGAATTGCATCAAAATTACACAGCAAATGTGCATAGTTTTTGATTTAAAAAAAAAGTATTTTGTCTGTACACACACTCAATCAGGACGTCATACCTTCACCTTCATCTGGGTCAAATTGAGTAAACACATTCACAGCTCTTTTGCATTTTAAACAAATAATTTAATCGAGAGAATACCTGCTAGTTTAATTGATTAGCAAATTAATCGTCATTTGTAGCCCTACAAACTACACCAAGCCTCCTTTTTTGCAGAACACTACCACAACCGGGTTCAAACCTTCTCTGATGTTTGGACTCTATAAACTGCCTCAATTCTGGGTTATAAAGCCCCCTGCAGCCACATTATGGTACCATTTAGAATATAGCACTTTGCTCAAGGGCCCCCCGGCAGCATCACAAGCACAACCTCAGCAGACAAGCCCTACTGCTAACGGCTACAAACAGCCCCACTTTTTACTGCCTAGTTTTGGACTTTGCAGCCGGCCCCATGTCTCTGCAACGTCCGACCACAAACCATCACCAAACCCAGAGAAGCACAGCCAGGAACTGTGCTAATGCTAATGATATAATAACGCCACAGCAGCTACAAACCAGCCAAGTAATTCTGTAGTCAACTAAAGACATGTCCTGTTTATCGATTATTAAAAAGGAGGCTCGGCAAAAGCTCTCAAAAGTACCACGTATCACTATGTATCTGACCCAAGCTGCACTCACAAGACTATACCTGCACAGGAGTTCATGCAAAAAACACTATTTATGCAAAAAAGGACTAGGAAACAATGTATTTATATAAAGAGATTGAATTGTGAATCATGAGTTTAATCTCCCTTTTTACATAGAAATACCAAAAAATACCAAATCTCTAGCTAACTCATTCACCAACTACTGCTGTTGCCCCGTATGCATGTCATCCATGCATGTTTGACTAATCTTGCAATCTCTCTTGGGCCCTATTCGAAACTTCCTTACGGTTAGAGGTACGATCCAGTACAAACCTGACGCGATGTGCACTAGTTTCATTAGCAGAATGCACACCGATTGTGTTGTGATAGCGCTCTGAAGCATGAGGACTATAAACTATGTAACTATGTAAGAGCTTAATAACGGGATCGGCAAATACTGGTTTTATCTGCCACATCAGCAAGACAAATATTGGCTATTGACTCAAAAAATCCAAATTGGATCATCCCTAATTCTGACCCAGTTTGATTAGTAAATGAATGTGCAAAAATGTGCATTCTTTCTTTAAATCAACTGAACTTACTGGGCCAAAAAATACATCACATATTGTTTCCCATATCATGCAGCCCTACAGCCCTACACCGGACTACAGCCCTGCAGTCAAGAGTCTCAATTAGAGCTGACGTCCTTTACGACCTTTTGGAACCAACAGTTTGTGCGGAGAAAGGCTCACCAGACATTACTCGACCACATCCCGGCCTTTCCCTCCACAATATGGCTGACATCCATTATTCAGACTCGCGATGCACTTTCCTTGTTCCTCCTTTGCTTTTAACACAAACACGTCAGCTGCTTAGAATTCAGGTACAGCCAAAAAACTCCAACGATGTGAACTTAAGCCGGTCGTGATGAATTGAATTAGTGGATGGACTTTGTAAAACCTCGCTAAAACGCATGTTGAGATGACTGTGATGGTAGTGATGGAGGGGCATGCTAATTGAGCTGCTAATGCCTACGGAGCAGTCGTAATGACACAAAAGTAGGCCAAGTGGAGAGGAGACAGCCCTGCAAGAGGAATGAATGATTAAACATGCAAAAGGAGGAGAGGCGAATAATAAAACAGGGATTTTAAAACAGACACGCTGGTACGATACAAAGGAGAGCCATGTCTTCAGTGTTAAGGGTAAACCAAAGGAAAAAGCCTATAACAGAGTCAGAAGAAGTCTAAACGCCACACGTGTACACTGATACAGACTTCAAAAACTGAATGTGGTGAATAACTAGCATGCACTTGTGTTACCAGGACAGTGGTGTAAGGAACTCAGACAGCAACATTCCCCATAGTGCAGAGGGATCTGATCCTAAAGCGATCTGCTATTTGTGTGAGATTGTCATATTGTGATTCAGTCCTTTTGTCTATCATCTGACCATGTATCCGATACGGCTCGTGCACGATCATGTGACAAGTTTCTATGAGCACAAAAAATATGTAAAATGGCTGCTGAGGAGGTGAAACAGAGGTTTGCTTCTGGTGATTACGTTTTGGTTACACCACCAACTAAAGCAAAGTCGGGCTGCAGCCAATGAACAACAGAATTTTGAGGAAGAAATTTGACTATTTTTGTGTTAAAGGGTATACTACACATTTTTTTTTCTCTCTCATAATGCTGTGTCCTCACCAAGAACATACCTGGAGTTGTGCTTTCATTCACACACACAAAAACCCTCTTTTTTAATCTCCATACACCTTCAATAGAGTCATTTCGATAATTTCAGCCCTTAAATTATCAAAATTCTATGGAACTAAAGGTAAAAGGTAACTGTACATTTGAAAACTACTACTTTATGACAACACATGGTGGAACAGAAAAATGTGAGCTTTGGAGATGTTGACAAAAAGGTTACTCATCCGTGTGAATGAAACAAAGCACAACTCCGAATGTGTTTTTTGAGGAGATGACATTATAACACAGCTTAAAGCTCAGTCAATTTTACATAATACAGGACCTAAAATAGAAGAACTATATCTGTCTCCATAAATTGACAGTATTAGGATATAAAGACTGGAGTCTCCACCTGGCTTGTAGCGGACAGGCTGACCGCGCGGCGCCAGTGTCTGTGTGTGTGTGTGTGCGCGCCATGGAAACTGGAGCTGGCATGTGATTGGCCGGAAATGTTAGACAAGCGTCTCGGTTCCCTCCGCGCTGGTCCGTCCACATGTGAAACCACGAGTGAGGAGCACACAGCCAGAGTCAACAGAAGAGCATGGCACGAAGCCGCCCTGCCCGCTCCGCTGTCAGCCCCACACTCTCACCACGTGCTACGAAGAACCACTGTGTTTACAGTGAGCACAGGGCAAGTGAAGTCCTCAGAGGAACAAATATGTGCAAATATGTGCATCAGCATCGCTTTGGAATGAGAGAGCAGGCTAAAGATAATGCTACATGCTGAGGCCACCAAGGCTCCGACTGCAAAAAAGTTACAGGAACTTGAATGACGTCCTCAGGTCATGGCAGAGTCCATCCACGCCTGTGTAAGGACTAGAAACTCATCAACCAACTGTGCAGTTATTCCACTTGTCCAAAACAATTCTAACATTTGATTTTAAGGCAGACAGAACGGAGCAGGAAAAGTTACAGAAACAGCAAAAAGGTCTGTACAGTAAACTCCCCTCACACACCCATCATCAAAACTAGGACTAAAATTCAAACTAAACTACACTAGAACAGGACTAAAGCAGAACTACAACTAATCATTGATAGAGGAACATTTAATACCAGATCACATGACTACATAAGGCTAAGGACTACCTGCACCAAAACTGAGGCGAGAAAGAGGGCTTTTAGCTGTGTTGCTTCACAAAACACTTCAAGGAACACTTATTTAACAATTTATTAATCTGGTAATAAACTTTTATACACACACCTGCGCCTGTTTTTAATGATTTATAGGACTTGCTTATTTGTGTTGTTTGTTTTTCAGCTTGTATTGGACTTTCATTTTCATGGGTGCCCTGTTTAAAATACAAGTGATCTCATTGGGTTCCCCTGTATAATTAAAGATAAAGAAATAAAGAAATTAAGAAAGGACCAGTTCTAGTCTACATTAAGAATAAATGGACCTCAAACCAGAATAAGAATGAACGCACCACATTCTATGGATATATACTGATAATAAAAATTAGAATTCTGAGCAAGATATAAACTTGGTCATATCATGAATGAAAAGTTATATTGAGGTATACATTTTTGTTCATATTGTCCAGCCCTACTACCAGTACAGCACAGGGATTTGTCAACACATGTGATTCATCTTGGCAACTAAAGCCGCTGCAAGAAAGAACACACAACTAAACCAAAACTGCCATTTGCACTGTGAACAAAAGGACTTTAAAACACAGGTTATGTGTGAATGTTTAAATTACTCCCTATACGGCATTCAAACTTTCTCACAATGCACCTTGAAAAGAAGTGACCTGTGATGGTCACTAGACTGGTCAATACAGACCACAAAGCATTGCAATTAGGGGTGTGCGGTATGTCAAAAAAAAATGACATCACGATTTTCTTAACGCCAGATCATGATTCCACCTGTCACTCACTGAGGCTGAACAGTGGATGGGGATTTTACCAAAATCGGAGATTGTCACAGGAGTGAGATCACAAATGAGATCACAAATTAGGTCAGAAATTGATTTTTATCTCATAGCCCTAGTTGCATTTGGTTGGAAAAACAACTGAAAGCGTCAGGCCGTGATATAAGCTGTTTCAATGCTCTGCTGACTCATGATTATGAGTAAGCCACTAAAATGTTGCAGTGTAAAGACCCAAACTTAAGCTGCTAACCTTAGCTTGAGCTTTAAAAATATCAGTAGTTTCCCTTCTCAGGCAAAAAAAA